>CAOKZL010000108.1:0-1200000 GCA_948472985.1 Iguana delicatissima
AGCATGTCATACAAGCGGCATAAGCTTCGTTTTTCCCATACAATGAACAATGAGCTGTTCTGCTGTGTGCCTTGAAATGTTTCAACTTACTGGTTACATTTCTACTGCGAGGCAAAGCTAGATTACAATTCAGTGTTTACAGAGTTCTATTGTTTTCATCAAGCACAGAGAAAGACTACATCTGCAAAGTCAATTTTCTGCTTTTTTCCCACTCCTTGTGGTCATCAGGCCTGACCCACTTGAACTCTGTGACACTGTTTTAAGGAACACAGAACTTCAAACATTTATTGTAACACTGTTGCTTTAAATGTGTCTTGTATCTAAATATTTATAAACAGCACACCATTCTTCTCTCTCTCTCTCTCTTTCAATTCATTCACTATCTCTCGTACACCCAATTTCTCAGTTCTCTCTCCCACAGAGCTCTTCAAATCTCCAACCTCTCCGAACACACCACAAGTCACACTCTCCTCAATCACTCCCCAGGCAGTTAAAATCCGTTATTTCTCTCTTTCCGCCAGCCCCTCCCCTGGGCTATCCAAGGTTCCATTTCACCAGCCAATCAGTGTAAACACTCCTGGTTGCTAAGGAGGCTCTGTTGTCAAGACCCCCTCCCATCAGGTTCGTCACAATATTGACCCAGGAACTATGGTTAACATCTTTGGTATAACCTCAAACTATAGTCTAACATATTTCCCAGTTCTGAAGCTGTTAACTGTTATTACCTGGTTTAGGGTGAAACATGGCACTCCAGTTAATGGAAGGCTTCCTGGGTTGCCAGATTTTGTGGATGGGGAAGGAAGCAGCTGTTTGAGTGAGCAAAACTCTTGTTCATAACTTGACTTATTAAGCTGAAAATAACATCTGAATGGGATTGATGTATGCATAGTACAGAAAATCATAGGAAAGGCCTTAAATACTGCATGTTGTTCTTGCTGTTGTTGTGTGCCACCTTCAAGTTGTTTCTGACTTACGGTCACCCTAAGGTGAACCCATTATGGGGTTTTCTTGGTCAGATTTGTTCACAGGGAGTGTGCTCTTGCTTTCCTCTTAGGCTGAGAGAATGTGACTTCTGCCAGATCACCCAGTGGATTTCCATGGCTGAGCAGGGATTCGAATTCTGGTCTCCAGAGTCATAGTCCAATGTTCAAACCACTATACCAGTGGTTCTCAACCTGTGGGTCCCCAGATGTTTCTAGACTTCAGCTCCCAGAAGCCCTGAGCATTGACCATAGTGGCTGAGGCTTTTGGGAGCTGAAGTCCACAAACATCTGGGGACCCACAGGTTGAGAACCACTGCACTATACCATGTTGGCTCTCAAACACTAAATAGTATTATTTAAGTGTGTTATTCATTTAATTAAATTAGTGACTTCAGACAGGGAAGAAAGAAGAAATGCCTTAATTTTTATGCTTTCGCATAAGGAAAAATACCGCTGTGGGTCCCCAATGATTCATTTGGCCCAAGTAGATCTAGTTTCTTAACTTAGATCTGCCTGTGTAGTTCAAGAGTCACTTTTGGCCTGGACTAATTGTGATCTTGCGCAAGTTGATATTCTCTATACATTTCCATAAATGTATGATATTCCCCATACATTTCCATGTAACAAATTGGAGGAATAGCCAGCCATCAACTTACCTCTCCCAACATGGAATGAGAGAAAGATTTTTAAAATCTTCAACAAATTATAGTTCATACCAGAATAATAAAAGAGTCACATGGATTTATGTGTAACCAGTGCGAGAGTTCAGTAATGTTAATCAATTGGATCCAGATTTAGTCAGATTTAGACCCATTGAAATCAATTATACTCCAGTAACTCATGATCAACTTGTTCCATTTATTTCAGTGAGTATACTCTGTGATTAAATCTGGATCCAGCTGAGCTACCACCATCATCATCTGCGTCATTATCAGTTGTCATCATGGTGCTTTTATCTGTTATCTGCTTAAGCTTCTTATATAGAATATTGTTCAGTCCTGATTTTGTTACATTTATGTAAATCCTACTTCCATTCTCATCCTGTTCTTGGTTCATATTAGGTTGTAAGAATTCCTTTATTTTGTTGTGTAATTTGTGTGTGTGTGTGTTTTAAATGTACATATTTTGTACACCTGTTTAATGTACACATTTTATATGTATTTTTCTTTGTTAACTAGTATATGTATTTTTGTATATTTTATATGGAATACTTGTATTTCATGTCTCTTCAGTTTCTTCATAGAGGAATCAGCCCTGTAGCTGGATCTCGGGAAAATGAAACTCTTGCCTTATTGGTGATCCACTCATTTGTGATCATAGAGTTGGGAGAAACCACAAAGGCCATCAAGTCCAGCCCCCGCCAGCAAGAACACACACTCAAAGCACCCCCAGCAAATGGCCATCCAGCCTCTGTTTAAAAACCTCCAAAGAAAGCAGCTCCACCACACTCTGAGAAAGTGCATCAAATGGCACTTACCATTAGGAATGTCAATTGTTTCATGTCCTAGTCTCTAGAGCAACAGAAAACAAGCTTGCTCCATCTTCAACATGACATCCCTTCAAATATTTAAACATGGCTATCGTGGCACCTCTTAACTTTCTTTTCATCAGGCTAAACATACCCAGCTCCATAAACCACTTCTTATAGGGCATGGCTTCCAGACCATTCACCATTTTGGTTCTCCCCTCTGGACATGTTCCAACTTGTCAATATTCTTCTTGAATTGTGGTGCCCAGAACTGGGCACAGTATACCAAGTGAGGTCTAACCAAAGCAGAATAGAGTGGTATTATTACTTCCCTTGATCCTGATACTATACTCCCATTGATGCAGCCTAGAATCACACTGGCTTTTTTTAGCTGCTGTATCAATAATCTTGGGAGGCAGACTCATATTATTATCTCCCGATATTGAAGATATTGATTAGAAGACAAGGTTTGCTGGAGACCATTTGATGTGAATCATGGGTTGAGAATGGGGAGTGAGAATGGGGAGTGACTTAGATGCCTTTAGAATCATAGAGCTGGAAGGGACCTCAAGGCCCACCTAGTCCAACCTGCTGCCATGCAGAACTGCACAACTAAAGCACTCCCAAGAAGTGATCATCCAAGCACGTTCCAAAGAAGGGGACTCCATCAGTCTCTAAGGCAGGCCATTTCAGTGCTCAAAAGCTCTTACAGTAAAGAATTTCTTCCTAATGTTTATACAGAATCTTTTTTCTTGCAATTTGAACAAAAGGATTTGTGTTCTAGTTTCTGCAACAGCAGAAAAAAGGCTTGCTCCACCTTCCACAAGACACCCCTTCAGATATTGAAAGATGGTTATTGTTTAATGGTCTTTTCTAGAATCTTTCCTGGTACTGATGTCAAGCTGACTTGGTAGTTGCTTGGGTCCTCTTTTTCCTTTTTTGAAAATGGGGACAATATGCACCCTCCTCTAGTCTTCTGGGACTTCTCCTCTCTTCCAAAAATTGTCAAAGATTATTGACAGCAGCTATGAGATTACATGTGCAAGTTTCTTTAATACTCCCATATGCAATTCATCAGGCCCTGGAGACTTGGATTAATTTAGAGTAGCTAGGTATTCCTTTACAACCTCTTTAACTATTCTGGGCTTATGTCCCCCTACTGCATCATTAGTTCTATTTTCACCAGGTAGATCACTGTTTTCCTTTTGGGAAAAGATTGAGGGAAAAAAGGTTGTGTCTCTTTTAAACTTCAGCTCCTCTGAAAGTTCTTTGTACATTTACCCTGGTTTCTTTGAACATCTGCTGTTTTCCCCTCCTCAGTGGAACTGACTGCAACTGTGCCTTCAATATTTTACCTTTAAGAAAATCTCATGCACCATGAACTCACCTCCCTTTGAGCATTAGGATCTAAAGCTTAGAGAAATCAACTTTCTTAAAGTCCAGAGTCTGTGTGTCTGACTACATCTGGCTTCCCCTTTCCCTTTTCACTATTAGAAATTCCAGGAGAGTGTAGTTACTCCTACCCAAAGATCCCACGACATCCACCTCGTTGAGCAGTTCATCTCTGTCAGTTAGGATCAAACCCAAAATAGTCAATCCCCATACTACTTCTTCAACATTATGGAGAATGAATTGTCTGTAAGGCAAGTGAGGTATTTGTTGGATCATCCATTCTTGGCAGAGTTTGAATTTCAACAAGTATTAGTGTGATTATTCTTCCATTGTGGCTGTATCTCTCCTTTTGAATATTTGGTAACTTCATCTAGGAGGGCATCATCCAAGTCTTCAGTCTGTCTTGAAGTCTATAGTAGACCCCCACAATGATGTCACTAATTTTTATTCAAATGCTCCTAACCTGTTTTCCATGCTTTAAATCATGGATCTCCTCACAGGAGTACACAACCTTGATTTCTAAGCTACTCCTCCTCCATTCCTGTTTAGTCTATTTTGGGGGGAATAGGTTATACCAGTCTATTACTACATTACAATTATGAGACTCATCCCACTCGGTTTCAGTGATAGCTATTCTATCATACTTACCTTCCTATTTTGAGAGTTCAAGTTCATCTTCTTTATTTTCCATGCTGTGTGCATTAGCACACAGACATGTAAGATTATGAGTCATTCCCTCCAGCAGCTCTCTTTTGTTATTTTTCTGCCCATTGTTAGGTTGCTGTTCTCTCTCCTCATTTCACCCTACATCATTGAAGCCACTGTCCCCAGTACTTAGTTTATCCCTGCTCTCTTGAATACTGTCTCTCTCATGCGTATAACTCAGTATAAAGTCAGCAGATGCATTTCATGAAGATAGTGACAGTGCCAGAGACAGGGAATATTGAACTAGACATGATGAATAAAAGAACTGAAAAAGGGAGTGATGTTTTTGTTGGCAGACCTCTGTTTATAGTTAACCCACAAAGAGTTCACTCGCTGCACCCCATCACAATCCTTGCAGTCAATCAGCTTTTCTTTTTCAGGTTGATTATTGATGCACCAGTTACTGATGTTCGTGTACTAATATCCATGGGTCATCCCTGACCTGTAATCATGGACATTCCCTCTATGGGAAATCTCATGGCAGCATTTGTATATCTTTACACTGTATTGTTGATAGCCAGGGATAAACTAACATAGATGGGATGTTAGTACTTAGGCTGCAATTTAGGTTGTTTCACATCCTTCAGTGTTTGTAGCAGACCAATACCAAGACTGCTTAAATGAGACTATCCTAACACATCTTGGATGTACAGTTTGACATACTCCAGACTTGGTTGTGGAATCTATCATGGTTCACTTCTGACCTCCACAAGGACTGGAGGATCCTGTAGGTTCTTGTGGATCTTTCAACAACTTTATTTATGTAAATCAGAAAAAATGGGAATCCTTTGGATTGGTTGGATGAATTTGGGGCTAAGTGACTGTTTTGTGCTGGTTCTGGGCGCTATTGATTGTTTTGTCAGTTCTTAGTTTGTATAGTTTGTCGGAGTTCATCTTATCTCTCATGCCATTCAACATGTAAGTGAAAGAATTGGATAAAGCCACCCAGTGTTGTGGAATGCAGCAACGTTTTATGTATATGCAGAAAAAATCAACCTCAGTCCCTACATTCCATCCAATACCATGGAAGCAGCTGTTGTTAAGTGCTGTCAGGTCAACTTCAACTCATGGCAACCCTATGAATGAGAGATCTCCAAGTCACTCTATCATCAACAGCCCTGCTCAGGTCTTGCAAACTCAGGGTCCTGGCTTCATTGATTGAGTCTGTCCATCTGTAATGCCATCTTCCTCTTTTCCTACTGCCTTTTACCTTTGCCAAGCATTATTGTCTTTTTTAGGGAGTCATGTCTATTCATGATATGTTCAAAGTACGATAGTCCCAGTTTAGTTACCTTGGCTTCTAGGAAGAGCTCAGGCTTCATTTGCTCTAGGACCCATTTATTAGAGTTTTTTTAAAAAAGGGGAGGGGAGCAATCTTTGGTATCTGTAGAACTTTTTTCCAGCACTATACTTCAGATGACTTGGTTTTCTTTCTGTCAGCTTTCTTCATTATCCAGCATTCATGATCATACTTAGCAATTGGAAATACAATGACAATTCTAACGTTAGTATTCAGTGATATATCCGGACAATTCAGGATATTAATGCAATGGTCTTGTGGTTACTGCAGTCCCTGGTGTTCCCTTTCTTGGGAATTTTAGTTAGAACTAGAGTAGAGTCTGTCCCTGTAGCTTGAAGCAGTCCTGCTGGTATGCCACCTGTTCATGGTTCTTTATTCCTCCCAAGTGCTCTGAGTGAGTTCCCGTTTCAGTTCTTAAAACTGAAGGTTCATCTTCAAATGTTTCTTCCTTGAATGAATCTTTCAACCTTTCTTTTCTTTCATATAGTTCTTCAGTGTATTTTTTTTCCATCTTCTTTTTATTTCTACTTGGTCATATGATATATTCTCTTGGTTTACATTGGTTTACTCTTGGTTTACATTTCTCTTTGATTTCTCAAGCATTGTGGAAGAGATCTCTTGTTCTTCCTTTTTTGTTGTCATCTTTCTCTGCTTTGGTTACTATAATAGTTTTCTTCTCCTTGTGCATAAGTCACTGAACAGTTGCATTCAAGGTTCTGGCCCTGCTTGGAGAGTTTCATCTGTCATCCAATGAGGCTTCTCTTTCTTTTTTGTCTGCAAGTAGTGTCTTTTTGCGTTCCTCCCTGACAGTGTCCCTGGCATCAGTCAAGAGTTCTTCTGGATCCCAATCAATTAGGCTTAATAGTACAAATCTGTTTTTTACATTATTTTAAAATTCTTCAGGTTGCATTCTGGCATGACGATGGTTTAGAGTTCTTCTTTATCTTTACTCTAATTTCTTATATTAGCAGTTCATACTGTGCTGCAGTCTGTTCTTCCTCATGTTTTTTCTGAAGGCATGGAGCTTCTCTATCTTCTGTTTCCAATTATGTAGTCTCTTTGATTTCTACACTGACCATCAAGCAATGTCCATGTATACAATTGCCTCATTGGATGCTTGAAGATTGTGTTTGCAATGCACAAAGTATTAGTCTTGCAAAATTCAGTCAGTTACTCTGTTGCTACAAATTTTCATACAGTTTTTTGATTCTGCTTTGATTCCTGCATTCCAGTCACTTGGGATTAACAACAATGTCTGTTTTGATGTGTGATCAATTTCCTCCTGGACTCTAGCTTATGATCTTTCAGTGTCTTCTTCTTCTGCCTCTGTAATAGAAACATAAGCTTGGATTATGGTTTTCCCTGAAGTCTTATTGACATTGTTCAGTGAGATTTTGTGTTATATCCTTTGACCGCTCTTGCAGTCAGGTAGTGATGATTGCCCATAGCACCTTTGCACAGGTACAGCTGGTGCACCAGCAGTACCCTTCCTTTGAGAAGGCAGACTTAACTGCTGTCACACATGTTTTGGTCACATCCTGTATAGGGTACTGCAACATGCTCTTCATTGGGTTGCCTTTGAAAGGTGTTCGGAGAACATAAGTGGTGCAGAATGCTAGTGTCATACTGCTGGTAGAGATTATTATTCAGAACATATGACTCCATTGCTGTTTTATCTGCACTGCCTCCCAGCACGTTTCTGAGTCCACTTCAGAGTGCTGATTCTCTGTTCTAAACAGCTTGGATCCAAGCTTTCCCCTTTGTAAATTGTTGGTGAAATCTCTGTTCTTTGTCTTTCTGCCATTTTCAGTTTGACCAGTGGCCGTGGGGAAGCAAGGATTTCTTAGTTCTGGCACCCAGACTTTGAGAATTTCTGCCACTGTCTGTGTGATAAAAAAACTTGTCTTAGCTCTTTTTTTTTTCCAGCCAAGCAGAGAATCTTCTTTGGAATGGCTTCTAGACTGTGTTAGCTTGTTTTCTTCCAAACTGATAATTTTGACTGTTGTCTTGCTTTTGCTCCTTTTTAAAAAGATTCTGCTTTATCTTTGTTTTATTGTTGCTTCTTTAACTATTATTTGGTGTTCCTTGCTCAATTATTTTATAGTTTGTTGTGTACGGTTGCTTCTTTAGTTTGTTAATGTTTTTTATCGTATGCTACTTTTTTTGATTCTGATGAAAAGTCACCTAGAAATTTTTTAAAATAAAGTAAAATGAAATCCCTCTTAAATTAACCAGGTGAGTGCATTTGGCAGTATACATCCCCTTGGATTTTTGCTGGTTTTACCAGTATATATTTTATTTTGAAAGACCATTGTGCATCTGTTTGTTTGTTTGTTTGTTCCCCTCAAAATTCATTGTTACCCAACTTGAGCCTTTAGTTTCTAAATGGTTCTTTTGGTTTGTTTTGGATAGGATAGGGGTTTGGAAGGAGAAAGTGGAGAAAAAAAATCACATAGAAATGGTTAGTAGACAGATCTGTCTTTGAGGGGCAGACAGTACCAAAGATTTGAATGCTTTGTGACGGTACATTCACCCCAGTCATTTTGAGGTAATGACACTGAATGTGATAGTGAACTGTGAACTGTGGGAGCACTTTCCTATCATAAAATTATATGTGCTATGGAAGTCCCAGTTGGTGGAACATTCACTTTTACAGGCAATTGGGGGAACATGAGTTGATTCTAAGGGATGATGAATACATGAACCAAAGCATTACTTAATGATGACCTCAAGGATTTACCTGCATAGCAAGGAAGTGAAATCATCTAGGGAAGATAGATAACTGTGTGTGAAAGAGAGAGAAAACATGTGCCCTGATGGTTTTTGTGATTTTTACCTCAATAGAGCATTATCTGGAAAAGATTCAACACACTTGAACCATCCATCATTCAAGATCTGCTTTTCTTTTCTTTTTTCCCCTTTCCCTTCCCTTCCTTTCCTTTCTCTACTTTTTTTTTTCTTTTCCTTTTTCTTTTTTCCTGGTTGGGTTTAGTTTTGCAAACTCATTTGCCTATCCTTACAGAATTTTTTTTTTCTCTTTTACTTAATCTGATGGGAGACAACTCCAGCAGGTCTCCCAACATCAAATGAAAGCTTCCCAGAGAAAAGGTTTGAAAGCTTTTGCCCAGATTTTTCTGTATGATGTCCGGGAAACAAATACTTTATTCACATGATAACTGGTAACTATTCAGAGTTTCATCTCTTCCTGTCTATGATTATTGTCTTTATGGCTTATTACCATAGGGACCACTGTGACATAATTTCACAGCCAGGGGAGAATAAATTACTTCTGGAATCACATTGTTTGAAGGGTACAGTGGGCACAGATGCTTAGTAGGAGAAGATTTTGAGTGCAGCAGGATCTAAAAAGCAAGGATGTGGTTAGGTATTGAGAGAGAGTATTTGACTAGGAGTGTAACCGTGCAGAAGCCACCTGAGGACTATGACCCAAAAAAAGGAATAACTAGGAAGGTTTGGCTTAAAATTTCATACACCTGGCTGCATACTACATGATCAAACTTTGCTTTGTTTAACTCTTCCTTAAACTGGTTGTATCTCCTCCTTCGTGTTCAACTTTAGTAGCTACCTTTTTCAGAGATCAGTTGACGGATGCACTATAAAAACAAAGTAAGTGGCACTAAGATTTTATTGGTAACCATGTCATTTCATTTTTTTCTAAATAAGGAGTCTCTTTGGTTGCACAGATTGGTTGCTGATAAAGAGCAATAACTTAGTGATATATGGGGAGGTTCATTAGACACTCCTCTTTTGCAATTCTGTGTGTCTTCCTTTAATGCATCTGTTAATGTGATCCATCCAAATGTTCCATGGCGGAGGGGGGATGTGGAAAACAGATCCTTCATAACATTGTGAACATATTCTGTGGCTGCTGAAGACTGGCATAGGTGGGGGAGGCCTCTCTTCTTCCTGTTACTGAGCTGGGATGGTGGTTGTGAGAAGCAAAGCTTGGAAAGGTTCCTAGTTGAGCTGCAGCTGCCAGCCAGCCTGACCAGAACAATTCTGGAAGCTATGGTCCAAAAAGTAACCTCTCCAAGATCTGGAAGCTCTCACCATAAAGCCAAGGATATAAGGCTAGTGAATCATTATCCCATTCCTGGACATAAAGCTGGATTCAGAGTGGATCCATTGTAATCATGACTAATGCAAATCAGATTAATGTAAGAACTATAGTTGAGTTAGCCATGATGAATGTGAGTTGCTCTAAATATGACTAAATCTGTCTCCAACCCATAGTGTTTAGAATTGATTATTAAGAAGTACTATTGCTGTCCCATTGACAGCTTCCACATCCTGGCCAGATTTGTTTGAGTTATTTAATTATTTGTTCAGCTTGTATCCCACTATCTGCTTCAAAGAAAAGACAGCAGCAATAAAAATGTAATCAGCATAATATAGTAAAATCAGTTTCAAGTTATTAAAAAGATCAGTAACATTTATGAATTCAGACTATCAGCAATTTGCAATAGAGTTATCACTTTAAGTCTCAAACAGTTTTTTTCCTTACATAGTATGAACTCCTTGTACCAAGCCAAGTAGATCTTCCAATCGCTTAAGTGAGTGAGAGAAGGAAGGAGCTCTGTATTGAGAGTGGTATTAGCCAGATCACCTTGCCTCTTGGGTTAGTGCTGGCACTTCGAGCAGAGCTGCATCTGGTATGAGAGGGTTCATAAAAGAAGTACCTGTGTCTAAGGTACAGTTCCTGGCATAGACTCTCAAGTGTGGTAATGATGATGCCCATGCTAGGATTGGCCATATTCAGTGGTATGCAGAATGATCAATCTGTATTATTTTCAGTTCAAAAAGTAAAAAAAGGATCAGGGAGCAAATGATACAAAAAAAGTGTCCTTGATGACCTGAAAAGGTGTTGCCAATCAGAGCAGGAAGTACTAGGCTAGACGGATGAATAATCTAATCTGATGTGAAGCAACCTCTTATGTGCTAATTAAAATAATTAGGTCTGCAGTCACTTGCTATGGTAGCAAGTATGTTTTCAGTGTTACATTGTGGTGGGTATAACATGCATAGCATTCCTTTAAATAACAGAAACACAGATAGATATAATATGGAAGGTATTATCATGTTGCCTGGTATTGTGTACTGTACCTTCCTCTGCTGCCTGATCTGCTTTGACCTCAAGCACATCTCTGTGTCAGATGTAATTCTAAGGGTGTACGTGATTTGGCAACGGTAGATGATGCAGGTTGCCAAGACATTGCAGACTATGCACAATTTAAGAGGCTGTCTAATGGAGGAGTGGAAATTGTGCCATCCTCCAGATATCATTAGGTGCAGCCCTAGTAATTATTACCAATGACAAGGAATACTAGGAGAAGCCCTTCTGAAAGATGCAGAGAGTGACACATTTTCCACACTGGACTGAAGCTCACTATTCTTCAAATGTTGTCAGTAGAAGAGAGGGAAGTACTTGTGTTTCTGAGAAGGAAAGAATATACCTCACAAATGGTTGTGCATTCTCATTGTACATTCATGCCCTGGCATCTGGTTTCAGAAAATATAGCTCCACATGGAACTTTTTGCAGCAAGCAATGTCACACCTTGGGTGGCAGAATCTACCTTGGATTGTTAGTTAAGCATCTGTTGAGTGTGGGGAATTTAAGACTGAGGGTATTGACTATTTCCTACCTTCTAAGCTCTGGACAAGGTATTCTCAGATCAAGAAAAAATATTGTTAACACTCCGTGTTGCCTGTTACCTGCTGTCTCCACCTTACAAGCATAAGATCAGGACTTCACAGAAAGCAGTGTTAGATATGTACTTGTTAGACAGAGCTAGACTGTGTGGTTAGAGCCCCCAGCTACTGCAATGGGATAAGCTGAGCAGGAGATGTGTGCACATCATAAACATGCATATTACAAATGGTATCTCCTGGGATCCGGCCTTCTTGCACCGCACAATGTGCTGCACTTTTCATGTTTGTTTTTAATTACATACTCCGAGACTTAAAGCGAAAACTCAGCCTTCCGACAGATTTTATCTGCTGATTATTTTCACAAATTGTTACAGAAAAGGCCTTTGGGGCTTGAGTGAGGGTGGAGGCTCAGTTACCCAGTCATAGACTAGATGCCAAGGAGTAGCGTCTTAACCCATGCTTACAAAGGCAGGTGCTGACAGATCCACCTAGCCAAGGGAAACATGTTCACATTCTGGAGACTAACCGAGAAAACGGTAAAGAACAACCTTAGCGGGCTAGCTTTAAAACCAGCCTGCTCTTTTCTCTTGCTTTGCCCCTATCCCAAACAGATTTCAGTGTCTGTTAAATTTAAAAGCCTTGGCCTTCATCCTCATTGTTTTAACCTTGCATCTTTAGGACTCTCTGAGTGTTGCCGCCGAGAGGGATTGATTGTGTGTGTCTGTCTGTTGGTGCAAGCAAACATGTCAAAAACAAAAACCGAGACATTGTACTGCAGTCCCCCTTTTCTAATGTTTAGGTTCATCAGTACTACAGCTGCCTACCAGAAGACAAAGTACCCTATGTGAACAGCCCTGGGGAAAAAGCCCGTATCAAACAGCTTCTTCACCAGCTGCCGCCGCACGACAATGAGGTGAGTCATTTAGAAATAATGGGGGAAACATTGGCTTAGTGTACATAGCAGGGGACAGAACCATCTTTCTGATCTCGCTGTTGTGTGTACCAATTAGCCAGTTAACTGAATCTCTGGCAAAGGATTTGTTATAGGACTTTTCAGAGAAACCTCTGTGGACCTTTTTTGTAGCGGGAGGACTGACTTTCCTCCCATTCTGGGTCAAGGAATCAGATGGCCAAGGGCACTTTTTTTCTGTGGTAACATTCAACTGAGTAGAAATTGGAAAAAAAATCCTCTTATTTGATTAGGAGATACATATTTCTGGACTACCTGTTTTAGTTCCTGAATTCCTGTTCGTTTCTCCATCACTAATTCTCACCTTAAATTTTAATGTTCTGAATTATCTTAACTCTTAACCATGCAATACTTCTACATTTGCCTGGATAATAGATTTTATAGTCTCAGACATTTTGAGTTCAGACTAATAGATAAATTGAGCTAGTTCTCAAGATTTAAATGCCATATCTTCAAATGTTATCTATTAACGTGTATCTACAAATGTGTGTGTATGTGCTATTGAGTCAACTTACGGTGACCCTATTAATTTTTAATAGGGTTTTCTTAGGCAAAGAATAGTCAGGGGTGATTTTACCAGTCCCTTCCTCTGAAATATAGCCTACAGCACCTGTTATTTGTTGGCAGTTTCGCATCCAAGTGCTAATCAGGGCTGAGTCTGCTTAGCTTCCAAAATCAGACAGGATCTGGTGCCTTCAGAATATTTAGGATCTTTATAGCTACACATACAGTAAGTATTTTCCAGTATACAACACTGGTCCTGGTTTGTACCAAAACTATTCTGAGCATATTTTTTCATTTGTAGTTACTTTTTTAAAAAATTCATATTTTCTGTTTTACTAACAAATGATCAGTATTCAGACTTATGGCCCCTAGGAGAGTAGAGTTCAAATCCTCGTTCAGCCATGGAAATCCACTGAGGGGCCTTGAGCGTTACAGTTTCTCAGTCTTAGAGGGAGGCAAAGACAACCCTCCCCCTTTGATCAAATCTTGCCAAGAAAACCTGTGATAGCTTCACTTTAGGGTCACTATAAGTCGGAAATGACCTGAAGGCACAAAACAACAATCACTACAATGACCCCTAGCCATAATGATAACATAACAAATGATGCATAATAACAAAAAGTACACTTTTCAAAGTACAGCTTTGTTTTCATCCTCTGGACCTATTAAAACAGGTTGTTAGTGTCACATTTGCAGTGTGCAGCTGTGAGGAGCTACTCTCCCTTTTGGATACTGCAATAATCTAGAGTTCCAAAAGCTTCTGTCCTGCTATGGACAAGCCAACATGCTGGTTCACACTGATCGGTTGCTGCTGCTGGAATCAGGAGCAGCTAAACAAACCATAAGCCTTCCATCCATTGTTTGTTTAGAATGATGTTTGAACCTGGCAGGATCCAGTACTCTAACTTGTTTCTGTCCCCTAAAAACCACAACTTGCGTCTTCAAGTTGTTTTCAACTTCTAGTGATCCTAAGACAAACCTATCACAGGGTTTTACTGGCAAGATTTATTCAGAGGGGGTTTGCCACTGCCTTCCTCTGAGGCTAAGAGAATGTGATTTGCCCAAGGTCACCCAGTGGGTTTCCATGGTCAAGTGGTGATTGGAACGCTGGTCGCCGGTGTCATAGTCCAACTTTCAAATTTCTACGCCACACTGACTCATCTTTTCATCAGAGGTAATAAAAAACTGCCTTTCTAGTGCAAACACTAGCAACAGGTGATAAATTTCCTCTAGGGACACACCTCGAAATGAATAGGTTATTCTCCGCTTCATTCCTGGTCTGATCCTGTTCATTATTAGTGCCACCAGCTGATAAAGAAATCTGCACAGAAGATGCAGAGGCAAATGGCACGTGCAGTTTAGCTGTAAGTGTTCTTACATTGAAAAAAAAAAAGTTGAAGGAGTGAAAATGTGGATTGGTCTAAATCAGTGACTCAAATCAGCAAGGAAAAGGGTTGATTTAAATTCCCCTTTCTTCATCCAGCAAGCTCATTGATTGAAATCAAGTTTGCCAAGAAAACTACCACATATACTTCATGAAAACAGTGGTACAGATTTGACCACAGAGGCCTGTGGCCTTGCTTCCCTAGATTGAACTGAATGGGAGTTAGTTCTGAGTAAATGAGTACAGGATTACACTGTAAAGCATACTAAATTGCTATTAATACCACATGACTTATAGTTTGTAGGCTTTCTTTCTTTTACTCAATTATAAAAGGCAGTGTCATTAAAATATTCTCCGAAAGAGTTTAAAAAATTAGCCAATAACCAAGATAGTTTATGAGATTAAATGTGGGGATATAAGAAATTGCACTGTAGAAAATCTTGTCTTCTTCATTCCAGTGTTGCTTCATGTTGCTTTAATCTATTCTGCATTGCTCATAAACTTCCCATGAGTGACGGGTCTGATAGGTACTGGACAGAATAGAACAGGTTATTTTCCTAAGATGAAAATGATATCTCCATGCTGGGTAGGTAAATAAGTAAATAAGCTTATAGGTAGAAGTTCAAGTGAGTTTTCATCTACATAGGAAAATCTCCATTAATTCAATGTATCTAGTAGGCAAAAGTTCCGTGGATTATATTTAGAGATTAACTGTAGAGTTGATATACAATTTGTTTAGATTATTTAATATCAAACTGCTGTCTTTCATACTGTACAGTTATAGCCCTTTGATGCCGCTTTAACCACCATGGCTATATCCTGTAGAATCCTGGGATTTGTAGGTTGGTGAGGTGCTAGAGTTCTCTGAAGAAAATTCTAAATAACTTAGAAAATTACAGATCCTAGGATTTCATAGGATGGAACTGTGGGAGTTAAGGTGGTATCAAAAATGCTTGTAATTGGGTAGTATGAAAGAGATGTACAAGAAATTTGGAATCCGAAATTGCAAAATCCAAATTAAATACACCTGCCACTGAGCTTCACCCTGGGGGCAGAAGGGGCAGTGAAGCTGGCATAACCTGTGAGGAGGAAGGATGGATTTCTAAGACCAGCTGTCACCATGTTCTTCCCATCTTTCTGGAGTGGAACAGCTTAGCATTAACAGCTTTGGGTATGCATGTGTGCAGATAAAGTGACTTACAGCATGGTATGAGCCTGCCAGACAGAAAAATATTTGGGGTGTCTTTTCTGCCCTCTTCTCCCTATTGGGAGAGAAACATGAATAGGCAGAGAAGATGAAAGCATCCCAGCTGTATTGTATGAGGAACAAACTGGCATAGATTTCCCTTTTCCTGAGCAGTCCTGGGCTTGGGGAAGATACTGTAGTGTAGAGGCATGTGACTCAGCCTTTCTTGAGACC
Organism: Iguana delicatissima; assembly: GCA_948472985.1. Taxonomy (NCBI): domain Eukaryota; kingdom Metazoa; phylum Chordata; class Lepidosauria; order Squamata; family Iguanidae; genus Iguana; species Iguana delicatissima. The sequence goes on from CAOKZL010000108.1 coordinate 15,798, forward strand.
CTGTATCTCTCTTATGGGGGTCTGTAGTGTGAGACATCCATTACTTCCTGTTCAGGAGCTTGTATCTACCATTACAAATGGTGTTTGCCTTCTACACTAGCAGTTGATCTCTTCATGTTGGTCTAGCTGCAAAATTGTAGTAAAAAAAATTACCTATGTAAGGAATGGGCAGATTTTATGTGTGTGTGTGTATGTCAGTATCCAGAGAGAGAGAGAGAGAGAGAGAGAGAGATGCAACCTGCCAGGATACTGTACAGGTTACATTTATTTAATTACTACAATCTATCCCTTTTTCATCCAAGGAGTTCAGGGCATCATTTTTATTATTGTCCTCTGTTCTCTCCTCACAACAAGCCTGTGAAGCAGAGAAATGATGATTGATCTGAGGTTATCCAGTATACTTCATAGTGAGAAGGGATTTGAACTCAGATCTTTGCATTCCTAATTCACTGATCTAAACTTTGATGGCCTGCCCTTTTTGTGCCCCTCAGCACCACTAAGAGCACTGCCATGTCACCTGAATTAGTCAGTGCAGCAGCAAAAAGCCACAAATCTCTTCAGGCTGCTTCTGGAAAGCATGAAAACAGGTCTCGGCAACTACATAGGGAGCAAGGGCCATTTTACCTCCCATTGTCCATCTAGTAAGCCGTTCCAACAAGTTTCAGCATGCCCAAAGTGGTGTCATGTCACTTCCAACTGCCATTTTGTCCTGCTTTAGTTTATTTGCCTTTTCGGGGGGGGGGAGCTTTGCAGGGTTAAGAGAAGAAAAACGCTGTATTTTTAGGCCTGGAGATTAAAACGTTGCCCCAAAATCACCACCCAATTTTTTTAAAAAAAAATAAAATTGGGGCATGGGACTGGGGGCTGGAGAGGTCTTCTGAAGGGGTCCCAGGGGCCACACTTAGGGCTCCCAAAGGTGCTATGCCGCTCATGAACTGCATTTTGCCCAGCTCTGCTTTAAAATAAAGTGTGTACCTGATTTTTAAAACAAAATGCAGCCTATTTTTTGCTATCACCTCATCACAATTTGATTCAAATTCATCACCACAGTGGTGGTAGGTAGCATTCAGTGCCTTTTCTGAAAATGCTGGGAAAGTTACTTTATCAAGCTCCAGTTCAGAGCAAAGGGTTTCACTTTTGGTCTTCAGATCTGCAGAAATTGCCCATTCCTACTCTAATCATTACTCTAAATTGGGACCCAGTGGTGAGTAATTACTGCCTTGATAATAACATTAATTGCTTAGAATGGCAGTTATTTTCCTCATTTTATGAATATCCATTCCAGCTGGACATTTGTCATTTACTACAGACACTGTACTGGAAAAAATACCTCAGTTTTAAAAAAGCTCGTATATATTATTCAGATATGGAAGTAGGGCCAACCATCTGAATCCACAGCTGGATTTTAGATTTTGAAAATGGAAGGGCAAACTTTCTGGCCTTCCTTACTCCCAGCAGTCTAAGGCCTGCTACGGCTCAAAGCTACACGCATCAGATCACCTGACGGTGTTTCGTTGTGCCTCCATTACATCTCAGGACACTCTGCAGAGAAGTTGGGTTTTTTTCTTGTCATCCCCAACTAGGTGCTCATGAGAGTAACAGTTTTAGTGGCAAACCCAAAGGACAAAACAGTGTGGACAGGTTTCTGAAAGGTATTGTGCTAATACGGATTTTGGCAATTTTTCTTTAGTGACATAGCTACATTTTGCTTTTTAATTTTTTTTTTAAAAAAACCCTTAGCAAATAATCTACCCAGATATACAGAACAGTGTGTACATAAATAGAAGAGTCTTTAAAGCTTATAACACTTGTCCTTTCCTGCAAAGGGGTATTGGGAGAGAGAAACAACAACCACAGTAGCTTGTATATTATCACTGAACTAAAACCATAGAACTGGCTTTAAATATCATAGCAGAAATGTAAAAGCTAAGTCTTTGAAAGGGGCTTCTCGTCACTTAGATACTGCAGCAGCCTCAAATGCTCCACTCAATTATTAAAAGGTTGAATAAACTCTCCTCCACCAATTTTTGACCATATAATTCTTTGGGTCCAAAGGGCGTTCTGTTTCAAAATTACACTAGTATAACACTATAAATAAATAGATCTAATGCTATCACAGCCAAAAGCATAATTTCAACACAAAAATAATTGGGTCTGTTGAACCACCCTTGTGGACCACTTTGTCATTAAAAACTGCAGATGTAATTCTGTGTTTTCATTAAGCTCTGCTTTAGGTTAGTGCCGTGAGAAGAAGGTAATACATGGGATCTACTGGTAGATCTGGGGCCATTTCCTCACTAGGCTGTTAAAATGCTATTATTCCACTTTCAACATCCTTTGGAATCCTGGGATTTGCAGTTTAGAGAGGGGCCTTTAGAATTCTTAGCCAGAAAGCTTCAGTAAACTGCAAACCCCAGAATTCCACAGGATGTTGAAAATGGAATAATAGCACTTTAACAGTCTAGTGAGAAAATGGCCTGAGTAAAAAGTAGACCAGTAAGAGTTTTGATTGATTCCAGTCGTAACAGGTAGCCTTCCTGCTGTAGTGATCTGGGCATTGGACTACAAACCTGGAAATTCCCCTCTCAGCCATGGAAACCCACTGGGTGACCTCAGACCCTTCACACTCTCTCAGCCCCCAGAAAACCCCTTGATATGTTCTCCTTAGAATCATAGTATCATAGAGTTGGAAGAGACCACAAGGGCCATCCAGTCCAACCCCCTGCCATGCAGGAAAATACATCAAAGCATTCCCAACAGATGGCCATCCAGCCTCTGCTTAAAAACCTCCAAAGAAAGAGACTCCACCACACTCACAGGCAGCAGATTCCACTGCCGGACAGCTCTGACCATCAGGAAGTTTTTCCTGAGGTTCAGATGGAATCTCCTTTCCTGCAGCTTGAATGCAATGCTCCTTGTCCTAGTCTCTGGAGGAGCAGAAAACAAGCCTGCTCCCTTTCCTTGACATGACATCCCTTCAAATATTTAAACATGGCTATCATGTCCTCTCTTAACCTTCTCTTTTGCAGATTAAACATACCCAGCTCCCTAAGCTGCTCCTCATAGGGCATTTTGGTCGCCCTTCTCTGGACACACTCCAGCCTGTTCAATATCCATCTTGAATTGAGGTGCCCAGAACTGGACACAGTATTCCAAGTGAGGTCTAACCAATGCAGAATAGAGTGGTACCATTACCTCCCTCGATCTAGACACCATACTGCTATTGATGCAGCCAAGAATTGCGTTGGCTTTCTTGGCCACCACATCACACTGCTGATTCATGTTCAGTTTGTGATCTACCAAGACTCCTAGATCCCTTTCACACATACTGTTACCCAGCCATGTGTCCCTCATCCTATATTTGTGCGTTCCATTTTTTCTGATTAAGTGCAGGACCTTACATTTCTCTCTGTTGAAATTGATTTTGTTAGCTCTGGCCCAGCCCACCAATCTGTCAAGGTCATTTTGAATTTTGATCCTGTCTTCTGGCGTATTAGAGGACAGGATGTATTAGGGTCACCATAAGTCAAAAATGACTTGAAGGCACACAGAAACAACGGAGTCTCCTCTCCATCCTATGAGATTATTGAAAGAAAAAAAAAGATTAAGGGGACCAGAATGTTTTTTAAAAAAAAAATCAAAAGAGACTTTAAGTGTAGCTTTCGCACAGGCACAATTTCCCTTAATTTTTAAGGCGTATCTGCCAACATGAGCCACTGTCTTGCATTTCACTCCTGTAAGTAGATTGCAGGGCTCTACTAAAAACAACAGCGACAAAGTCAAGATCAGGGAGACCTGAATGTCACCCACCCTGCCTTCAGTTATTTTCAGATCATTATTGCATGGTATGCTTCCCTGTATAAGAGAATGAATGGGCTCATGGAGAGAAATGTGGGAAAGTCCAGCCCCTGAATCCTCTGCTTTTCATATTTTCCATCAAAAAGTGTTTTTTTAAAAGCAGACATAGAAAAACTGCAAAGTGGCACATTTTAAGCAGACCACAATGTAGCAATTTTGTGAAGTGTATACCCCAGCTCCCCCATTTAAGAGTTGATTTTTGAATCTATGGAGACTTTGAAGACCTAAATTTTGCAAAGCTTGACTAAACATACAACTCTTGTGCCAGAGCTCAAAACCATCCAGTTATTTTCCTGCTGTAAAAAAAGAAATGTTTTATATTACTACAAATTAGAACCTAGAATGAGTTAACACCAGTGGATGCAAACAGTTTTAATTTATGGTTTTCTTCTTCAACTTTAGCTGCAGTCCTATACGCACTCACTTTGGAGTAAACCTCACTGAATTTAAGGAGACTTACTTCTGAATAGAGAGGCACAGGGAGGACTGCATTGTTTCTTAGTATGCTTGCCTGCATACGTAGCTGCTTCTGTTTGCTAATAGCATGATCATGTGAGGGCTGTTTTGAAAAAACACATGCACATAAAATCACTGTTGTGACCATTCAAACAAACCCTCCAAGTGTCCTAATCTGGGAAGGACTCTTCTGATTAATCGTCTGTTGTCCCACATTTTCAGCTGCTTTGAAAATACCCAGTCGCTCTCGCCTCCTCCCACCTTCCTTCTTTGTACTTAGCTTACTTCCTTTGCTGCAAACTGATTTCAAAGTACAAAAGTAGTTTGCACTCAATTAACTCAGTAAGTGGAAAGGACAGAAGGGAGCAGAATCTTGTCCTTCCCAGTGGGTTCAGACAAAAAGAAACTGCTGTAGTCTCTCCTAGCTTGTGTGTTATTCCTCCCTAACTTTGGCCATCTTGACCACAGCCTAATGTTACATTGGCCACACATGTCTCAGTTTCCATCTGTGAAATGTTGGAGGGTATGCTCAAGGGTTCCTCACTGAGAGGCTGAGACATGTTTATTTTCATTTCAAAATGCTGCTATAAAATTGTAAGCTCATAGTGCTGGAGAGAAGCCAAAAGTGATTAGTACTTGCCCTATAGCCAGATCTTCCTGGGGTGTTAGGCTCCTGTAGGACTGGAAGCCCTAATGTGAAGATATGAACTTTCTTTTTTAAAGTTAATCCTGAGATGTTCCCAGGCAATAAATGCTCCTGGAAAAGGTTTAATCAGTACTATAAAACATTTTTTTTAAATAATTCCAGAGAAAATAAGTTTTTCAAGTTAAGAAAAAGAAAACCTACAAAATCATCTATGATATGGAGAAAGTGGGAATGGAGACATTTCTTCTTCTCTTTCATAATGTTTTGCAATCAGGGAGTGAAACTGATGTAGCAGAAGATCCAGAATAGGCAGTGCTTCTTCAAAGAACATGCAAGTCATGGAATTCACCACTACAAGATGTTGTGACCATAAGCTTAAACAATTTTGAAAGAGCATTAGACAAATACATGGATAGAAAATACGTTGATCAGTTGTTGGTAGCCATGATGCCTAAATGCAGCTTGCAAACTGAATGGCAAAAACTCTTTGTATCTTTTATGTGGTATATGCATAGTTAGAAGCCTCGCAATTTTGCAGACATCTTTTCAGACATTCAAACCACCTTTTAAAATGTCTGAAACTGTATCCTCCTATACAGACCTACCAGAATTTTAAGATTTACAGAGGAAGGCTTTTTCTCAGTCTTGGCACCATCACAGGCTTGCTTGGTGAATACATGAGAGACAGCCTTCTCAGCAGCTGTTGCCACTTTCTGGAATTCCCTTCCGCGTGAGGCTAGGCTAGATTACAGTCAGCCCTCCACATTTGTGGGTTTCACTTTTGTGGATTTGATTATTCACAGATCATTTGCTGTCACCTCTGCTGCCTCCCTCTGCCATTTTTAATAGGGACTGCAGGGCTCGTGGAACTGAGAAACTGCAAACGAAGCTTGTAAGTCCCTGTTAAAAATGGCATGGGGCAGCAGTGGAGGTTCCAGTAAGCCCCACCAACCAACCACTTCTGCCTTGTGAAGGAACCCTGATGCCTCAAAGAAATCCATGGTGGTCTGAATATGGTGATCATAATTTTTTGTGTGTTAAGTATGATTTGGGAAGGCCTAGAGTTATTCACGGTCTTTCCACTTCCATGGGGGTCCTGTGCTCATCACTCTAGCGAATGTGAAGGGATGACTGTACTTACTGCTTTCCTTTTGTTGGCAGGCAAAGACCTTTTTGTTTAGAATAATAGAATCATAGAGCTAAAAAGAGACTACGAGGACCATTCAGTCCAACCCCCTACCATTCAGAAATACACAATCAAAGCACTCCTGATAGATGGCCATCAAGGTTCTGTTTTAAAAACCTCCAGAGAAGGAGATTCCATCACACTCTGAGGCAGCACATTCCAATCTCAAACTGTTCTTACTGTCAGGACATCGTCCATAATGTTTAGGTAGAATCTCTCTTCCTTTAGTTCCCATTTCTCCATATCCTGGGGTCTGAAGCAGCAGAAAACCAGCTTGCTCCATTTTCCATATGACATTCTTTCAAATATTTATACATGACTTTCATGTCACCTTTCAACCTTCTCTTCTCCTGGCTAAACATACCCAACACCCTAAGGCACTTGTCATAGTACATAGTTTTTGCCATTTTGGTTCACCCTTGTCTGGATACATTCCAGTTTGTCAATAACCTTCTTGAATTGTGGTGCCCAGAACAGGACACAGTATTCCAGGTGAGCCAAATAGAGTGATACTATTACTTCCCTTGACCTAGACACTATACTCCTATTTGTACAGCCTAGAATCATGTTGTCTTTTTAGTTGCTGCATTTACAGTGCTTACTCATGTCCACTTGTGGACTACTAAGATCCCTTTTTCAAGCCAAGTCTCACCCATTCCATATCTGTACATTTTATTATTTTTTTCCACTTAAGGGTAGTACCTTACATTTCTCCCTGATGAAATTCCTAATCTGTTAAGGTCATTTTGAATTCTGATTCTGTCCTTTAGAGTATTAGTTACCCCTCCTAATTTGGTATTATCTGCAAATTTGATAAGCAAATTCTCTATTCCATCATTCAAATCATTGATAACGATGTGAATATCACTGGGCCCAGGACAGAACCCTGTGGCACCTCAGTAGTCACACCTCTCCAGGATGAAGAAGAGTAATTGGTGAGCACCCTTTGGGTTTGATAAGTCAACCAGTTACAAATCCATCGAACTGCAGCATTATCTAGCTGACATTTTACTAGATTGTTTGCAAGAATATCATGGGGGACCTTGTCAAAAGCCTTACTGAAATGAAAAAATGCTGCAAATAAAACATTCTCTTCATCTACCAAACTGGTAACTATCTAAAAGAGAAATAAGATTAGTCTGGCATGACTTGTTTTTGAGAAACCCATGTTGACTGTCAGTGATCCAGTTGCATAGAGATGGAGGGGCGATAGGGGTGGTATGCCCCTGTTGGCAGTTTTTTGGGGGCACGGCAGCTCCTTGCCCTCCCCCATGTGCCATAGCCCTACCCCGTCTGTTGTAGCCATGCCCCCACACGCCGTAGCCATGCCTTCGCGCACCATAGCCAAGCCCCCGCCCCTCCACCCACCTGTCTGCCCACGCCCCCTCCACACACTCCAGGCTCTGCCACTGCAGTGATCACAGCATTACTTTCCAAGTGTTTACAGATTATCTGTTTAATGATCTGCTCTAGAATCTTTCCTGGTATTTATGTCAGGCTGATCAGGCAGTAATTTTTGGGGTCCTCTTTTTTCCCCTTTTTGAAGATGGGGACAACATTTGCCCTTCTCCAGTCTGCTGGGCTCTTCCTGTTCTCTGGGAATTCTTAAAAATTATTGCTAGGGATTCTGAGATTACTTCTGCCAATTCTTTTAATATCCTTGGATGTAGTTCATCTGGCCCTGGAGATTCCAATTCATTTAGAGTAGCCAGGCTTTCAAGCAGGCTTTTAATATGTAGCTGGCAGGGAGACTTCTTATTGGGGTGTGTTTGTGTGTTAACTTTTGTATGCTTTTGAAATAATTTTCTATTGTTTTAAGGTGACTATTTTAATTTTTTTAAAAAGCTAATTGCCAGATTTTAATTGATTCCTTTTGTGAGCTGCTTTGGATCCCACTCCAGAGGAAAGGCAGCATATAAATAAAATAAATACATAAGTAATATCTGCCCTCATTCTGACCTCACCCAGGTTTTAGAACTGGTTTTAAAACTATTGTGATTTCATGTGGGGGAAAAATGCAACTCCTTCAACCACATGGTAGGCCAGATGCCTACTTGCTAGGACAGAAGAGCAAATAAACATACAGTGGAATTTCATCTATCTTTACTCTTATAACAAAGATGTTTCTAAAGTATGGTGCGCTCTATTGCCCTGTTGATGTGGACTAGAGTATACTTTTTTATTTAAAAAAATAATCTTTTTGTTCCAAAGACTGTGCTGTTTGGTTGTGAGCACTTCCCAATGCAGGGCCAGGCCAGTCCTTTGAACACTGAGTAAAGTTGTCCTTTATCCGTAGTTTTTTTTTTTTATCCGTAGTTTCTGTTATGGGGTCTTCTTGTTCCACACTCGTTTTAGCACCACCAATGTTGCTGTCTTCAGGTTGTTGGGTTGCCGTAAGTCATAAACAACTTGAAGGCACCCAGACCAAAAGTGAATATATACTTGGTCCTAAATATAGTGATCAGTTAAATCCAGAACATGACAGAAATCCACTGATTGGCTTGCCCCAGCCTTTTCCTTTTGTAGAAGCTCAATCATCCCTCTTGGGTGAAGAGTGAAGAATCCCAAAATTTGAGATGAGATAAAATCTGGGGGCAGGGCACAACAAATGACTGTTTCATAACAAAGAGTGCTATGGCACTTTAAAGATGAACGTGTTTTATTTGTATATAAACTCTGGTGTACTGCAGCCCACTTCATCACATGCATCTCATTCCAAGATTCCAGAGAGATATTTGGATGTATTCCTTTTTTATTACAAAAGAAGGGGGAGAAAAAGAGGGCACAAAACACACTGGATATGAAGGTAGGCAAGCCACGTGCATTAATACAAGCTGATCATATTCCAAAAATACATTTTTTAAAAGATGATATCTATGAAATACACATTCCCGTGTAACTAAACAAGTAAGATCTGATCCCTTAAATGATGGGTGGTGAATGTTTATCTCTCTGGCTTTGGAGTGTAAAACTTTTACCACTATCAAGAGTACATAGGATCCAACCACACTGAAGTTTAGATGCATTCCTAAGGTTAACTGTGAGCCCAGTCCACCCCAATGAACTTAGATAAGGTTTCATTGACACAGATGCCTTCTGGAATAAACCCTTAGGCTCTTTAGATGACACTTTGATTCTTTAGTAGTGATTCTGAGTAGGTATGTAGCAGTTGCTCAATCTAAATCTAGTCTCAGATGTGTCCTTGGCTCACTTCTGATGCTTCAGTAGCAATGTGCTATAAAAAGAGAATCATTGTTCATGCTATTAACATCAGGAGAGTGCTCATTCTTTCTACAGGTGTTTGAAAACATGTTAAAAGCTTCCAACATAAATTGTGGTCAATACACAGATCCATTCAAGTGCTCGTTATTGGGGTTGCTATTGCACATATTCCAAGAAGCATCTACGACATTATCCACCTGTCAGGGAAACGGGCTGTTCTGATGGGATCATATGTGATTTACACTTGATCTACAGATAGCCTGGTCATTGATTATGAATTTGAATAATATGTTGTGTAGTTTACATCAGGGTAGGCAAAGTGCAACCTGCAAGCTACATAAAACCTACTGTATGGATCCCCACTCCCTGCCAAAAAATTTCACCAAAATTTCCTCTTAAAACTTCTGGGAGAAGTTTTTATATGTGTATTTTTTCAAACAGAAAGTAGCAGGACTAAAATAGGCAAAGGAAGACCTGAAAATGTGATGGTATGGCCAATCACACAGTTCCCAGGGCGTTGGGTTAATTTTTTCTTTAGACATATTTTGGAGAGGTGCAGGGAGGGAGCAGAGACAGAAATGCGTTGTTTTAACCCCTGTCTGCTTTTCTTCCTAAAATTGGTTTTTGTTTTTTTTATCTTTCACAAATATTGGGATTTTCCCAAGGTTTGAGTAGTGCTGCTTTGGCTGTATAAAGATTGGCACGTGAAGAATGTGTTTGCCATTGTATATGTAGCAATAAATCACATTCAGATTTCTGTTTGGGCAGTAATTTCAAGGTCCAATGTTATCCATGCCAGAAGTCTGCACTTGAATCATGCACCTGTATTTACTCTTAAATGAATTACTTGAGAAGGTGTTTTCAAAAGCATCATGTGGTCTAGGACTGGGACTACTTTAGTTAAAATTTCAAAACAAAACCAAACTTAAGGAAGAAAATCCAAGGGCACACAGACTATCTTTTATGCATGGCCTCTTTGGCATGTCAAAAGCTGGAGTCAGCTGAGTTATTTTCCAGGGAGGAAATGGTCTATATGTCTCCCTTAAATAGCTCAGTTTTTGTGCAGAGAAATTGTAGTGTGTATTTTAATCATTTAAAGGCAAACCTTTTTAATCATCTTGACAACACTTTGTTGGCCTTGGCCAACAAAGTATGAGCCTGTTGCAATGTGCAAGCAAATAGTTTTGGATCTGCCATAAGTTTTATAGTCAAAAGCTTGTTAAGCCCTTTTGAGTGCCACTGAAGTACCTTAGAAAGAGCCTTTTCTACTGCATCAGAAAGTAATTTATCCCTTCTCGGCTTGGAGTTAAACAGTAAATAAATTAGCATTACTTTGGTTGACTCCAGGGAAGCTCAGGAAAAACTATAAGCTGGTAGTCCATTTTGGATTCCAGTAGGAAACATCTGTGCCAATGTCAAGGAGAAAGGACCTGGAAAGCAATGAGTCAAAAGAGTTCTTTTAGTTTTCCTTGGAGTCCCCTGTATTCCAGAATAAGGCAGTGGTATTAATCACCGAGATAGCTTTGTTCTCCAGGCATTGCACCATGATCCTGAATCCACCCAACTACCCAGTGGCAACCATTTTATTTCTATGGCACATGGGCATCTGCCACATTTTTATGAAGTCTGACATTTTGAATAATATAGGCATTCATACATGGGGGGAATCGATAAGAAGTATGATTGAATAAGTCAGGTGGAGCGAAAGCTGGTGGTTTGCACGGCAAGGGCTCAGATCTGGCCAACTTTTAGTCTGAATTTTAATGGAACTATCTCAGTTGCTGAAGTACACTCAGCGCCTTCTCCTGCTCTTGTAATGATTAAGACTAATCTGCAGAGCAGATTCACTGTCATTCTGGCATGAAAATCACCATATGCCTCTGATCATAGAGGAATTATAGAGAACAGGAGATGCAAAAGCAATAAGAGGAGAAAGAAAGAGAGGAGAGGTTTGCAAGTATCTGATCGTGGTCCAGATTTCATCTATTGGGGGAAAAAGTCTGCACCGGGCAGCAAACTGTATCGCTTACAGACATGGATTTCCTCTTTCCATGTGTCAAATATCACAAGACTCACAAGCTGAGTAATAAATATTCCAAAATGCAGGAAAAAAATCATGAAAATTGTGAAGTCATAAAGTTGATGGGAGCAAAGATGTGCTGTGCTGTGTTGGTTGATGTTTCATGGATTGCTGTGTAACACAGATTGTTTCAACATTTTTTGTCTAGGTACGATATTGCAACTCGTTGGATGAGGAGGAGAAAAGAGAACTCAAACTCTTCAGCAATCAGAGGAAAAGGGAGAACCTGGGCAGAGGCAATGTTCGCCCGTTCCCAGTTACCATGACAGGAGCCATTTGTGAGCAGGTAGGTTCTGGATGTAAACCTTATAAATGTCGTTCTGTCAAGCAAGAATGAATAGTTTTACCATTTTTTCTCTTTGCTGTGAGAAAGTTCTACAAAGCTGTTCAGTTTTTTTAAGATTACACACAGTTCAGGATTTATTCTTCACAAAAAATGCATGAAAACAGCCTTTTCTGCACAGAGCAGAACATTTATGCACAGAAAACAAGTTGCTTTCTTAGCAGAAATGTTATGTTTAGTACACAAAATACTGTTTATTGCACAGGGAACTTATTCTGTGCAGTTTTTTTTAAGCAAAACTTTGGATTTCTGCATAGAAAATACTGTTTTCTGTGCAGGAAGTTATTTGTGCAGAATAAGTTCTGAACTGTGGAGATCCTTGTACGTCTAGGATTGTCCTCATAGTCTTTCCTGAAATTTGAGAGCCTGTTTTTTAAACTATTTCTCAAATATGTTTGAATATTCTTTCCATCCTTAAGATAGGCCACTCTTTACTGCTTGTTTTTTCTACCCTGCTGGGTAATTTTTTGAGTTAGAAGAAAAGACTATCTTGTGATGTCAGCAGAAGAGTTTGTTCTTTATTTTGACCCTATGAAGAATCTTGAATATGAATTCTTATTAATTTAATTCCCTTCAGAGATAGGGAGTTTAGTGTGTGGATAGCCAAGGATGTATTTGTATGTAAGTCTGACACTGCTGATAACCAGGGAAACAATTTCTCTCTCATCATCTTCAGGGGAAGGCCTAGGCCACAAACCATGAGCAAATCAAATTGGCTGACAGCCAGAAGCAAGGGAGGCATCAGTGTGCTTCTAGTCTCAAAAGGACTTTAACCAAATTCTGAAGCCAAAAGGCAACTTTAAGCTTGGATACATGCAGAAGGATTGATATATGTTCAAATGCATTTAGTGCATGCCAGCTGAAAGGCACTTGTAAACAAATCAGGATTACACATTTTGCTTTTCTAAAGTTTTTAAATTACAGATTTCAGTACTGAGCAATGATGGTTTGAACTTCAAATTTGGTTCACCTTTTTATATGTAGCTGGAAAGTCTTTGTGTGATACTGAATCACACCAATTCTTGCTTTTGACAAGATTTCCACTTTCTCAATCTGAAAAATTAATAAAATGTCTGCAGCCACCCCAGTGTGGATATGGCAGTTTAAGTCACTGAATATTTCAAGCTGTCATCAGTGCATGTACACATGATGGGAATATTGCAGAGTTTATCTGTAAGTAATTCCTACAAACAGCACAGAATGAATAATGTGCCACTGGCTGACAGCTTCTTTTCTTTCTAAGATACAGTCAACATGGCCAACTTTAGTATAATATTTAGATTCAAACCACAATCAGAGAGGGAGCTGGGGAGCCAAGTATGTTTATCTGGGAGAAGAGAAGATTGAGAGGGGATATAATAGATGTATTTACATAGCTGAAGAGATGTCATATAGAAGATGGAGCAGGCGTTTTTTCTGCTACTCCAGAGACTAGAACACAAACTAGTGGATTCAAATTACAAGAAAAGAATATTCCATCTAAACATTAGGAAGAACTTCTTTACTGTTATTACTGTTGAACACTGAAACAGCTTGCTTTGTAATAGAGTGATGGAGTCTGCTTCTCTGGAGGTTTTTAAACAGAGGATTGATGGCCATCTTTCAGGAGTACTTTAGTTCTGTATTCCTGCATGGAAGAGGGCTGGGCCAGGTGGCCCATGTAATCCCTACCAACTCTATGGTGCTATGGGAAGTTTTTTTGTTTTGTTAACCACAAGGAGAAATTGAATGAAACCAAAACACATCATTTCTTGTTCTTCTTCTGCCCTTTTCTTCGATCCCCTCCAACAGGAAGAGATAGAATCTATGGGAAGAAAAGCCTCCTTCTTCTGGGTCCCTAAGTTGCCTCAGAAAAACCCTCCCTATCTGTGGTAGAAGACAGAATAGGTAGAAGGTGAAGTAGGATCTGTTCCCTATGCTCTTGTTTGTTTACTCCCATTACTAGCAAGCATTCAGATGAAACTGCAGACTGTAGTATATGATTCTTGTACATTACAAGAACTCCTGTTTGACCAAGCCCTGGCTTGTGAATAATTGTGCATGCTTTGTCACAACCTTTCTTAACCTTTTTATCCAAGAAGAACTATTAGATCTCAGGGAGCCCCTGCACAAAAATTATTATGTCTACATCTAAAAAAAAAGCAAACTTTTTTTTTTAAATCGCAGTCTCTCATGAAACTCCCAATCATTTCATGGAACTCTAGAACTGCAGAGAACCAGAGTTGAAAAACTCTGTTTTATTATGTAATAAAGTCTCATGTTCTTTCAAATGCTGTCATGAGAACAGCCACTGTCTAATACATCTCATTTTAAAACTTTGAGTGAATTCCTTTTCCACCTCTCTACCTATCTTGGCAGTGTGGAGGCCAAATCAATGGAGGAGATATAGCCGTCTTTGCATCCAGAGCAGGGCATGGCATTTGTTGGCACCCACCATGCTTCATCTGCAGTGTTTGCAACGAGCTGCTCGTAGATCTTATCTATTTCTATCAAGATGGGAAGATATATTGTGGCCGGCACCATGCAGAATGCCTCAAGCCTCGGTGTGCAGCCTGTGATGAGGTAAGACCAGCCAAGCAGTTACCGTTTTTTTTGTGGAACCTGAACATACTCTTTCTTGTAACGGGTATTCTTTCCAGTAATCCTACTATGCATGATGAATTACTGCAGGTTTTCAAATTCAGCTTGTCAGCTTATCTTTGCATCTGCAGCTTGTAACTTGCAAGTGAGGGAAGATATGAAATTTCTCATGGCTACTTCACAGTTAGTCCTGTAGTGGCTTCTGGTGTTCCAACAGCCAGTACAAGCCCTTATGACTGTGATGGTCCCCCCACTGCTTTTAAATTGTGCCTGTCTTTGTGTCCCTGGCAAATGAAGAACCATCACTACTGGCCTCTCATCTATGAAGCCCCCCCACCCCTTGCTTTTCAGAAGGAATAAGACAATAATTGAACAGGCTCTTTTCATTCTGCACTCCCCATCCCTGTCTCTGTTGTCCAGTTTACAGCTGGAATGAAGAAGAGAAGGAAGGAAAAATGCATCGTGTTGGAATTCTCCTTAACTACAGAAAGGACTTTTATTTTGTAGTTTAATACAATAGCTGTTCATACCAGTTGTCCCCAGATAACATAAGACGAAGTTCAAGCCAGTTGAGATAATAGGATTTTGCAAAACTCACATCTACTTTCTAGACATTCATATCATCAGACACATCAACTCCAGGGTGGGAATGTGAGTCTGAGTGAAAATCATCAAAGTAATCACTGATGTGTGTCTGCCTGCACCATTAGCATTAAAACATTATGCACCGTTGCTATAGCACCATAACCTGAGAATGCACAGCTTCTGCCACACACAGAAAAAGAACAAAATGGTTCCTTGAGCAAAATGGCTTAGGGAGAATCTACAGAATACAGTAGCCCCTCCACATTTGCAAGGGTTCAGGGCACAAAACCCTCGCAAAAGTGGAAAAACCATGAATAACTCCCCCGTGCCATGTTTCCCCTGCAGAGGTCCCCCTTCCATTCCTTTGCCTCTGACCCCAGCATTCCCAGGGGGAATTAAAAAAGAGAAGGTAAAGGTCTTAGTAGTACTTTCCCCTCAGACGAAGAAGAACAGAATTCTGGCATTCTAGCCACTTCCAGTGGCCACTTTGAGAAAGGAGGAGTAGGAGCAAAAAGAGCACCTGACCAATCAACAAACGTTACACCACAGAATGTGCAGCTACATGGCAGAGAGGGCATGCCTCCGGCAGTGGGGGGGTGAGGTGGAGTTTTACTTACCCAAAAGGAAAAAAAACCCATCCATTTTAAAACACAAGCATCATAAGCCTGGGGTGATGAATGCAAGGGAGTGGGGGAGGAAAATGGAGCAGGGGAGGCAAGAATATGCCTCACAAATAGTCAAATCTGTGAAGATCAAACCCACAAATGAGAAGGGAGGACTTACATTAACACATTTACAGAGGTAGAAGTCTAGCCAATGTTCTATAACTAGAGATCTTGTAAGTTTACCTCATGCCTACCTATGTTCTTCATTGGTTCCTAAAGTATATAATGAGACCTGAACTTCCCTTAGTGCTTGATATTTGCACCAGGCCATCTCTAGGTGTAGTGACGGACAGTGGTAGTGGCGGTGGTAAGGACTGTGTCTAGTATTGTTTTGTTTCTGCTGTTACTACTACCATACCCTAGGAGATGGGAAGCAGAGCAATTATGACTATATGAGGTGTAGCTCCCTCCCTTTTGTGGAAGATTCCACACTTTGCAGTTCACTTTGCTTTTGCACTCTGTATTGCAGCTGCAGAGTTACAGCTCTCAGTAGGTGTTTGTGGTTATAAGCTAAGTTTGGCGTGTGAACAGAAGGGTTACAGGACTGTCCTCCTGTCTCTTCGGTGAATCTGTCACCTCTGTTTATTATTATCTGTGTGAATACTGCTCTTTTCATTGCTGTTTACTTGAGATCGATAATGTTGCTTCTGTCCGCCCCATGGGATGTCAACCATTGTTTGCTTATCGTAGGTAGTCCATCATCTTAATTTTTTTAAAAAAATAAGTTTTTCATCTGAAGCAGAGCATTGTACCCTTAGGTTACCCTTATGTTACCTGACCAGTGTATTCTACTCCTGCTATGACACTAGAATCAACATGTGGTGTGGCCTGCCAATATTCATGATTTATTATGCATTTATCTGGTATTTGTGGCCCAACTGTCTCCTTACTCGACCTCCTTTGTGTTTCCCAAGTGTTATATGCCTTCAAGTCACCTGTCGACTTATGGTAACCCTATGAATTTCACAGGGGTTTCTTAGACAAGGACTACTCACTGAAGATTTGCCAGTTGCCTTCCTCTGAAATATGGCCTATAGCACCTGGTATTTGTTGGTGGCCTCCCTCCTAAGTACTAACCAGGGCTGAACCTGCTTAGCTTCCAATATCAGACAGGATCTAGTGCCTTTAATGTGTTTAGGCCTGTTATATTTATTCTTGTTCCCATTTCCTGGCCTTCAAAAATCCAGTTACTTTGGGGGTAGTGCCTGCCTATGTAGGGTGCTGTTTCTTTGTTGTAATTTTATAAGACAAACCCTTCTGGATCAGACCACAGGTGTATATATGTTGGGAGTGGTCTACTTTGGAAGGTCTGTTTGAGCAATATTTGGCCTCTGAGACCTTGTACAGGTTTTACTTTGGCCCAAAAAATGTTGCGCAATAAGCCACTAGAGAATCATAACCAAATGTCAAGTATTGTGGCTGTTCAGGAGTGGTTTTGAGGAACCTGACCTCTTAAAACAAAAACAATGCAATATTAATCGTACAATAATGGCCCTCATTTGCCTGAAGATTCAGAGAAATCAGAAAATTGCTTTCCTTTTGTTCCTTCTTCACCTACCATGTCAGGAAACCCAGTGCAATCTGTCATCTCTGCTCTTTTTGTCGGTATGTATTTCCAACTTTCTGGCCGCTAATCCTTGGAAGGGGAATATATGTCATCTTACACTAAATTTCATCCTTGTAGCGTATACAGTCAATTCCTATAAATATTCCAATTTATTTATGGTGTGGCAGAAAATTAAGATTCCAGTATCAAGAGGTCTGGACATGAAGACTGAGAAACAGCCAAGCTGTTAAAAATAAGCTGAAAATACATGACAGGAAAATAGAACTTGCAGTAGGTCATAACAAAAACGAACAAAGCCCTGCATTTTTCTCTCTCTCTCTCTGTTTTTTTTTCTCTTTCAACAGATTATCTTTGCTGATGAATGCACAGAGGCTGAGGGAAGACACTGGCACATGAAGCACTTTTGCTGTTTTGAATGTGAAACGGTACTGGGTGGCCAGCGGTACATCATGAAGGAAGGACGGCCATATTGCTGCAACTGTTTTGAATCCTTATATGCAGAATATTGTGATACCTGCGCTCAGCACATTGGTAAGAGAGCTGATAAAATCTATTCCTTGCTGCCAGCAGAATGGGGAACAGGAGTGGGAGAGAATGAAGCAACACTTGATGTGGATTTTATAGGCGTGGTTTATATTTAAAGAAAGAAAAAAAAACACAAGGTGGCATGTCAATACACTGTTGCATTGTTTAAAGCGAAGCACACCTCCAGGCTAGGAATTGAAATGGTTTTTTTGTTTTGAAAGTACATGACAGGCCCTGGCATCTGTTTTTGTTGAGCTTCCAATAACCACTTGGCAGGTGTAGGTGTCTAGCTGGGCCAGTAGTCTACATGGCAATGTTGCTGCTGGCAGAGAACAGGAAAATCTATAGTACCAGTGCCAGCCTCCTTGTTGCATCAGGTAGAAGAAGAAATAGTAGGGTTTACCTGCCCTACCAACAGAGGCAGTGTGGTGTAGTGTTTGACTTGAACTCCAAGAGACCTAGGTTTGAATCCCAATAGACATTGTGTCGTTGAGCCATCAGACAACTCCGCTGTCAAAATCAGCTTTTCAAACACTTAGCTTAGATGTTCTCTCAGGATGTTTGAAGAAATTTTATATATTCTAAAATTTAGGACATATCATTCAGAATGCTTTGAAAGTACAGAGCAGTGCTTTAATTTTTGTTGCGTGATATTTAAATTAAATATTTCAATTAAATAACTGAAGGCACTTGAAAAGGCTAAAGTTCAGTCTCTGGCAGACTTAAACCCAACTCATGGAAGCCCTTTCAAACGTAAAGACATTCCATTTGGACTGGAAGGTGCCTTCAGTCCTGTGTCAGTAGAAAGGTGGGATATAAATAGATAAAGTAAAATAAAAATCTAGTCTAGAAGATATACATTCCATAAATGAAAGACAAAGACAGCAATATAGTACCACTGTCTGAACATTCTTGCTGTGCTGACTTGGCAAACTGAGAGTACAAGCATAAGAAGCTACTTGATACAAAGACAGAAGATGGTCGATATTTAGTTTGGTGCTACTTCATGCAGCCTATCTGGAGATGACAAAGAATGAATCTGGTACATTCTTCTGGAATTGTGTTGGTACACTGTGCTACCAGTTGCACATTTTTCCAGGATTGTAGAGTTATGGTGAAGGAAGGCAGATCAAGTCTGCCAACTTTTAGTTGCTTGGGTTTCTCTAATAAGGGGCAGGGAAGGTGTGACCTGTAAACCATGTGCAACTCTGGACCACACTTTTGAAGCCCTTGACGCCCACTCCCTCTTTCCCAGAGACCCCTCCCCATTTTTACTTTTAGGTGCAATTTTCAGGCAGATTTCACCTGAAAATCACAATATGAGAATGCATAGCAATACCCTCCCACCTCCCCCAGAAACACCCTCTAATATTCATTTATTTGTTTGTTTGCTTAATAGCCTGCCTTTCTCCCAATATGAGAATAAAGGCACCTTACAGTGTAGAATCCTACAGTGTAGAATTAATACAAGTTAAATATCTCTTTTTTTCAGCCATTTTTTTTTTCAGCCCAACTATGCGATGTCATTTCTGGTTGTCATTTGGCCAAGATATGGCCAAAAAAAAAAAAGTTAAAAATTGGTCCCAGTCCCCATCCAGTTGTCCACCCCTGCTTTAATGACTTGTTTCCTTCCCATCTGTTTCAACTGTGGCCTTTTTCCTCCTGCTGACACTGCCTGGGCTAATGTAGCTATTCCAGTGTAGTGCAGCAACAGAATTCCAGCTTCTGCATGCAAAAAATGTGCTCTGTCAATGAACTATGGACCTTCCTTTGAAGAGGAACTCATTATTAACAGATTAAGATTATTAAGAGATTCATTCTGAAGGTATTTTCATATGTGATGATGAATAGCACATTTGAGCACCTTGTGAGCTTTTTGTGTCACATATGAACGCTGCTGAATGCAAGAGAGAATTCCAAAGAAAATTGAACCTGCGCTGAAGCTGAAAAAGGTTGTGTATTATTTATGTAAGGAATTGATTTAAAGCAAGGCACAATTCAAACCTCACATCAGCTTTGAGAGACAACCCGAGAGTTTCTCCGACAAACAGGAGAAAAGGTGGCTTCTTAGAGATTTTAAGTTTGTACATATGTTTTGGTGTTTAAATACGTTTTGCTAGATTTCATGCGGTTGGAGAAATATCTTCTAGGAAGAAGGAAACAAGTTATGTCACTCAGTTTTCTGAGCCATTAGAGTGAAAGCCCTGAGGTACTTGAAGGGTGTGTCTTTTATTTCATTTGAAATATGGGAAAGTATGTTCAGCTCTTACTGCTGTGGCATGTGAAGATATAGGGAATAAAAAGGAGAGCATGAGGATGAATGCCCCATACAGTACTGGCAAGATGCTTACCAAATGGCAGGAAAATATATACATGCCGGATTCGCCTAAGTGCAAGTGAGTCCAAATTCTTGCATAATTAGCAGATCTTGATATTTTCCCTCTACTTGCTGACCAAAAACCTAGAGATCATATTCTCTTCTTTTACCAATTCTCTTGGTTTTATCCAACTATGATGTAGACGAGTGTTACTCAAAGTAGTGGTCCATGGACTAGGACCAGTTTGATGCTATTGGCTGCCAGGCCACAGTAAAATTTCAAGAAAGAACCAATTGATGCCAATGAGCACAAATATGATGCTGGTCCCTGGCCCATTGGGAAAACAACCCGGCAGGTCCTGCATATCAAATATGTGAAGAAACCCTGGTGTAGACAATGCTGGAGTTGTAGACAGGACATCTGGAGGGCACCAGTTTGAGGGGGAACTAGTTCTTAGTGCTCTCCTCTGCTTACTCACATTTATTCCTTTCCATTTTTTTATATCTGTTAACTCCTAATAATAAATGATTTTTCTTTGATGACATCATCTCCAGATCTGGATGTTTTGCTTTCTTCTTCACCAGTGGTTCAACATATTGAATGTGGCAATCATTTCTTGCCACATCATGTATCTGTGTGTGTGTGTGTGTGTGTGTGTGTGTGTGTGTGTGTGTGTGTGTTGCTGTTATGTTCTGTACACTTCCACTGGGGACAGATGCATGTTCCCCTTCATATTGAAGAACTAGCCATATTTGAGTGGCTTTGTTGTTGGCCAAAAAGAATAGGTTGCTAGAAAGCTTTCTGTTTTAGTTACATGGCAACCACCTGTCTATTAGGGCAGTGGGTGGTGATCTTGCAAATAGTGTAAGCAAAGAGAAAAGATTGTAGCTGCTGTTGTAACAAAGGCACTAAAACTTGCTTGTAGAAGGAGTGTTGTGATTTTCCCATTCTTTTTGTAATTGTTACGCAGAAGATTCATGGATGGGATTTCTTATGAGTCCAAGACATAACAATCAAAGACCTCTCTCTTTATAATTATATAATTAAGATGACATACAAACATCACAAAATAGGGTCTATCTGGAACATCAGTGTCTCTAAGCTATTCCAAAAATAGATTTGCTTCCTCACCAAATTTTAAAAGCCTGCTTAAATGGGAAGTTTCATCTTCCCATCCATCCAATGTGGTTGTCTTGAAGCTTAACAATAAGAGAATGTGAAACAGAACAAGCAGTCTGATAATCTTTCAATAGGAAATTGTCTGTTTTTTTAATTTTGGGTTTCTTTGAATCATGTTCCTCAGTCCATTATGGTTTAACAAGACTGTCTCTCAAACATTTATTAATCTCCAAGGACTAGAGTTTTCATCAGAATTAAAATCATCCTCATCTGAGAACTCTGGGAGAGTAAAAGTCCTATCTTATAAAGGACAGTTCTGTAATATAACATTATTTTCCCTTTTATTTTCTAACTTCTTGATATGTTCAGTCCATTTATTTATAAGGTGATTTTTTTTGGCAGTTTAATCAACTCATCCATTCTTAATTTTTTTCCCTTATTTTTTTCATAATTCATTGATCAAATTGAAGTACCATTGATCAACTTACCTTTCTTATCAAGCTACTGGAGGATTAAAATTGCTTGATTTATTTTTTTATTTTTATTTTTTTCTGTTGGCTTATACTTATGGAATATTATGCAGGATGAAGAAAGACTGTAAAAAAATTCTGTGTGTGTGTGTGTGTCTGTGTATGTCTTCTTTCTTCTGGTATTAGAATGTCTGTGGTTGTTTTTTGTTTATAGCCAGACCATTATGACCATAATTACTGTTGCAAACAATAAAGACTATATTTCTATACTTTTGACAGTCCTTTTAATAATAGAAGAAGTTTTGCAGGTTGGCTCTGTTTCAATCTTCATGTGTTTCATTCACTGAAATAGTTAAAGATTTTGGTAGCTAAATTAACATCTCTAATTAGTGTTTCAGTTAAATGAAGCAGACATTTATGCATAGGTGATTGTTGGGGGTTTGTTTTATAGCAGACTGAGTTTGTTCTCCAGTGCATAGCAACAGCAGATTTTATAGGAATCAGCACTACTGCCGATTCCTAGCACAGATCCTTTGTATACCTTTCTGTTTTTAAGCTCAACTTCCAAAGTGGTATTTGAAAGAACATTTGATTAAGCATCAAATAAAAATCTAACATCTCAAAGCAAAACAGCAGTGGCAGTGTAAGTAATGAAATGCTGAGGCAAAAACAAACAAAAACCAGCAGACTGAAATCAAATTAATTCCAATAAATAAATAAATAAATGATCAGGTAAATTTTTTTTTATTATTGTTATTATTTCATTGGTCTTTATTTTGAACATAAGAAAGAGGATGGCAAGCTGTCCTGTCCATGGAAGGTCTTTGATCTCCACCAAAAATATCTCTCCTTAGTTGCCACTTATAATCCCTTTGAGGTGGAGGCATTTAGAGGAGGGTTTATGAAGCAGATCTTAGTGGCTGGCTGGGAGTTAGTGTGGTTGTCATGGTTTGAATGTTGGACTACAACCCTGGAGACCAGGTTTCGATTCCTTGCTTGGCCATGGAAACCCACTGGGTGACCTTGGGCGCTTCACACACTCTCAGCCCCCAGAAAACCTTGTGATAAGTTTGCCTTAGGGTTGCAATAAGTCAGAAATGACTTGAAGCCACACGAGAACAGCACCAGGGTCCTGTAGGAAGGGTGGGGAACCTCAGGTTCTGGGGTTGAATGTGACCTTCCTGGGATTCCCCAGATGGGCACACTCCATTCGCATGACAATAACATTTAGTCATTTTTCAGCCTTTTTATGGCATGGTGTGTGTGTGTGCACACACGCCTGTGTGCACCTTAAGGTCACCTGTCAGCTTATGCTGACTCCATGAACTTCATAGGCTTTTCTTAAGCAAAGAATACTCAAACGGTTTTGCCAGTTCATTCCTCTGAAATATATCCTACAGCATCTAGTTTTTGTTGATGGTCTCCCATCCAAGTACTAACCAGAGCTGACTTTGCTTAGCTTTCAAGATCAGACAGGATCTGTTGTCTTTAGGGTATTTAGGCTCTATAGCTTAGATATTGGCAGGAAAAATTTTAAAATTTAAATTTGCTGACATGCTTTTTTCCACCCTTTTGCTTTTGGCACTCTCCAACATTGGAATGTGACCCCTGAGAACATCTTCAAACCTGAACTTGGCCCTAGGGCAGAAAGTAGTTCCCATAAGAACAACATTATTACAAGAAAAAGAGTGATTGGCTCAAGGCTCGGTTAGTTTTAGGGATGAACGAACATTTAAAACTGAGTCTCACAACCAAATTTCAGTGTGCTAAACCACTATGCCACTTCTATAAGCAAAGTACACTGAACACCACAATCCCTTATTAAGATGTGGTTGCAGGAAAGTTTCTGTTTAATCAGATGAACTCTCTTCATGAGTACAGGGATACACACATGTGATCCGTAGTGTTATTTTCTATAACGATGCTCTTAATCCCAGCATACTCTGCTGCATGTACCTGTTGCTACAGTAACAGCAGTTGCCTCCTCCACAGTATCCTTCACTGAACTCAGTGGGAAAAAATACATGAGGATTCAAGTTATAATTATTGTTCTTTCTCTAAGATACATGCAGTTCTGGTATAATAGAATCTGTAATCTCTGAACCCGATCCTGTCTATGTGGGAATCAGGACTCACTACACAGATTAAGCAGGCAGACTTGGTCATTGTTGGAAAAGGTTCTGGAGCTCTTAGTTCTTGAACCATTTCTTCCATTCATCTCCCCATTTAAGCTAAGAGCATTTCATTTGTGGAAGTGACTTGTTTAGAATTTAAGCTTCACAGTTCCAAGGAGATTCAAGCACCCATGAACTGCATTGAATTTAAGCTGACATAGGAACTCATATGCAAGAACCTGGATAATATTTTTTGTCTGTGTTTCCAGTGTGTATAATTTATCCCCATGACATTTATGGTATTATTTGGGGTAATGCACCTGCGAATCTCCATTTCTTCATCATGGTCTCTGTGTCTCACAATAAATAGATTTGTGCCTGTGTAGAGAGCCCATTTGGAATGTTGTAGTGCTGAGTAGCCTTTGATAGAGATTCCCACCCTTCCTCTACTACAGGGGTTCTCAACCTGTGGATCCCCAGATGTTTGTAGACTTCAGCTCCCAGAAGCCCCAGCCACTATGGTCAATGCTCAGGGCTTCTGGGAGCTGAACTCCAAAAACATCTGGGGACCCACAGGTTGAGAACCACTGCTCTACTGTGTATGCTTCACCCCACCAGGGCCACTCTTTCATCAGTTTCTTTTCTTCTGCCACGAGACTCCTAGATCCATTTCACACATACTGTTTTCAAACCATGCGCCACTTGTCCTATACCTGTGCATTTCATTAGGAAGAAACAATGAAATGCACAGATATAGGATGGGTGATACCTGGCTTGATAAGTGGCTTGAAAACAGTGTGTGTGAAAGGGATCTAGGAGTCTTAGTCACCCACAAGCTGTACATGAGTCAGCAGTGTGATGTGGCAGCTGAAAAAGCCAATGTAATACTGGACGGCATCAATAGGAGTATAGTGTCGAGATCTAGGGAAGTAATAATACCACTCTATTCTGCTTTGGTTAGATCTCACTTGGAATACTGTGTCCAGTTCTGCATACCACAATTCAAGAAAGATACTGACAAGCTGGAATGTGTCTCAAGGGCAATCCAAATGGTAGAAGATCTAGAAACCATGACCTTTGAGGAGTGGCTTAGGGAGCTGGGTATGCTTAGCATGAAGAAGAGAATGTTAAGATGTGACATGATAGCTATGTTTAAATATTTGAAGAGATGTCATGTTGAAGATGGAGCAAGTTTGCTTTCTGCTGCTCTAGAGACTGGGACATGGAGCAATGTATTCAAACTATAGGAAAAGAGATTTTACCTAAACGTCAGGAAGAGGTTCCTGATGGTAAGAGCCATTCAACAGTAAGATACACTGCCTTGGAGTGTTGTGGAGTCACCTTCTTTGGAAGCTTTTAAACAGAGGCTGTATGGCCATTTGCTGGGGGTGGATTGAGTGTGTGTTCCTGGATTCGATGGCCATTGTGGTCTCTTCCAGCTCTATGATTCTGTGAGACATTATTTTGTCTGTATATGCTGAGTAGTTTCCTCCTCACTATGCTTTTCATTCTTTTCTCTCTTAATTTTCTTTCTATTTTCTGTAACTTCCTCTTTTTGTTCTAGATATGCTATCAAAAAAAAAAGAGGTCTTTACCTCAAGGCTTCAATCCCTCTTAGTCCATGCCCTTTTATAGGCTGTACTCTTCCTTACAAATCTTGTGTCTCTTGTGGACAGAACGTAGCTTTGTTGGATTGCCCTTCCAAGTACCCTTTCTGCTTTTGAAAGTGCCATATTGTATAACAGTGCTCCATTTGTAGGGTGTTTACTGCTCAATCCCTCCACAGTAGAGCTTCCTAACTTACATTTCACTGTTGAGGAGAGTCCCTTAAAGTCGTAGACTGTGAATCTTCTGTTAGGACCTGTTACTCTGCTTCTACGATGGTGGCTGAATTCACTTCTATGTAGTCCATCAAGAAGCAAAATCTGGAGAAAATGGCTTCGGTACCATCAGGCATAGATACATACCAGATCATCTTTGGTACCCTCCACTTCAGTATCATCTTCTGTTCTGCCTTCTGATCTTGACATTATTCCATTGACCTCAAGAATACCCTTTGCTTCAGTTCAATTTCAATTCGTTATCAGAAGATATCTTATCTCTCTCAGTTGTTATTCTGGAAGTGCTACCAAATCAGTACATTCACCCTCTGTCTCTCTCAGTCTGAAGAAGAGGAAGAGGTAAGACCTAAGGAAAAACATAAGTTGAAATCCACGGACTTAGATTAGTTCCTCTGCTTGGATGAACTTTGCTCTGATGGTGTCTGTTGAACTAATGATATCAAGCAGCAGCAGGCTGGTGGTCCTCAGCTGGGTACCATCCAGAATCCAAGGGACAACTGAATTGTTGGTGCCAACAACTTCCATCTTTGTCTCTGCAAGGCATTCAGTAGGTGATACCAGATCTACCTACCCTCTGAGTTCAATTAACAATGTTTACCATCTGTTCAGGAGACTGTCCATCCACAGTTGCCTTGGTGCTGCTGTCATCCTCCAGTCGGACTGGTCTGCCTTCCACTGGGAAAGGTCAAGGGCAGGTGCCCATGTTTCATACAAGGACTACTGGTACTGTGACAACTTACACATCAATATCATGACTAGTATAATTGAGATTAATGATGGCATGACTCTCTGGTATGTTACTGTTCATATTCACCTTCTTATATAGATAGATACCACCCCTGTGAACTGAGTTTCTTCCATAGTCCACATTATTTATCTTGCTGGGATTATGCACAGTACCACAGCAGCTCCAGAACACCACTGTCCCCATGCCACATGCCTCTTCTGCCATTTGCACTGCCATGTGCTACTTTATCAGCCTGGTCTCTCACACCACTCCAAGACTGTCTGCTATGGTGCCATCACTACAATCCATCTCCATCAGTACCACTATACTTTGCACTGCACCTGTGTATTCAGCACCACTTACTAGTTTACTTCCAATAACTACTACTCAGCTGGTTTCATCTTTGCTGTCTACTCCCCCTCACACTATGTCCAAGTTGAGTGATTCTCCTCCCATTCACCCTACTGCAGTTCATCTGGCAGGTGCAGAAAATACAGTTACTCTCAGCCAGTCCATTGCTTTTTCTCACAGATGATCAGTTTTCAGTCGAGCCTTCCATCTCATCACAGACATGTGGGGAATACCAACAAGAGACCTTTTTGCCGCCCACGCCAATGTGAAATATCCTCTGTGTTACTTTAGGGCAGTGGTTCTCAACCTGTGGGTCCCCAGATGTTTCTAGACTTCAGCTCCCAGAAGCCCTGAGCATTGGCCATAGTGGCTGGAGCTTCTGGGAGCTGAAGTCCACAAACATCTGGGGACCCACAGGTTGAGAACCACTGCTTTAGGGCAAATGTGGGCAGGGAGTCTCTTGGTTGTGCCTTCCTTCGGCAATGGACAAAAGGCTTGTACTAGCTGTTGCCTCCCTTTCCACTTTTTCAAAAGGTTGTTGTAAAGCTTTAGAGGGATAAGTCCAGTGCAGTCTTGGTGGTACCATTCTGACCCCACCAACTCTATTTCAATGGTCAAATGGTTAGTACCTGTGCCTCCCTCTTCTTCTGGACCTTCTCTTATACTCTCAGAACAACACGTTTCACCCAGATGTAAAAGCTCTCCACCTGACATCATAGAAGATTGGGCACTCTGGTTCCCACAACCAGAGGCAGTACTTCAAGCTTCCAAAAAAACTTCAACAATTAAATATTACCAATAGAAGTATAGAATCATAGAATCATAGAAATGTAGAGTTGGAAGAGACCACAAGGGCCATCCAGTCCAACCCCCTGCCATGCAGGAAAACCCTCAAAGCACTCCCGACAAGTGGCCATCCAACCTCCGCTTAAAAACCTCCAAAGAAGGAGACTCCACCACACTCTGTGGCAGCACATTCCGCTGCCGGACAGCCCTGACTGTCAGGAAATTCCTCCTGAGGTTCAGGCGGAATCTCCCCTCCTGCAGCTTGCATCCATTGCTCCTTGTCCTGGTCTCAAGAGCAGGAGAAAACAAGCCCACTCCCTCCTCGACATGACATCCCTTCAAATATTTAAACATGGCTATCATGTCCCCTCTCAACCTTCTCTTCTGCAGACTAAACATACCCAGCTCTCTAAGTCTGTCCTCATAGGGCATGGCTTCCAGGCCCCTCACCATTTTGGTTGCCCTCCTCTGGACCTGCTCCAGCTTATCCATATCCTTCTTGAATTGGGGTGCCCAGAACTGGACACAGTATTCAAGATGAGGTCTAACCAATGCAGAATAGAGTGGTACCAATACCTCCCTCGATCTAGACACCATACTCCTATTGATGCAACCAAGAATTGCGTTGGCCTTCTTGGCTGCCACATCACACTGCTGACTCATGTTCAGCTTGTGGTCTATGAAGACTCCTAGATCCCTTTCACACGTACTGTTAGCCAGCCACGTGTCCCCCATCCTATATTTCTGCATACCATTTTTTCTGCCTAAGTGTAGGACCTTACATTTCTCTCTGTTGAAGTTCATTTTGTTAGCCTTGGCCCAGCTCGCCAATCTGTCCAGGTCCTTTTGAATGTTGATCCTGTCATCAGGCGTATTAGCAACCCCTCCCAATTTGGTGTCATCTGTAAATTTGATCAGCGTGCTCTCTATTCCTTCATCCAAGTCATTAATGAAGATATTGAACAGCACCGGGCCCAGGACAGAACCCTGTGGCACCCCACTAGTCACTTCTCTCCAGGATGAGAATCTGCCATTGGTGACCACCCTTTGGGTACGGTCAGTCAACCAGTTACAAATCCACCTGACAGTAGCCCTGTCCAGCCCACATCTTACTAGCTTCTTTGCAAGAATGTCATGGGGAACTTTGTCAAAGGCCTTACTGAAATCAAGATATACTATGTCCACAGCATTCCCTTCATCTATCAAGCAAGTAACTCTATCATAAAAAGAGATAAGATTAGTCTGGCATGACCTATTTTTGAGAAATCCATGTTGACTTTTCGTAATTACGGCATTGTTTTCTAAGTGATTAGAAACTGACTGTTTGATGATCCGCTCCAGGATCTTTCCAGGTACTGATGTCAGGCTGACTGGGCAATAATTATTTGGGTCCTCTTTTTTTCCCTTCTTGAAGATGGGGACAACATTTGCCCTCCTCCAGTCTGCCGGAACTTCTCCGGTCCGCCAAGAGTTTTCAAAGATTATGGCAAGAGGTTCCGCAATGACCTCTGCTAGTTCTTTTAAAATCCTAGGATGCAATTCATCTGGCCCTGGAGACTTGAATTCATCCAGTGTGGCCAGGTATTCCTGTACTACCTCTCTATCTATTCTGTGCTGCATTTCCCCCACTTCCTCACCTGCTCCCCAACTGCCAGGTTGCGTGTTTTTATCCTTTTGGGAAAAAACTGAGGCGAAGAAGGTGTTGAGGAGTTCTGCCTTTTTTCTTCCTCCTGTTATTAATTCACCATCTTCCTTGCGCAGTGACCCTATCGTTCCTTCTTTTTCCTTTTGCTGCGGACATATTTAAAAAAGCCCTTTTTATTGTTTTTAATGTCTCTGGCCAGCCTAAGTTCGATCTGTGCTTTAGCCTTTCTGACCCTTCCCCTACATCTCCTGGCTACTTCAATATTTTGGCAGAAATTAGGTCTGCTCCAGTGGACTTATCTACAGTGCTTCATTTTCCATTGCATCTTCAGGAACAAGGTCTTTCTTCCCCCTTTTGAAAGTCTTATCTCTCTGCAGTTGTAGCTAATCAACTGATTGACTCTCTGTCAGCAAAACTATTCACTAATCCTACTGTGAAGAGATTTCTTAATAGCTTGTCTCACCTGTACCCATCTGTTTCACCTCCAATGACTCCATGGTCATTACCTCGTTTCCTTCTCAGATGATGACTGAGTCTTTCAAACTGCTAGCTTCCACAGATGAGTGTAATCTGACTCTGAAAGTAGTCTTCCTTGTGGCCATCACCACTAACTGGAGGGCAGGTGAACATGCTGCACTGAAATATGATGAACCCTTCCTTGGGTTTCCACAGGGATAAAGTGATTCTTTACCTTTACATCACTTTTCTTCCTAAAATGGTCTCCAAGCTTCATTTCAGTCAAGATAAATCTTACCTTTGACCAGTGGTGAACCAGCCCTTGGAAGATACAGAATTATGTTGAGATAGCTTTGGGAAGGGGAAAGTTTCCAGTGGGTGCTGCCATTTCTCCTTGGGAACCCTTCAGTGCAGTGCTGGTCATGTTGTGAAGAAATGTTCTTGCTGTTGCTCCAAAATTGACAGGGCAGTAAAAGATTAGCCTATCTTGTGTCATCCAGCCGACCCCATCCCCCATTTTGAGTCTTCTGCTCCTCAAAAATTGATCTCAAGTGAAAACTCACAGCTCAGTCTTCGTCTAGAGCATGCCTTCATAGGATCTTCCACCTGCCATTTGAAGCAGGAAAGTTCCAAACCATTTTTTCCTGTGTGTTGCTTTTTGTTTTAATGCACTAGGTGCTAGGTACCAGTGTTCTGATACCCGAGAACAAAGCCTTACTTTGTTTATCAGGAAAGAGTAATTACTATCCATGAGACCGTATTCTACAGCGTATCCTGGATGATCTAAAATGATCTAAATAATCTAAAAAACTTCTTCAAAAAGTTGTAACAGCCACAAAGTTTTATGTCAATATTTTTACAGAATATTACACATGGTTGAAGCCTCTGCTCTCTTTTACTGTTTTTAAGTTACTTTGTAACTAGATGTCCTGTATAGGTTTCTGAAGCAGAGCGTAAATAAAATACAGTGTCTTGTGGCACTTTAAAAACAAAATATAGTTTTTGTGGCATAAACTTTCATTGACTTGAGTCCATAAACTATCCATAACAAATGTGATGTCAGAATGGATGCATACCTCCTACAGAATAGCTTGTATTCATCCTGCCACTTCTTGCAATATTTAGTAAAGGCCTTCTTCTTGGACTTATGCCAGTTCTTGTAGAAATGACACTTGCACTCATCACTGATGTGCTCAGCAAAATTCCTGAAGGTGCAAAGGCCATGAGGCATTTCCACATAACCCACAATCCCCACTATGACCATGGGAGGAGTCTCCACCACAGTGACTGCCTCTACAACTTCTTTTTTGTTTACCTTGGATCCAGCCCTATCAACTTTGCGGACAATGTGGGTCATGACAGCCTTGTATCCGATAAAGTCAGTGAGGCGGATGGGCTTGCTGGGGTCATCTTTAGGAAAGCTCTTCACTTTGTCTCGATGGCGGCGGCCGCAGTTCCGGGGCAGAAAGCCCAACAACCCATGCCTGGGAGCAGAGAACTTGCTGTGGGACATTTTGTCTCCAAGCCGACACAGAAGGATGAAGATTAAGGCAGGATGAAGATGGCAAGAAGCAACTGGAGAAGGATTTCAACAGCATGAAGAAGTACTGCCAGGTTATCAGGGTCATAGCTCACACTTAGATGTGGATGCTCTCAAAAGAAATCTCACCTGATGGAGATCCAGGTGAACGGTGGCACTGCGGCTGAGAAGGTGGATTGGGCTCAGGCAGAGTTGGAGCAGCAAGTGCCTGTGTCAACTGTCTTTGGCCAGGATGAAATTATTGATGTCATTGGTGTCACCAAGGGCAAGGGATACAAAAATGTTACCAACTGATGGCATACCAAAAAACTGCCCCACAAAACTCATATGGGTCTGCACAAAGTGGCCTGCATTGGTGCCTGGCATCCTGCCTGCGTAGCCTTCTCTGTAGCTTGAGCTAGTCAGAAAGGGTACCGTCATCGAACAGAAATCAATAAGAAAATCTACAAAACTGGCCATGGATATCAAATCAAAGAAGGAAAGCTAATTAAAAACAATTCTTCAACAAAGTATGATCAGTCTGACAAGAGCATCAACCCTTTGAGTGGGTTGGACCATTATGGTAAAGTGACCACTGACTTTATCATGTTGAAAGCCTGTGTTATTGGGAACAAGAAGAGAGTTCTCACTCTGTGCAAGTCTTTGCTTGTGCAGACCAAGCGTCGGGCTTTGGTCCCGAGAAGATTTCCCTGAAGTTTATTGATACTACTTCCAAATTTGGTCATGACCGCTTCTAGACAGCAGAAGAGAAGAAGGCTTTCATGGGACCACTCAAGAAAGATCATACTGCCAAAGAGGAGACAGCTTAGCGTCTGGAATGCTGCACCTTTTTCCTATAGTTTATAATCTCTCTCTCTCTCTCTCTCTCTCTCTTCTCTCTCTCTCTATATAGAATAGCTTGTATTCAGTAACATTTAGCCCATAATCCTAGTGGCTGCTTTAACTATACCAGTGTACCTGAGAGCACTGGGATAGGTGGAGGTGCAAAAGCAGGGGTAAAATTGGTATGGGTAGAACAGTAATGGATAGGTGAATAGAAACAGCATAGGAAGTTGTCTCTGTCAAGAGAGAAATCTGCTCTGATAAAGGTATCCTGAGAGCCAGCAGGAAGCTTTCTCAGGCAGCGTAGGTGCCTTGGCATCTCTGCCCACTGCTCCATAAAGTGTTTGGCTTTGGCATAATGGAGCATTTTATTGTTGCTGCTGTATGCCATCAAGTTGACCAGTGTATGGCGACCCTATGAATGGGAGACTTCCAGGAGCCCTGGACATCAACTGTCCTGCTCAGGTGTTGTGAACTAAAGGCTGTGGGCTCCTTGATTGAATCCACCCACATGTAGTGCAGCCTTCCCCTTTTCCTCATGTTTTTCACTTTACAGAGCATTGTTGTCTTTTCCAGTGAATCATAGGCCATTTCCACTCTGCACTGTTATAGCACTATTATTCCCCTTTCAACATCCTGTGGAATTCTGGGGTTTGTAGTTTACTGAGGCCCAAGAGCTCTCCAGCTGAGAATTCTAAATGCCTCTTCCTAAACTGCACACCATAAGGATGTTGAAAGTGGAATAATAGCACTATAACAGTGTAAGAGTCTGAGAGCCTCAGTTTAGTCATTTTGACTTCTACTGAGAGGTCAAGACTGACTCTAGGATCCATTTATTTGTCTTTTTAGCATCCATAGTATCCATAGAACATTTTTCTAGCACATTTCAAATGTTGATTCTCTCCTTGTCAGCTTTCTCCACTGTCCAGCTTTCACAGCCATACACAGAAATCAGAAATACTCTGGCCCAGATGATACTGACAGTCTGTATTTAATTATATGTTTTTCAACATACTGTTCCTTATCATATTGTTAAATACCATATGGAGCATTACACTGGTGTAAGCCACCAAGATGATTCTGCTCTTTCGTGTCCTGATAAGGAGGCAGATGAACAGTGGGGCAATGGAGAAGCTGTGCATTCAGACAAGGAGCTTGACATAGCCACTTGGGCCTGGTGGTAGAGTTTAAAAGCCATAAAGTTGTTAAAATCTATAAAAACTTAATTGTCCTATAACATATGAGCGTAGTTGTCAGTTCAAAATGAGCTTTTCCAGCTGCAGCCTGTGAAACTGTGCTTTAAAGTTCTTAAGTGTACAATAAAGTCAGACTGCATCTGTTTTCCACTCAGAGTTTTAACTTCAAGAGACTTAGAGGAAGGAACTGAAAGATCAAGAAGAGCAGCTGTAGTGTCCTGTATATTTAACTTTTTTCCTTTTTTGCTTAAAAGTTTGCTGTCTGAAATCTCTCACAAAAGGCAAAAAATAAGAGCAAAATAGGGAAAGACTCACAATGCAGGAATATCTATGCTAAAACATAGATGGATCTCACACAGACACACACACTTCTGTGGTGACATAACATTGGCTGGCATCCTCTTAGTGACTTGTAAGTCCATTTTTGGATGGGGTACAAACTACTCACTTCCCTTGCTTTCCATTCAAAAACCTCCCATCAGCTATCAAACCTTGGCGGGGGGCTGCTGCTCCTTTTTATCAGAGGGAAGAGGGGGAAGGTGCTTCAGATGATAAAGATTCAGCCACTCTGAGCTCCTGGAGAAGGAAAAGACAGGTGCGCTCCTTTTGAGAGCATATCCTCATTGCTCTGTCCACACTCTACCAAGCTGAGACTGGCTGCTTCTCCACATCCTGAATTGGCTCCTCGCTCACTTCCTTCCCCCACTGTTGAGTAACAGCACAAGGGCTTGATGCTGCCAACTGGTGAGATGATGTAGAACTGTACATGTGGAGCTATGCACACATGTAGGAATCTCAGCCATTGTGTGTAATGGCTGCGTGTGCCTTATCAGCACAGTGGGCACTGTGCTGATACAGTAAATCATTTCTTCTGTAGCTCCTGTTTAGAATGGCACTCTGATATGAATAGTGGTATGGATGAACCACAGAGTTTCTGTTCTGGATTATAACTCACAGAATCCACCAGCCAGCATGGCCACTGTCTTGATTTTCCTGAAGAAATGCTTAGCAAACAGTAAGTGGCAGAAAAGAGATCTGGCCATATCAGTTGCATGGTTTAGACCAACATAGGTATGCCTTGGAACCAGAGCTCAGAAAAGTTTGTTTGTGGATTAAAACTCCTCTGCTCCCCCAGGCAGCACTTCAGTTACATCTAGGCCAACAGCCACCTCTACTGTCTGCTGTGGAGCTGAAGGCCACATACACACAGAGGAGGGAGAGTAGGAGACTCAGTGTTGCTGCATTGTGATCACAGAAATTTATAGTCTCACCCCCATCCCAGCAATCTTCAGGGTTGCTGAGAGAAGGGGAGGTAAAAATCTATTCTCACTCCACCTTCCAACCATGTCTCCTCTCGCCACCTCCGCCCCCCCAACCAGCAGGGAAAGACGGGGAAACGCCCAGCACGCCTCTTCTCCCCTCCTCCCAGCGCGGGGTCTCAGAAACAGCGCTCCCAATGGCTGTGAGGCCGCCTTCTTTCAAAAGGGGGCAGGGTGGGATAGAGGAGCGGCGATCCCTGTGAAATGGTCATTCCATGGGGGCCTTTCTGCACTACACTTTTATAGTGCTATTATTTCACTTTTAACATCCTATGGAATCCTGAGGTTTGCAGTTTAGGGAAGAGCATTTAAAATTCTCATCCCGAGAGGTCTTTGGCCTCAGTAAAGTACAAACCCCAGAATTCCACAGTATGTTGAAAGTGAAATAATAGCACTATAACAGTGCAGGACAGAAAGGCCCTGAGGCTGTTGCTTCTACAGTTGATTCAGGGGCACGCTGCCTGGGAACAACAGCATTCCAACACATCTAGAGAACACTAGGGTGGGCAAGCTTATTCTAATACATCTTTCCTATTTGTCCTTCAATCTGAAAGTTTTGGATGTACCACCCCCCCTTTTTTTTTGAAAAAACATACCTTGTTTATTGGGATGATGATGCCCATGATGCCCTTTTCACCAAAGAGCGGGACATCAACAAATACAAGACAATAAACATAACAGTAAAGCAACACATGGAATGAAATCGCCAACATCCCACCAGTCGCTACAAATCTCAGCACCTTAAACACAATTTAGTGGTTTATGCTGGTGAATCAAAGAGGGTAAAAGGTCAATGAAAGGTCTTCAGCCCTTTACAAAAATAAGTAAGATCCTCCCCCAGCCGGAGGTCCAAAAAAAGACCATTCCACAAATGTGGAGCCAGATCTTGACAAGCTTGCAACCTTGACAGAGCTGTCTGTATTGGTGGAACAAACAGTAATCTTTTGCCTGTAGATGTTAAATTCTTGGATGGAACATACTATACCAGCTGAGCTGAGGGAGGTTAGAAGGCAAAGCCTTGAATACAAGAACCAAAAATTTGAAACAGCCCTTGGCCTGAATTGGTAGCCAGTGAAGGGATCTTCAGGGAGAAGAAACAGATGAGTATTTAGGGGAATTTAAAACAACCTGGGTGGAAGGAAGAAAAGACATTTCATTAAGACTTGTAGAAGGATAAACTGTCTGAACTCAACTTCTCATGTTTTTAATGCAGAGCTAATATTGTGTTAATTCCTCTAGGCTAAATATGGTGTCAGGGATCTGTGCTAATTTCACTGGCAGCTGCTCTGACCTGTGATGGGTAAGCTTTGGGACCTTTTAGCTGGGAACAGTCTTATTCATTGTTAAGACTACAATGAGCTTAATTCTTTTGATAATCCCTAGAGAGTTAAGCATAAGTTCAAGACACATTTCTTTTCTTCTTTCCTTCATTCTGCTGGCTTATGACAGAAAATTGATGATGAAGCTAGCAAGCTGGATGTTTCCCTGGGGAGTTTGTTTTTCTTCTTCCTATTGAACAGGTGGCCAGGATAGAGAGAACAGGATTATTATTATTATTATTATTTTGTAGTGGGGAGGTATGAAATACAACAGAAAACTGATTAGATGTGCCTAGGAGGAGTTCATGCTTTAGTGCCAGTCAGAAGTAGATCATTTCTATAATATAGGCAGGAAAAGGGTTGTGGTGTACTTCTATTGAGGTTTTTCACTTTTGGAACATAATGTTGCCAACTAGATTGTATGCTGTGATGTCAGCATCAGCTCTTCACGTAGCCAAATGATCTGGAATCTTGCAGTGAAAAAAAAATCTCAGATCCTGTGGCTGCTTTATGGAACCAGTCAAGTTTCAGATTCCGCCTTTTAACTGAAAATCTGAATGTTGATTGTGCATTTAGACTAGCATTTTAGTTCATCAGGTTTCCAGGCATGTTTTGTACCATTTTGGGAGAATGGTGGGATGAAAATTACACACAGAGAGACATGCACAGGTATACACATGGATATATACATCTAGAACAGCGGTTCTCAACCTCCGGGTCGCAACCTCTTTGGGGGTCGAATGACCATTTCACAGGGATCGCCGCTCCTCTATCCCACCCCACCTCCTTTTGAAAGAAGGCGGCCTCACAGCCAATGGGAGCGCTTTTTCTGAGACCCTGCACTGGGAGGAGGGGAGAGGAGGTGTGCTGGGCGTTTCCCCGTGTTTCCCTGCTGGATGGGGGGCGGAGGTGGCGAGAGGAGACCCCGCGCTGGCAGGAGGTGAGAGGAGGCATTCTGGGCGCATGTGGGGACGTTTCCCCATCTTTCCCTGCCAGGCAGGGCGGCAGAGGTGGCGAGAGGAGACCCCGTGCTGGCAGGACAGGAAAGGAGGCATGCTGGGCACATGTGGGGACGTTTCCCCGTCTTTCCCTGCTGGGTGTGGGGACAGAGGTGGCATGAGGAGACCCCGCGCTGGCAGGGGGTGAGAGGAGGCATGCTGGGCGTGTGTGGGGACGTTTCCCCGTCTTTCCCTGCGGGGTGGGGGGGCAGAGGTGGGGAGACCAAGAGGGACTTGTGGGTGTAGTGTGGTCGAGGGGCCACGTGGGAGTGACTGGCTTTTTGAACTGTGGAAACCTAACATTCAGAACTAGGACTACTGCCTTAATTCTGGCATTGATGGACGCTTTCTGTGCTTAAAAAAGGGGGGGAGGGTTGCCAGTTTTTAGGCATTAGAAATCTATCCAGAGCAGTGATTTAGGGCAGTGTTTCCAATCTATTCAATGTTGGAAATAGCTAACTAACTAAATAATAAATAAATAAAAAAATAACGAAAATAATTTTATGGTTGGGGGTCACCACAACATGAGGAACTGTATTAAAGGGTCGCGGCATTAGGAAGGTTGAGAACCACTGATCTAGAAGGCCAACGGTTCTACACTCCTGCCTTATAGCCCTACTATTTCTCCTCTTTGATGTGATTTCACAAATGTGTATAGGAGGAAACAAAATTTTGAGAGCATATTAGAGGAGAAAAAGTAAGGCAGGAGTGTAGAACTACAGTTGGGAATACAATTGACACAATACTTTATTATTGTCTTAGCCAGCTAGGACTCTTTAGGCATTGAAGCCCCAAACATCTGGAGAGTTAAAAAAAATCGCCCTCTCTGGCTTAAGCGTGGTCTGAATCAAACCATTTTTGTGAAATCCTCCGCTTTGTTTACTTAGAGACCGTCAGAGATCTTTGGAGAGGCTCTTCACTCTGTCCCATCATTTGGTAGGAATAAGGAGAGAGCCTATTTGGTAGCTGCCCCAAGGCTTTGAAACTCCCTCCCTAGAGAAGCCAGTAGGGCTCCATCCTTGCTGTTCTTCTCCTAGCAAGTTAAAACATTTTTATGCCATCAGGCTTTTAGAAACCAATGGGAGTGGGCTTTTAGTGCTATATAGTGTAGTCTTCTAATATATTTTAATGTCTTTAATTCTTTTAAACATTCATTTCAATTTTATATGTATATTTTCTTGAATGTTTTTTATAGTTTTAATCAGTATTGTTTTAAATATGCAGCTGGGTGTCTTCAGTCTCATTGTTGAGAAAAAGGTGGAACTCAAATTATTATTTTTGTTATTACTATTACTATTAAGTAAATCCCATTGTGTTCAGTACGGTTTGAACCCAGAAATGTGTGTAGAGGATTGCAGATTTAGTGTGTTACAGGAAAGGAATGGGCAAAGTAGGACACCAAAACAGCCTAGGACTTATACTGATGAAAATGTTAATGACCCCTGACAACTGGAGAGCCCATATTTACCCTGTCCAGCAGAAAGGATAAATTAGCTGAAGCTGCCAATATCTTTTTAAAGATTTTTTCTCTCTCTCTGCAATAATAATGACTAATGACCTATTTAAGAAAAGAAGAACAAGTAAATGCAGAATCTAAAAATAATGTGTGTAGTACCTGCTTTTGTGTTGGGTGGTATATTTTTATAGTCTACACTGCTGGCAGGTTCATTTGTTGTCCATACTCCTTTGCACGTAGTCCACTGCAAAGCCATTACCTCTGATTACCAGGGTTTCACTTGCCTAAAATTCCATTATATTTTATGTGCACTACAAATGGGGCCTATAAGAAAATGCTGCAGTATGGAGCACACCAATATTCTAACCAGGCTATTGTGTGCCTTCAAGTCATTTCCAACTTATGGCTACACTGAGGCAAACCTATCATGGGGTTTTCTGGGGCTAAGAGTGTGTAACATACCCAAAGTCACCCAGTGGGTTTCCATGGCTGAGTGGGGAACTGAATCATGGTCTCTAGGGCTGTAGTCCAGTGTTCAAACCACTACACCACGCTGGCTAGCTATGTCCATTCCTAGGATACCAGTCCATTGCCTTTCTTTCACCTCTGTTTTCAGTTTCTCCTTCCCAACAGTTATTTGGCATTACAGCTACCCAGGAGAACCCAGTCTTCATTGAGTAGTTTGGATGTTAACTTCCTCTCCTCCATTAAGATTATGTACTTCTCCAAACCTTTCCCAGGCCTGCTGATGCCTCCCACAAACTGGGTGATGCCAGTTTGGCAAGAAAAGGATTAATATGGCCCTTTTCACACTACATAATCATTAAGCGCCATGGCTGCAGGGATTTGTAGTGAGGTATTTAGAATTCTGTGCCAGTAAGCCTTAGTGCAGGGCTTTCCAAGTGGTGTGTTGCGACACATTAGTGAGTTGTCTGAAGTGTGCAGGTGTGTCAACTTCCTGGGCTGAGAAAGACCCCCCTCACCGAAGCCATTCCTGCTGCCACTGCTGTTGCTTGGGTCTTTCCTTGCCAAGGGTGAAGGCACCGGGCCAGAATTGGGTAGGAGGACTGCCCTTCCCACTGCCACCGTCCTCCCTGAGGTCTTTCCTTGGCAAGGGAAACAGCAGCGGGCCAGGATCGGGTAGGGGGGCTGCCTTTCCCGCTGCTGCCACTCTCGCCAGAGTCTTTCCTTGCCAAGGATAATGGCAATGGGCCAGGATCAGATAGGGCGGCTGCCTTTCCTGCTGCTTCCGCCTTCACCAGCATCTGGTGAGGGCGACAGCAGCTGGCCAGGATTGTGGGGGGGCTGCCTTTCCCTACTCTAGATATGGCTCTGGGTAATCAGTTAACCTCTGGTTTGCTAGTAAAACTGAATTACTGTCTTGCAAAATGATGTATGTCTAAAATGTGTGTCACCACCACGAAAAGTTTTGGAAAGTTCTGCTCTAGTGCCTGACCAAACTACAAATCCCAGGATTCCACAGGATATAGCCAAAATGGTATGAAACTGCTATAATTGTGCAGTGTGGAAAGGATGAAAATATTTACGATTATGTATGATAACATCTGCCTTTAGTTTGCTGTGAGAGCGTCTATACCAAGGCTATATTAGATGTGACAGTGAAGACTGTGTTTGACATTTGTGTGGTTGGCTTACTCAATAATTGCTGTGGGGAATGGGTGAAGAGATTTAACCTGTTCCATCTTTCCCTAAATCCTTTTCTCCCACAGCTGCTGGGCACCCAGATTGGAACTGGAACAAAAACTGCTATTGACTCCATATCAGGACTGGGAGCAAGAGCAAATATTAAATGCACTCTGCCCATGTCACTGGCCTGATTGAGCTTACAACCAAACACACAGATAATGAACATGTTCACAGGAACTGATCAAATGGTTGATGTCATGTCTAGCTTGGTTTCATTCAAAGGGGGTCACATGGTATTTAACAGTATATCTACCCTTTATTTGTAGGAATTGATCAGGGTCAGATGACTTATGATGGCCAGCACTGGCATGCGACTGAGACCTGCTTCTGTTGCGCACAGTGCAAGAAATCACTTCTTGGGCGCCCATTCCTACCCAAGCAAGGGCAGATCTTCTGTTCCAGAGCATGCAGCATGGGTGATGACCCAAATGGTTCCGATTCATCCGACACTGCTTTCCAAAGCGCAAGAGCCAAAGAATCCCGACGCAGTGCCAAGATTGGTAAGAACAGGAACAAAGGAGATGAGAACTCTGGCAGCCAGAGCAGTCAACTGCAGGTGACCTCCAACAGGCTCTCTGCGGATGTGGACCCACTCTCCTTGCAGATGGATTTGCTAAGCTTATCCAGCCAAACTCCAAGCCTAAACAGGGACCACGTATGGAGGAGCAGAGATGAGCTCTACCACTATGGGAACAAAATGGAGTCAAGTCAGTCACAAAGCCCCTTGCAGCTGCTCAGCCAGTGTAACATTAGGACTTCTTATAATGCAGGGCAGTCTCCAAGTGCTCAGCAGGAACTATGGGGTAAACATTTCAGTAACCCAAAAAGGAGTTCCTCCTTGGCCATGAAAGGACATGGTGGTAGCTTCATCCAGGAGTGCCGAGATGATTATTACTCAGGAAGGCTACCATCACAGGAGAGCTACAGCGACATGTCCAATCAGAGCTTCACTGAAACCAGAGGGAGTTACAAGGTCTCCAAGTACGACCAAGAGGAAGACAGTGGTATGTCGGCACAGCATTGTCGAACCAGGCATCCAATCAATGCCTTGAAATTCACTGAGGAGTTGACACCCACAGAGCAAACTCCACGGGGTTCAATGGAGTCTCTTGCTCTATCCAGTGCCACAGGTAAGCTGTTATTTCAAAATGTAATTTTGTCATACTATGTGTCTGTGGGAATGAATGAGAGATTTGGACTTCAGTAATTTCTTGGACTGAAAGATAACTAAGTTTTTAATATTCTTTGATTGCCAAAATGCCTTGATGGAGAAGACATGATGTTGCACCACACTGGAGGTGATGCCAATGTATTGAATATGGCATAAATCTAGCTAAAGTGGGAGTGGTGAATCAATGGGATTTCCATAAATACTAACTCACATTCAGTGGTCTTATTCTAGTTCAGACTATCAATAGGATTCAGGCTTAAATATTGCTTCAAATTATGGAGGGCAGGCTCTGATAATTTACAAACTCATTGATATGAGCCTCAGCAAGAACTCGGTTAAATATTGTACAGGATCTGTAAGCCAGGCCTCAGCCAAACAAACAATTCTAATAATTAAATGGAAGCTCCTGTCTCTGGTGAGTACAGTTATCTTAGGAGTTGTCAGTCTGTTTTGTATCTCCAGTTCCAGAGATCAACCAGATGACTAGCTTGAGGGAGTGCTACCCATTTGCTTTGTTGTCCTTTAGTGCTTAGAATAGAACAACCAGATGCTGAGTGTTCAGTGCTGAACAACACCATGGCCCTTCTTTCTCATCTTTTCTGCTTTTTTATTTCTGGCAACACTTCTTATAGAGTTTCTTGTACCCATCACGCACCATTCAAAGGAGTACAACTCCCAGTTAGAAACTAAGAAAGAGTGCCAATGCCAGTGTTGGGTCCTTATGTTTTTTTCTTCAGTGCCACATATCTGGCTGGCTACCATGAATGTTATGAAATTGTTCTCCACACCTCTCCTTGACTGCATAACTGTAAAGCAGTATCCGTGTGCTCAGATAATATGGAATGAAGCACATGATATTTTTACTGTTTACTCTGCAGTGTACGTTAGAAGAGAAGAGACCAGCTCTCTATGTTGTAATGAGTTCGGGAGGGAGGCATACTGAAAACGTGCCTCAGCAAAGGGGCTTATTCTTAAGTATGATGTTGTCTTTTTTAGAAGGATGCAGCCAGCTGCTAGAGGGATTAGATGTCTGTTGAGTAACAATCTATTATTGAAATCTGTTACTGCAATCCTTGGACCTATCTGATCAGGAGTTTCAAGCAGCACTGGCTTTACATAGTCCTAAGTCTGTTCCTTCACCTTTCCTTTCATCTTCTTGGCCTTCATAGATAAGGACAAGGAAAAAGATTGCACAAAGATCCACCTCTCTGGAGAACAGCTGTTTGTGACATGCTTAGAAATCCCTGACACAGTGTTCAGCGTCTCTCAGTATAGGCCTTTATCGAGTTTCAGAAGCTATAACCAACATCCATACTTACATATTCAGGGGTAGCTGTATTGGCCATGCAGCAAAATACAACAAAATCCAAAATCTACAAAACAGCAATATCTTTATTGGTCTGGCTACCTTGAACAAAGGTAAAACTCTTTCATTGGACTACCGTTGCCAAGTTTTACCTATAAAGCTCCTAAAAAAAAATTCCAGATGTAACAGTACAGAGACTCTTTGAGAAATTCAACATTCTCTGCCTAAGGAAGGAGCACTTAGCTTCACACAGGACAAGGATAGCAGGATCTCGAGGGAAGTTACTTTTCTGTTTCTAATGTAGTCGAAACTTTATTACCTGTCTTTTGTTGCCCTTTGTCCCCTGGTCTTCACATGGCCAAGAAAGGAAGTGGCTTCCACCTGCATTAAGACCCTCTATACCATCTTAACAGACAACAAAGTAACATCTGAGACAAAATGTAGGCCTGTAGCTCTAACATTGTCACCTTTGTTCTCCTGTAAAGCTTTGAAAGCTTGCATGATGTATTTATGCTTTGGAGTTGGCCCAATAAAGGTGTGACTGCTTTGTGGATTTTGCTGTATCCATAATTACAAGAGATTAGAATCCAGACCCAGCAATAGGCAAGGAAATAGAAAGAGAGAAGGGAGAGACAAAGGCCAGGATCTGTTAGAGCAGTGGTTCTCAACCTGTGGGTCCCCAGATGTTTGTGGACTTCAGCTCCCAGAAGCCTTGAGCATTGACCATAGTGGCTTGGGCTTCTGGGAGCTGAAGTCTACAAACATCTGGGGACGCACAGGTTGAGAACCACTGTGTTAGAG
The DNA here is from genome assembly GCA_948472985.1 of Iguana delicatissima. Lineage (NCBI taxonomy): Eukaryota > Metazoa > Chordata > Lepidosauria > Squamata > Iguanidae > Iguana > Iguana delicatissima. The sequence goes on from CAOKZL010000108.1 coordinate 58,973, forward strand.
TGTTTCCTCTGATGGAACTTGGAGAGTGTAATGCCCCCTCACTCCTCCACATCTTGTGTTGTTGCTGTTGTTCTTGCTGTTGTTGTGTACTTTCAAGTAATGTTCGACTTCTTGTGACCCTAGGACAAACATCCTGTGCACACACCTCAAAAACCAGTAACACTGGAAAGCTGGAAAACCCTTGGAACATTTGTTAGCAGATGGAAAGGGCTATGAGTGGGAGGCAAGAACACCGAAGTTCTACCATGATAGTGGTGCCAGCTAGTGTACTGTTGTGATAGACTACTGATGGAGATGAATATGAGCCAATATAACAAACTTAAAACTTAAAACTGGAATTGAAGATGAAGGAGTTAAGTCAAAAGCTTAAAGATGCAAACTGCTCCTCATGAATTCAGTTCTCTTCCTCTCAGACAGGGGATCTGAACTGCCATTTTAGAAAGCCAAACAAAAAACAGTGTTTTTGAATGGCAGTTCATTTCAAATGGGTGCACTCTTTAAAATCTCATAGCTCTAATAACGCCATTTCCATCCATTAGAGGGAAAAGAATACAACCCCTAGTTATTATCCCAGTAGTTCTGAGGGAAGGAAATTGCATTTTGTGATCTATTTAAAGCTGGAAGCGGTCAAGCATGTGTCTTGAATTGTCATTTCAAAAAATGAGAGATAAATATTGTGCCCTTTCAGCTAGGATGGGTGCAAGAGAGACACGGTGTGGCATTGTGATATTAATCTCTTGAAATAGCAGATTTAGCAAGGGAAGTGACTAATGGAGGGAAAAGGTAAATGAAAGGAAGGCAAGAGGAAGGGAGCTCCCTTTTCCTGTTAGCTTGGCTTATAATTTGTCTTGTGATAGGGCTGGCCCAAGACCTTTCATTGTCTGGAACAAATGGCACCTCTCACCACCCAAGCCAATGTGCATAGTACCCCAAACCAGGCAATTTATTTTGGCATATGAGGCTGAAGATAAATCCTATAGTTACCTTTTCAAACCATGGCAGTAAAAAATCAATAATAAATTAAATAACAATTTGCTACCTTTACTTGGCATTCAGAAACCACTGCCTCAAGCAGGCATTGGTTTCTGCCTAATGATAGGACCAGCCCTGTTCTCTGTTTCTCTGACCTAAATTAGTCAGTACTGTGTGGGCATCTTCTGTGCAAGCTATTTGAATACTGGAGTAATGCAGCCATGACTATCAACAAAAAAACTCAGCAACTATTATGGTACATTGAACAGTTTTCTTAATGGGATCTTGCTTCTCCCTTGCTTAAAAAAAAAGCTCATTCCTGTTGCTGAGTAGATCTCACTATCAAATCAGATAGTAGTTTTGACCTTAATGTCCTCATATAAACGAAATGTCAGCAAACAGTGTGAGAAGGCCCCTTTGCTGCCCTAAATACTCAGTTCTTATGATTTTTTTCAACATCCTTCAAGGGCTGAACATAACATTAGTATCAGAGGACAGCAGAAGCCATTTTTGATGGTGACTTCCTAAAGTAGAAACATTTTCTTTTAAACCAAGATGACTGATATTTTTTTCTCCAGGATTCTTGTCATATCTGGCAGTTGCAAAGCTTGGATTCCTGTTGATCAGATGGGGGAGAGATTCATTTATATAACATGCCTTCTGTGCAAAGCAAAAAGCAACTGAGTAGCACATATAAAAGCTGATTTCACCTTGTATTCCATTCTTACCCACAGGGAAGCCACATTTGCTTTTTACACTCATTTCTGAAATGTCTTGGTTTCTTTATTAGCCCAACAAACTCTAATAGTAGCTCATTATCATAAAAGAAAAGCATTTTGTTTGTTGTTTGCTGCCATCAAGTCTACTGCGACTTATAGCAACCCTATGAATGAGAGATCCCGAAATCACCCTGTCATCAACAGCCCTGCTCAGGTCTCGTAGACTTAGGGCCGTGGCTTCCTTGACTGAATCTATCCACCTGTAATGCAGTCTTCCCCTTTTCCTACTGCCTTCTACCTTACCAGGTATTATTTTCCTACTGCCTTCTACCTTACCAGATATTCTAGTGAGTTAGATATGGCCAAAGTCTCAGTTTAGTCATCTTTGCTTCTAGGGAAGGTTTGATTTGCTCTAGTACCCATTTATTTGTCTTTTAAGCAATCCAGGGTATCCGTAGAACTCTTCCCCAGCACCATATTTCAAAGGAGTTGATTTTCTTCCTATCAGCTCTCTTCACTGTCTGGCTTTCACAATCATACGTAGAAATTAGAAATGATGGGATGGACAATCCAAACTTCAGTATTCAATGGTATATCTTTATACTTCAGGATCTTGTCTTGTTCCTCCATAGCTGCCCTTCCAAGCCCCAGTCTTCTGATTTCTTGACTGCAGTTTCCATTCTGATTAATAACTGAGCCAAGGTATGGAAAAATTCAAACTATTTCAATGTCTTGATCATCTGCTTTGAGGTGATGTAAACCACAGCACTGTAAAATACTGTGATTTCCATATATATTGGCTAACCAGCTGCTCGCAGTTGAACAGGGTGGCACAAATGGTGAAGACACACTTGTGTATATATTTAAAAACAAACCAGACAGACTTACTAACCAAATATAAAATGAATCTATCATTTGATTAGTAATGTATAACGAATTGATTTGGGGCCAGAACATACTACCATGGCGGAATGATAAGCCAGTGTTGCAAGCCTGTAAGACATGGTGGCTCAATCATGAGCTGCTTGTCTGTGAAACTCACCTGGGAGAATCGGTATCCTTCAATTACTTTGTTGTGATTTACTCATATTATAATGTGTATGCTAGTTTGAGCCTATTAGAAGAAGTGCTGAATGTAGGCATCACAAATACATTTCTGGCAGGTACCTTATTTAAAAAAAAATGAGTGAAACTCATCCTTGTGAGTGAGGGATCAATCTCATTGTTTTACCAGCAACCCAACAAATCTTGAACAAAACAAAACAAAAATAAGCTTTCTAAGAATGTTGTACTAAAATTCACAGTGAATCCAATCATAAAAATAGTTTTTCTGATCCTGAAGTCATCTTGCAAACATGGGCAAGACAGAGGAAGGCAATTGAATATCCAGATGAATGAAGTGTGAATTGCTGTACATTGGTCAAAACATGTTAAGAACCTATGAAGAATCCTGTAGGATCAGACCAAAAGTTAATTTAATTTGTAGTGGAATGAACAGAGGCACCCTAAGTAGGAGACATTCAGTCCCAGTCCTGCACAAGACAAAAAAAGAGATCCTTCCTTCCTAAGCTACTCTAACAGAACCTTATTATACCACAAGATCCCACTGTAGATGCAAGTAGATGTGTAGTGTGCTTGTATGCTCATCTTATCCCTGCAATTAAAAAATTAGCATGTGAAGGAGAAAGCTCAGTGAAGGAATGTCCCTTGATACACAATTTTCTAGGTCCAAAGAGAGAACTATAAACTTTTATATGGCCTGCTGTTTGTGTAGACAAGCTCTGCTTTTTTGTGTAGATTAGCCCATCTTCTGAGCACAAGTCATCTCATCACATGAAGGCACAATGTTTTGTCTCATTTCAGAGGGACTCAGCACTTATGGGCTGACTATGACAATCCCAGTGTGGCAGATTCCAGAATTCCTCTCCCTTTGATATGTCTCTAAATAAGCATTCTTATGTAGCATGACTTTGGAGTTATTTCAAAAACAATTCCTTGAGCATTTTTCATCCTCTCACTTCAAGAAGATCAGGAATCAATACCAGCTGCATACAAAAGCGTAGATATCCAGTTCTGAGAGACTAAGAAATTCTCATAACCAAAGGCAATTGGATATTTTTAAAATAAAAAATAAAAAATCAAGCTTTAAAAATACACACATAAAAAAATGGCTACAACTGTCCATAGATGTTGTTTCGATGTTCTGCAGTCTCCTAAAGTATTCTTTAAATTAATGTATTGTTTTAAATAAAATTTGTTTTAATGCCGTTTGTATACCACCCTGATATAGGGCAGGGTACAAGTATTTTAACAAAAACAACAATTTCTCCGGACTTTCTCCAGCATAACAAATTTATTTAGAAGTCTATAAGTTGCACCTCTGAATAAAAATATTTGTATTTTGAAAAATAATAATATTGAATAATGATGATGATGAAATGATCTGGAATCATTAACCAGGCTCTTCAGTCAGATTATAGATATCCAGATTATCAGTCTCTTGGGATAATGGCCCGACCTCTCATTCTTTTTAAAGCACCATGTACATTGATAATAATAATAGTAATTATAACAGCGAGATATATCAAACAGTGATCACATCACTCACCAAAAATGCCCACTCCTCTGTCATTGCAGTGCAGAAGAGTGTGATGGTCATGATTTCCCTGCTTTATCCTTCAGTCTGCTCTGCAGGGTACCCCAGAATATGCTTTGGCAGAGGGACTGCAAGGAGGGGGAGCTACTGAAAGTTCTTCCCTCCTCATTCTGCTTCTTTCACTGGGAGTGGTGACATTGGATTTATTCTGATAACAGCAGGAACAAGAAACCTGTGTATTGCTACTAGTACTTTGTTGTTGTGTCCCTTCAAGTTGTTTCCTATTTATGAAGACCTCAAGGCAATCCTATCATGGGGTTTTCTGGGGCTGAGAGTATGTGATGCACCCAGGATCACCCAGTAGATTTCCATGGCCAAGCAGGGAATCCAACCCTGGTCTCCAGGGTCTCAGTCCAACACTCAAACCACTATATCATGCTGGCTCTCTACTAGTCCTTGCACAAATTTGATCTGTGTATCTACTAGTACTAGTACTTACATAGATCAAATCTGTGCAAGTAATTATTAAAGTAGCTATTAAACAATTTGTCTACAATCAGTTGTTAGCTACCTTGAGTGCTGTTTTTAGGGGAAATGTGGGATGATGATGATGATGATATTAATAATGATAATGATCATGGCACATAGTACAAATATGCTTTTTGTCCTATATGCTGCTGCTATAATTCTCACAGTGCTTCTTGGCCACCCACAAACAATCCCAGCCCATCCTCCTAATGGATATACAGCATGTGCAATGTTTGATCACAGATATAGCTGGCAGCCATCTCCATGGCAGAAGCAGCAGGACTCTTTCACACTCCAATTCCCATTGCCGTGATCATGCATGATCTTCACATCCTGCCACTTTCCTTTTCTTTATAAGAGTACAGGCTAGGCAAGATAAGAGGGTAACTGACAGACAGAGGAAAAAGTAGATGTGTGCTCTGAAGAGAGGCATGGCAGGCTAACATCTCCATTGGAGACAAAGGGAAGTAATCTCTTTGAGAGCCTTGGAAGACAACAATGCATTTTGCCCTCCAATGTTTTTCCCAACTAATGTTGAACCACTGAAATGAATGGGACGTGTCAGTCACTACCAACAGGAGTGGATTTTGCCCTTCTTGTCCTGAGTGTGTGTGGAGGGGGAACTACTGCAGGATAGTAATGAAATGAACTAAAAACTAAACATTTTGCCGCAGTCTCCTAGTCATATGCAGTCTTCTGGATATTAGCTGAGCTGTCATGATGTCAGGAGATTCTCATGACCGTTCTAGCTGGAGTAGGATGCTGGGAAATATAACAATTAGTTTGGCTGGAATAGACATTACACAGGGCTAGGAATGGGAGAATCTGCAAGCTGTTTTCAGGAAGGAAAAGCAAGATCAAGGCAGGTGAAGCCATGTGTGGCATCAGGGGGAGAATGGTTGAGAAAGATCACAAGACACATAACGGCAAGTTTTTCTGAGCACTTTTTTTTAATAACATAGAGCATATCCACTGCTAGATGCCTGCTCAAGGAAAGGAAAATCCAAATTGCATTGCTAAACTCTGTAAAATGTAATTAAAGCTCATGATGGATTTTCTGAAGTGACCAGCAGCCTGGAACATATTATCCTTTCCAGTTCATTTTAACGTTCACTGAATTGGACTAGGCCGTGGGGCAGTCTTTAAAGAAAATGGAGTGCTGTTGAACAGTTGTAGCTTTGCAGAAATAGAACGTGGGTAACAAAGTAGGTTTGGTACAGAATTCTACTAGGCAAATAAAATTTCCCTTTAGCCTTTTGTTTTTGTTGTTGTTGTTATTGTGTGCCTTCAAGTCATTTCCAACTTATGGCGACCCAAAGAGAACCCTATTGCAAGCTTTGTTCAGAGGGAGTTTGCCTTTGCCTTCCTCTGAGGCTGAGAGAGTTTGACTTGTCCTAAGGCACTCATTGGGATTCCATGGTTGAGTAAGAATTCAAATCTTGGTCTCTAGGATCATCGTCCAACACTCAAATTACTACACCACACTGGTTCTCCTGGGGTGTGTTATCAGAAAGCCAAACTAACCATCAATGCCTAAGGTTCTTTATTTTGAAAATCCTTCCTACAAAACCCTAAATATGTTGTCTGAGCCTTCTCACTGGCTTCTTCCTGCATTCCTCTCTCAATTGCCTTTCTTTACCAAATCCTTTGTTTTCATTCCTTTAAATACATTGTTGGGGTGTATCATTTCAGAGATTTCTAAACCAAGAGAGTCTGTGTGCAAACTGAAATAATTTCAATCAAACAAGCATCAGTACAAAGGATGCTGTCCATCTTTAGGTGTCCAAAGGTTGTCCATGTGCGAGCGCCCAGATACACAGCTGCATATTGGCCATGGTCCTGAGCTGAGGAATTCCTGAAGAGCCAAGCCCATCTCTGTGGTACATTCTGTGTTTATTTCTCCAGGTGTTTGCTCCTAAATTGTGCAAGTTACTATTCTTGACACCTGCAGAACACTGTGCAGGAAAACTCTGCTTTAGCTCAGGAAGTTAGACAAGCATTTACAGGCAGGTATTTCATCTATCTGTTTTCTGTAGATTTCTTTATTCTAAAGCAACATGCCAACCTGGGCTGAGCAGTCCCAAGACGTATCTGCAGTGTTTTGTGAGTTGATAGTCATCTTTGTATGTAAATAACACTGTAACACTGTTAGAATGGTCAGAAGAGCAGTGGCTTAATACTGGATTTTGTCTATCTGAATTCTGAAAAGAAATTAAATTTGCCAAACTAAATATAGGTACTAGGCTATTCCAGGAAGCTGACTGATGAGAAGTTGATGGGGTAGGAAATGTACCTTACATGGAGCTTCCATGGATTCAGAATCAGACATCCAACACATGGGGGCTCTTTTTTCCTCAACAAACCACTTGAGCGTCTTCCACTGATGAAAGTTTTAAGGTAGTGGCTCTTGTTCCATCAATTTCCTTTCCCAAAAAGATCTCCATCCTGTTGGTCCTTTGAGAGGACCTTGAAGATAGCTCCTACTGTAGAATAAACTGCCTCGAAGAGTGATGGAATCTCTAACTTTGGAGGTCTTAGACAGAGAATGAGGGAATCTTTCAGGGGTTATGTGTTCCTGCCTGGCAAGAGGTGAGACTAGATGGTCCTTGTGATCTCTTCCAACTCTAAAATTCTGTGATTCTGTGATGATGATTATTTTGCTAAATCCCTGAGAAGATGGATATTATTTTACAGTTTTTCCTCCTAATCCTTGTCAGTTTTTAAAATTTATTTATATAAAATATGCAACTTAAAAAATGACTTCCTTCATTTAGGTGAAAAGAACAATATATATGGTTACACATTAACCTGTGAGAATTTGCACAACAGTAATTTGCAAATAGCATCCAGTATCCTACAGATCTTATTTTGTCAAGCACTCTCTTTATCCTTTTTACAATAAGTTAATGTGGTCAATAGAGTGTTTGGGGGGGGGTGTCCTTTGCTACCATTCCAGCAAGAAGGTGGATACCTTACTAGTTCCACACTGTAGCCTTGTGGATTCTAGCTACAGCTAGTTTTCTAGTATGACCTCCTTTGCCTTTTTTAGGATTATTTACAGGGTCTTTTACTCTGTTGCTAACTCATTTTTCAAATGAAACCATTAGCATGGTTATTCTTTTGTTCAATGTAAGATATTGTGAACCTCTTTGACAATCTGTATGATAAAGCTGGATATAAAATTCAGTATATAAATGCAAGATTCTACCTTAGCACTGGCCTGTTGCAGATGGATTTTAGATTATTTTGGTTTCCTTCCAACCCTCAGACAATTCTTTATGAAGCTCTTACTTGGCTCATAGCCCTGCAGGGATTGACATTAAACTCGTTTCTTTTTTCCTTTTCAGGGTGGCTTGGCCTTGATTTTTATTTTATTTTTTGGAAAGTATTTAGTGCAGAAACCTCCTGCAAAGCAAATGTCTGCAGCAAATATTTTCACAAATCAGAAGCAGCCTGTGGACCTTATTTGGTTCAAAGCAGACTTTTTTTTTCCAAACACATCTCTGAAATGGTACTCTGAGAAATATACCTTTGTACATAGGCTTGGTTATCATTGATAAATGAGGTATGCAGTTTTTCCTAATCAGGATTGGGTTATGCCTTGCAAAAGAGTCCATCTTTCCAGTTTGTGATAAAGCTCTTTTTAAATATATACACATGGGCGCTCACACAGATACACACACACACACACACACACACACTTATTTGAATGTCTGGCCCTTCACAGCTGCCACATCTTATACAATACAAATTCCTTGCAGTAATTACTGATTACCACATATTTATGAATGCAGTTGTGCCTTTTTTTAAAAAATGTTGATGCAATTATAGTTTGTAATTATAAAATTAGTTGGAACATATCACATTGTTGAACTTTCTCTGTGGGTTAATATCTGATCAGAACTTCAAGGGAAGCAAATCATTTGGCAATCTTTTAATATGGGGAGGGAGGAGTCTGTTTATTTGCTTCAATGAGTGTTTGTGCAGTGTTGTTGTTGGGTGCCTTCAAGTTGTTTCTGATTTATGGTACCATAAAGCAAACCTATCACAGGGGTTTTCTAGGAGGTGAGCGTGTGACATGCCTAAGGTCACCCAGTGGGTTTCTGTGGCCAAGCGGGGAATCAAGCTCTGGTCTCCAGGGTTGTCATCAACGCTCAAACTACTACATTGCACTGTGGTTTAACAAACGCAAAAACTTTCTCAACCTTTTTACCCTGGAAGAACAGTTGAAATAATTTTCAGGCCTTTGGGGAACCACACCAAAAATACTATAGTATAGCTTCACCTCAAACAAACAAACAAACTTTTTTTCAGCAGCAATCTCCTGCAGAACTGCTAGCAAACTCTCACAGAACCATAGGATTCCAGGGAACTCTGGTTGAGAAACGCTGAACATTAACAATGCAGGCTGCACTCTTTATATTAAGTGGGTATCCCTCTAGCTGTTTTTGGACTGCACTTCCCCAGCACTCCTAGCTAGTGCAGCCAGTGATCAGGAATGCTGGGAGCTGCAATTCTAGCATCACCTGGAGAGCCACACAGTTCTTACTCTTGTATTAGAATAACTTCTATGGGATTCTGTCTGTGCCACAAACTTTGCTGGACTGCTGACACACTACTGTGCAGGATGTATGAGATGCAACTTTCAGAATCCCCTAATCATCATAGTCTGGCCACACTGGCTGGGAGATTCTGGAAGATGTAGACTAACAAAGGAAATGTTCCAAACTCAGGTGCAAAGGGCATTCCAGCACTTACCTTGTACCTCAGATGTATGTGGCTGCAGTGAACTCTCTGCAAAAGGATGACTGGTTCTTAACCGCTAAAAATAATATTCTCAGGTGTCCTGGCCAGCAAGTCTCCTTTGTTGTAGGTTTCGATTAATGATAGTATTTCAGACTTTAGTCCCGACAGAGATACTGGTGAGACTTTCAAAGGGGAAAGGTTGGCTAGAAGTGATTTGATCCCCTGTGGAGCAGGTTTCAGTGGTTGGATGCAAGGCAACTCAGAATAGTTCCTAGAGATGTCACTCCATCAGTAATTCAAAGCCAGCTTTGAGCTTGAAGCCCAGAGGGCCTGTGTTTAGCTATGTTCTGTGTTCTGGAGGAAGCTGTTGTCACTTAAAGAGGTTGCAGTAATAAAATATTCTTCTAGAGTAGACTGTAAGAGAATCCCCCAGATCTTCCTGCTGTTATGGTAGATGAACCTCTCTCATCAGGTTTGGATGAAAGTTTGCCTCATCAGCCAGAACTGATGTTCAGCTCAGTGTGGATTCTGCCACTCTTGCTTGGAATTGTGGAAGGGGGGATCTGAAAATTCCTCTTAACTGCCAGTTCAAAGCCACACATACCTAAGTTTCAGTCTGATTCAGAAGACAATTCTTTTCCTGTGCTCTCTCTGGTAAGAAGGAAGAACTGCCAGAGGAAAAGATATCTGTTTCATTCATTTCTACCAAGGAGTGTTGCGTCTTCAAGTCATCTCTCAATTTATGGTAATTTCATGGACTTTTCGTAGGGTTTTCTTAGGTGAAAAACACTCAGAGATAGATTTACCTTTCTTTGCATGCACACATACACACCTTCAAGTCACCTGTTGACACGTGGTTACCCCATGAATTTAGTAGGGTTTTCTTAGGCAAAGAATACTCAGGGATGATTTTGCCAGTTCCTTCCTCTGAGATATACCCTACAGGACCTGGTATTCCTTGGTGGTCTCCCATTCAAGTACTAACCATGGCTGACCCTGCTTAGCTTTCAAGATCAGATGGGATATGAGGAACTTTTTCTCCTTTTGAAATACTGCATGTTGGTGCATGAAATGCTGATGAACAGAGAATGTGCTTGATGCATTCATTTAATCAAATCACTGTGGAGAAGGGAAGCAGGGAAATTGAGGAAGGAAAGGTACATTTATTTTCCACTGAAGAATGGAGCCAGCCTCTTCTCAGTAGGGAAAACCAAATGCTATTCTTCCACTAAGATCAGATGTGGGCAGCTGTAGAGAAATTCCACTCTCTCTGTTGCCTGTTCCAAAATGTGGTGTCCAAAAAAGAGTAGGCTTGCAACATTTTTCTGTTTCATGCTGTGCCTGTCTTTCTGTTCTCCCTGCTGGGCTTTGTAGATGAGGTGTTGAAATTTTAAAAGACTTACATACTTGAGTTCTTTGGGATGTAAGGAATGCCTTGTTTCCTGAGGCTGACAGGCTTACAAATGACAAAGCCACAAAGCAAACAAGAGAGATGGTGCATGGTAGCATGCATATGGTTGAGTCCTAACAAAATGAGGCATTCCAAAAAGCTCCAGAACTCTTTTAGTAGGGACCAAAGCTTGCAGTAGTGAGATCTTAGGAAGGACTTGCAGTTCTTTTGGGGAAAGATAATCTTTCACTTTCCAGTCCATCAAAATCAGTTTCTGTGAGAAACAGAGAATTGGAAGAGCCTCTACCGTAAAGTCTGTCTCCCATTCAGTTATACCAATCTTTGAAACTATTAAGTAAATCTGTGCCAGGTATTTTCTAGTTTCCATTTGGTGGTCAAAATATAATTTTGTTTGAGTAGAGTTTTCCTCAAAGCACTTTTTTTTCCTGAATGCTTGTCTTTAAAAAGACTTCTATAGAAGTGCAATTTTTTTCCCCAGACTGTAGCTTCAGCACAGTTTTCCCTTGGGATTTTACTTTTACCTTCCTAAAATAATCACTTCAGTGATCTAAGTGGTTTGGGTGACTTGCTGATGGTTTCAGAATGCTACAGAACCAATCAGTGTAACACCAACAAGGGCATCTGAAAGCAGTGTGATAAGAGAGGTGAGGACTATAGTAATGAATGTTGCTGTTGTGTGCCTTCATAGAAACCTTGTGGTTCCTACAAGGGCCATCTAGTCCAAGCCCCTCCCACAACGCAACACCTAACTAAGGCATCCTGAAAGATGCCCGTCCAACCCCTGTGTGGAGACAACAGATAAGGCCTTCCTTTTTCTTAGACTGGAATGGCAGCTTTTCCCCCTCCCTCAATCTGCCAGAGCACCTTGCCACTTTATGAACAGTTCTGGCCTTCCCTAGAAACACCACCTTTGTGTAAGCAGGGTAAAGCCTTTCAGTTGTTAATTAAAACTCCTTTGAAGATTTATGGTAGTGTGACTCTGGATGGTGTAACCACTGAGAATCATTCAGTTGAGACCAACTTTATAAGAAAAGATAGAATATATTTATTGAAACAGCAAACAGAATAATTTTTTGGATTTGCTGTTGTAAATGTTGTAAAGAGTTAAGAAACTGGAAAACGTTTAACGAGTTTCTTAACTCTTTACAACAGAATAAAGGCACAGTGTTCTCTCTCTCTCTCACACACACACACACACACACACACTCCTCTGGCTTCCATCTTTGCCAAAGCCTGTGTTCCAAAACTAGACCATTCTCTCTTGCCAGATTTAACAGTGGGTTGATTTCTCGTCTGCCCCTTCTCTAGGCTTTCCCCAAGAAAACAACCTTTTCATTCCAATTGTCCCCCCCCCCCCATTGAGCAAGAACTCTCTTTGGCTAAGGACTCTCAGCCCCTTCTCCTGAAATCTGACTCTTCTGGAAAACTGTAAACCAGTGTGCCTTCTATAAATACATTTTTACTGAGCCTCTACCTTTGCTTCCCAGTAAAAGTGGCCGGGTTTTCCTCTGGAGTAGCCATTCTGGTTGCCTGGCAACCTGTTTTTGGTTGGCATTTCTACCATTCAGGATCCCACTCCCGCAAACTCCATCATACCCTGAAGACCTCCAAAGATGGAATGTCTACCACCCTCTGAGGGTATGTGAAGTTACACAGCATGAGCCGTGATAGAGCATTTTGGACAATTTCTTTACTGAAAGAACTGTTTGACAGTTAACTTCAGATATACTTAGCTACCCAGCAGAGGCACTAAGAAACCCTGTTAGTGAGCTGCAAAGATGTGTAATGGGGCTCTAGCAAGAGCGTCCAGTGTGAATGAGCACTCCCTAGTCAGTGTCCCCTTGGTCCCAATGTGCATCAGTCACTTTGCTGTAGTAATGTAACAGCAGCCCTTTGCTGGGTACAGACATTATGGAACATCCTCATTCTAATTCCAAGAGATGTAAGTCCACTTACATAAGTTCCCAACAGGATTTCTGGCAATTCTTAAGTAGAATCACTTTTCTTGTAATTTGAATCCATTGGTTCATGTTCTAGTCTCTGGAACAGCAGAAAACAAGCTTGGTCCATCTATATGACATCTCTTCAGATACTTAAAAGTAGATATCAGATCTGCTTTGACTTATGGCATTTTTATAACCAGAGACCTCCAAAAGATCCTGTAATTAACAGCCCTGCCCAGGCCTTCCAAACTCTAGGGTTATGGCCTCCTCAATTGAATTAATCCATCTGTAACACAGTCTTCCTCTCTTCCTACCACCTTTGACTTTTCCCTGCATCACTAACTTTTTAAATTGAATCTGTTTCTTGCTCTCAGCTTCCTTGACACTCTCAGACCTCCTCACTATGGTATCTGAGAATGTACATTTTCAGAGTGGTGCCAAACTAATAGCAACTACTATAAACAACAACTACTACTTCCAATGATGATAGGTGTTCTGGGAGCAGTTCCAAATGGATTGACAAAATATCTTAATGAAGTCGCCACAGATAGGCTCATAATAGCAGTTACAAAAAGTGACGCTACTTAGAATGTGCCACATCATCAAATGATACTTTGCTAGTTCTTATATTCTTGGACAGAATGTGAATTATTGGGCTAACTTAAGTTAGTTATTCTGGTAGACTGTGAAACTGGTTGTGGTGGTGGTGGTGACTGTGGTGATTTTGACTTTTCAAAAAAAATGGTGAGAGAAGTTTTCACCTTAGTCCTAGTATAGTTAGGTAATTAATTGTTAAGATTTGATTATACAAAGTATGAGTGAAGCAAGAAGCTGTATTAAAAATATACCCTCAACTCATCAAAACAAGTTATCAGAATAATTCCAACAATTCAGAACTGTTTCCTCAGTCTTTGATTTTTCTGCTTTTTGGTGATTCTAATTGCATTACATTTTACCAGGGTTATCCTTACATAACAATCCCTAAGTAAATGCTGGCTTACCCCATGAATATTTCCTTGAACAAAAAATATTCACCATACAAACATAACATACTAGAATTATTTCAGGATAACTATCATTCTTATTCTTATGTTGTCAATAAATAAAATAAAAATAGCTTCACCATATTGAACACTAACAGAAGAACTGTAGGAATCCATTATGCTTTAAGCATGTGGTTGTTCCTTGAATTGAACAGACAGATCGTTACTGAAAGCAGGGTTGCCAAACAGTGCTGGACCATGAGCAGGAAGACTCAGGTTCACATCTCAATTCATTTGTGAAGCTCTTGTGATGCTTCTAGGCAGTCTAAGCTAATCTAAACATCTCTCACCCTAATGTACTAACTCATAAGTTTTCTGTGAAGAGAAAAAGGGGGTGGAGCCTTGCATGCCATGCTCACCTCTTTGGTGGAAAAGTGATAAATGTAAGGAAAGGAAAGCACTCTTCACTTATTTTCTTATCTTCTGGCTGCTTCTTTTCAATGTTTAACTGTTATTTTTTTTACAAAAAGAACCCAAGGGCCTCTTTTTGGTATTTTTTACTCTGAGATGCTCTATTGTTAGAGTAAGGAAAACTCGGTCTGCATCTGCTCAAGGCTGCTTTTACTCTGTTGCGATTTCAAATATTTGATGTTGTGCACACTGTAAAAAGAGCCCAGGGTTGAGCTGTTACAGAAGCAAAAAATCACTTTGCCACATTCATATGTGGCATACTTTTAAAACTCAGACTTGAGCAGTGATAATCTACTTCTTGAATGCAATGGTTTTCTGAAGCCCAGAGGGCTGGGCTGGAGACACACGGACAAAATTAGCTCTTTTTCTGCTGCGCATCCCACAAACAAGGGGAGATGTTTGTTCCCTTTTTTTACAAGCAAGTTGAGGAATGTGTGACTACCCTGATAGATGTGGTCTTCGCTGAGCCAGCAGTCATCTCCTGCTGACACTAAAAAGGCACAGGCCCTTTTATTGTTAAGGAGAAAAGCATCTTTGAAAAAGCCCAATGTTTGTGCAGATGTAAACCCAGAAAAACTCCCTGAGCTCAGCATCATTTGCCCCATTCCTTCCCATTTGTGCACCTATCATGTCTGCCTAATTCTCCTTGCTCGAGGCAAATACCAGATTAAAGCAGGGACAAAGAGACTCTGATGGTTTGAGATATTGCCATACCATACGTGCAACTGAATAATGGCCAGATCTTAATGACCTGATAAGCACACCTTGGAAGGAACTAAGAATGCCCTGTTGACTGTGCCTAAACTGGGTAAAGTCAAGGCATTGTTTTGTCAGCTGCCCACTCTGAGACAGGAGCTGACAAAAAGGATGGGAGCAGAACAAACCAGAAATGGGGAAGAGCAACTGTGATATGATTGGTTATCTCCTGTACAACCAGTGGCTTAAACAACATGTCATGGTTAACACAAACCATGACTTATCTTGACATGCGTATGTGCCTAATGTTGTCACTATTTTTATTTAACTTAACTGTCCTAACTTTTCAGAAGGGATGCACTGTAATTTTAAATCCTAAGTGTTTTAGAGAGTGAGCCAAGACCTTCCATTAAGGTTGGAAATTAGTAGCTGAATCTTAGCCAGTGTAGGAAAGGGTACTGTGATACTTAAATCTGTTGATATGGTATGTGAGCAACCCTCCGCACCTTCAGCACTGCAGACCATACCCCACATCATATTGCAAGATTCCCTTGATTTTCAGGCAAAAAACAGGGGCTGGTCTACTTCTTCTAGCTCAGTAGTGCTTCTTATTTTCATCTCAGTCCACAGTAACATTTCCTTTCTTGTGCATTCTCCCCACAACCCTCTGTTTACAGTGGTACTTTTTCCATCCCTGTCCATGTGTTTAGAAAGGGTTATCATGCTCTGAAAAGCCAAAAAGAGAACACTTTTTCCAACTAGTTCAAATCACCAATGGGTATGATGACTCTCACTCTAAATATCTCTACTATATGAGCTGTGATAATTGTTCCTAAAATATTCCTAACCTTCATTGAATTTAAATAATACCTGTATTATTCTTTATTGAAATATTTATACCCTGCCCTATATCAGGAGATCTCAGGGTGGCTTACAATAGCATTAAAGCAGGTTAAAGATGTTAAAAACAGTAAGGAAGTCTAAATAATCTAAAAACATATTAAACAATACAATGAATTTTTAAAACTATAAATCTTGGTACCTAAAAATGACAAGAGTGTTGGTACCAGTTGGGCCTCCAGGGGAGGGCATTCCACTGTTGGGGTGCCATAACTGAGAAGGCCCTCTCCCATATCCCAACACAGTGAATTGCCCTCACTGGTGGAACATGGAGGACACCCCATCAGCACATCTTATTTCTAGGGCAGGCAAATAACAAATAATAATTTTGCCTTCTGTATCCCCCTTCCCCACGTCTTCCAACAACTGCCTCATCTGCTCTATCAAGCTGCCCTGTTCCATCATCACCCACACAGCTGGGGGTTTCCTCAGCTACCTCACTCAGGTAGCTCACCTTCCCTCTCTGGGTCTGTCTCCCCTCTCCTTATATACACACACACACACTCCTGAGTCTCTCTCTTATTCTCTTCCCCTCTCTCTTCTCTGTCTTTCTTTCATTCTTTCTCTCTGAGTGCTTCACCACACTGATCTCTATTTACTCATTAGCTATGTTACCCCTTCTCCAACACCCCTTCTCCAACATCCTTTCTTCAACATGAACTTCAAGGTGGCATATGTAAAGTTGCCAAGCAGTCATCCAGCCAAACGCATACATGGACACAGAACTAGGCCATGGTTTGTCTCTCTAGCCACAGTGCTTGAATCACTGTCTAGCTATAATTCATGATTATCCAGACCATCACTGAAACTTCTAGGATCTTACAGCTGGAAGGAAAAGGATATGATCCTGGATGTTGTTAGTATATTGACATATACATATCCACATGAGAAACTCCTGAACTGCTTTTGCAAGTAAAATATCTACTGTTGGTCAGTTGACCTGATCTAGTGACAGGAAAACAGAAGAAGCCTCTCTGTACGCTCTGCCACTGCTTCTGATGCAGCCAATGGTTCTAGTCAGGCCGCTTGTCTATCTTGCTCGATATTGTCTTCTCTGACTGGCAGCCATTGCTCTACAGGATTTCAAGAAGGATTCCTTTCCAGCCCTACTCAGAGACACCTAGTATTCCCCTGGTAGTCTCCCATCCATGTACTAACTGCGCTCAACCCTGCTTAGTTCCTAAAATCAGTTGAGAACAGTTGTGTTCAGACAGGGTGGAGATCTTCTTCCACATTCCTTAGGTTGAACTGTGATCCCTCTCCTCAGCTTGCACTCTTTTGTGGGTTGAATTGCAGAAACCCATACCAACACCTCTCTGCCTCATTTGTATGGTTGCAAAGCAGATAAGTGAGAAGTGGAAGTTACATTACCACTCATCTCCTAGCACGTTTGGAAGCCTGTCTTCCATTTTTTCAGCTTCAACTATTTTTCAAGCCGTCCATTTTTTCAACTTCCAGCAGTCATGCTTGAAAAAATGGCTAAGACCTGCCCATAGCTTGACCACTTTGGCTGTAACTTGTGGACATAATAGAACAGGGACATCATTCAGTAACAGGGTGCATGACTTGCATGTAAGAGGCCCCATGTTCCATCCCTGGAATATCCAGTTAGAGCTGGGAAGGATTCCTACAGCACAGTACCCCAAATCATCCAAACTGCCACAAAAACACTCCAGAACATGGCAATTGAGCTATACTTCTCCCATGCAACCTGCTTTGTCTCCTTGGGAAAACAGTGACAACAATAATAATCCCAGGAAGATGCCTTCATTATTGTACATTCAGGCATGCAGCTAGATTCTTCTCAGATAAACTCCAGTCTCCAAATCCACTAAATCACCATGGGGGAGTGAGTGCCTAGGGGCAGTGGTCATTGTATGAAAGATGTAGTGAATTCTTTCCTCCACAAGAGCCAAAAAAGGTTCAGTGTGCTGGCATAAATTTCCATGCTGATACATGTCCCTTGTAGGATGCCAGTCAGTATTAAGGCAGTTTCCTCTGTTCCTATTAGGTGTGATAGTCACTCCATACAGGCACAGTGTGCAGAGATGGTTAATCCATCCCTTGAAATAAATCGAACTGTGTCATAAACATGACAGCTGGATTCAAGAACAAGTCTGACCCAGCTGGCTCCCTATTTCTGATTCTCAAGATTCCTTCCATCTTTTCTCTGTCTCTTCTTTGTTTACTCCTGCCTCCTTTCATTTATGTCAGATATTGTTTGTTTATTTATTTCTGCAAATTCCAAGCTTGTTTGAAAATGAAGCAGTGCTCTGATGAAAACAAGCCAGAAGCATCTAGTCCAGCCCCTGCCATGCAGGAATCCACAACTAAAACACTCCTGAAAGATGGCCCTCCAACCTTATTTAGAGACCTCCAAAGAAGAAGAGTTTCCTACCCTTCGAGTCTAATGCACCGTCAATCAACTCTTGCAGTCAAGAAGGTCTCCTTCTTTTTCCTAATTTGAATCCATTTGTTCATGTTCTAATTTGCGGAGCAGCAAAAACCAAGCTCATTCCATCTTCCACATTACATTCCTTTAGATACTTAAAGACTGCTATCATGTCACTTCTCAGTCTTCACTTCTGCAAGTGAAGCGTACCCAGCTCCACAAGCTATTGCTCATCGGGCTTGGCTTCTAGAACTTTTACCATCTTCGCCGCCCTCCTCTGGACCCATTTCATCTTTTCAATATCCTTTTCGATATTGTGGTGCCCAGAACTAGAAACAGTATTCCAGGAGAGGTTTGACCAAAGCACAATAGCCTTGTTTTATTTGCTTTATTTATTTTAATTCTTTTAATACTGCTACTGTTATTTAATCTGAAGCCTGCATTCAAAGATAATGAGGTGGTTCCTCCACAGCCAAACTTCTGAGGAATTTCAATGAAAGTTGGCTCATTTGATTGGAGATTCTGGATATGTATCTATTTTGGATATTTTTCACATAATAGATTGTGAATTTAGGAGGTTTGCTCTCATCAAATAATGGTAATTGATATTTCTGTAGTTCAATTTTAAAGGGATTAGACAAATTATATTGTTGCTCTGCTGCTTTTGTTTATTTATATTCTCCCTTTCCTCCAGAATTGGGACTCAAGGTGGCAAATAAATGCCAGATAGGTTTACCAATGGCAGTTATATGTATTCCACTGAACATCACCTTCTGGGAACATGAGCAAGTGATGGATATTAACTGCCTGCTTGTGAGCTTTTTGCTAGTGGTGGGTGATTTGGGATTAGACAAAGTGATGGGAATTCTGTAAACTTTTGTGTGGGTCAAATACTGGGAAGGGATTTGTTACAGAATTGTTATAGCCTGGGACAGAATTCTCTATCTTTATAATGCTAAAAAGAAAGACAAGAGAAAATAGTGTTCAAAAAACATTCATGAAAATGCTTAATAATAGAAAACTGAGAGTCCCAAATTTAACAGAATGACCGTTTTAAAAAAACAATGTTTTTGAAATAATGAGTAAATGTTTCTTGTTATACTAAAAATGAAAGCACATTGCCATTAATGTTCAAGAACAAAAAGGACTGCCTTTTTGTTCTCATAACCACCAAAAGGAACATGGTATGTGAATGTTGTTAGATGTAAAGCGTTACTTCCAAGGTGTGGAAGAAAGCCCCTTTGTGATCATAACAGTTCCTAGCTTTCTTTGGCAACCACTGATGGCTGTTCTGACTTGAAGCGTAGGGGCAGGTTGGCGGGGAAAACATATCCTCCGATGCCAAACATAAGTGTCGAACATATCCCAACGTCAAATATGTCCCAGAAGTGTAGCAAGTATGGATTTACTGTATAGAAGGCTATAATACAGAACTTAACTCATGAGAAATCAGTGGGCCAATTCCAGAATAAGGGTCTGTGGCTATGATCTCTCAGGCATTAAGGAGCTGTTTGGAAGAGAGCTGTGACTTAGCATATACTCTTTGGCTAAAAGGCAGCCCTCATGAGTGTCTGAGTTCTTGCTTGCTGCTTTGTGATGCAGTCCACTTTTCAAGGGTTGGCAAGAAGAGATCTCTTGGAAAAACACTCCATAGATCTGGGAATTCTTTTTGGAATTGTGATATGGGTAGATTTAAGAAATCATTTTTTTATGACCGCAAGGCATGAGTTGAATGGAGCCTTTCCATTCTCCATGTCTGACGGATTTACACCCTTAAGAATTGCATTTGAAAAATGGAAAGTGAAAGGTCCTGTTTGCCTTGCATAAGTTCTTGCTAGCTCAGGCAGGGTTTCAAGTAGTACTCCTTCCTTTAATGAATGTCATGTGCAAATGAATTAAAGAAGGCTTTGGCTTATTAATTGCTTGAATACCACATTTTCACCCATTGGGGCTGAAAATGAAAGATACCCTTGTTGTGTGCAGTTTTGTGCTGTGTTATATTCTTTTGGGTTTTTTGGAGTTGGTGTATCTCTGAAAATGTACTTAAGAACTAAAAATGGAAGATCACTTTGGGCCAGGTCTAATGACGCTTTTGCTGATTTCTGCAATCCGTGGCGAAGAGTGTGTGTATGCCTGTCCTTCCCACCCAACAAACCTGCCATAAACTGCAGTATTCCAGAACATCTGTGCTGGACTGTGAGATTTAAAAACCCCAGTGTAGATTAGGTTGTATGTTGATTATTGGGTTTTATTCAGGAAATCAACCCTGTGAAATCCATCTATGCACAGTGGATGAATTGCAGTGTTACCATCCTTTGCGTATGGCAGAGGCAGGGCAAACATATTCGAGGTTGGGAGGAAAGAAGGACAGGCCTGTATATTTATATCCACAACTGAAGAGAGGCATCATTTGAGTCAAAGCACGGTTTCTCTACTAAACCTCATGCATCAGGATGAGACGTTTCAGGCCCCATATTAAGTTTTTGTTGGAAAGAACTAGAAATACAGTGTAGGCCTTCTGCAACATGGTCATCTAAACTGATGCTGGGCCCAAAAATATCTGAAGAAATCATTTTTTAATCTGCCATTGGCATAAGCTGTTGTCCTAGCCAGTTTAACATACTAGGACAAAAGCAGGGAGCCTCTGCCATTTTTTTAGTGAGGCATAATGCAGAGAACCACAAGGGATTTTGGGTTTAGGAAAGGCAAGGAGTTTACATTATTCTCAGACTTTGTCTCTGACCCTAACATTAAAAGATATAAAAGAATCTAGTTAGTCTCAAAGATGCTACTGGATTCCTTTATGTCTTTTTATGCTAAAACAGACAAACACAGCTGTCTTTTAAGATAACTAACTACATGACTAACCCTGCTATTAACCCTTAATGCACTGGAATTCCCATTGGAGTAAAACAAACAAACAACACATTCAATGTAATATTTTACAATCCAGGTGCAGGAAGGATAAGTATCTTGCAGAATGGTTCTGCCCATCAAGGTTTCTTAACCAAGCTTTGATAGAATCCTAAGGTTTCTGAAGTGGTTACTAGAATTTCATGAGGAATGGTGATTGGAAAAAGAAAATACAGTCGGCCCTCCATATTTGCAGGTTTGACTTTCACAGATTTGATTATTTGCTAATTTCTTCAGCCCTTGTCCCACCCTCACTTCAGGCACTTCTCTTCCAGGGAAACTTTCCCTCTAGTGTCTCTGATCAGGCCATGCAGACCTTTAAAAACCTGCCTTTGGTGGTCCTGTTCCTCCACCAGCCACTGCCTGGCCAGCTAAGGACAGCTCACAGCCCAATTTGTCAGCACCACAAACCCTTTCCCAAGGCCCCACACACACACAAGGAAGGAGATGAGTAAAAGAGATGAAGTATAGGGCACTATACTGACTCACCCCCTTTCCCTGATGTTGTTTGGACCCTGGGTGCCGGTTCCCCCTGCCATGCCTCAATCCGCTTCCCAGAGACACACATAAACATTTTGATATTTGTGATTTTTTCACTTCAGCGACGGTCCTGTGCCCCTAGCCCTAGGGAATGTGAAGGGCCAACTGTAAACTTTTTTCGAGCTGTATCAGGGGTTCTCTGAAACCTGAAAATTATTTCAAAGATTCTTCTAGGGTAAAAAAGGTGAGAAAGGTTACTGTACATGTTGACTTAGGAAAAAGCCCCATTATATTCAGTGGGGCTTACTCCCATGTAAGTGTAAATAGGGTTGCAGCCATATAGTAATTTAAATATTTTTAAAAGGCACGGTTGGCCCCATGTAAATCCATTTAAATTGAATCAGTTGATTGGAAGAAAGAAAAGTGTTTTATTTGACTAGCTGTCTTGGAACAACTTAAAATCTGTGCCACTATGTTTGTCAGGCCACTAGCCCAAGGTTCACCTCCCTGTGAAGGCACTAATGACATAATCCATTCAGTCAACACAGATAAACCAGCTAAAGGCTTCTTTCTTTGCCAAGGCTGACTTCAAAATAAATATGAAGTTGCTATGCCAAGTCAGCATTTCAAAAGGGAAATCAAAAGTACATTTTCGTCAGAAAAGACAAGGTTCCTGTGTCATCAGATATTTTTAGATCTCCATATTTCAAAAAAAGCACCTTTTCTAGCAGCCTTCAAACTTAACAAGATTGTGGCATGAGATCATGTTTGCAAGATTGTAGTAAAAGTTAATATTAGTTGCAGTCAAGTTTGAAAGTTAGGTCACAGCTGGAAAAGGGTGTGTGTCAGTGTGCGTGTGTATGTGCATGCACACTTTGAAATAATAAAAATGAGTGCATGAACTCCCTCTAGTCATAATTAGATAGAGTAGGGTGCCCTGTTGCTGTGAGATGTTTGGCTTCTGCTGTGCAGGTCTTTACGCAAGAACCCATTATCCTAGATTGAAATAAGATCTCTGCTGGGGATTAGCCCCTCATTTCACTGGACAAGCTGACAGAATGCTTCTTTTTTTGTAGGCCCCTGTGACTCCCTTCAAAAATGGGTGTTGCGCCTGTGCAGCTATGGTTGGAAGATTCTAGAGTTGCTTTTGAAAGGAACCTCACCTCACCTCCTCTCCTTCAGGGCACATTTCTCAGCCTGCCTTAAGCTACTGTCCTTCTGTTTCTTTTGTCTACCACAAGAACAGTTGTGTTTGGAATATCCTCCCATTGTGGTCTTTAGCCTCAAAACACTGAGCAGTGTTTCCATTGCTTTGGTCTTACTTATTGATCTGTCTAAGATTCTCAAAAATATGAAGTCTCACTTATGTGTCCTTGTACTGGAGAACTCTCCAAAGGTACCAGATCTAGTGGTCCTTAGCCAGTCCTTGCACTCAGTGCGTCTATGTGAAAATCCTTGGAAAGCTGCATTCCCAGCTCCCTCGTATCAAGCGCTCACCCCATCCCTACTCCATTTTCCAACTTTATGTGCAGGAGAGTCAGTAGATTTGATACCTCTTTCTTAACCAGCCCACTTAGATCCAACGTTAAGATGCAGTAGCGCATCACACCCTTCCTATTGTATGAAATGAAATATTATTAGAGCAGCCTGGGTAGGTCTCACAATTCCTGTTCTGTAGGAGTATGGGAACTAACCAGTGTGGTATAGTAGTTTTAATTGCTGGACTAGGACTGTAGGAGAACCAGGGTTTGAATCCTCGTTTGGCAATGGAAACCCACTGGATGAACTTGGGCAAATGACACTCTCTCAGTTTAAGAGGAACAGCACGACAAACCCCCTCTGAATAAATCTTGCCAAGAAAACTCTATGATGGAGTCAACGTAAGTCAGATTCAACTTGAAGGCACAGAACAACAAACAACATCAGAACTGACAGCAGTCAAAACTTGCCGAGTGGATTCAAATAAGTAATAGTTAATTCATTAGCAAAATGGTTGGAATGAAGTCTTTCTGTTCTAACCATTTGTTTTGAAATGAGAGAAGACAGAATTTCGTCCTGCATGTAGTCCACAACCCATTGCTTCAGGTTCTCACAATATTTTTGTGAAAGAAGGCAAGAACAAGAACCATAATGTACTATAACTGATCTTTAATTCTGACTTGATGTGTGTTCAGCACTGTTAAACAATGTGCACCTAGTATGGCAAAAAATCATAGTCCCTGTCCAGATAGAGGGACAATTCTTGCTCTAATTATTCTGATTATGATCTGCAGAGATGTGCTCTCATTCTCTCTAAATGCTCCTCCAAGTTAAAGAGTTCTCGTCATTCCACAGCTCCTTATTTTTATCCCCTTTTCCAATTAGGAATGAGAAACCAAAGGGCCCTATCACCCTGAGATCTTATGACTACTAGCCTTTGCCAAAAACCAGTATCTAGAAAACCACATTCGCAGAAACACATACAACTGCATCAGCTCGCTTGCCCCCAGTACCCTTCCCTTGGGTAGTTCATAGAATCTATAAACTGGAATTGCAGACAGAATTACAGACGAGATGCATGTCTTGGGTTCAGCGTAAATGACAAAGAATTTGCAAATGAGTTTGCTCAGAAAGCTTGTTGGAAAAAGACAAAAGCTGAGAAGAACAAGTGCCAAAATAAACATTCTGTGTTTGATTTTGAAAGCACATTGGGGTGGGGGGTAGAGAGAAGGAGGGATTCTATTCTAATTGGAATAGTTTCTGAGCTCTGTCATCCTGACAGCCTAGGCATTTCATATCACTGCCAGAAACAAATCCAGCCCTCCAGTAATCAGAGAATCCCATGTGTCTGTTTCATGGGGTGGGGGCAGGAGGGAGGAACAGAAAGTTGGCTTCTGGCAGCAAAGAAGAACATTGACCCAGTTCTGAGTATATCCCAGTATGCATGTGGGGATGGGCACTCTGCTTTCTTCTGTGTTAAGATCCTCCGCTAACAAGTTAATACTTCCAAGCATTGATCTCAGGGCTGTTTGACTTGCAGCTCTAGGGGAACTTTTCACAAAACTGATTTTTCTCCAGAGCTCCAAGGGAGGGGAAAGACAGGAAAAGCTAATGAGTGAGCAGACTGACTGTCTGCATTTCTTTCCAAGGAGGTATGCATGGCTGATGGCTGAGATTGGAACTGGATGTGAGGAAGAACACAAAGCTGGTAGACTCAGGCCACGTTCTTGCTCTTCCTTTCCCTTATAACATCCAGTGACAGTGATATCAAGCTGTTGTTGTGTTATGTGTCTCTCCATCCCTGGAGGGATGTCCTGTGACATGAGAAGCTCCCTAATACAGTGCTAATTTGTCCATCTAGCTAGCCCAAGATTGTCTGCTCTTGACCAGCAGCAGTTCTCCAGCAAGAGGCTTCTTACTGCATGCCAAACATGTGATCTACTGCTGAGTTACAGCCTTTTCTCTGGTAACTTGCCTTTACACAGGCAAAAGAAGAGGAAATCAAAATGATGCTAACCGTTTTCTGCTGCAGCCTGATGTTTTTTGTCACATCTTATTTCATCCAAAGAGAACTTAAAGAATTCTCAGACTGGCTGTTTCTTAGCAGGAGCCAGAGAATTTCTAATTTAAAAGCAATGGCCACTGACATTTTAAAATGCCTGGCAGCAGGTTTGTGCTCAGTCTGACCTTCATTCCATGCAGCCTTCTCATTCCACAGGGAAAAACCATGGAAGTGGCAGCAGCTGGCTGGGGGAAATAGCTCACTACAGGTACATCTCTTAGAAGATTAGTAAAAGATGGCTTAAAAATAAACAGTGGTGACCATTCAGTGGAATCCATAAGTAGTTTGGAACTCATAGAATAATTCCTTCTGAATTGGAAGAAAATTGGATGTATGGGGGGGGGGCTTGCTGCAAACTTCAGTTAATGAGTCAGTGATATTAAGTCAACTAGATTTTGAAAGTCTCTAGTTAGACAGAACACTAATTCTGTGGAAGAGATACTGTTTATATTTCAAAATGAGCAAAAGAGTATGAAGTTCGTACAGAAAAAAATGATATGCCCAAATATAGGATGGGAGACACCTGGTTGGACAACAGTACATGTGAAAGGGATGGAGGAGTCTTAGTAGATCACAAGCTGAACATGAGTCAGCAGTGTGATGCGGCAGCCAAGGAAGCCAATGCAATTCTTGGTTGCATCAATAGCAGTATGGTGTCCAGACTGAAGAGAGTAATAGTACCACTCTATTCTGCTTTGGTCAGACCTCGTCTGGAATACTGAGTCCAGTTCTAGATACCTCATTTCAAGAAGGATACAAGCTGGAGCATGTCCAGAGGAGGGCAACCAAAGTGGTGAAGGGTCTGGAAGCCATGCCGTGAGGAGCGTCTTAGGGAGCTGGGTATGTTTAGTCTGCAGAAGAGAAGGAGACATGATAGCCATGTTTAAACATTTGAAAGGAAGTCATATTGAAGAGGGAATTGGCTTGTTTTCCACTGCTCCAGAAATTAGGAAAAGGAGCAGTGGATTCAAACTACCAGAAACAAGATTCCACCTGAACCTCAGGAAGAACTTCCTGATGGTCAGAGCTGTCAGGCAGTGGAATATCCTGCCTTGCAGTATGGTGGAATCTCTTTCCTCGGAGGTTTTTAAACAAGCTGGATGGCCATCTGTTGGGAGTACTTTGATGCGTGTTCCTGCATAGCAGGGGGTTGGACTGGATGGCCTTTGGTCTCCTCCACCTCTGTTATTCCATGATTCTATTTTTCTAAGTTCAGGCATTAAAACTACATCAGTGGGTTTTTTTAAAAGCTTCAGCACTCAAAATGTGTTGAACAAACTGCCTATAGCTCTTGCCTCTGATATGATATGACAAAGAGGCTGGTGTCTGTAAAATCACCACAGAATAAAACCAACTGCCTGGGAGAATAGTACGGTAGTCTTGTTAGTATTTGATGACTCAGAAATCACCAGCTAAGCTTGTAGCCTAGAAGGGGCACACAGCATTCTAGCACTTAACAGGTGTAATGAAAAAGGTACATGATTACTGTGTCTTGGCGTTATATTTTTGAGCTTATCTCTGCAGGTATTGTTAGATGTTGCTAGAACAGCTGATCCCTTGTTCAGCTTGTGTCTGTTCACTACTGCCCTCTCTTGGAGAGCAACAAAGCTCTTCCTCTTTACATTACACGGTCTTTGTACAAGGGCCCCTTTTTTATATTGCAGTTTTTGTACTAAGAACGGCTTCTAAAACTCAGTCACAGTCACATAGTGAAAAGCAGAACGTGGAGAACATAAGATTGTTTCTAGGTCAGGTGCATGTTATGACAAGAATTTTGCAGTCAATTCTTATCAGTTCTTCTCATATTTTGGATTTTATCAGCACAAGAGGAAGAGTTGCTCCTGTGAGCCAGACCTGTTCAATGAACAACAGACATACGTGTAGCCAAGTGAGAATGCATTCTACAAAGGAAGGGCTTTGCTGACAATTCTAAAACCACAATTCTAAAGCCTATAAATTCTGTTGGCTCATACATTTGAGTCAATAGATTTGACAAATGTACCGTTGCTCATAGTTTTGGGAAATGTATCATTGTTCTTTCTGCTTAATCTCTATCCAGTGTATATTTTAGAGTGAGCCTCTTACAAGACAAGATATTGTCAATGTCTAGGGCAGCCCACAGTGCATAAATAGCATACTGTATACATTTTATGGGCTGGGTAAGTCTGCTTTAGATAGCTGTCTGCCCCCACCCCACAACACTGATGGACATTGGGAAGGAGTGTGGAGAGGCCAGCATCAAGAAGAGAGCTGGGGGCTGCTTTGGGCTCCTTCTCCCTGCCTCTACCAGTGAGGAAGTAGCCATGTTGAAAGGGGACAACTATTGGTGAAAGCTGGAGTTTGGAAGCTGAAAGAGGACAGGCACCTTTGCCTGGCTTGCCCAAGTTTTATGGCGTCTTTTCCTGCTCTGAGATCTGTTAAGATTTAACATTACAAGAGGCCCATCTGGATCCACTCTGGCAATCCTAGCAATAGCAAACCATTCCTCAGAATTCCTTCCCTAAGAAATCCCAATGAAATTAATGGGTCTGTACTTTTTTTTTCCTGCCTAAATGGTTCAGATGTAGCAAAAGTGTCAGGCAGAGTGAAAAACTGGCTAAAATTACTACAACCTCTGCTATTCTTCCTCTTGTAAATCTCACATCTCTTCCCACTTCATATCTGACTAGAAGATTATTTCTGTATCTTTGTGAGCCAAGACAAAATTGTGGAAATGTTTTCCACTCATAGTCCTTAGGCTGATATATGAATTTTTGACACTCCTTTCTGACATTCTGGAATTCACCCATGGAAATCCAAAGATGTTACAGCTTTAGTATTTGTATGTCCTTGTGTACATCTATACAATCACATTAAAAATCGTGTTTGGTTTTTTTTAATATGGTGTGGTATTCAGCCTGTGGTAAGCCTAGATGTATCAGGTCTCCATTTCATTCAGGGCATCTTCATTTAATTCTGTTACAGAGCTTCATATCTGAAAAAAAAAGTGTTCACTAATAGCTTTCAGTTTTTCAGCTCTCAGATACCAAGAGCGAAGAGACGTGACAATGCAACTTTAGTGGAACTTTGCTTCCTTCCTCCACAAGATAAGATTTTGGGAGGAAATTTCAAATTTTCATATTACACCCAAATTTTTAACTTTCAAATTTTTGTGAAAATCAGTGTCAGTTTTAGCAATTTCATATGTAACTGTAATGGTGCACGCAAGTGGGAGGAAATGACAAGAGTAGGCTGGAAGATAGCAGAAGTGAGATATAGCCGCTCTGAGGACATCCAGTGGGGAGGCAGCAACGGGCCTCCATCTGGTTTTGATGACCAGGTGGGGAAAGCTCCCTGCCCTTCCAAGCAGACATTAAAGACCAGCTGGGTTAGTGCAGTGCAGGGTCCTTGGGATGGAGCTCATGACTAGACATCATTTTAAAACCAGAGTCACATCTTACTGTCCACAGTAGTCTGAACCATCTAAATCAGCCTTCCCTGACTTGGATCTCTGCAAATATTTTGTTCCATCAGTCCCAGTCAGCATGGACAGCAGTCATGGGTGCTGAGAGTTTTAGTCTGAAATGGCTAAAGAGGAAATCTTTTTAAGCTATCATTTCTTTAAAATACTTTTGAATTTCACATATACATGTACATCATAGTAAATGTCACTGGAGAGATAAACTACCAAATGGAGTTGAAGCATTTTAGTAAACTAGAGATGGGCAAAATGTGATGCTGGGGCCCCTTTTGTCCCTCCAAAGACTTTCTGGACCTTGAAACAGGTGAATTATCTGTCTTGGAATGATAGTTAACATTTTAAATAGGTTACAGGAAATCTTGCAACATTTTAACATTAAAAACAAACAAACATTGCCTTTCAAAACCAACACTGGAATGCTTGCCATTCCCATTTTGTTCTGTTTTTTTTTTTTTCATTTTGTTTTGTCTTTGGACATTTTTTTGAGAGACGGGGCAGTTCATGCAGCTACAAAGGGACAAAAAGTTGGCCTCAGTTCCCCTGAAGTTTCCTACCTATGATGTCCGTAGTCCAGTACTATTTGAGAAGTGAACTGAGAATGCCATGCAACGTATTTAATTCTTTTCTCTTTTTCTCACTTTTTTCCCAAAAGGGCTCTCTGCAGATGGGGGTGCCAAGCGACAAGAGCATCTCTCTGTTTTTCAATGCCTGATCTAAGCAAAGATTCTGGAATGAACGTGTCAGAGAAGATGAGTAATATGGGAACACTGAATTCATCCGTCCAATTCAGAAGTGCTGAGTCTGTCCGTAGCTTATTATCTGTTCAACAGTACCAAGATATGGAAGCCAGCCTTCATGATCTTGCCAATCCAATTGGTTACAGAGACACGCCAACTCATGGAAGGATGCATCAGAGCTTTGACTATGAAGGTGGCATGCCAGGAAGCAAACTGGCTGGACAAGAGAGTGCCAGACATCCCCCACTGAGTGAGCGAACTCCCAGACGAACTAATCTCCGAGATGATGATCGACGCTATCGCCCCCACAGACCCCGGCGGTCGAGGCGCTCTCGCTCAGACAATGCCCTCCATCTCGCCAGTGAACAGAGCTATAAGTTGAAAGAGAGACCCTCTCTACGAGCTCGGGAGGATTACGACCAGTTTTTGCAGCAGAGAGGCTGTAGGGAAAGTGTGGAGCAGGGTGCACGAAGAAATCTCTATGGCCAGTGCCCCAGGACTGTGTCAGACCTTGCTTTGCAAAACCACTTCAGTGAGCGATGGGGACCCTACTTTGCTGAATATGATTGGTGTTCCACATGTTCCTCTTCCTCTGAATCTGACAATGAAGGCTACTTCCTGGGGGAGCCGATCCCTCAACCCAGTCGTCTCCAGTACATTGCCGGTGAAGACCTCCTTCACAAATATGGTTCATACAGCATGCCTAAGTCTTCCACGCTAGGTGGTCGAGGACAGTTACACAGCCGGAAAAGGCAAAAGAGCAAAAACTGTATCATAGCATAACCATGTTTCACCCAAGCACAGTGTTGGAGAATGTAATTATTTCATCAACTTGCACTGTTGTAGGTCTTAAAGCGCTTTTTATTGTAACGAAACATCCTGGCAAGCAGGAAGCTATAAGAAGGTCATAGAAAAAAGGTCTATAAATAGTCATAATTGTTGGCATGGTGAATATATTTTGCACATTTTATTTGGGGGATGAGAGGGGAGGGGTCAAATTTTATTTCAGCATGTAATAGTTAAAAGTTTATCTCCTTCCTACAACTAGCCAACACCTACATAATACCCAGTTCACCCATCTGTTTTTACTTGCCATTGTTTTCTATAACTTGCAGTTAACTACTAGTATATTCTCTCTCCTTTTTTTCTTTCCATTTTCATCATTCTTTCTTGTTGTTCTTGTGCCAGATCACAAGGAAACTTAAGTTATTTCCATGATTATTGTGAAAATGCAAAAGTGAATGAGAGTTTGGAGAAAATATTTTTGTATTTTGTAATATCTGAGGAATGTTTATACCTTAGGAGTCACATCCATCATGTTTTTTGGCCTGAGCTAAAGAAATAGAGCTTCAGAACCCTTTCATTTCAATGAATTTCATTTCATTTGCCATCAGTTTTTTTTTTCTGGATTGGCAAGCTTTTACTTTCTGTTCCTGCTTAGAACAAACAAGAGCCTTTATAAAAATTAGTTAGCTCTTAAGGAAGCTACAGGGTACTTTTGGACCCTACTAACACCTTCATTTTATGTTATTCTATAAAACAAATCTATCACTGAAATTACATGAAAGCAAGTTTTCCCCTTTTTCACCTGCAGGAAAAATTTTTTAGGCCTAAGTCAATTTGCTAGTCCCAAGTAGAGTAGACCTATTAAATCAGTTACTGAATGGTACATCAACACTTGTGTAAATCCCTTTGATTCAGTTAGTCTACTCTAGTAGGGATTTAAGCCCAAAGTTTTAGAAAGGTTAAAGAACTGAGATAAAGGTTTACATCTCTTTAGAGAGGGCCAAAGTCACTAAAATTTCAACTACTTTGGGGGGGGGGGGTAAACCAAAACAATTGTAAATGGTACAGTTGTGTGGTGTCAGCATGAAATTGTTTTGAGTATAGAATTGTTTTCTGGTGCTCTAGTTTCCTGGCATTTGTTAACTGCTATTCATTACTGAGAGGTAACTTCAACACTGCCTTCTTCTGAAATTCATAATGAAATGAATACATCCTAATCATATCAGACATAAAGTCTACCCATGGGAGATAAATACTTCAAACCCATTACAAAGGCAGTTTGAAGAGTCTGTCCTCAGGGTAGAGTGGAGTCTATTCTTTGGAAGTAGAACAAAGCAACAAAAGCTTCAACATGGGTAGTTATATACATAGGGCTCAAAATGTATTGTGTGCTATGGTGGATGTGAGTTTTTTCTCTCTCTCTCTCTCTGTATGCTTTAAACAACTGAGAGTTTGACATCAAGATGTGTTCTGTATTGTTTCCAGATGAGACAGTGGGAAAGAAGAAAATTCCTTTGTTTCAGTTGCATTTTTTTTAACTTTTAGGGTTGCAAATTGGGTGTCAGTAGTCCCCAACTAGGTAGGAGTTCGCCAACACTTGTGTTTTGTTCTCTGGAGAATTTGGAGGACTTTATTAGGGAAAAAAACCTGTCCATTGGAATAGCTGGCAAAATGCAAATAGGTGTGAATGGGATTTAAGAGAGGGGGAAAAAAAACAGGTGCATGGGTCCTGACTCTTCAGTTGGACCTAAAAAGCAGCAACCTTGGATAAGATCCAGCTCCACTGCAGTCAGGCCTTGAAATGATTTGTATGTGATCCCAGGGGAACAGACAGTGTTGCTTATTGGAATACAATGACATGGAAGAAGATCCCTGGTATGGATGTATCCATAGCACAGTTAGGAATGGTTTTTTTGTGCATAAGGAGAATGTGATAACTATGATTTTTTTCCCAAAAAAAATAAAGAAGGAAAAAAGAAAAGAAAGATGATGTTGATGATGATGTCGTTTCAGTTGGAGCAGAAAGTGTAGAGAACCAGTTTATTTTGTATGTTTCCACACTACACTGTTAAAGTGCTGTTATTCCAGTTTCAGCATCCTGTGGAATTCTGGGGTTGTAGTTTACTGAGGCCAAAGAGCTCTCTGGCTGAGAATTCTAAATGCCCTTCTCTAAACTGCAAATCCCAGAATTCCATAAGACATTGAAAGTGGAATAATAGCACTATAACTGTGTACAACAGAAAGGCCCAAGGTTCTGCACACTTTGATTTCACATTTTGACTGCTGTAATTTTTTTCTTTGAAACATGCATACAGAACTCCCACCCACCATGAACCTGTTCAGTATGCGCATGGAATTCTCACAACAGCAAGGTCCACAGGCCATGTCAGCCCAAAGAGTATATTGTACAGAAAGCTGCTCAAACAAAGAAGAAAACCAGGAAGCTCTTCTGATTTCCTTGTGCACCTCACAGGCATTGGCTTATAGCAGGAATGGGCAAAGTGCAGGCTGCATGCTGTGTGCAGCCCAGCAGACACAAAAATGCTGCTCCTGCCAAGCCTCTGGACCATCCCCTGAAAAGTGGAGATGCCTTGGACAAACAGCAATGAATGCTTGCCATGGCTTGGCACAGACAAGCTTCAGCTTGCTGCAGCAAACAAATGTTGTATAAACACTCCCACCCTTCTCCTTCCATCCTAATCACTCTCTCCAGTCCTAACTTAAATTCAACTACTCCGTAAATGACTGGATTTTAAAAAAATGGTAAAAGTGTGGCCCCCGAGGAGTTCAAGAAGCCTGAGTACAGCCCCAGCCCTGCCATTGTTGTCCAACCCAATTTATGGGGATAAGGGTTTGAATTGCCTGAAGTCCTCATGTGGCTTGTTACTTACCATGAGTGCCATGTACTTACAAAACCACAGTCATTTCAGAGAAACCGTAGAGCTGGTTCTTAATAAAGTCACATCTGGAAGGGTAATCTCTGAAAGTCATAAGAAATTGCTTTTTAAACACATACCTTGCATATAGTAATTACAATGTGCCGATTACCATGATTCTACATTTACATAACGTAAATTGCCACATACAGAGATGTGATTGGGCTACACAGTTCTTATGTTGAATGGGAGTGTTGTGCAACCAAATGCACAACCCAGTGTCCAATCGTCATGTCCAATAACCCAACATACCTCTGAAACTCTGCATTCACAACCATGAATTGAATGCAGTGGACAAGAACATCCAACCTCTTCTTCAGGGGAACTTAAGATACCAATAGCGTTCCAGCCATGGATTATTACGATACACATGGGATGTTGTGGGCTTTAGGCTCATGTCCCCTTCTTCCTTTATGGAGATAATTCAGTGAGAGGTTCAGGCTCACATTCACCATTTCCTCCTCAAGGGGAATGAAGTGTCCATGCACAGCTTGGAACAGGCTATAGTTTCCCATTTTGCTCATAGATGCAGAACTAGTTTGTAAAAGCCATAGTTAAACCAAGTTATCAATCTAGTGTCAAACCACAACATCTCATTTGTTTTATTGTACAGACTGCAGTTTCCTTTGTTTAAATAAAACTAGTTACTGTAGTTTGTTACAAACAGCAAACAGAAACCTCAAAATTTCCTCTCCACATGGAGGAAGAATAGGGGAAAGAATGTGAGCTTGGGGCTTGGGGGTGCTGTGACTAGGGATGTAATTCTTCACAAAGTTTCTTCCTGAAAGAAGCAATTTTCTTTCCACTGTGGGAAAGTCTTTGAAAGCTACACATACAATTTGGACTTATTCTGCACAAAATGTGATTTTGTATTTTCTGTGCAGAAAATAAAATAATCTGTGTAGGAATATTATTTCCTGTGCAGAAAAACCCAATTTCCTGCATGGAGAAAGCTGTTTTCTGCACAAAGCAATCGCATACAGAATAAGTCTTAAAATGCAAAGATTTTCATCAGTACAACATTCTTCTCATCAGGATTTCCCTATACTTGAAAAACATGATCTTTGACCATTTTTCAAATATTTTTGAATATTCTTTCCATCCCTAACTGCAACATCTAAAAGTAGCCATCTCAGTGAACAATAGTTGCTTCCTGGGATTAGTAACGATGACCAAGTGAACATAATTTTTTTTAAAAAGTTAGCAATAGTAGAAATCAAATGTACTATTTAAAAAGAAAATTGATATTGCTTACGGTCATCGTGAAAAAAGATAATCTGAGCCAGGAATGGCGGACATGTGAGCCTCACTCTGTTGTTAGACTCCCATCTGCTGTGGACAGTTTAGCCAGTGATGAGGAATACTGGGGGCTGCATTCCAATAATATCTAGGGTCATCCTATCATTGGAGAAAGGCAGGATATATACTCAATGAATAAATAAAATACTGAGACAAAGCAGTTCTTAGCTGCTTTATCTGGCAGGTTAGGTACTGGAGCACTGGCTGAAAATGGAATTGGTTGAAAAGCAGAATTACTGTAGGGGGCATAAAAGATTTACAGAGGCTGACTTGGGACCAACCAAATGCACTCTGCTTGCAAAGGCCCTTTTCTCACATGGGGGGCGAAACGGGGCAGTGCACGCAGGGGCGGAGCTTACCTGCTTGCGTTTTGCTCCGTCCCTGCTCTGTCCCTGCAGGGAACGTGGTTCCACCGCTTCACACGCTGCTGATTTTCGGCGGCTCTCGGCGGTGCTCCGCAGCGCCCAAAATGGCGGCCAGTAGCTTCCGGCGGCGCTCCGCCAATCAGGGCAGCGCACCAGCCGGAAGCCCGCGTCCGGGCAGATCTGCAGAGACGCACTACCGCATCTCTGCAGATTCTCACCGGGAGCTGCCACGGATTAGTGCGGGCGAGTTTGATAAAAACCACCTGGGAAGGTGGTTTTTAAAAAACTCGTAGCGCCAACCCTGCGGCTGGGCTAGAGCGGTTGGAGGTGTGGCGCCTCACCTTTTGCAACCACGCTAGCTCATCTCGCAATGTGAACAACCTCCGTCTCCAGTCGTCGCACCGCGGGTTTTTACCACCGTGTGAAAATGGCCGTCTCTCAGCTGGGTTAGCACTTTTATCTCTCTCTCAGCTCACTTTGCAAGCAGCGTATGCATGTGAGACCTGTTCCAAGCGAGCCTCCATAGGCAAGAAGTGAAAGAGCAGAATCCTCATTGAATTAATGGAACTTGTCCTTAATTTGGAAGCATCAAAAGCGCGAGTTGTCAGATAATGGGACATCAAAAGATGAGGCTGTCCTCTATGCCCAATGCAGCTAAACTTGGCTGGAATCTAATCTCCTGGAAAGCAACCATTGCTATTATTGACATTCATCTAAGAAAAAATGTGTGTTCAAAAATACATGTTGAATTATAATAGTACTACTGTACTCACCAGAGTATAACACTTTTTTCCTCAAAAAAAAAATGCCTTCTGAAAATGGGGTGCGTCTTATACACCAGCAAATACGGGTAACTTCTGCCTGCCAAGGCATAAAGGAAAGGAAAGGTACCTTTCTATTCCTTTTTGCCTCAGCAGGAAGATCTCCTCACCCAGGCAGAAACAACAGAAACAGGGAGAAAGGAACTCTTTTCAACCCCCTCTGCCCTTCCTGTTCTTTCTGCCTTCGTGGGGGTCTCCCGCTGCCCCCTGTGCCCGCTCGCCACCCCCACACACACCTGCTTGCCATCCCCCATGCTGGTAACCCCCCCTGCCCCTCTGTGCCCTCTCACCATTTTCTGTGGAGAAGATGCTGTTTACTGTGCCAGAAAGTGTGAATTTAGCACAGAGTAACTACTGAGCTACAGTAGCTCCCATGTAACAAACAATATTTTCTGCACAGAAGATAACATTTCTTCTTCTATTGGAAGTTTCATGCAAGAATTTCCTGGGAAGAAAGTTGGCTAACTACTGATTTGAGACCACTAGTCCATTTACCTTGGTTCCTCTCCCCTGCCTGAAGTGTCTTTTCAGAATTTCAGACAGGTTCCATCCCAATCATATCTGCAGAGGTCTCTTCACCAAGGCAGAAAGGACAGGGGGACAGGGTACTAAAACATTTTTTTCTGAAAATAGGGTGTGTCTTATATGTCAACAAATATGGTATATTCATCCCCCCCCCCCCTGAGGTGCACAATACTTGTGGCAAGATTTTTTTTAAAAAAAAAAAAACACACATTATGAATTAACTATTCAAGCACACTGGATTTGTGAAATCTAAGGTTGAAGTCCTATACCCACTTACCTGCTGAAAAAGTCCACTGAATTCAGAGGAACTGGCTTCTGAATACATAGGATTGTACCATGAAGCTCTTATATGGCTTTTGTGCATGTTTTCAGGTAACCAAAGGAATGGTTTTGATTCTGGAGAGGATGACATATGCATAATGCCACACTGGCAGTCTGTAATTGACAATAATTATGTATAACTACTTCTTGAAATGACGTACGTAGTGACAGACCCTTAACTGGTGTTAATCAACATATTCCAGGGCAATTTAGAGATTAATTTTTACTAGATATTTGTGGCAGACAAAACAGATCTATGTGTTGAGTTTAAAAACCCTGATTCTCTAATCTATTGATATGATCACTGAATTTTCTATCTATATAGATCTAATACACCAAGTCAGTTCCTCTGATCCTTGACATGATAAAATTTTCTGTACTAATTGTCAGGGATAAAGAAGTAAGTCAAAGAAGAAAATAGCCAAAGTTGGCAAATTGTTGAGTTTTATCTACTCCCCCTGCCCCACGCAAAAACCAAAGATGAGGTAGAACTGGAGATTACTGCTTCAGTGAATAGTTTACCTCCACCAGATGTCCCAAATGGACTAAAGCTGAATACAGTGTTTCACTAGGGAAGTGAAGACCAAGGAATAGCTATTGCCCTGGAGGCTTCCATGTCAGCAGAGCAGTGAATCTTCTCCAACTTCCAGTCCAGAATTTAGTTTAGCTCTCTGTGGTACTGAAGCCTGTCCCCCATATAGATTCAGTACCTTGAATATCTCCTTTAACATTCAGACTAAAACCAGAGCAGAGTCACTGTCCCAATGACATGGAAGCCACCAATTGTCCCTGGCTGCTGTCTTTAAGAAATTTATGATTCACATTGCAGGACATATATAACACATTTTCTTTCTAATGTAACTGATTATTCACTATTTTTAAAGTGAAACATCTTGGCAGTGATCACAATTCATAGGCCATGTTTTCTAAGGGGTTCAGTTTTCTGCATCCTCTTGTTCGAGCTTGGAGCACTTATTTATTTGGTTAGTTAGTTATGAGCTAGTTATGCTATTCATTCTAATCACTCAACTGTAGCCCACAAAATAACTAGCAGGATCACTCATTACTAACATAGAAACATTACTGCTACTATTGTGTCATTGCTTTCTGGTCCCCCCTCCCCATCTCTGATCATCACTCTGAGTGGACAACTATCCTTGGGCTCTACTCACCAAGCCACACAATAGCAAACCACATGGATGCCACATGCAGTCTTCACTGATGATCTGAACATGGTTCTTACCTTGATCAGGTGCAAGGATGGTATGGATGGTATAGTGGTTCATGCTTCTACCAAAGAATTTTGCTGTAAAAGTACAGTGCTGATAAAAGGCATGGATCCTACTGATAGTCCCAACTAGAGCAGACTCACTAAATCAATGGCATTTACCTTCTTGAATCAAGAAATGATTCAATCAGTCTCTTCCAGTTGGAAGTAACCAATACGATTCCAGTCTTTATCAGGCATGTTGCATTATTATTAAATGGGGGGGGGGGTATTTTTCCTTGCTTTTTGGAAAAATGGATATGGGAATTAAGAATTCTACCCCAAAACACCAAAAAAGGTGAAAAAGTATCCCACCCCTGGTTTGGCTCAGGTTGCCAAACAGCTAGACTTGATATATTGATTTCTAGAACTATGCTAGTCAAGATTGAAGGTTTATAGTCTTCTTGATTCCACACACAGCAATAAATCCTCTGTAAGAGTCTTCAAAATCTATTGTAGCCCAGTTGCATGTGCTCTATGTACCAATTGCAGTACATCACCCACTTGCATCATTTGGACAGATAAAAAGTCCCTATTTCATTACGCTTTGATGCTGTGAGCATAATGGGTGGGGAAAGCAAGTTAAGAACGTAGCAGTGGAGCATGAATCTGCATTAACTCATCTTAAATTTGTGCCACTATTCCACCACTTGAGAAGTGAGGGCTTTATACTGACTTTGACCCAGTCAAAAAAAGAGGATAAAGAAAGTCTGTAGCTCTCTGAGAAGGCTGGACTGTACATTGAAA
This sequence comes from Iguana delicatissima, assembly GCA_948472985.1. Classification (NCBI taxonomy): domain Eukaryota; kingdom Metazoa; phylum Chordata; class Lepidosauria; order Squamata; family Iguanidae; genus Iguana; species Iguana delicatissima. The sequence goes on from CAOKZL010000108.1 coordinate 97,528, forward strand.
ACCATTGCTGTACCTGCATTACCATGGTTGTTTGGTTGTTTTTTGGTAGTGCTGTTATCTAATCAGAGTCCCATAGGTTTCCTCAGAAAAATCACTTTTTTTAAAAAAAGGGAGAATTTGAGGCAGTTCCCGCAGCATGTTTTGAGAAGCAGTGCTTTCTAACCCTTGTAATATATACTGGAAAAGTAAAGAAAAATGCCTTTAAGTACGTTCAGATGGTCTTTTTGTTCACCATTATAATGAGTAAACACCACTAGTCCTCCTCAAATTGCTGAGTGGGATTAAGGGGACAGGCTTCTGTGCCACAGGGTGTGGCTTCCAAGAAGTCTTCAACCACAGCACCTCTCATTTCAGAAATTAAGCATAGAATGATTGCCTTCAGTTAATTACAGGCGTCACTGGGACTTAGGAGGCAATAAAGTGCTCCACAGAATGAGAGCCCAAGGAAGATGCTGTCTGTACTCTCATTGTGTAAAAGAAAGGGCATCTAAGGGGATGGATGGCATGCTGTTAAGGCAGCAGGCATTGCATCTTTGGGAGACTGCACTTTGATTCTCATTCAGATGACAAACCTATGCCTAAGATGTACCGTTCAAATTGCAAGTGGGGACTCATGGGACTCCACGTTCCTCTAGGTCAATGCTGCTGCAGCTGCTACTAGTACTACTACTGCTACTTAGGGCTCCCAGTCAGGACTGCCCCTGTCTTTGAGGTTTCAGAGCCAAAAATGGCCTCTTGTGATATCACAAGAGATGGGAGCTGGTGATGCTACAAAGTCGACTTTTCAAGGTACAGCCCTTGCATCACATCATTAAGCAAGATAAACTAAGCCTCAACCACAGTAATACAAAATGCACCGTTAAAATTTTTAAAAATACATAGAAAGTCTAAGCAACTAGGAATGCACACGCATGCAATGTTCTAGGAAGCACTCTCAGACTGAGATTCCCACCCCTTCACCTGAAAACTGGAGAAGAGGGTCTAGACCCTGAGATTCAAGTCCAGGCCCCGAGATCTGAGAACTCTGCTCCTACTACTCTGTGATTTCCTCCTGCACACAGGAAGTTAAATGTCAGAGAGAAACTGAGTGGCCACTAATGGACTGCCAAGCAAGAGGAAGAGAAAGAGGACAAAAGTAGGCACAGATTTGCATAATGTTTTCATATGCTGCTTTATAATCATAGATAAAAATTTAGTAATGACTTGGACTCTACATATAAATAGAGTGCATTTACCCATAGTAGGAAAGATTGTGATCAGGTACTTTGGGTGCCAGTTTAGTATGCTACAAAATGAGTGGATGGACCTTGTCAACGCCCCTGTTCTCATTCCTTTAGTTTAAAACTGGTCTTGGACCTGCCAGGCTTTCAAATGTACTCTGTTGCCATCAAACAGACTGAGGACTATCCTTTCACAGCCTTTCATATACAGCAGGCAAATCCTATCAAACAATAACCCTAACCCCAACCCTAACTATGGCCCTAAGGCTGCAGAAGGTCTGGAGCCCCTAGACTGACCTTTTTCTGGCCAGAAAAAGAGGGTGGGTGCACTGCTGCTTCTGGAAGCTTCCAGGTGCAATGATCTACCTTTTAAATAGGTTGTAAGGTATCCCTGCACTATGTAACATTTTTAAAACCTCATTTTTGAAATCTACAAGCAGGCTTCCACCTATTTTGTTTTTCTTTCTGGCAGTCCTTCTAGCCCCCAGAACATAGAAGCGACATAAAAGTCACTCCCAGACCTGTTGCAGTTCCTAATGTAGAGGAATAGCCTCTGTACTGGGCACTCTACTTTCCCCTCCACCTGCTAATCTAGTTTTCTACATGGATAATTTTTGTACGGAGGACTATTCAGTCCTGTGAGTCACACATCCCCTTCCTGAAAACTGAAGCCAATGAGATTGTAGGCCTTGGAGCACCAAGTCTCAGAGCGGTGGGCCAAGTTTGCATATTTTAATGAATAAGACTGGATTTGCAGAGCCTATATCTAATCTAATGGGCATGTTCTACAATTATTCTATATTCACAACTCCTATTTAAGAAATCCACAAGTAGCTGAACAACTGACAGTGTCTTTGAGCTGCATTACAGCAGTTCTTTGACACCATCACACTATGTTTTAGGGACAAGGAGAAGCCTCCTTGTGGAGACAGAGAAGGATATGCCAGTGATCCACCTCTCAAGTCAAGTCTCAAGTCGAGTCTAAAGTCCCTACAAGATAATTAAAGTCAAGTCTCAAGTCTGGGAGCCAACTTTAACAGAAAAAAAATAGGTGGTGGTGGGGTGTGGGAGGGGGCTAAGTTGAGAGCAAGCAGGATTAGAAGGAAGCCTGTAGCCATCAAAGAACAAGCAGCCCATCTGAAGGAAACTGCTCCCCACTCTGCCAGGGCTGGCAATGACACCTTAAGTTTTCCATTTACTCGCAAGCAAGCAGGATTGGAAGGAAGCCATCAAAGAACAGGAAAGCCCTCTAGGAGTTAACTGTTCCCTACTCTGCCATGGTTGGCTACAACCTTTCCTGTTTATTCATGAGCAAGCAGGAGTGGAATAAAGCCTTCAGCCACTGAAGAACAGGCAGTTGTACAACTGACCCATTCCTTTTCTCCCTGCCCTGTCTCCCCACCATCTGCTCCCCATTACGTGGCTCCTCTGAGTGAGACCCCCCATGACTCCCCCCCATACTGAAATCTGTCCACACCCACACTCATCCAAAAAAGCTGAAAAACCACATTCTCCCCTCTTTAGTCTTCCTGCGCTTTTGCTTTCCTATAAACAGCTTTTCAAAAACATACAGGAAAGAAAGGAGAGGTGGGGATAAGGAGCATGTGCAACTCTCGTTGAGTCATCAACATAACATTCCCTGACTGCTGATTGGAAAAAGGCTGGGGGAGGTGGGACTACCAAGGGCAGCAAGTTGGTCACTAAAAATAAGTCACACGCTGAGTCAAGTCAGTTCATCATTTATTGCCAAGTCAAGTCCAAGTTGAGTCATTGAAGTGACTTGACTCTCGCTTGAGTTCGAGTCAATTGACTCGAGTCTACATCACTGAGATATGCTGTGTCTGGGGGGCTCTAAAATAACTTTATGGCCACAGCCAGTTATATGTAATTCTCAGGCCCTTTCCACACAAGGCCAGGAATTGCTCCGTGCCGTTACTTACCACTTCTTCTGGGCTCAAAACAACGCGGACTTTCCCTTAAGCCTTTCCACAGGGCTCCTCTGTTTGTTCCAGGGCGATTCAGAGCAGTGCGAGGTCTTTAGATCCACATTGGTGAGGCTGACAAAATGGCAGCTTCCTCTTGTTTGTGGCTCTGGACCAGCCACTGAAGCTGACCACGCCCACAACCTGCCTTCTGCTGATCGCAGGCAGATTGGTGCAAATCTGCACATCTGCACAACTGAGCATTGGTGCGAATCTGCACATCTGCACAACTGAGCAGGAACGAATTGGCGCGCTCCGGAAAATTTAAAAACTGCTTTTTTCCACTCTTCACATAGCATGCTGGAGGACCACTTGGGGGCGTATTGAATCAGACTTAGGTGCGGAACTAAGGTAAATAGTCCGAACCTAGTCCGATCCAAGGTGCAGATGACCTCCGTGACAAGACGCATTGATCCGTCTTAATTTCCTCGTGTGAATAGGGTCTCAATCTAGTCCTCCTTCATGCAAAATCTGTTGACTTCTGTCCCAAGTCTCATCAATGGCTGGATTTTCATTCAAAAAGGGAGTGAAATCCTGTTTGGTAAACTATGTTGTTGTGTGTCTTCAAGTTGTTTCCAACTTATGGCAATCCTAAGGCAAACCTATTACAGGCTTTTCTAAGCATGATTTGTTCAGAGAGGGGTTGCCATTGCCTTCCTCTGAGGCTGAGAGAATGTGACTTGCCCGAGGTCACCCAGTGGGTATCCATGGATGAGCAGGGAGTCAAATCTTGGGGCATTTCCACACTAGACTGTTATAGCGCTATTATTCCACTTGCAACATCCTATGGAATCCTGAGGTTTACAGTTTTGGGAGGGGCCACTTGGCCACTTGGCCACTTCACCCCTCCCGAAACTGTAAACCCCAGGATTCCATAGGATGTTGCAAGTGGAATAATCACGCTATAACAGTCTAGTGTGGAAATGGCCTTGGTCTCCAGAGTCATAGTCCAACACTCAACTCACTATACCATCCTGTTAAACTATTGCTGCTGCTGTTGTTGTTGTGTACCTTCACGTCATTTCCAGCTAATGATGACCCTAAGACAAAGCTGTCACGGCATTTTCTGGGGCTGAGAGTGTGCGATGCTGCCATTCTCACCCAGTGAGTTTCCGTGGCTGAGCAGGGAATCAAACCCCATTTAGACGGATAGTTTCCAGCTGAGCCTCTGTTGTTGCATACATGTGCTTGGGGCCTGATCCAGACAGTGAATTCTGCTCACAGGAGGGAATATTATACTCTAAATTTCCCTTTCCCAAAGCATGTTATGTGGTGGTGGTGGGGAAGCATGTGGGGGGCATCTTGCCTTCTGAGATGAATTTAGGAGGGAAATGGCCAAGGGAAGTTTAACCAACAACTGGTGGTCTCAATCTGGAATGTCCCCCTCCACACATACTTTTACTGGCTCCAGTGTATAGTAAACTCAGCATGTTACTTAATCCTTTCCCATCTGACTTTGAAGGAAAAGCCAGAAACAGTGAGAGCAGTATCACAGAAGAGTAATCATAGGTCCAAGAACAGCCTCCAGCTGTATATCCTGTATACATAACAACTAATTTTACCCAGTCTACCCCTGGCCACTGATCAAATTCCCTGTAGCTGGCTATATGAGGCCTCTGAACTGGGGTGCCCCCCTCCAGGGTGAGACTGATTGAGAAAGGACTTCTAGTATTAACAGTGCATAAGCAGTTGAAGTGCACAGGCATGGGCCATTTCTGTTAATAAAGATTTGTTTCTCTTTTTATATACTTTCAGCCTCTGGAAACAGTATTTATCTGAAAGCTTAGATTCAGAGAAGGTGTCTGTGATGGCAGAATTGAATATAGAGGAGTGGTATCCATTGAAGATAAAAGTTGCACAAATTTTCTTAGAAATTTGAAAGGCATTTAGACAGCACACACACACCCAGTGAGTGGCACACAGGTGAGCGCGCACGCACACACACACACACACACACACACTCAGTGAGCGGCACACAGGTGGGATAGGAGGAGGAGGTCCTTACACTGTGGCAGAGTTGAGGATCAGAGAAAGCCCTGATTCATGGTATTGTTACTCTGTGAATTGGGGGTCCTGGGAGGGGCGTGCAAACAACCAAACAACAACAAACCAGATGGGGAAATTAGCCGGAGCACTCTCTTGGCTAATGAGAGGCAGGGCAATGCAGCAGGATCTTTTACCCTATGTCTACAGTGTCAGGTCAGTGAGGAGGTAAATGGTTCAAATAACAATTAGATTTATTAAACAGTTATTTAAAAAAGGCACAAACACAGTCCTAACTAGAAAAGGAAATAGAATTTCAAGGGGAATGGGTGATACGCCACCTGTCCTGCAGTCCTGAAGAAGCCTAATTGAAGAGGAAGAAACCCGGCGTGGCGACCGAGGAGAATCTGCTGAACCGAGCGGCAGCAAGGCAAGGTGAAGTTCAGACGATCCAGCAAGAGTTCCGAAGAGCTCTCAGAGCGGGGGATTTTTATAGGAGAAAGAACAACTGCAGGCTAGTCTGGTATCGGGTGAAAACAATAAGTTTTGGGTTGGAGACAAAGCCTCCGAAAGGTCAGAATTTGCATGATTGAGTTAAAGTCCGAGTTGACAATAGTACGGCCGGTATGTAGATGCGGCTAGCTCGGCAGTTAAGTACCTAGCTCACCAGGGTGTCCTCTCAGGGCAGAGGATCTCTTTGTGGTAACGTGCATTTGTAATGAAGGTTTTTGTTTCGGGAGGTCCCCTAAAGCAGATCTGGCAATTTCTGGCTTGGTTTGGTGAGAGCAGCAAGTAGTAGCCATGCCTAGCTTCGCGCTTGTTCGGCGGGCCTCACAAACACTTGGCTGGAGGCAGAGTAGGGCTGAATTGCGATATCAAAATGATATCTTTGGTTCACCAGAGGCCAGGCCAGGACACAGTGCTAACAATCCCCGCCCCCCAAGAAATGGGCAATTTGACACAAATTGGTCATTTTCCAATCAAACATTTCAAACGGAATTTGGAGCCGAATGGAGGGCAACAGATTCTGGAGATGTATCACACCAAGGGATTTTGCAACATTTCTAACTAGCAAAAACAGTCCCTGACTAACAATATCCTAACTACATATACAAGAATGTACAAATGGCAACAATGCAATGATTAACAAACAGGGAGCAAGTTAAGGATGCGGGTAGTTTTCAATAATGAACAATTGCAACAGTAAAATGCAGTGATGATTAGAGCAATGATCAATGAAAAATGCGGGCAATATTTACAACACATTGATGGCTGGGCTACAAATGCGGGTAATATACTTAATCAATGCAACAGATGAAAATCAAAGACAATTGAATGCGGGCAAAAATACTCCAACTACACAGTTGCTCAGGCAGAGCGTGGGCCAGTTCAAAGGAGAACGCAGGCAGTTAAAGTCCAACTGTACAACAACATGAGGGTAGAGATAGTCCAGTGATGATGCAAAAATGCAAATGCAACAACAGTCCCGGGGAGGTGAGGCACAAGCAAAGTCTCGGCACCCACCCCCAGAAACAGGAGAACTTGAAGTCTGGAAAAATGCGGGCAAGTTGGCGGCTCCAGTGGGGCTGGAACCATAGCAATGAGTCTGGTTTTAATGACCAAAAATAGTCCAAGTCCATGGTTGAGCTAGCCCAGGCGTGCTAGCTCTTTGCAGGAGCAGGTTTGCAGAATGGCAACAGGAATAGTCCAAATGGGAGGCAGTCATGATGCGGGCAGTAAAGCTTGCTGGGGCGCGACCAGCTGGGGTCCCCAACTGCAGGAACAGGAACAAGACGTCGTCTGGCTGGATTCACACACAACCCCACGGTGTCTCGGGGGCGGCGGACGGATCCGGGATGGCCTCAGCTATCTGGAAGTGTTGACCTACTATTTTTGTAGGAGGGAAGACTGACAGAGATTATGGCAAATGCAAACGTTTAATGCAAATTAGTGGCGTGAAGCCCGTAGGAAGTTGGGTTTGGATTACAGAATTCGGGGATGATGGGACCCTCGGTGGGTTTTACAGAATGCCAGGCAAGGGTGCTAACATGGAGGAGACAGGAGTGACTGTCCTAGACCTTGGTCACTTTAGGGTGGAAGGCAGTCTGACCACACCTCGGTAGAGGGGGCCTCCATGCAGGGGTACCTTCTGGGTAGCTCGGGCCTAGCAGAGCTCAGGGATCAGATGGACCACCTAAGAGTGGGGGTGTCCTGAAGCCCTGTTTGCAATGGCACTGGTACCCGCATGCTCAGATCTACTGGATGGAGCTCTGGTCTCAAGCTGAACTAGGTTATACACTGGCCTTCGCCTGGCAGTGAGGGTCCCCAATACCAGTTAAAAGACAGAAATTGAAACCAATCCGAAGCAAGCACAGGCTATACTTGCTCGTTGCCAGAGCAGACGTTGACGCTACCGGAGATTGTCCAGGATGGATGGGCCTACGTATGCAAATATTCTGTTAACATATGCAGATTGGAAACAATGCACCGGGGCCAGGCGTCTTGCCAATTGTGGGGGTCTCTGGTCGTTATGGGGCGTCGGAGAGTGGACATACACTTTTAGATTATACGGCCGAATTGAGTTGCAAACTAGGGAGTGGCCAAGACTGTTCTCACCCTAACAGTACAAGCACGCAAAAAGAAATTCTACATAGACCGGGAGCTCGGAGGCGTCGCCACTCCATCTCCGCTCCTCAAACCGGGGGCCGTTCAACCATTGTCGAACGCCTCGTAGATGGAGACAAACGTCTCTGACAAGTTGACAATGGGCATTTCCCTGTAATTCAAAGACACTTGAGGGGCAATTACACTAATGGGAGTCTTCCCAGCACCCTCTTCTAGCAGTTCCGAATCCACAATTCCTTTAGGCTCGACTGGCTGGCCCTTCCACTCCTTCAACTGGGAGACGTGGAAGAACTTGAACCAGTCTCCTCTCTTCTTTGGGATCCTCACCTGGTAGACCGCTGGTGAGATCCATTTTACAATGGGGACAGAGCCAACCCACCTGGCAGCGAAGGAGTGTTTGTTTCTATAGATGTTTCTACAGAGGAGCAACTGACCCTCCTCCCACTGGCAGGGATGGTGGACCCATCCCAACCATCTTAAGCAGGTTTTTGCCCAGCTGGGCAAAGGTGGCTATCAAAGTTCTTCACCCACTCATTGTTGAGAACCACCGGCTCCAACTCTGAGGGAAGACCCGTGTCTATCCAAAATGCTTCGGGCAGCATCATCTTCCACCCTGTCATGACCATGTGCAGCGTGAAGCCGTGGGACACTACCATGCCTCGGAAGGCCATGAAGATGATAGGCAGCTTGGTGTCCCAATCCTTACCGGAGGAATGCACCATTTTCCGAAGGGCTTCGTTCAGAGAGCGGTTCGTCCTCTCAATGTGTCCTGAGCTCTGCGGATGGTGGGCGATGTGGAAACACTGGCAAATGTCCAGGGCTTTGCACAGTTCCCGGGTGACCTCTCCGGTGAAGTGGACCCCGGCATCTGAGTCAAGGTCCCTTGACACTCCCCACTGTACCCAAACGTTATTAAAGAGCAAGCGCGCTGCCGTGCTTGCAGTATTGTCTCGGCAAGGAAAGGCCTTGATCCACTTGCTGAAGGGATCGATAATTGTCAAGCAGTATTTGTTCCCACACGGGGTTATGGGAAGCGGACCTATGAAATCAATTTGTATGCGCGGCCAAGGACCTTCAATGCGCTGGTGCTGGATGGGAGCCTTGGGACCGGAGGGGTCAGCATTGACCATGGCACAAGCTAAGCAGTTATCCACTCACTGGTAGATGTCCTGCTTAACTTGTGGCCACCACCCGATGTCCCAAACCCAATCCAGGGTTACCTCACACCCTCGGTGTCCCTGCTCATGCATGAATTGAATGATGTCACTGTGGAGATCCCTGGGCACGATCCAGTGGCGCTGGCCACTGTCATCGACCGCCCAGTAAACTCCATCCTGTTGGGAGATCTTGGGGTTCACATTGATAGTGGGAATGGGAACCCCATCGTCCTGTAAAGCTGCATCCTTAGCTATGGCGTCAGCCCTGATGTTCCAAATACAGGTAGCCGTACCCTTTTTCTGGTGTCCTCTGACATGAGCTACCCATGTAGGGGCGACTCACTCCTCAATTTGTGCTGCAATACGGACCATTTTTCTAGATGTGCAATGGGCTTCCCATCAGATGTTTTTAGGTCATTTCGGAGCCAGATTGGTAACCAGATGGTTGCAACGTTGGCCGTCCGGTCTGAGTCTGTATAGATTGCCAGGGGGCAGTCAAGCAGTTCGTGCTCTAAAATAGCTTTTAGAGCTTCTACCTCTGCCGCTTGGCTGGAGTGTGGCCAGGCTTTCCCCTATAGGGTGAAGGAATCCGTGATGCGGATCGCTCCATAGTCTGTCCGTGGGCTTCCGTCCACGTGCATGGATGACCCATGACAGAACCAACATACAAAGCCTTGTAACTGAGCTTCCTCGAGGGAGACTCCCCATTCCACTGGCCAATAGCTGGAATTTAAAGGTGGCAAAGGGCACTCGTGTAGCTCCGGTTACAATAAGACCATATGGAGCTGGAGAGTACTGTGGCTGTTTCTGAAAATCCACCCCATGCGACAACAGGGACACAGTCCATTTGGCAATATGGGCGTTAGACACCTGGCCATTCTGGACTTGTCCAGACAGAATGTACTTAAGAGGCGTGTGGGGGGTCTGGACAATCACGCGGGCACCTCTGATCATAAACTCCCAACGTGTTAGAGCCCAGATTAGAGCTAGACAAGTCTTCTCACAAGGACTAAATTTGGTTTCATGTGGATCCAGATTCTTGGAGGTGTATGCTATTACACGCTGAGTGCCATTCTGTTGTTGCGACAAGACCGCTCCTATACTCCTGTCAGAGGTGGCTAACTGGATAAAGAATGGCTTAGCCATGTTAGGGTGCGCTAGTGCTTGCGCCTTCATTAAGTCCTCCTTTAACTGTGCAAATGCCTACTGCTGAGCAGGTCCCCAGTCCCACTTGGCGTTCTTCTTTAGTAGGGCATATAGAGGATTTGCTTTGGCAGTGAAAGACTCAATAAAATCCCTAGAAAATTTGAACGTTCCTAGTAGAGAACGAAGGGAGTGCACGTCTGTAGGGGTCGGCAACTTCGTGATCACCTCCACACGCTGCGCATCGGGAGTGCAACCGTCAGTGCCAAGACAAAGTCCTAGGTACTTCACGTCAGTGGACACTAGCTGGGCTTTCTCTCTGTTTGCCTTGAAACCAGTGTCTCTAATGATGCCCAATACCTCCTGGGTGATTTACCATGTCTTCTCCTCGGAGGGCGAATGTACCAAAATGTCATCAATATATGATAAGATGTGGGACCGTGAAGCTGGCTGCAGCCTGTTCCACATCTTAACCACATGCACATGGCAAATACTGGGGCTAGAATGGAATCCCTGGGGTGTGCATTTAAACACATATTGTTGCCCCTGGAAAGTAAAAGCAAACTTGTACCAACATGCCTCGTGAAGAGGGATTGAATGAAAAGCGGCCAAATCAATAACACTATAATACTTAGCTCCTGCCATGATGGCAGACAGGATTCCATTATACTTGGCCACAACTGGCGCAACGGGAAGAGTCACAGAGTTCAAAGCCCGAAAATCTACGGTCATCCTCCACGTTTTGCCATCTGATTTTAAAACAGGCCACAGAGGTGCATTGCAAATGGACTGCATTGGGGTAATTACATCCCATTGGAGAAGCCCCTCCATGGTTTTCCCAATGCCTTCTTCGGCCTCAACTGGATATTTATACTGCTTTTGAGGCGGGGGATCTCGGTCCTCTATCAAGACACAAGCCTCCTTTACAGTCCTGCACTCGATTTTATTCTTAGTCCAGACCTCCAGGAATGCCTTAACCCAAGGGCCACTAACCACACAATTTACAGGGGCGGGAGCCTTAATGGTGGCACAGTGATGCACGGCCGAAATCTCCTCTGCTCTCTGATCTAACTTCCACAGAAACCCGTTCGTGTAATCAACTGTGAGCTTGTTTTCCACAGGAATCCTACGCCCAAAAGGTCAGCTGTGCTGTACTTTATCAGCTCCAGGGCCTGTGCACACTATACAATTATAGTAGTATGATTCCACTTTAACTGCCATAGCAGCATCCTATGGAATTGTGGGATTTGTAGCTGGATGAGACACTATAGCTCTCTGCCTGAGAATTCTAAATACCCCTAACTAAAATGCAAACCCTAGGATTCCATGATATGGAACACCTGCAATTAAAATTCAGCCACAGCACTATAACTGTGTAGTGTGAAAGGGCCTTCATCTGGCATTCTGTTCACACAGTGACCAGCCAGGCACCAGCAAACTCCACCATCCTTCCAGGCAGTCTGTCAAACAGTTCTTACCATTAGGAAGTTCTTCCTAAAGTTTTGCTGCAATCTCTCTCTTTGTATTGTGAATTCATTGGTTCATGTTCCAGTTTTTAGGGAAGCAGAAAACAAGCTTCATCTTCCGCAGGACATCCCTTCAGGCAATCACATTACTTCTCAATCATCTCTTCTTCAAGCACCCTAAGTCATTCCTCATAAGGCTTGGTTTCCAGAACATTAAGCATCTTACTAACTCTTCTCTGAACATGTTCCAGTGATTATATGTGAGTTGAAATTCACTGATTTCAAATGGACTAATTTCCTGTAGTTTAAATGTGCATTTCTTATGGTCACAGGCTGCGAGCAGTAAATTTCATTTATTGCACACACAACAAACTTGTGCTTGCAGGATTCAGTGCTTTGTGGCAAACACTGGAAAGTTAGTTTTGGGGCTACAATTTCCAGAATCCTCTAAACGGCTGGAGGATTCCGGGAATTTATGGATCAAAACAGTATTGTTTACAAGGTCTGAGTTTTGATTAGAGAGTTCCCAACTTCCTAGCACAAGTAAAGAAGTGGGTGGGGAACTAGTAGAAAAAGAAAACAACTGGGGAGTAAATTTAAAGAACTAAGCCCACTCACATGTATAGATGCAAAAGCTGGATCCCTGACTAATAAAAAAAGCTAGTTTTGCAATATGCATAGATGTTTGTCTTGAGACAACATACTTGGATGCAAAAAACCTTGGACTAGCCTACAAATGTGTTGAAAACACCAGCAGTAAACAGAAAAGTAAAGGGTTAAAATGTACTCTTGTTTTCCACAGGGTTCAGTGAGACATTCACTATCATATACGTGAGAAAACTATTAATGTTCTTCTGTTCATCTGTGATTAACTGCTTCTGACACAATGGATGGATGGAGCTACACAGCTACGTTCTGCTTTTGGAACCATCTGGCCCTGCTGTTCCTTTCCTCTTCCTCTGCAAGCTGTGCTCTGGTCCCCTGGATGACCTATGTACAGACAGATGTGTGTCTAAAAAGGAGATTTTCTTTAGTAATGTCTTCATAGTAGGAAATCTTAAAGTTATTACTACCTTCGGAAGCTGGCTAGATTGAAAATGAAACACAAGACAAAAGCAGTCACAAGACAACATCTCCCTTTGAGGAAGTGTTCTTGTTGGGTTTCAGACCTTGGGTTTCAGACCTTTGCTTAAATTAGTCACAAATGCCAGTAGAAAACCTACACTGGCAAAGAGGTTGGCTTTCCATTTCATGTTTAAAAATCTCTCTTCTATTTACCATTATGCACATTAATGGTATTCACATATACTAGTAAAACCAAGAACTACTTTTTTTAGCATCCTGAATTTTCTTCTCTTAGGGGGTCACATTTCCACAAGAGTACCTTTCTCTTCTACCTTTCTTGGCTATAAAGATTTTCCATCTCAGGGGTAGGAAAGTAGAGGAAAAAGAATCAGGTAGCTGGTTCTTCCTGCAACAAGGTATACGGCCTTTCTGCACTTATATATTGCTATTATTCCACTTTCAACCTCCTGTAGAATTCTGGGATTTGTAGTTTACTGAGGCCAAAGAGCTCTCTGGCTGAGAATTCTAAATGTCCCTCCCTAAACTTCAAACCCCAGGATTCCATAGGATGTTGGAAAGTGGAATAATAGCATTGTAACGGTGTAGTGCGGTAAGGCCCTTGCAATTGGGGAGATCATTTTATATGTACTGGTTGGCTTTCTTATTTGCAGGGCTGTGTATAAGTTTAGGCGAGCAAAGAGTTGCTCTGATGAGTTGCCTGGCAGCAAGCTCTCGAACACCCACGTTAATTGACAATTCAGTGAGAGGTCAATAGCACTGAGGCAAGCAAGGTTTGGCCAGATATTTTGCCATTTTTGTCAGAGTGATGTAAAATTAGTGGCACTGGAATCCTCTCCAGGTAGCCCCCCCACACCATTTAACCAGAAGCCAGTTTGATCTTTGGCAAGCAGGAAGCTGCACCTGCCAGGTAGAGTTGCCAAACTGAAAACGAGTTGTGCAGAAAAGAGAATTGCCTGTTGCCCGTCCTACAACTTAAGAAGCCTGAATATTCCACTTAATAGTTTTTCAGTAATATTTAGTAATACCAAGTAAACGGATATGGGCATCTCCATCTCTCTTAGATAAGCATATCTGACTTAAAAGAAGCCAATAAAGTATAGCTTTTGATCAATATTAAAAAACCTGCTCAGTTACCCAGTAACCAAAGGAAAAGGATCTGCTAAATATAACCTTCGGAAGAATGAGCAAGGGGAAAAAAGGGGGGGTCACTGTGGTTTTGCAAATACATAGCAACTCATCATTATTCAAAACACTAGGGCTTCATCATGAAGTTGACACAAGTGGAGCAGTTAATTTACCATTTCACTAATGGCTTTCCTGCCCAGCTAGCCTTAGGTCAAGTGGCTGGCAGGGGGCATGTTCAACAGATGAGGAGATATTATCCCATCTGCAGTTCTGTGTACAAGACAAAGCAGCAGGACTCTTGGAAGTGGTAATGCTGACTACTGTTTCTCTTTTACTGCATGCCCTTAGTTCTTCTACTGCACAGCTGACATACTGTCTGTAGGATTAAAAACAGGACTGGAGGCCTAAGGGTACCATTGCTGCCCACGTAAATGCAGATCAGTACCCTGATGGGAAAGAGTAGCAAGGATGATCTGGGTTGACCCAGAATGGCCATTTGCCTCTTGTTTGTTCAGTGGAAGGTGTGCCCAAGCTCAGAAAGGGTTTCCTTTGGGGACTACAGCTCCCAAATGTTTCTCATCAACATGGTCAGTGGCTGTACTGGCTAGGGGACTCTGAGAACAGTAGTACAAAAGCAACATTTCCAAGCTCTGAGAGTCCATCTAAGGAGGCACCACTGTTACTGCCATGGCAAATCGTGAAACTGGGTGTGTACCATGGAATTTTTCCTGAAACTGACTCCAAGAAGCAACTTAGAGTGACCTGGCCCATACTTGCATGGCCTTCTTCTGTAGCTAAGTTGCCTAGTTAATTGGGGAAATGTGGGCATGTTGGAACTGAAGAATCATACAGCAATGCTCGGACAAAGGGCTACTTGCCAGCAGGGGACAACAGAGTTAGAGACATCTACTTATGTTTCTTGCAGGATTATATTTTACAGATCTCCTTGCAAAAGCTGCACAGAAAGCAACAGAACCCCTGGAATGAAAAGGAATTGTAACAAAGCAAAGTAACAGCTGCAATAGGGGGATTTCTAATTAAGATTCCATGTATTCTGTTGCTATTCTTGATCTCTTCTCCAGATATGCAAAACTAGCAAGAACTCACATGGGTGCAGCTTCGTGTCCCTTCAGTGGCTGGAAAGTCTAAGTTGCTACTGGAAGCCCACTTACTGCTATTGTGTCCCATGGAGGAAGTGGAACAAGACCCATCTGTGCTCTCTAACAATGGCATCAACTCCACCACCACCTCCAACAACTGGCCAGAATGCATACTCCTCCAGTGTGCTTGCTGAATCGCTGTAAACAAAGCTGTGGTGTAGCAGTTTGAGTGTTGGACTACGACTGAGAAACCGGGGTTTGAATCCCTGCTTGGCCATGGAAACCCATTGGTGACCTTGGGTAAGACATGTTCTCAGCTTCAGAAGAATGCAAGGGCAATTCTGCCAAGAAAGGCAGAATGTGATAGGTTTGCCTTCAGCTCACCATAAGTCAGAAATCACTTGAAGGTATACAACAACAAATACAAAGCCTATGATCTGCAATTGAGTAGTGGTTTCTTCTAGAAGCTGAGAAGTTGTGTGAATGATCTTGCAACAATTGTTCCTCACCCGTTTTCACTTTGAGCCCCTAAGGCTTCACCATAATTATTCCCTCCTCAACACTCCTTGGTACATTACAAGATAGGCCTCAATCCAAGCTAATGCTAGCAAAGTGAAATTTTCTGCTTGTCCTGTTGTCTTAGTTGTGTAGGTAGCTGTGCAAGGCGGTTGTGTCAAAATTGTGCAACCATTGGCAGGACCTCTTGCACAACCAATGGTACTTTGCACAAAACTGCTTTGCACAATTCAAACTATATTTACTATCCTTCTTGCACTGAGTCTGAATATGTATTACTGCTAGTAGGCGGCCTTGGCATAGTGCAATGGCACACATAATTCCATGTAGGCTATACATGGTTATTTTAGTGTGAGCTAAACTTAGAGAGCAGAGCAGAATACAATAAGGAATTTGCCATTGCTTGAAACCAGGGAAGTGAGAAAATTCTGGATGTAACATTTGGAATATGTGCTAGTGTCTCATACTTAAGGGAAAAAAAGTGATGCTTTAATGCTTTAATATGGTAAAGTGTGAAAAGCTGCTGTACAAAATGATTTTCCAGTGGACTGCTTTAAACTCAAAATTGCAACATTCAATGCTAAAGTTATATACTTTCAGTTTCCAAGTGGAATCTAAAAGCCAGAGTTCCAGAACCTGCTGTTATAGTCAAGCAGATCATAACACTTTGCTCTTTTCTTTGTCACCTGCTGTCAAGAATTAAAAACACTGAGGTCTTATCTGCAGTAACTGCTGAGTCTTTCAACCCTCATGTATGTAGTACCTGTTTAGAGTTATTGTGGCAAATCTGAGGATTATATTCATGTAATAAACTTGTCTTCACTGCCCACCACAGAGTCAAACCCATGCTGCTTTCTGATTGGCTCAAAGATATTTTATTGTATGGCATAATTCTGGGAGCACAGGGGCAGGGATGCATTCTGTCTGAATGTAGAAGAAGTAAGAATATTTGTCTCTCTTCAACATCTTAGGAGTCTGTGGTGGTATCCTTGTGCTATACTCCAGATCCTTATTAGGGATGTAATAAAGCAATAGGAAGGTTGATCCTACTGTTGAGGCAAATTTCTCACCTTGCAACTCTATCCAGAATGAATGGGACTCACTGGGTTGTGAAGTGATTCATTAGGAAACACAATTCATTCTGCACTAGACTGTTATAGTGTTGTTATTCCACTTTCAACATCCTATGGAAGCCTGGGGTTTGCAGTTTAGGGAGGGGCCTTTTCCTAGAGCAGAAAAGAAGATATGGATCACAAGCAGAGGACAGACTGACTGATTGTACTTTTACATTGCCCACTAACCAAAGTTCAATTTTGGAAAAATGTAGTCTGTGAAAAATTTTGTCCAATCTTGGAAGCTAAGCAGAGTCAGCCTGGTGGTGGTGGTGATCTTTATTTGTATCCCGCTTTTTGCCCAACATTAGGTTTCAAAGCAGCCTACATACTAAAACAATGCAATGTAAAAATATATATGAATAGTATTATGTTAAAACAATTAAACTATAAAATTAAAACAACTAAAAAGAGATTAAAAGAAGCAATTAAATTAAAACAATGCAGCACCCCCTAGCCTGTTCTTGAAAAACTTTTTGTATTAAAATGCCTGCCTGAATAAAAAGGTCTTTGCCTGTCATTGGAAGGACAACAAGGGAGGGAGTCCCAGTGTCTAGGGGCAGCCACTGAGAAGACTCTCTTTGGTGTCCCCACCAACCCTGCTTGTGACAGTGGTGGGACTGAGAGAAGGACCGCTCCTGATGATCTTAATGCTTAGGCTGGTTTCTACAGGAAGATATGTGCTATAAAGCCTGGTCCTGAGCCATATAAGGCTTTCTAGGTCATAACCAGCACTTTAAATAGTGCCCAGAAACAAACTGGCAGCAAGTGGTTGATACTTGGATGGGAGGTCACCAACAAATACCAGGTGACGTAGGATATATTTCAGAGAAAGGAATTTTCAAAATCATCTCTGAGTATTCCTTGCCTATGAAAACTCTGTGAAATTCATGGAGTCATCATAAGTCAATGGATGACCTGAAGGCACAGAGAGAAAGTCTGGGGGAGGGAGAGGGAGAGATTGTGAAAAATATAAAGTATGGCAATAATTCAGTAAAATAACAAAGACGCAGAAGTGAAACTGACAGCAACAAACATTCATTCCAATATATAACATGAAATTAAAACTAGCAGGAAAATAAGTCCATTATGTGACTACCTTTCAATGGCGGTAGGCTTACATGGTCCCATGAGGCAAGAGGCTGAGCTGGCACTAGGATTGCTACTGGTAGAGTCTCCTAAGCCACGCAGACTTTTGCTGAGGAGTTAAGCTCAATGTGCCAAACACTTTAAAGTGGTTAGGAGAAGAAACTAGGGATCAGCAGCAGAAAATCATACTGGTGGAGGATCTCCCATTGACAACTGCAGTGGCACTTTAGCTATCTCTAAAGGAAGAACTGGTAAATCATTTCTGGAAGTCTTTTACTTTGAAAATCTCTTCGAAAGCCCTATGATGGGACAATCAAAAATGAAGCAAGAGATAATGCTGGAAGATGAGACAACCCCTGGGTCAGAGAAAGCACTCAACCAACTACTGGTGAATAGCAAGGGACAAGTACAAATAGCACTGTGGTTATTTCCGCCCTACACTGTTATAATGCCATTATTCCACTTTCAACATCCTACGGAATTCCAGGGTTTGCAGTTTAGGGAGAGGCATTTAGAATTCTCAGCCAGAGAGCTCTTTGGTCTCAGTAAACCTCAAACCCCACAACTCCACAGGATGTTGAAAGTGGAATAATAGCACTATGACGGTGTACTGCTGAAAGGCTGACAGCTGGACTCAAATTGAAAGGACATTCAGCTGTAAACCACAGAAGCTCTAGCACAGTTCATAAAATGCCTTAGAGAACAAAAGGGTCTTCATCGGGTGCAAAGAAGACTATAATGTGGGCTCCTGGTGAGTTTGTCTGGTTAGGGAATTTGGTGGATGAGGTGCCATTACCACAAAGGCCATGGCTCTTGCAGCCACCCAACTTGCCTTCTTTGGCATGAACAGCCAGATGATATGTGACATCAGTGTTCATACCTTTACCACTTTAAAGATTATTCTAAGGCATACTCATGCAAGGACCAAACCCTGCAAAGGGTTTTCCCAGACATCTCTTCAAGGATTACTCAGAGATTACTCTTGTAGACTATTTTAAGGAACATGTTTCCTTATATGAGCCTGTTAGAGCTCTATGATATCTGTCCCACTACCTTTTCAGGGTTCTTTGGTGGGAACAAGAGACAGAACCCCAGACTTTGAAACCTGCTCCCTAGGGAGGCTAGGATGGCTCCCTCCTTGCTATCCTTCCATGGACAAGTAAAAATCTCCTCCTCCTCCTCCTCCCTCTTCCCTCCTCCTCCTCTTCTTCTGCTTCTTCTTCTTCTTCTCCTCCTCCCCCCAACTGAAGGTGATGGTTTGTATATAGCCCTTTAATTTTAATGCTTTTAACTTTACAAAATGTTTGCTTTAACATATCATTTGTATTTATATTTTTTATGAACGTTTTTGTATATTTTTAAAATCTGTATTGTTTTTAATAAGTTGTAAGCTGCCTTGATGAATAAAATAGATGAAACCATAAATATATTTGCTAAGAACACATGCAGCCCAGCTAAGATTTCTTTACTGACAAAAGAATAATTGAGATCTTTCTAACAGTTTCTTGTGGAGTGAGGCAGGAATCGCCTGGAGGTGGTTAATGGGGCCAGAATGACTGCAAATATTCCTTAATAATAGTCAGTGGCTAAGTGGCCAGGCACATCTGGGAAATTACAGGGAAGTGGCCAAGAAGACTAGCAGAAGGTTGGAGAGGATGAGTCATCCTTATTCTTCCTCTCCTACAGCCAGAGCCGGAGGGAGAAAGTTAGGTGTGAGTGAAAAACAACTGAAGCAATCAGAAATACAGGCTGCAGATTTTGAGCAGCAAGGATGAAAAAGAAGGGCAAGAACAAACTTAGAAAAATGCCTTTTGGGGAGCTGCTTCTCCTGAGAGTTCTCATGTCAGATGAGCTATCAGACCTTCTAAACTATTCACCAGTGATTATATATTTCTAAATAAATACAAATACTACAAAATATTTCTCATGACCTCCTTCAAAGGAAACCATGACCAGGTAGCACTACACCCCTGGAATTTCTCATTATAAATGAAAATGGAGTTATAGTTTTAAGAATACAGGCTGAAATTCTAGATCACCTACTTAGTTGAGTATATTTAACTAGATGGTGTCTCCTGGCCTGACCAGCACAGTTCTGATTTACTGTCAGCAGCTGCTGCAAGCAACAAAGTTCTGTTCTCCTATTGATCAGAGCACACCGGACTGGTGTTTCCACCTCTTCCTTCACCAGACACTCTGATGTGACAGTCAGAAGCAGGATCCTTGTTGCAATTTCTCCTCACACTGGAGATCATTTACAGAAGGGGTTGGAAAAGTCAGTCTGCTTTATTCCAATTGACAGGAGAACAGATGTCTGTTGCTTACAGCAGGTGCTGCCCAGAAAATCAGGACTGGGGGACTTCTGCGAACCCTTCCTATTCCCCACGCACAAATGAACATGTAGGGATCATGAATACAAATCTGGGTTATGCATTCATAGCTGCAACTGTGAATTTCAGCTGAATTCTTATGGAACTGGAAGTTGGAATAGATAATCTCTTTAGGTTCCCCATCATATCTGTAATTCTAGGGTTATAAAACAAGAGTTTAATGGTCAGTAGAATCAGAAGTGAATAATTCCCTTTGAGGCAAGTGTCTTTGGCCATTTCCGCACAGGCTTAAAGAAATGGTGCAGAGCATCCTCCAGAGAGGACGTCTGCACCTGGAAGAGGACTGGGTCGGATCTACTTACTGTAGATCCGCACCTCAGCCCGCTCCCGAATGACCCGAAGTGGTCGTCCAGCATGCTTTTGAAAGACTGTTTGAAAGAGGTCTTTCAAAAGCATGGAGCGCGCCACTCCGTTCCCGCCCTCCGGTGCAGATTTGCAGGCTCGCACCAGTGTGAGCCAGCTTTAGGCTGGTGAGCTTCAGTAGTTGGTGGAGAGCCTCCACCAACCAGAAGCCGCCATTTTCATCCCCAGAGTAGCGTGGAGCGGTGGCCACACACTGCTCTGGACCAGCCTGGACCCAAGCGTTGAGCCCAAAGGTCCAGTAAGTACCGGCACGGGGCGATTCCCTCACCCTGTGCGGAAGTGGCCTTTGTTGCTGTAGAAATTCCAAGCAAATGTCCCCAAACAGCTAGGAAGTAACCAGAGACTATTCCAAGGAGAGAAAGCTATTTTGGGAAAAGGAGGAGGGCGTGTTTTTTCCCTTCACATTTCTTTCTTCCAATTTCACTTACCCTTATCTCTCCCCCACCCTTTTCCTGTGGACATAACTAAGCCTGGATGAACAAAAGCTGTAGTTTGGAGAAAGGAGGCCTAGGGCCAGACATCCTGCTGCCCTATTATCTTTGGAAACATTTTAGAGTTCTGGCTGCCCTCAAGATGTGATACTGGGACGCAGTATTGAGTGTCTCTTGGGATGTTTAATGCTGCTTCTCCATCTATATATAAATTTTGTATTAGTTGCTGCTGTTGTGCGCCTTCAAATCATTTTTGACTTATAGCAACCCTAAGTTGAACCTGTCAAGGGTTTTCTTGACAAGATTGCTTCAGAGAGGGTTTGCCCTTGCTTTCCTCTGAGGCTGAGAGACTGTGACTTGTCCAAGGTCACCTAATGAGTTTCCATGTCCAGCAGGGATTTAAACCTTGGTTTCCTAATGTCTTAGACCAACACTCACACCACTATACCATGGTGTTTCTCTACATATTTGTAAACAAACACAAATAAAGCTCATCCCAAAGGGAACCAAGTAAGAGCGTACTTATGAAACTTCTTACATTCAGAGAATAAGGGGACACACAGGGCTCAAAACTTTTTGGGATTGGAACTCTCAGCTCCTCAGCCTTCCTCCCAGGGGAATTCAAGAAGTTTCAGTCCAAGAAAGAGAGAAAAATTTCTCCCCGAATCTGGCACATGTAGTAGAATTCCAAAAAATATGTAACACACTTGCTAAAGCAGTCTCTCCTCTCCTTCTTGGTTAGAGTTTTGATGTAGCAGTTTTTCTACTACAGGAGGAGGATATCTGTCTTGCCAAAGAAAATGCAGATCTGGATATGATCATTCTTATAAAGCAACGCTGAGTTTGCTTAAAAGAATGAACAAACAAGGTCAGCGGTAACATGCTAATTCAATCTGGAAAAGTGACACATGCTGAAGAATATGCTTCTCACACAGAACAAATGCATAATTCAGTCAATCATGTCAAGTATGAATTAATTCACAAACGTGGTCTTGAATGGCAAAATTGTTTATGCATTAAATAGTCTTAGATATGTTCTGGTTTATTGCAGAAGAATGGTTGTACACCAGTATTTCAGTCAAAGAAGCATGAGTTGTGCAACCTAAAGTAGATTATGGAAAGGACCCATGGTCCAAGGCCATTTCCGCACTACTCTGCTATAGTGTTATTATTCCACTTTCAACATCCTATGGAATCCTGGGGTTTGCAGTTTAGGGAGGGGCCTTTAGAATTCTCAGCCAGAGAGCTCTTTGGCCTCAGCAAACTACAAACCCTAGAATTCCACAGGATGTGGAAAGTGGAATGATAGCACAATAACAGTGTAGTGCAGAAGTGGCCCAAGACTCTACACATGCAGGCAGACCTTCACCTGTGAACTTCCATGTCCTCCCCCATCCAAGCAGGAAGGGTTGCTGCTGCCGCTTCTTATTGGTGAGGAGGGGAGGGACCAGAAGACAATGCAGATGGTGTTGAAACAAAAAGTTTCTGCTTAGAGATGAGAATAAGTAAGGGTCTTTGCATAGATGGGGTGTACCCTGCTTTCCTTCTCCTTCAGAGCCTAGGTCGGCTGCATCTTCATCATCTAAATAGCCTCCACCCTCCTCCCCATTGATAAGCAGCAGCAGCTGCTACCACTGGGTCCTGGGTTTCTGTTGCAGCTCATGGATAAGCATACCGCGGGACCCAAAGGGCTGTACCACCTCATATTCACCCCTTCCTGAGTTCCGGAGGACTGTACCAGATTGCTATGGGCCACCATTTTTAAGCAACTGAGATGATGTGTCACTTTGGGTCACCTTTCAGGATGGTTTTGAAAAGCTGTTTTGGGCTGGGGAGACCTCCTGAAACGTCATTCTAGAGCTCTGTGAAATGTTTTTGAAATGTTTTCATCTGTGTTTCTGGCAGAGAAAGAAGACTTGGGGGGATTTTTCAGGATGTTGTCAGTGGGAAGGGGTAGCAATATCCCCATTGAGCCCCCTAAAGAGTTGCATGTAGCCCAGAGACTGCACAATTTCCACCCTTTCTGTAGCTGGTTAAGGTAGATCACACTGGGAAGGTCTAGTGTTAGTCTGCATATGTTCTAGGGAGAGAAAAGCCAATAGCCATAGTATTTGTTTGCCTTAAAACAGTTCAAGGCAAAGACAAGTAAAAAGACTTATTCCTGGAGAGGGCTAGCAGGCAAAGAAACAACAGTGCCAGATCACAGTGCTGATCATTTGCAAGCAGTGTGTGTGTTGAACGGCGCTTTTGTCCAGTTGTTGTGTGGTCCCCTATTTCCCAACATGGCTTCATCATATTGGGGTGGGCACACTGTGGCTCTGGAATCCAAACCAGCACATCACTGGTGTTTATGCGACTGCCGCTTGTATACAGGACCCCACAGCTGGTTCATTTCCTATCTTTATTTGCATAATATATTGGTTCCACTAAGTTTTTAAAGTTGGAAGAGGCCTACGCTCAGCTGCAAAGAAGGATTTTCTTTCTGTAAGTCTGTGCTTTTAATCTTAAAATTATGCGCCTCATAAATATTCTTTCCAGGCTGACATGGGATTAGAGTCAAGCTGCTTTATTTTGGCGCTTGGTTTAATTAGTTTGCTTTTGTGTCTGAGCCACTCTTGTTCTTCACCATGGATTCATTATTTATATTTTCAGCATCCCTCCGCTAATTCAAAACACATATTGATGTAGAGAAAATAAAGGGAGACAAAGACAGGTCAAACATCTGGGGATGTTCCAATTAATAATTACCATTTGTTTGGTCCTGGAAATGCACCAGAATTTACACAGTGACTAACACAAGTTGTTTTTATCTGTTATGTATATTGTCTCATTGGTTCACATTAGGAGGACGATATTCTTGTCGCCATGGGATAAAATGCTAGCAGATTCTGTTACACAGGGAAGAATGGCTCATGCGTGGCTATGATGGCAGAGGATGCCCGCTGGTTCAGGGAAGATCAGAGAACAGAACAGGGCCACCTTATCCATTAGGTACTTTAGGTACAGGGCCTAACTCCTATGAAAATTTTGGGGCCTATGAAATCATCCCTAGGGGTACAGCAAGTCGAGGCAGGGAGTCAGAATGCCTAGGATCTACAAAAACCTTAATGCAGCCCTAGAACAGAAACACATTTTCAGAAACAATTATTGCACTTACTTATTTTCAGATTTGGGATCCACTTTTCAGACCACATTAATTAACTTGATGACCTTCATCTCAGTTTCTCACTGAGCAGATCAGGCAATCGGAGTAAAAAAAAAGAATTAAAATCTTCTTTCTCATGCCATTGCTACTTCATCACCTCTTCATCTGTACCCCATGAGTAATAGCAATGCATAGAGAACACCATTCCAGAACCTGAAAATGTGTTGAGAGACTGAAGCCAATTTTTAAAGTAGACTTATTGAACCAGAGTAGACTTATTGAACTTAATTTGTAAGTTCTCATAGATTCAATAGGACTACACTAATTGGGACTAGGGTTTCACTGTTGTTGTGTATCTTCTAGCTGCTTCTAACTTATGGCAACCCTAAGGTGAACCAATCATGGGGTTTTCTTGGGCAAGATTTTTTCAGAAGGCGGTTGCCTTTGCCCTCCTCTGAGAGAGCGTGACTTACCCAAGGTCACCCAGCGAGTTTCCATGGCCAACCAAGGATTTGAACCTAGTCTCCTAAGTCATAGTACAATGCTCAAACCACCACACCCCACTGGCTCTCTGGAGTTGCCACAGCCCCAGATTTAATCCAGATTCAAGCATTCTTCCTAGTGCCCATTTGGACTATTATTTAGCCTGGCCTTTAAGCCTTCATTTTAATTTTTTTTTTAAAAAAAGTAAGGCTGTAGCTTTTATGGGAGTGAGATATGGGGCAAAACGTAGAACGCTCTTTTTCAAATTGTTCCTTAAGAAGCTAATCTGCCTTTGCTTTTCAGGCATGAAGGAAGAGAGGGTGAGCATTGCAGGCAGTGGAGGGGCTCATTGCAAGGGCATGAGGTCAGGCAAGTGGAGGGAAATAGGAGGGGAAAATCTGCTCGTAGGTTTTTCTGCCAGATGCTCCACTGCAGATATTTTTATTTGATGCCAAACTGTTTTCTCCAGTATCAACATTTTACCAGCTGTGCAGATTTTGTAATCATCATCCTCATCCTCATGTCCTGATACTCTAGCCATTAATTTTTAAAATATTTGCCTGAGGCTCTTCTTTGCGAGCCTCCCTTAGCAGCAATTAATGATTTATCTGCTAAGGACAGAGCTTTGTCTGTGGTGGTACCCCATCTCTGGAATGCCCTCCTCAGAGAAGTCTGATTGGCACAGCAATACAATATTTCTGGTGTCAGGTAGGGACTACTTGTCTGGCATTTTCGAAGGTCTAGAATTGTCTCAGTCTGCTTGTAGTTTTTCATAGATACTTTACTGCCTTTTAGTCCGCCATTGTTACCTAAGATGACCGGTATTCTGTATCAGCTACTCAGCTAAGAGGTGTGTCAAACCACAAGAGGTTACTTAGTTATTTAATTTAAGAATACTTAACTAAGTAGCAATCGTGAATATGGAACAGTAGACCGAAATTTAGGCCATTTCCGCACTGGACTGTTATAGCGCTATTGTTCCATTTGCAACATCCTATGGAATCCACCCAGGATTCCATAGGATGTTGCAAGTGGAACAATAGCGCTATAAAAGTCCAGTGCGGAAATGGCCTTACTCATCTGTAACTGCTCTGTATTCATGATCGTTAGTTCTGACCGTGATACTATTGTCACAGTCGTAACTCCTCCCCCAACCTACTGTACATTCAGCTGCATGGGGAGAGGGGGTCCATTTTGCATTCAAAGGTGAATGGTATTTGCATCAGGTTAGAGCAGTGGTTCTCAACCTGTGGGTCCCCAGATGTTTTTGGACTTCAGCTCCCAGAAACCCTGAGTATTGACCATAGTGGCTGGGGCTTCTGCGAGCTGAAGTCCACGACATCTGGACCCACAGGTTGAGAACCACTGGTTTAGAGGAAGGTCGGTCCAGGAGAGATTACTCAGTTAAATAGGTGATAGGAAGCCAGTGTGGTGTAGTGGTTTTAGAATGGCACCGTGATGCTGGAGACCAGGCTTCAATCCCCCACTTGGCCATGGAAATCCACTGGGTGACCTTGGACGTGTCACACACTATCAGCCCCAGAAAATCCCATGATAGGTTCACCTTAAGATTGTCATAATTTGGAAGTGACTTGAAGGCATGCAACAACAACAATAAGTAGCTGATGGTGGTGGTGGTGATGATGAGGATGATCATCATCATCATCTTTACTTGTACCCTGCTTTCTTCACAGATTAGGACTCAAAGCAGCTTACAGATCAAAAAAGACACAGTTAAAAACTCATAAAATACCAAAGTTAAAACATAATTAAACAATTGAAAGGATTAAAACAATGGTGAAATACATACTTAAAACTCAATTATTAATCAAAACCAAATACCAGCACATTTTTATTAGACAGGCCACATATAATCATACATTGAATACCTGTCTAAATAAAAATGTCTTTATCTGATTATGGAAGGATAGTAGGGAGAGTGCCAGCCTGACTTCTCTGGGAAGGGAATTCCAGAGCCTGATACAGCTGATACAGAGTACTGGCCTATGTTTTTTATTATATTTATATTTTGCTTAATTAATTTTTTCTGTCTACTGTACACCACTCTGGAAGCTATTGGATAAAGGGATGTTTAACAATATAATAAATGAATAGATAAATAATATCGAGAAACCTGAAATGCAGGCTGTGTGCACATTTTGCCAGAAGTGCTGATCCAGTCCCACGGGCCCCAATCTAGCTCAGCCCAGTCAGAATCCACTCAGCTGCCTTCCCAATGTTTTTCTAATCCACCCCCTGCTCTAGTTCAGCCCAAAGTTATAATTTTCCTGATGACTTTGTCTCTTAGAGTTTATGTTTCACACCAAGCTTACCATCTGTTATTTGCCTTGCTTCTGAAGCTAAAGATTTTACTTCACTGCAAGGATTGTGATTCATTGTACACTGTAATTTGCACACCTAAGGTTCACCCCCTCACAACACACAAGAGTATAACATGCTACAGCTTAACCACCGCCACTGAAAAAAGAATGAGGAAAAATGGGGAGGGAAGGAGAAGAGAGGGATTAATGGCAGAATCACCAACCACTTGGCTTAATGGGATTTCTAATAAGCTATGCTTTTCCTTAGATTATTTTTCACCACCAAGCTTACAAAGCATCCCATAAAGGCTGTGCCCACCCTACACAATTATAACTCATAAATACCGTTTTTAAATGTCATGGCACCATTCTAGGGGATTCTGGAAACTGTAGCCTTATGAGCTACTTGGAATTCTCTGTCAGACAGGTCTGGTGCTGAAGTTCAAGAGAGAATAACAGGTATCTTATGAAACTACAAACCCAGAATTCCATAGGGTGGATCTATGGCAGTCAAAGTGGCATCAAACTGCTCTAATTGTGTAGTGCAGAAACACTTAAATATAATGGGAAATATTTCTCTGAAAGAGCCTTTCTGCCCTACACAGTTATAGTACTATTATTCCTCTATCAGCATCCTATGGACTCCTGGGGCTTGTAGTTTAGGGAGGGGTATTTAGAATTCAGAGCCAGAGAGCTGTTTGGCCTCAGAAAACTACAAACCCCAGAATTCCACAGGATGTTGAAAGTGGAAAAATAGCACTATAACAGTGTAGTGCGGAAAGGCCCAAAGTCTCTGGTGCTGCCAAGCCAAAGACAACTGAATTCCAATATCCTGTGCTTATCCAGGTTGTCTCAGTATTGCACCAGCTACTAGTGTTAGGCTTGAAATTTGGGGTTCTACAATTTGCTGTAGAATTGATGTATTAATTGACATTTTAGACAATTGTAGCTCATCAAATGACCTTTGCCTTTCACTGGTTTGTTCTGCCTGGTTCCTGTTTATAGTTAACATGTACCCCAAAGGAATGCTGTATTGCATCACTGATGTCTTTGGAAATGATCGGGTGAGAATTTCACTGTACAAGCTGTACAATTTCACATTTCCCTGTACAAGTGGTGACGCTGCTGATGCATGATCTTTTCTCTTAAGCAAGCATTAAAAATGGTATGAGAAGGGGAGCATGGATGAATAAACCATCCTTCTGGGGTCTTCACTGTTGGCAATTGCTAGAGGGATCCTTTGGCCAAAGCTGTGTGTCTTTCTTGTCAATTTGTCATTTTTCTCCATCTTTTTCTTTTCTACCTTCCTACCTGTTGTTTGGGGGCTCATATCAGCTCCATCTGGGGATACAGTGGAGGTGTGATTAATTTATCCACACTAACACAACTAGTCACACAAGACAGCAGTTTTGAGATGGGACAGCAACATCACAAACTGTGGAAGTGAGCAGAACATTTCAAGCGTTTCTAGAGTTAGGCCATTTCCACATTACACTGTTCTAGTGCTATTATTCCACTTTCAACATCCTATGGAATCCTGTTTAGGGAGGGGCATTTCAAATTCTCAGCCAGAGAACTATTTGATTCCAGTAAACTGCAACCCCCAGAATTCCACAGGATGTTGAAAGTGGAATAATAGCACTAGAACAGTGTTGGCAGAAATAGCCTTAGATTCATGGCTGATACTCTAGAGCAGTGGTTCTCAACCTGTGGGTCCCCAGATGTTTGTGGACTTCAGCTCCCAGAAGCCCCAGCCACTATGGTCAATGCTCAATGCCAAAAACATCTGGAGACCCACAGGTTGAGAACCACTGCTCTAGAGGGCAACAGCTAGAAAGCGGATGCAGTTTAGTGCAGCTCTCTAGGGGACATCATGATCCAGAGAACCTTTCAGAGCCAGCGACTGCTGAAGCGCTCTTCTGGAAGAATTCGTGCACCAGACAACACCTGATCTCCCTGGCAAGCCTGCCCCCAGCACTTGGCTTTGAGGGCCCTTGTGAGCTACGCATTGGGAAAATAAATAGCAAGCTTTCTGGAGAGCAATCCACTGAATGCTACTTTTCTGCAAGGAGCCCTTCTCTTCTTTTTATCACTCTCATAATTAAGACAGAAGAAATGGCATTAGCAGCAGAGCTGATAAGCAGGTGTAACTGGCAGTACCAATATTGTCGGGGTGGTGTCATTGTAATGAAAGCAGTAAAGATCCTCTTCTTGCTGCCTCACCACATGTGGTAGGAGAACTTGACTGTACCTGCCTAGAGTTGGAATCTCCTTATAGAATGCTTCCCAATTAAGTTTGTACTGTGCAATCATGCAGGTCCTGGGCTTTCTAACTGGTTCTTCCATCTAATATAAGGGGAAGACAGAGAAAAATCTAATTTTAGGACAAGGAGAAAGCCTCTGTGCCTGGGGTCTCCAACAGCAAACAACAGACAAGCGAGTACTAGAATTCATCACCAGCTTTCAGATGGAAGGTTTTCTTATTGCAGAGAACTCTGCCAGGAGTTTTGCCAAGCCTGAACAGAGAAACTACCTCATGATGGTCAGTATGTGAAGCAGGGTAAATTTTTGGGTGAGCTGGCAATGCAGTAGAAGGAGTTTATTGATGGCTTTGTTTGTTCATAGTTGCATTGTAAGATCTGTTGCCCACAGAAACCACTCATGGTTGAACCAGAACTGTTCATTCTTTTTTCTATATAATTTAAAACCGCATGCACACACACACTCCATAGATTACACATGTGACATGCCCAATTGGTTAACAATGGCATAGGGGAAAATTTCCCCTTAGGGTTCAACAAACAGGAGGGTTACTGGATTGAAACAACAGTTTATTTAGACACAATGTTGGGCAGAGTTTGGCACGCAAGCCACGAATCTGACCAGCTAACAGGCAGTTACACTATGGTTACATAGTGCTCTTGCAAAACTACACAGCACCAACCAAAGGCCATGGCAGTAATACAAACTGACCAATAATGGGAAAGCATTAAATGCAAACTATACATGTCAAAATGCTCTCTGTAACTCACACTGGCATTCTAAGTGGTATACTTCTCAGCAGAATGCATTAAAATGTTTGAGGACATGGGTCAGAATTCCTCATACATGTTTATTGTGCTTTTTCTTGAAATTGCTAGGACTGTGCAAAACATGATTAAGCATACCTTTCTTCAGCACGTCTTTGCTTTGTTTTGGGCTTATGGTCACTTTCTGACTTCCTGACTTTCCTGACCTTCCTTGCTCAATGGACAGGTGTGTGTGTTCGAGTGCACACACGCACACACATGCGCCTGGGTATGAGGAGTTCCTTTGAAGCAAACTTTTGTCCCCAGTAGGTTTTGCATTCAAGAACAGAAAGTTCAAAATGTCAGAGACTGTTGGGATCCTTTTGGTTTCTCTTGGTGACAAGATTCATCACTTGGCTAACAGAGAAGCTTGAACTGTTTCCAAAGGAAAGCTGGGTTGGCAATTGGATTTTCAAGCTGGCAAAGGATCCAAATGCTTAGAGAGCTTTCAGCAACTGAGAGGAATAATTGTAGTGTATTTAACACTGAAGGAGAAGGGCTTGAGTTTTAGTGGGGTCTATCCATTTAAATACACTCTCTGTATGGGAAAAAATGGCTGCTTACATCACCAACATATGAATCTGACTCACAGGAGTACTAGCATTACTCTGTCTAGCCCAGTTTGACTGGATCCTTGTAGCAAGAGATGCCAGGCATGTCCAGCTATGAGCGGGCTTTCAGCAAAATTCTCTCCGATGAGACCTCTTCTTCTTCTTCTTCAGGAAGTATTGGCAGCAGTGCTGAGTTGGGCGATGATCAGTTCAGAGCAACTGATTAATGGTCATTTCATGCCCTTAATATAGCAATTCTCTGGAGCAACAATAGCAGCTCCCAGACCCATGGATGACCCAGAGCCACAGGCATAATAGTGCAGTGGTGGACTCTGTTGGAGCCCTGAAAGCTGTGCGTGGGTGGTGCATGCAGGTGTGAAGGACCGAACTGGTAGAACCTTTCAACTACTGTTAGGGCCAAGCTAGAGCATTTTGCTTCCTGAGATTCTACCTCAATCCATCTAAAGGAGACCACTGGACTAGCAGTTAAATCATCATGGAAGTAGGCAAGCTAGCTTAGGTGATGCAGAGCAGACTCCCTAGAATATATAGCTCAGGGGCCCTTTCATACTACATAATTATAGTATTGTGATTCTGCTTTATCTGCCATGGTTCCCTCCTGTGAAATCCTGGGTTTTGCAGTTTAGGTTATTTAGGATGGTCAGCCAGAGAGATTTAGTCCCCCTGCCAACTACAAACCCCACACTTCCACAAGGTGCAGCCATGGCAGTTAAAGCAGAATCATAGTGCTACAATTTGTGGCGTGAAAGAGCCCCTGTTCTTTTGCAGAGTTAAAAGACCAAGGAAAAACGTCTGCTTTCACTGCTGCTACCTTCTCCATGCCAGCCAGCATCTGTTCCCTGATGTGACTGCCTCACCTGGCATTCTTTTGGTAGACTCAATCCTGTCTGTATGGCCCCTTTTTGGGTGAGGGTGAATTTGTTTTTCAAGACTCCTTTGGCTTATTTCTTATTGCATATCCTCCAACTGTCCTGATTTGGCAGGGACAGTCCTGATTAATCCCCTGTTGTCCTGCCTTTTCAGCTGCTTTTAATATGTCCCCATTCCTGTTTTCTCTTTTCTCTTTCCCCCTTTGTCCTCAGTTTACTTTGAATTAAGTTAAAGCTGAGTTAAAAGTGCAAAAGTAGTTTTCAATCAGTTAACTCAGCAGGGAGGAAAAGGAAGGCAGAATCTGGCCCTTCCCAGTAGGCTCAAGCAAAAGCAAGCTGCTACAATCCTTCTTAGCATGCGTGTTCTTCCTCATTAATACCTATTGCCATCCTGACCACACTCTGATGTTGCTTGGCCACATATATCCTGGTTTTCATCTGTGGTATGTTATTGAGTGAATGGCATCCCATGTGTTTGGTCCTGCTGAATACAGGCCCCAGGTAAAGGCATCACAGTGACATAACTGCCTTGCAACCTGAAAGTACATAACTTTATTTCTGCTACCATGGAATGATGTCTTAAATGTCATTTGAAGCTTCTTTTTCATCAATTTATCTCAATTAATATAATTCTCCTGCTGAGCTTTTCTCAATCAATTTCTTGATCATTTCTTCACTACCTCAGGATGATTACTTTTTGACATGGAATAAAGTTTATGGTCTAGATACAATGAAAGCACTTAAAAAAAAAAATCCTTCCATAGGAGCCAGGAAGGGCATGAGCTCCTGTGGGATTTTTCACCTCTGTCTATTCTTATCTTGACTCCCTCTAATTAGGTCTCTTGCCTCTTTATCAGAGTTTCTGTCACATCTTTCTGACCCCATTTCCATTCCTGTAATATTCTTTCCATATGTCCTGGAAAAAAAGAGATGTACAGTCTTAACTTTCAATTTACCAAGCCCCATAAAAACGAAATTCATGTTGCAAGGAAGACCATGCAGGGATACTAACAGGCAAGATACTAAAGTGAAGCCACATGCTGATAGAAAAGTGTTGAAATACAGGTGTAGTTCAAATTTTCAATTAAGTAGCCATGCTAGTCTCTTGTAACATAAAAAGGAGGAAGGGAGGGGAAAGAAAAAAAATATGGCAGCACATTTAAGGGCCTTTCCACCCTTTACTGTTATAGTGCTATTATTCCATTTTCAACATCCTGTGGAATTCTGAGGTTTTCAGTTCATTGAGGCCAAAGAGCTCCCTGGCTGAGAATTCTAAAGGCGCCTACCTAAACTCCAGACCCCAGAATTCCACAGGATGTTGGAAGTGGAATAATAGCACTATAACAGTGTAGTGCAGAAATGGCCTAGGTTAACTATACTTAACTAAGTAGCTGATGTAGAATACAAGGATAATCTGGGCCCACATTATATAGGGCTTTATTCTGGCACTTGAAAATCCATCTTTCCCAATCTGGAATAACAACACAATGATTAGAAACGAAATAACTAAGAATTTGCAGTCCTTCCATGACACCCCAAATTTGTTGTCTGGGATGACTGGTTCACTCTCTCGGAGATGGCTTTGCCTCCTCAACCCCCCCAATTCCTTGGAGTCTTGGAGTCTAGCCTTGGCTTGTCAGGGTTTGCCTGCAGTCTACCAACCCTGGCATGTCCAAGGGGACAAGCATTTCAGAAATCAAAAGGTAGCAGCCCTAACTTAAGGCCTCACCCCAAGAAGTATCTTTTGTAGCATGAGAGAGAAAAATGTATTCTTTTCCAAGCTATTTGCACATGCCGACATGAAAAAATTCTGTGTATGTGTGTAGCCCCACACAGCAGAAGGTCTGCTGGGAAGAATGCACAGGAGTTCTGGATTTAAAATAAAACCCATCACCAATTAATGTGTGAAAATATGTTCATCTGAGGAAATGGTGCAAGCACCAAGCACAATGTGGTAAAAACCCATTTAAGCAAATGCCAAGGCTAAGAATAGATCAACCATGTGTCAAATGGGTTGCTTTTCTTTTCGTTGATTTCAAAAAGATGGGGTGGGCAGTGGTGGGGGAGAGGAAAGAGTCTGTTAGAGAAAACCAGCTGCTCCCGAGTGTTGGGCTTTGCCAGGCACCAAAATAAACATTTTTGCTGCTCATTTTCTTAGCTGATTCTGTATTAAAGTATTTTATATTTTGGAACAATAGCAGAGCAATAAGGCATGTCTTTCAAATCAGGAAAAGTTATTTCAGAACACATACTACTGTTGTAGTAAGTCTTTCCTTACACGCAATTTGAGTTTCCCTTTGAAGCAGAGCTTGGGAAAACTCTTTCTTTCTTTCTTTCTTTCTTTCTTTCTTTCTTTCTTTCTTTCTTTCTTTCTTTCTTTCTTTTTTTTGGGGGGACTACAATTTACAGAATTCCCTAGCCAGCCACTGGGGGATTCTGGGAGATACAGTCATCAAAAGAAAGTTTTTCAAGTCTGCCTTGAAGTACGTGGTAGTGAATCTGGAAGATCAGTCAAGTGAGATTTGTTGCCTCCAAAAAGCTATGTGTGTGTGCCTTCAAATTGCCTACTGATGTATGATAACACTATTGGGCTTTCTTAGGCAAGGAGTTCTTAAAAGAGATCTTTATTGCTTTCCTCTGAAATGCAGCCTACAGCACCTGGTATTTCTGGGCAGTCCCCCTTCCAAGTACTTCATCATACATACAAATTACGCACAACATTTAACCCTGTTTAGCTTCCAAGATCAGATGAGATCTAGTGGCTTCAGGATATTTAGGCCTGGTGTCCTCCTACGATCATGTCATATTCACAATTAGGATACTAATAAATTCAAACATAGGCCATTTCCGCACTGGACTGTTACAGTGCTATTATTCCACTTTCAACATCTTATGGAATCTCAGGGTTTGCAGTTTAGGGAGGGGCCTCAAGGCCATAGTGTTCTCTCTACACTTTGTCCTGTCTTTACCATTTAGCAGGGTGAAGAAAATTCCACAGGACACACACTCCATGTTGTAAGACTTCATCTCTCTGTGCCTTTTTAAAGAATGCCTAATTTACTTCCATCTCTGTTCTTCACATGCTCTTCCCCATCTTCAGCTTACAGTGTCCAGTCAGGCACTGGCATAAAAACAGCAAATATATCACACAAATAGGAGACAACAGAAGAGGAGTTTGATGTGTATAAAATGAGCATTTTCTTATTTATATTTATAGGGGGACGTTTAGAAAGAATTTTTCTCACTGATAGAGAATTATAGGTTTACCAGATTAAAATCTAGAGAGGGCTCCCAACTTTTTAACAGCTGTATAGAAGAGGGAATTTAAGCAGGTGTTGCTTGTCATGCAACCAGGTCACAAGCAACAGGGCTGAAATTCCTTCTTCTACATAAATACTACAGTACAGACGCCCTTGACTGTTTTCACACTGGGGACCCGAATAAAAATATAGACAGCATGGTAGATTTTTTTTTTATTACAACTCCCAAAATTTAGGGATCTTGGAAGCATTAATCCATAAAATAGTTTTTCCAAGCTCTGGAACTATAACATATCAGTATACTTGGAAAAACTATGATAAGGTAACCAGCATTTGCTCAATTTGTCAGTGGCTGGACAACTTCAAGGCCCTTACTTTGCTCTTGCTTCCTTTGTCTGAAACTGGGCTTTAACTGGTGGAACCCTTCAGCTGAAGATTTCCTTCTAAGGAGTTGTATGTAAACAGAGCTCAGGGACATAGTAAGATGGTTCCCTCAAGGAATATATGGTCACATCTGGAGTGCTGAGACAGAGAGAAGACCCTTTCCCTGGTTCCCATTCACTGTGTGCCACAGCCAACAATGGGAAATACCACTATTGAATAAGAACAGAATACTGAGCAAACTCGTGGGATGCTGAACTGTACCATGAACAAGCAGAAAGGAAATGGTATCTCTAACAGTAAACATATTGGTCTGAATCTTACTGCTAATCCTAAACAGAGTAGATCCACTTAATTGGTTTTTGAAAGGTGAAAGAAGTCCTCACTTGGGGAAATCCTATGCATTCTGTGGATCTACTCTAGTTGGGCCTATCAATGGGATTCAAACTGCTATTGCAATACACTATGCAGTACCAGCAACAGTCATTATGCAATTTGAGTCATACTCACAAGGCTGACTGTATCATTAGGCAGAATGAAGCAGTTGCTCCCCATGGTAGATGCTGAGGGCTGCAGAACAATGGTGAACTGGTGGAAGATACAGATGTGTGCGCGACATGGCTTGTCCTTTATTTTCCTGTGCAGTGGAAGTCCATTGCTATTGAACCAATATTCAAGGGGTGGAGCTTTCAACCTCCATACATACAATGAGCTGGGTCTCATTTTGTCCTTTACCCCGGGTACGAAAACCTCTAGGGCCAGCCCTGCAAACTTGCCTACCTGGTGAAGCAGTATGGCCTCAGTCAGAGGTATCTGGAAAGAGTGTGGGATCCTTTCACATTGCACAGTTATATTGTTGTGTGCCTTCAAGTTTTTTCTGATTTATGGGACCCTAAGGTGAACCTATTGTGGGATTTTCTGGGAATGAAAGTGTGAGACACACCAAGGTCACCCAGTGGGTTTCCATGGCTGAGTAGGGAATCAAACCTAGTCCCAGGGATGATGGCAAGGCGTCTTTCTCCTCTGTTTACAGTTTGGTGAGATACTACAATTCTCTGGTTGAGAATTCTGAATAACCTTTCCTGTACTGACAATCTCAGGGTTCCATAGGATACAACTATGGCAGTTAAAATGGAATTGCAGCATTTTATTTGCATGACTTGAAAAGACTGAGTTGTGTCTTCTGATTGCCTGAGAGAATTATCCAAAAAGAACTTGGTCTTGGGTTTACACTGCAATACTTTCTCCTCCTCCTCTGCCCATCATTCCCCCCTTTTCCCACTTGAGAACATAAGACAACTTAAGAAGGTTAAAACAGATACAGCTTTCAAATTCAGATCATATAATAACATAATTAC
Source organism: Iguana delicatissima (assembly GCA_948472985.1). Classification (NCBI taxonomy): domain Eukaryota; kingdom Metazoa; phylum Chordata; class Lepidosauria; order Squamata; family Iguanidae; genus Iguana; species Iguana delicatissima. The sequence goes on from CAOKZL010000108.1 coordinate 133,773, forward strand.
ACTAAGACTATTAAAGAGAAAACAAATAAAACAGTACAGCACATTCTGAAAGGCTTTTCTGCCTCATAAGCAACCAGACATCAAAGGCATACTAAAGAAAAGGTCTTCACCCACCTTTGTGGGTATAGCAAGGATGGTGACCATCTAATTCCTCAGGGAAGGAATTTCCTGAACCTGGGAGCAGCCACCCAAAAGCCCTCCTCTTTTGTTCCCATGAGACGTACCTATGAAGGTAGTGGGACAGAAAGAAGAACCTCCTTTAAACATCTCAAAACATGATCTTGCTTATATGAGAAGAATATGGTCTTCATAGGTCATCACCAGCACTTTCTGTTATGCCCAGAAATGAATTGGCAGCCAGTGGAGCTGTTGCAACAAGGCATATACACTTCCTGTAATCAACCTCACTTAACACTCTGGCTGTAGCTCTTTAGGCCAGCTGAAGTTTGCAAACATTCTTCAAGGGCAGTCCCACAAAGAATATGTTATAGTAATCTAGACATAATGTAACTAAAGCATGTGTCACCATGGTCAGATCAGACAACTCTAGAATGCTTGTACATGTGTTGAGAAATTTGGGCAACGGTATCAACTTCCCTTTGTTTTTATCAAGCCTAATAATAATATAATAATGATAATATCTAAATAAATAACATGATAAAAGGTAGTGGCATCAATTTCTGGTACTCTTCAGTTTCCTTTCAAAGACATTGAACTTCTTAAATTCTGTCTGAGAGTTCTAGATTAGGAAGGCAACCCTTTGGTTATTAGAGTCAGAGCATTGTCATTAGAGGGAGAAAAAACCCACTCCATTGGGGGAAAAGTACTTCAGAAACAACCCATCACCACCTTCAGTTTCTCATCAACAGACAGCACGAGGAATGGATAACATTTCTGGGTGCAGAGGAGCACCCCAATGACGAATATTTGAATGCACCAAAGTGGTTAATAGATTTGCCATTACCATGACAACCTGAGCAGCTGCAGCACTTTAAAATACTCATAAGAAAGAACACTTTTTTCACTGTACGCCCACAAGGCTTTTCATGCAATAGAATTTTTCTCTTGGCCACCTCTGAGCAGGCAGATGTGACGCACAATTTAGGAGAAAGCTACAAAAAGCCACAAAAAGCTCGGCCTTGAGCTAGGGCACGAGGCCACCATGCTCTCCAGTTGAAAGAGAAAAGGAGACAACAGATTTTCTTTGGCTAGTAGGAAGGAAGAGAAATACCTTTGTCTTGTATGTAGCCATTTAGTTTTGAGACGCATGCAACTTGGTCATATTCAGATCAAGCTGGTCTGAGGAACTTTATTTCCTGAGGGAAAAAAACAAGATAGTGCCCTCTACAAACACTAACCAAACTGGCAGTTGGATCTTATTCTGATACTGGTGATGTGACAACCTCCACACTTTAGTGCAGTAGGCCAGGCTACCATGGTGGGACTACAGGGCAGGTTACCTGGGGCATAAACAGTGGGAGATGGCTAGGCAGCTGCTCTCATTGTTCCACCCTTAGAACCACCCAGTGTCTGCTGAAAGAAGTAACCAAGACTCCAAACCTTCCTCTCTGTCAAAGAAGCAAGCCTCTAGCCCTTGTGTATGTGGAGAGTTATGGGGTGGGAGCAGAATGTACAACCAGTCTTCTGTTCAATAGTCTTATGAGAAGTAGGTGAACCTCTTCCTTTCAATGTGTTCAGGCAATGAGTAAGGTCTTACACCTACAACTGACTGTGATAATGGTAACAGCATCAGTCAAGACCCATGGTCTCTCAATACAAGCTTCTAGTTTTCAGGGTCAATGTAATAAATCTTCATGAAAGCCTTCAAAGAAAGTTGAGGTGGAATCTGCAGAACTCCTTACAAAGACTGTACAGCAACTATGAAGTCTTCAAATGAACATGTAAAGATGCAACAAAGCAAGGTAAAACCTGGAATGTAAGTATTAGCATTTAAGATTTCCAGTTTCCTAGGTCAGTGTTACAAATCTCTAGCATTTTGGGAAAAGTCCAGCTGAAATATGCAAGTCAAAGCCTGAACTGAATAGGCCATTTTTGAGAGGAACTGGTGCCAAAGACTTTGGGATGCATTGGGAATGCTTGAGAACATTTCAAATATTATTTTTTTATTAGCTGCTTTATTGTCACAAACAATTAAAAACAGAATGAGATGGATGGGAACACCAACCTCTGTGCAGGCCATGCCCACTAAAGTCACCAGTTGCACAAGCCTGGGTCATGACAACCTTAGGACAGATACAGCTGTCCTGTCTATCTGGCTTGTCCTTGTTGGCTTCTTAAACCTGGCCAAGTGGCCCCTCCCGAAACTGCAAACCCCAGGATTCCAGAGGATGTTGAAAGTGGAATCATCGTGCTATAACAGGCTAGTGCGGAAATGGCCTCTGTCTCACAATCAGTATTAAAGATTCCGACTGAAACCCAGGGGGAATGGACAGGTTTACTCTCCAGTGTCGAGGAGGATGAAAGTTGTTTCTTTTCTCCTGGCTACATAACAGCAGCTATAGAGAACCTCAGTGCACTCTGATGGCTGCTAAGTGGCTGGAAGATGGAATTGTACCTGGACATTGTCTGCAGGTGGAAAAAAAAAGTGTTGTGCGTGGAGGGACTGTTTCCTTGTGCAACATGTGGAAAATAATTATACTGGTGTAACCCCTTGTTCTACCAGCCTAAGGAACCCTAATGACTTCAGCCTCCATCGGTTACTGTTAGTAAGGAGAGAATGCCACCTTGTCCTTTGTTATTTGGCAGAAGAAATGTCTTGAATGAGCACTGGGCCCTGTATTGAAGATGCAAGATGGTTTGTTCTCTCCAGTGCAAATATGCAAGAACAGGAGTTACCTCAGTGCAGAGTTTCCGTGGAGTGCATATTAAAAACTCATATAAGCTAGTCTCATGAGGATTGATGCAAAAGTTTTAACCTAATTTTTCAAAAATGTACATCACTCTCACCTTGAAAACACCCAAAATGTTTTCTATCGTTTCTCTAATCTCAGTTCAGCATGATACACAAGGGTTTTTGAGTGGTGGAAAGAGTCAGTTCTTTTTGTAAAAAGAACTAGGAAATATTCCACCTAAATATTAAAACAAAAATAAAACAGCCCTTTCTCACAAGATTTTGGGTCATTTTTAAAATAGAAGGTTCTCTCTCTCTCTTTCTCCCCCTCACTCTTTTACCTTCAGCTTTGATGAATTGTTTTTAAAAGTGTAATGCTGGCTCTTTATTAAAGGTGCATTTCAGAAATCTGACCTTGAGCGCTGAAAAGATCCAGCTCTGATGGATTTAATCTGCACATTTACCAAACTAAAGAAGTTAAGCTTCACCTTTATGATTTTTTTCATTCAAGGGTCAGTGATCACAATCTGTATGTAAACCTTGAAGGATTTGGGCTTTCTGGCTCAAATGTAATATTTCACACATGCCTTTGAAAATAAGTTTATTACTGAGAACATCATAACTCTTCAGCCCGTTCCCATTTCTTCGCAGTAAAGGTTATGGAGGACCCTGCTTTGAAAGCTCCATGTGAACCTTGTTGTGCCTAGAAGACAGCTGGCCCAGAAAAGGCACTCTTTCATTTGCTTCATGTCAAAACTACACAGCTATTTTCTAATAACAGCTTAAATTCCCATTGTAAATATGGAAATTTTGATATTTGTGATTTTTCCACTTTTGTGGGGGTCTTGCACCCCTAACCCTAGTTGATTGTAGTACCTTGTTGGATCTCTCAATGGTATTTTACTAGACCAATTCTGCTGGATGGGAGTAGGAGGCACTGTGTTACAATGCTTCTGTTCCCACATGCAAGGCTAGATAGTAGTAATGGAAGATTCCTGTTCAGCTTCATGGGCATTAAGTTATGAGGCACTGCAGGATTCCTTCTGCTCAATATCTGCATGTAGCCCCTGGGTGAGATCCTGAGGAGATTTGGGATGGGCTGCCATTATATGCTGATGACACTCAGCTTTTTTTCTCCTCACTGTCAACAAATGAGGCTGATGCTGAATCAGTGCCTTGATGCTGTAATGGGCTGGATGAGGGCCAATAAGGTGAAGCTGAAGCCCAATAAGATGGAGGCTGTCTGGATTGGTCCAGGATCCAGGTAAATAGTCTGTCCGGGATGGGGTTGCAGTCCCCCTCGAGGAGCAGGTGCATAATTTGGGAGTACTCTTGCATCTTTCTTTGTCACTGGATTTTCAAGTGGACTCTTCAGCTTAGAGTACTTGGGGCTAGCTTTGCTTGGTCCTTGCATAACAGACTGTATGTGGGGCTGCCCTTGAAGATGATTTGGAAACTATAGTTAATAGAAAATGCTGCAGCTAGACTGCTGACTGGAATATCATACAAAAACCATATAACATCAGTTGTAATGGAACTGAATTGTCTGCCAATACATTTCTGATTTGAATTCAAGGCACTGATCATGATCTTGGATGCCCTAAATAGCTTAGAACCCTTGATGCTTAAGGGACTGTCTTTTCCTATGTATATCTGACTCAGGATTGAGGTCTGCTGGAGAGGGGGAGCCTCCTCCGTGTCCCACCAATAGAGTTAATACACAGCGGAAGGATGTGGGCCTCCTCAGACATGGTACCCTGAAAGTCTGAGTGGTGCCAACACTTGCTTCATTTAGGCACTATGTAAAAACATGGGAGCCAGTAAGGTGTAGTAATTTGAGTGTTGATCCAGGACACTGGGAGACCAGGGTTCGAATCTCTGCTCAGCCATGTAAACCCAATGGGTGACCTTAAGCAAGTCAGGCTCAAGGGAAGGAAAGGGCAAACCCCACCTCAACAAATCTTGCTAAGAAAACCTTCAACTTAGGGTTGTCTTAAATAAAAAAATGACTTGAAGGCACACACCAATGACAACACAACATGATTTTTCACTAAAGCCTTTGGGCCAAACTGATTTAGTCCAGCATACTCACACACATGGCTTTAAATTGTTTTACTCATTTAAATCTGTTTAAACTTTTTAACATATTTAACAAGCTTTTAGTCTATGTAAATTATTTTTATTGTTTCAAATTTAACCTGTTTATATTGATTTAACTCATAGACTTCCCTGAGAATTTGCAATAGTGAATGGGTTGCAAACACAACAACAACAATCACAGCATCCTCCTGAGTTGATATACCAGTAAGTGAGAAGTTCAGGGAGGGAGGAGGGGGCAGAGTTATGCCTGGTGGGCCTATACATTCTGCAAGTGTGATATAGAATCTGGCCAATTATTGACAGTAGCCTGTGTTACCCTGTTCTCTGGGGGTCCTGGGAGGGACACCTAAATAACCAAACAACAACACACAATTTTGGGGAAATTAGCTGGAGCACTCACTTAAGCTAGCGAGAGGCAGGGTAACTTAGCAGGATCTTGCAACCCAATGTCTACGGGGTCAGGTCAGCCAAGCAGCCACACAGATGTGCAGTAATGAAAATGATGCTTTATTGAAGACAGACAAATATTAAAGACACCACAATCACACAGCTAGCTAAGAAGATAGAGCTTGAGTTAAGAATAGAGATTTTTGGGGCAAATGGGTGATACAACACCTGTCTCGTCATCCTGGACCTTGCGGAAAATCCGGGGGCACAAAGAAGAAACTCAGCTCGATTAGCTGAGGGGAGCTCACCAAATGATGTGGCAGCAAGGCAGGGTAGAACTCTGGAGCGGGCCAAGCGATCCGAGGAATGTCTCGGAATTGAGGGTTTTTATAGGGTGAATTGGGACTGCAGGCCATGCCTTACTCGGGGACAACAATAAGTTTTGGGTGCGAGACAATGTGTCAGAAAGGTCACAACTTTGCATGATTGAGTCAAAACCAAATTAACAATGGTGTAGCCAGTATACAAATGCGCAGTGCTTACCAGTGGACAGCACAACCTTTGTCCAGTAGCCCGCTCGGGGCAGGTAGCCTTTGTTAGTACCATGCATACTTAATGAGGTGTTTCCCAGAGAGGTCTCTGAAGTGACAAACTGGCTGTGTCTGGCCTGCCTAGGTGGAGAAAGGAATGTCTCGGCAGTTATCGGCTGTGCCTGTTTGCGTGCTTGTTCAGTGGCCTCGCAAACATGTGGAGCAGGGTGGCAGGGGAAAGCCGAATGGTTTGATATCAAAGTGATATCAGGTGCTATCTCCAGGTAGGCGTAGACTGCAGTAACACCTGCACACTGCAAGGAACCACACCAACTCTGTCATTAAGTAGAGTGAGGCAGCTAGTTCAGGCAACAAATCCTGGACATTGTGAAAGGGCAGCAAATAGCAATTTAAGTTGGGTATTGTCCTACCTCAATCTGGGCAGCAAGCAAGAGGTTGTGGCTGCACAACTGATAGCCAGGAGATAATGCAGACAAAGTAACAAACAAAGAAACAGAACAACTCAAAATCAGTCACTTACCTTTACTCAGTAAGCAAAAGATCAAAGGCGTATACAAGATCCAACAGAATCCAAAGACAGAGCAACTAAGTCAAGTGTCAACATGATCTAAGAAACATGACCAGCAAGCAGAAAAGTCAGATACACTCCAACAACTCCTAGAGGGGAAGGGCTGTGCCTATATAGGTCAGCAGCTTAAGGCAGCTGCTGCCTAACTTAATTGCTATCTCCTATAAATCCTTTGAGACCTGAGCAATGTCTCCTGTTGCTGTCTACATTTAGCAAAGGTAGGTATAAGTAAGTTGTTTTCTGTGTCTGAAGGGACAGGACTCTTTGCTGGAGCTGGTATTGCTTTCTGTTCTGTTTTGGGGATTTGTGACTCTGTAACCTCATCCTATTCAACAGGTCCTGGTATGTTGCCTGTTTCACTCTCTGAGTCAGAGTCTGTTTCTATGTTCTGGAAGCAGGGTATGACAGGTATTCTTGCATTTTTATTGCTGGGAATGGGGAGAGGTGTTTATGGGATTATCTGCCTCATGGGCCAAAATAAGTTAGAGGCTTTCAGTACCAAGAACCCTGGACTTGGGTGAAGAGGGGGATACTATTTGATCCTCTGCTTCAGGCGAACTGCAGACAGATCGACCACAGTACTCATCAGGGACTAAAATCCCTCTGATTGTTGGAGGCAGGTACTGCCAGAAAGCTGTCTCATGCACAGGAATGTGCACCTACTAGATTGAACTATTGGTCCATCAAACATCCCTATGTCACCCACTCCAACTGGTCATGATTCACTAAGTTTTCGGGCAGTCATCTTTTACATTGTTTGATTCTTTTAACTGGAAATGATAGGGATTGAACATGTACTTTTTCCTGCATACAAAGCATGCACAATTCCCTGGATCTGCAGAAGTGTCTCAAAACTGGGCAAACTTCCTGAGGGAAACAGCTGCTCTTTGACACTTGTGCCGGCGCTTTGACTACCCACTGCCATTCCATCCTGTCCCACTTTTCAAGATATCTGCTTCCAGGTAACTGCTACTTCTTCAGCCACTGAGACTGACCACGCTGGTATTCAGAGCTTGGAAAAGTTCGCTTTTTGGATTGCAGCTCACTGAATCCCCAACCTCCTTGGCTAACCTCTGCTAGCTTTTGTAAACCTAGTGGACAGAACTAGCCCTACCATTAGGTAGAGCAGTGGTTCTCAACCTGTGGGTCCCCAGATGTTCATGGACTTCAGCTCCCAGAAGCCCCAGCCATTTTGGCCAATGCTCAGGGCTTCTGGGAGCTGAAGTCCACGAACATCTGGGGACCCACAGGTTGAGAACCACTGAGGTAGAGTGAGGCAAATGTTTCAGGCAGTAGATGCTGGAGAGAACAATATCACCTCCACACACACTGCTATTCCTTCTGAGTCCCTTTTCTTCCCTTCCATTGAAAGACAAAGCTGTGGACTCCTATTTTTCTTTTCTTTCCCCCAATATTGCAACTGTATTGTGGTTGCTGCGGGTGGATGTGTGGGAGTGGAATCAGTCAATGACATATATCTTGATTCAGTAGCGAAAAGACAAATTGAAAATTCTTGCCCATGCCTAATGTTTTTGAAAATCACTAGGTTAAATTAACCACATCATAACATGATAGAATCATATCTGATTTTGCTCATGGCACCCAGCCAGCCCTAATTCTTAAGACTGGCTTTGTTTGTAGTTAAATTGAAATCCTTTTATTGATGTCCCTAAATGTTCAAAATGACTTCTTCTCCTCCCCCTTCCACCTTCTTATCTTGACCTAATGTAGCAATTCATGAATTAATTGTCCTGTGGATGTAAATCTTTAGCCCTGTATTTGGAGAAACAGATCTGCAATCATAATTTCAGAAGGTCAAGATTTCAGTAATATGCTTCTAAGCTACATTTTTTTTCACCCATAAAGATATTTTGGATTTTAATTCCTACCATCCCCTACCATTGGCTATGATAGCTGGAGTTGTAATGAAATACCTCTGGAAGACACTAAGTTTGAGAACATTGCTCCGACACATAACTCCTTGGGTTTTAACCACCATCATCATGAACCATGATGTTATGATGGCATTGCCGGGGTATTACTTGATATTATAGGCACGTGTATCCTTCCAAATGCTGAGAAACAGGTTGGCAGAGAGGTACTTAAAAGGCCCTTCTAAGCTGAATTCTTTTCAAATAATGTTTGAAGGCATACAACAACTACAAAGAATCTGGCTCATCAACTAGGCTACAAAGATACTCAGTCACCTGGACTCAGTGAGTTTTCAGCACCTTGGTCGGAAGGCACTTGTAGAATGCTCTGAACTGATGGCCATATTGGGAGTAGGTGTGAAGAGGGGCTCCTTTGTATGCAAAATCAGTCAATAGCTTGGCATCCATCCCCAACATTATATGTGGTTTGGTCACACATTATCCACACATATGGAGATATAGATTGTTCATGCATGAGAATACCGTATATGTTTCTTGCTGAAATTGGGGACAAGGAGATAGTCTGTTTACCAAGTGGGAAATTAACTGCAGTATGTCGTATGACAAAACAGAAAGGTGCTTGTCTATTATACTGCTATGCGATGAGGAAGAGAGTCTTATCATTGACCTGCTTCCTTGGTAAATCATCTGGGTTTTCCTTTTTCACTGCTGCCAAATACTGGGTTGAGTTCACTGACCTGTTTACCATAATCCTGAGAGTTATATCCTGGAAACTCACAACCAGTTCCAGGCCCATCAGTGTTTGTGACATTGTATGTGTATGTATATGTGTGTGTTTTGTCCCAGTGTCCATTGAGCTGCATTTTCTTTCCTGGAAACTTGCTGTGGACCAGCAGCCACCAGCTTGGACACCAGTACTAGCACAAGTATGGAGAGCTTCTTTTGGGGTTCTCTACAGTCTTTTAGGATTTTTACCATCCTGAATAATTTGGTATCATGATCAAAATTGATCAGTTCATAGATCACCTCTAACTCTAGTTCATTTCCAAGAATCTGAAAAGATTGGTGAGGCAGGACTTCCTTCTGCAAATGTCATGTTGATCCTTCTTTATCAAGGCTTATTCTTCATATGTGTAAAACATCTAGCCTTAATAATGCTTCTGCCAACTTATCTGGGATAGAAATTAAGCTAATAAATTTGACACTTCCTGACTCCCTCCCATCTCAGATGATGATAGTGGTGGTGATGGATTCATGTTACCTGGGCTGCTTTCTATGAATCTTGGCTACCTTTTCATCTTTTGGGAGCACTGCCAACATAAGTGATGCTGCCTATTTTTATTAGAGGACCAACAATTTCACATTTTAATTTCTTAAGAACTCCTAGGTGTCTGGAGTCACTTGAACTGAGTGAGCTGTTAATTTATAAGTTGCCAGTTTGATCAAGAATGTTTTTCTTCTCCAATTAATTCTTCAGATGTCCTTTTGGAAAAAAACCCAACAGTTTAGAGGTATGTATCTATACCAGTCTTCCACACTTGATTTTCAACTTGCCAGTCATGCTGGTGCTGGTCCCAAAGTTGTTGGCTGCTTGTCCATGGCAAGTTTCCAGGAAAAAAAGAAACAGTTAAAACCAATGGTTACAAATATGTTGCCAGTCTTTGCCAGTTCTTCACATCAGATAGCTTAAGAAGTACTGGTATAAATTAAATTCAGCCATCATTAATTCATGATTGATTCTGCCAATGTGAGGGCAATCAGTTGATGGTATTGATTTGGCTAAGTTTGGAAGCTGAAGTTTAATTTTGTTGTAGGAGGTGATTGGGGCAGTAGTGAACTCTCAGGCTCTCCAGTCACATATTTAGAAGCATGCTGGATGAAAGCACTGCTCTCCAGGATACGCTATGGGAAAGCATGCAGTATGATAGAAATGGAGTGTTTGTAGCAAGGAATACACTTAATTAGATTCATCTATAGGGCTGAGCAGATGTTCTGCCGACAAACAGAAATATTCGCAGTTTCTTCTGGCTCTATGGAGACACTGAGATTGGTTTCTCCTCCCTCTTATTGGCCTCAGCTGAAGGCATCCCTTTGTACAGATGATCATTATCTGTTGCTGGGTTTCAGACAAGACAGGATATAGAGGGAGGGAGGGAGGGAGGGAGGGAGGGAGGGAGAGAAAGAGTTTATTATTTTGCCTTTCTTTGCATTTGTTCTTGAAAATTCTGCCTAGCTTTAATGCAAAAGATTGGCTGGATGCCTGACACAGCATGTATTAGTTATGAAATTTTTTTAAAAAACACATCCATATCTTAAGGATGTGTTTTCCCTTCCCAATGGAAAAAGTACGAGTTTTTTTTTCCTTTAAGCAAATGTTGAGAGTGTTCTCTCTCTCTCCTCTCCCCCTACAACTGCAAGATCTCTGTGCCAAAGGAAACAATCCCTCCTTGATTCTCAGAGATGTGTGTGCTGTTTCACACAGACAGTCTCTTGCAGATCTAAGTCTTGGTATATTAGCTGTCAGAGGGTTAGAAATAAATGATAATCATTTGGGAGACGTACCACTTCTCCTGATGTACTCACACATTCTTTTCTACCACAGCCCTTTTAACATTCAAACAGGTTTCACACACAGAAATCTGCAAAACCCATCTGCCCAAAGTGAAACTGAGAACCATGCCAACAACCTATGCAACAACCCCTGTTTCAAACTGCCTTCAGCTTTCAGCAGAAAAGATTGCCAGTCCTCAGGCTGAATTACTTTTAATCCGTTAATCGATTGCTGAGCTGTCACTATTGAAGCTGCTTGCAGAGGCTGTGAAATAAAACAGGTGAATCTGGCAGTGGAACAGGTAACTGAGATAAGTCGCACACCCCACCCCAACTCACACACAGAGGGAGCCCTATATATTGAAGTCTCCCATTGACACAGGAGCCTGTCTGCTGGGCTTTGCCATCCGTTCCTTATCTCAAGGAATGGTTCCTTCTTTTTGAACTTCTACTTCTTTGTGAGATGACCCAAAACTGTAAAAGGCAACTTCAATGCATTACAAGGGTGATACATTCTAACACAATATTATTCCTATTCTGTCTTCAGTAACATATCATTTTCATGCAGTCCCACAACAGGTATGTGATTGTGAAGCTCTTCAGGTGGTTGTCCTACATGCCAAACCTACTGTATACTAATTCTCCTTACATGTATTCATTTGAATTGATAACATAATTCTGCACAGGGATAGAATGCAGATTCTTTAATGAACCAGGTAGACATTGTTACAGTATATTGACTATACAGTAGCGAAAATAGATAGATCCTCAATTCCACTACAACTTAAGCCATTTACGCACTACATTGTTATAGTGCTGCTATTCCACTTTCAACATCCTGTGGAATTCTGGGTTTGTAGTTCACTGAGGCCAAAGAGCTCTCTGGCTGAGAATTCTAAATGGCCCTCCCTAAACTGCAAATCCCAGGATTCCATAGGGTGCTGAAAGTGGAATAATAGCACTATAACAGTGTAATGCAGAAATGGCCTTAGTAGTGTTCCTAGTTCTACTGCAAAAGAGAGACCCTCAGTCCCCTAAAGATTACCTAGCTACAGAAATCTTTTTTTAGATGCATTTCATCCTTACAGATTCTCCTGTATACAAACAGGCTAGAGGCTGACATTTAGCACCTGGACGGCATGCGTTTAATCCATTTACTCCATCTGGGCTCTATGTGCATTTTCACAATGGTGTGTCTAACTTTGCCAATCACCTGCAATGGATATGATCCCAAATGCTTCTCACCTACCATGAGAATTACATGACCTCGAAATGGTCAATGCAAGTAATTTGTTGGCTAGGAAGATACCTTAGGATGGTCATAAATCCGCTTCATTAAGAGAAAGTGAGGCTTAAATATATATGTGCTTCTACTGGTAACGTAGCATATCAAAACAGGCAAGACAGGAAGAATAAGCTTTATAAAGAATAGACAATAAACAGACAAAAAAAATCCCTTTGAAAATAACATGTTGAATTTTACCTATCTCTTTCCATAATTGTTGGAAATTCAGGCCCTTCCTTTCATTGTTTTTAAAGTATTTTAACACAGTGGTTTCTTATTTTCTTTTCAGACACTTCCATATGGGACATTACAGGACACATTTTTTCCCCTATTCACCAAAGGTTGCATCCAATATATGAATAACTATCTGATTACCAGAGTATCTTCAGTCTTTGGCCCTTTCCGCACCGGACTATTAAAACGGTGCAGAGCGACCTCCAACGGAGGTCTTCTGCACGTAGAGTGGACTGGGCTGGACTACTTTTTGTAGTTCCATACCTCAGTCCACTCCAGAGCGACCGGAACTGGTTGCGCAGCGTGTTTTTTAAAAACCTCTTTTTAGAGGTTTTTAAAAAGCACAGAGTGCGCAACTCAGTGCTGCTCCGTTGCCCGGCTCCGGAGAATTTGCAGGCACCCGCAAGTGCGTGCCTGCGAATCTTCTGGGGGTGGGCTTTTGGCTGGCGAGCTTCTCCAGTTGGTGGAGAGCCTCCACCAACCGGAAGCCGCCATTTTGGACGCCGCAGGAGTGCGGAGCGATGAGCTAGCACTCCTCCTCATCCCGACGGACTCACCCAGACGGAGAAGAAAGCCGGTGAGTCCTGTTTTTGCTCGTTTATTTTTACACATGCGGAAAGGGCCTTATTGTGTAGCCAAAATAGCACAACTCACTCAGAAGAAGAGGGTATCACCAAGAAACCCCAAGAATTGGTAAAATACCAAAAAAAAAAAAAAGTTTTAGGAATAAGTCAGTCAGTCTCTGTCTGTCTCTCTATGTAGGATTTTTTTCTTTTTATTGAGCACATTGTTAAAAATTCCACTTTGTAATTTGCATTCTCTTTTAGAGATACACTCATTCCTATTCTATCGTTAATTTGCAATTCCTGTTCCCAAAAGTACTGTGTTCAGAAATACATTTACGTTCTCTTCCTTATAAATTAGTAGGGTTTCATCATGGCTCAGATTCAAGATCTTTTCCAAAGCCTTGCCTTTTTATTTCATGGAAAGGTGCTATTTGAAGCAGACAATCCCTTCTAGTGTCATTTGGAGAGGAAAAAAGATTCTATTTCTGAAAGCTTGCAGGAAAGGTTTGCTTGATTGCAAGCCCGAGATTCCGCTTTCTTGGAGTTTGTTGGCACAACTGTGGTTTTAAGAGCCAGAGCAAATATTTCCTTGGGCCTTTACTTACATACAGTATGTTTTTGATTACACATAAGAGGATTCGTAGGAAGAAGCTGTAGAAGAAAGGAATTGAGTTTTCAGAGTAAAACAAAAATCTAACATATGGGGAAATGTTATAAGAAGATTCCTCCCCCCAAAAAAGTTAGGGGGCACAGAAGCAGAAACATGTTTTGTAAAATTTTTAAAAGTTGGCATTTCATGCACCAGAAGTAATAAAGATCAGATATCAAAGTATCGGCGTTCTCCTCTTGCAACGTGGAACCAGAATGACTGGAAGAAAGATTGAGTGGGTGAGAAAACAAAATGATGCCAAATTCATAGAGCCAAAAACCATTTCCCTGTCAGTAAACACAAAGCTGAAGGTTGTTCATCCTAAACATGCCTTTGGCAAAGAGGAAGTACAAGGACAGTGATGTTGGATGTCAACTGGCATCTTTGCCTTTTGGTTAATTTTCCCAGAAGTGGAAAGAGAAGGGCATGCTGAAATCTGTTAGCATGCATCTGTGAGAACATTAAACACGTGGTGCTCTCCAGAAAGACATCTGAGTAAAAGGATTTCTGTAGTGTGTTATATGGCTCATTGTGTATCTCATTAGTTTGCCTCTGGGAAAAGGAAATGGATTTTTAGGCATAGAGCAGTGTGCATGAGAACTTAAAGGGCATGCAGACACCATGAAATTCTCCTAACATAGTGAAGCAGTGGCTTTTACTAGATAGATATTTTTTAATTAATTAGCACAGGGCAATGATGTAATCTGCCACCTCACTCAGGTTTCCTTCAGGTTTTAGCTGTAGTCCTTACAATTGCTATGGGGAGAGTTCTTTTTTTTTTCCAACCATGATACATTGCTGTGAGTTAACTGGATTATAATGCAAAGTCTTTTGAGGTGGCTTGGTTCTGAGTAAGCAACTAAGGCCATTTCTGCACTAGAGTGTTATAGTGCTATTATTCCACTTTCAACATCCTATGGAATCCTGTGATTTGCAGCGGGGGGGGGTCGTTGAGGCCCCTCCCTAAACTGCAAACCCCAGGATTCCATAGGATGTTGAAAGTGGAATAATAGCACTATAACAGTCTAGTGTGGAAACGACCCAAGACCCATTAGTTTTACGAAAGACCAGCTTGTGTAGAAATGAAAATTGCCAGACCTGATTTGTTGATATGAATCAACACTGCTGCCTTTCTTTTGCACTGTCTTTTAGAAATGTAATTGTTCACTAATTTCATTCTGAAAGTAAGTAATGAGAAATTTCAGTAATTTTCTTCCCACTGCAAGAAAGTCTTCAAAATCAGGCCCTATTTCTGAAGACCATTGCCAGTTCAGGATGTATTCCACAAAAAAATTCACATTTCTTTCTTTAGTTTTGCACTGGAAAGAGCATTTTCTGTGCAGAAACTGCATTTTCTGCACAGAAAACAACAAATATTATCTTCTGTGCAGAAAATGCTGTTTCCTGAGGGGGAAAACATGTCTGCATTTTGTGCACAATAAGTCCTGAATTGTGAAGATTGTTGTCAGTGTTTCGTGACTTCTGAGAATCATGTTTTTCAACTATTTTTTCCAATTTTTTTTTTTTAATATTCTTTCCATTTCTGCTTTCTTTGGAAATGCAGCTATGGGAACTGCATATGTGAACTTCTAAATGCTCCATGATATTTTGATCCTGATTAAACACTCATTAAACACAGTTCTACTGTAAGCTGGAAATATCTGAGTTAATATGGTGTTACCATGCTGTACTTGCCCACTCCAGAATATGATATAATTGGTAAATATCATTTAATTATCATGAAATAAATTATGCAGTGCTATGGTTGAGAGGCTGTGCTGGCTAAGAAGACTGGTTGAACATGTGCAAAAGTAGGACCTCAGGGCATGGCCAGGTCATAGTCAAAGAAGCTCTGGTGTTAATGAGCTTGCAAATGTCCTTTCAACGACTCAACCTTCAGAAACAATAGCACCCGTAACTGCCTTAACAGAGCAACTGATTGTCTTTAATCTGCTTCTTCTTCCTGGTGAAATTCTCCTTTGTTTCCTTACCTATACAATCATTAGGGAGTCATCATGATTCCCATGAGTGCTTTCTCACCTAATGCTAAAGCCATTAGTCCATTCCAGATAACTCATAGTACTCTGGACTTAGGCCATCACTCTGCTGCTCCAATTCCAATATTTGTACTACTCTTGGCCCCTTAGTCTGAGCCGCATTGCTTTGCCTCTTCTCTGCAGGATAGGTAAATACCACCCACTTCACCCTAACTTCTTGCTATCCAGCTTTCCCCTCCTTTCCTTCACTTAGCTTTGTGTGGTTGTGAGACTGCTTGGATCTTGTGTGTGAGTGTGATATTCCCCAATAAAACATACTTTTAATCTCCAACTGGTGTCCTTGCATTAGTACAGGTAGATATAGATGTAAAAGATCCTATAAGGTTACCTCCCTTTCACAGGCCTACCCTTTGAGCTAATAATTCCCCACTGCTTCATGGAGGCATTGGCGTTACAGGTGGACCTTTGAGTCATCCACTTTTTGGGATAACAATGGAGTTCTTTTGCAAGGAGTCCCAGAGAGCCCTGACTCATTTATTGTGACTGACTACTCTGGAACTTGTCCCATAACTACTCTGTTCCAGAACAGAAGAAAATGTCTTTATGGATACAAAGTCCCAGAATCCCATGGCTATGCTAGCTGGGGGATACTGGAAACTGCAGTCCAAAAGAAGTACATTTGCTCTGCTCTGCACTAAGCAGTTTCTGATACTTTATGAACACTGTACAGAAGCTCCCTGTTTCATCAAAGAGACCATAGCTAACCCAGGATTCTTCTGCAATGTATGATGTTGGACATCAGACAGAAATCTCTATATACCTGTCAGCAATGTACTGCAACTGCTTCCACTCAAACAGCATGAGGGCACCAAATAACTCCTGATTGCAGCAGAAGTACAGACACAAGCATTCAGCAGCAACACACTAAGGCCCCCAAGTGATTGTCAGCTGCTAGAGCTGGGTTCCTGTCCAGCTTTTCATCTCATCAGGTAGTCAGGCTGTCATAATCATCAGGCACAAGCCTGGAGCAGCCAAGGATGCTTAGAAAACGCATTATCTCCCTATGATTGGGGCTCTCCCATGTGGAGGAGGCATTTGTCTCATTCTTCATGCCGTCCGTCAAAATCATGTAGCGCACCACCATTTTTCCAACGTGCCTGGCCACAAAGAGCTCTCATTAGCAGAGATGCCTTAATAAGATGCACCCCCAAAGGGGTAATATTTTGTCTCATATACTACTTTCCCAACTATGGAGTGTTTGTCTCAGAGCTTGGAAGTAACTAGAACAGAAACAAAAGCACAGTTGTTTATAATTCATTCCTTTCCCCTATAGTAACGTGATGTTCCACAAAATGCTTAACAAAAGATAACTTGGCAGGCCAAATATAATTTCTTGTGTCTTATAATCGTAGAATCATAGAACTGGAGGAGACCACAAGTTCCATCTAGCCCAAACCCCAGAAACAAACATCACTCAGATTTATGCCCTCCAATCCTCTACTGTTCACTTCTTCAGCTACTTTCAAAATGTCCCAGTTTCTCTCCTTCTCCCATTGTCCCCCTTTATCCTCTGTTTACATCAGCTGCTGCAAATTCAGTTCAAAGTCCAAGAGTAGTTTGCATTCAGTTGACTCAGTAGTGGGGAGATGACAAGAGGGAGGCAGAGTCTTGCCCTTCCCAATAGGCTCTGGCAAAAGCAAACTGCTACAGCCCCTCCCACCTTGCGCTCTTCCTCATAATAGCTTTTGTCGTCTTGACCACACTCCAATATTGCTTGTCCACCCACATCCTAGTTTGCATTTGCAAAATGTTGGAGGGTATGTGTGGTTATGAACTTTTCAGTACTATTAACTTTTTGTTCCTGCTTTGAACTACAACTCCCAGAATCCCCCAGTCAGTATGAACACTGTATTCCATATTCTGTCACAATGAGGTTGTTGTTATTATTGTTTATATCCTGCCCTTTCCCCCATTAATGGGACTCAAGGCAGCTAACAAATTATTAAAAGCAATACAGATTAAAAACTGTGCATCAGTAAAAAATAAAATAAAATAAACAGTTACAATATTTTAAAAACAATTAAAAACAATTAACTTGTAGAATTAAAACCATGTTAAAGGCAGCATAAAAATCAACAGGTGATCATAGCATATCATTAAAAGCTCATCACAGTCCATTTCTAAAAATTTGCCAGAATAGGAATGCTTTTATTTGTTGGCAGAAGGGAATCCAGGAGGGTGCCATCTTAGCCTTCCTCAGGAGGGAGCTCCAAAGTTTAGGAGGTCCATCAAGAGGGTCCTTTCCAAAAATCCTGAAAAGGTAGTGAGACAGAGGCCATTTCTGCAGTAATAATAATAATAATAATAATAATAATAATAATAATTTCTATCTTACCTCTCCCAGCGCTATTATTCCATTTACAATATCCTTTGGAATCCTGGGGTTTGCAGTTTCGGCAGGGGTCTCAAAGGCCTCTCTCTAAACTGCAAACCCCAGGATTTCATAGGATGTTGAAAGTGGAATAATAGTGCTATAACAGTCTAGTGTGGAAATGACCAGAGAAAAGGCCCTCTCCTGAAAAACCTTTGCACTCTAAGAGGATTGTATAGGGAGATGGGGTCCTTCCAATAGCCTGGATGTGAACTTTATAGGACTTTACAGATCCTCATCAGCATTTTGCCAGTGGAACTTTTCCAACAAGGGAGTTATATACTCTCTGTAACCAGCTCCAGTTAATAATCTGGCTGCAGCTCCTTGGGCCAATTGAAATTTTTGAGTATTTTTCAAAGGCAGTCCCGCATAGAGCACAATACTCCAGACAGGATGTAATCAAGACATGTGTTACCGTGGTTAGATCAGACTTCTCCAGGAATGAGTGCAACTGGTATGCTAGTTTTAACTGTGCAAATGCCCTCCTAGTCAGTGCTGAAACCTTGGCTTCAAAGCTTAGAGCTGAATTCAGGTGTATACCCATGCTGGGAACCAGTGTCTTCAGGGGGAGTGTAACCCCATACAGCATAAGTTAAATTCCTATTCCTGTATCTGTCTTCTGACTAATGAAAAGCATCTCCTTCTTGTCTAGATTCCGCTTCAAATTTGTTTGAATCATAGAATCATAGAGCTGGAAGAGACCACAGTTTGCCCTTATGTTATCCATTACTGACACCAGGCACTGTTTTCGAAAGGTGACAGTTTCCTTGGAATTAGGTAGAAAGGAGTAATAAAGCTGGATCACATCAGCATACTGGTGACACCTGGTCCCATGCCTCTGAGTAACCATTTACACCACTTTCATCTATATGTTTAATAGCACAGGCAACAAAACAGAACCTGGAGGGACTCTGCAGGCCAATGGCTAAGGAGTCAAACAGGAATACCCCAACACCACCCTCTGGGAGCATGCCTCAGTAAGAGAGTCACTGTAAAGCAGTGCCTCCAAGCCTCATCCCAGTGAGCTGAGCCAAAAGGATAACATGGTTGGTGGTACTGAAAGCCACTGAGCGGCCAGGGACACACTCCACTATCTAATTTCCTGAGTAGGTCATCCAGCAAAGTGACCAAGGTTGTCTCCACCCCATCACAAAACCTGAAGTCAGACTGAAATGGATCTAGACAACCTCCTGTGTACAGGAGGCCCTGGAGCTGAGCGGTTACCACACAGTCTAGTACCTCGCTCAGAAATTAAATATTTGAGAGTGGTGTTATCTAAAACAGTGGGATCCAGGAAAGATTTTTCAACATAGGTCTTAACAACAGCTTCCTTCAGGCATGTTGGGACTCTGCCTCGCTCTAAAAATAGCTTCCAGTACCCATTCAGCCAGCCCCCCTCTGACCTGTTTAATAAGACAGGAGGAGCAAGGATCCAGTATACATGGGTGGCTCTCACCTCTCCAAAAATCCTGTCCACATTCTCAGGCTGAACAAACTGAAAGTATCCATTATCAGTGGATAAGCAGGGACTATCTATAGATCCCTTTCAAATCTAATTCCCAGTCAGAGTAATTCTGAGTGATCTTGTTTGCAAATTGCTGGGAAAATTATTTACAGGAGGTTGGTGAGTGGCTTAAATTCTCTATGGCCCGGATTGTAGCAGACTCCTGGCTACTTGAAACACCAATGGTGGCAGCAAAAGAAGATGATTCTTGTCCTCTGAACCTAGATAGTGATGAATGGGAACTGCGCCTTTTCTGTGGTAGTACCCCATTTGTGGAGCATCCATGCTAAGATACTCCTCTGGCACAAATTCTGTTTTATTTTATATGCTAATGTGAATCTTCATTTAAAAAAAATCCCAAGAGCTTGGTTATTTAATTTTTTAGTTCTTCATTTCATTTTTTTTTTAAAAAATTCCATTCCTAGAATATTTTTTGGATGTTTTTCATAATACTGTTTGCCTTTTTTATTTTATGGTAAATTTTATTGCTGGTTTTGACAGCTGATGTTGTTTTAGGGTTTGGTGGTTTTAGCATTTTGTCAGCTGCCTTGGAGTCTTGTTAAATAAAAAGGCTAGAGGCTTCCCACACTTGTCTTACAGGGATTGGAATACTGTCAGAGAGCAGAAATGGCTGAAAAGTGGAACCCATATACTGTAGGGAACATGCAGGACTTAGAGTCTTGCTTGGGACTGACCGACCATGTGCATGCTGCTTGCAAAGTCTCTCAGCTGGCTTGGTGCCTTCCCCCTCTCTGGTCTTGCTTCGCAAGCAGTGCATGTGCAATCCCAAGCAAGCCTCCATAGGCAAAAGGAACTGATGGAAGCCTATTGTTTCAATGCTTGCAATGCAGACAAGTTCCATTAATTCAACCAGGGGATCCACTCTTTCCATAGGCAAGACCTGGGACTGTGCACACATGTGAGTGGTCCCAAGCAAGCCTCCGTAGACAAGAAGAACTGATGAAAAAGTGGACCGCACATCAAATTAATGGAACTTGTCTTTAATCTGGAAGCATTAAAAAAGTAAGTAATCAGATAACAGGGCATCGAAAGGCAGGGACTTCCTGTATAAATGTTCTAAATAAATAAAAATGATTGAAAATTGCAAGTGAAAGCCACTGTGGTGTAATGATTTGGGTGCTGGATTAGGACTCTAGAGGTCAGGATTTGAATCCCTGCTTGGCCATGGAAGCCCACTGGGCGACCTTGGGCAATTCACACTCTCTCAGATTCAGAAGAAGGCAAAGAAAACCCTCCTCCTAACAAATCTTGCCAAGAACACCCCATTATAGTTTTGCCTTAGGGCTGCCAAAAGTCAGAAACAACTTGAAGGTACACAGCTCCAACAAACTGAAAGGCATTCCAGATAGCTGAAAGAAGAACCAAAGCCCATGCTGTATCGTTGTGACAAAATCCATGAATAAACCATAAATAGAAAAAAGGTGTGCCCATTTGGATGCATAGCTCTTTAAATGTGCTGATACATCAGCAAAACCTCCATTAAAACCTAATTTGTAGGTGGATTATAAAGAAGACGTATTTACCATTTTCTTTTTATTGAATTTAGCATACACTTGTTGATTTGACTGATCGTTGCTTCAGTTCTCTGTCTTGGCTGAGATAATTTTTGTTGTCATGTTTGAACAATATAGTAGAATTAATATAATTAGTCCAATGTTGCCCATTTCAACAGATGGTTATTTATTCATCATTTATTCTTTTATTTAATTTACATCCTGCCTTTCTCCTTGTATAGGATCCAATGTGGTTTTACACCCAATTAAAACCAGAGTACAGCTAAAAAATTATTCATACAAGTTTTTTTAAAAAAACAATTAAATTACAATTTTGTGTAAAACACAAAATCAAAACAATGTAAAACACAAAAGGTATACGTACAACCCTAATAAAAGCCCTTTTTGTCACATGAATTATAACCCAAATGCCTGCCTGATTTAAAAAGGTCTTTGCCTGCTGGAGGAAAGAGAGGAGAGAGGGGGCCAATCAAACCTCCCATAGGGAGGAATTTTACAACTTTGAAGCAGCCACTGAGAAGGCTCTCTCCCATATTCTCACCAAACATGGTGGTGGAGAGAGTGAGAGAAAATCTTCCTCTGGAAAATCTTAAAACTTGGGCAGGCTCATACAGTGGCCCCTTCCACACTCTAACTTCTTCTGGTGTCCTTCCATGGGGATCCCAGCAGTGGCTCTGCTGGGAGGAGAGTGTGACAGGAGCACTTCCCTCCAGACCAGCTGCCTTCATGATCAAGGAAGGCTTTGTTTTTTCCTTCCCCAGCACAGCTGGATACTTCTCAGGCTGCGCTGGGGCAAAAAGCACAGCCATTGTGCTTCCGGACCCTCTGCAGACCAGCTAAGTGTGGGATGGTGGTGCAATTGCAGGTCACTGACGGGTAAAACCCATCAATGATTTACTCCATGATTGCACCGCCTGCGGACAGGAAAAGCACAGGACCACGACGACACGCGTGACCATCATCATGGTTCTGTCCTTCTCCCATCCCCATGGTGGGACAACCACCTCCTGTGGAAAGGGCCACAATCTTTTAGACAGTGAGGACTCAAGCTGTAAGGGTCATGATCAGCCCTCCAAATTCTGCTTGGGAACAGACCAGTAGCCAGTGGAGTTGTTTCAATAGGGAAGTTATATATTTCCTGTAACCATCACCAGTCAGCAGCTGACTGGAGTATTTTGGAGCTGCTGAAGTTTCTGAACAGTTTCCAAAGGCAGTCCAAGTAGAATGTGTTCCAGTAATTCACCCAGGATGTAATCAAGGCATGTGTTACCATCACCAGATCTAACATCTCAAGGGATGGGCACAGCTGCAACACTAGTTTTAACTGCGGAAACACACTCCTGACCACTGCCGAAACCTGGACATCCAGGCCTCAGTCTGCGTCCAGGAGGATGCCCAAGCTGTAAACCTGCGATTTCAGGGGAAGTGTAACCCCTTTCAGCACAGGCTGAAATCCAGATTAGTCATCTTTGTACTATTCATCATACTTCCTGTTTGAATCAAGTATTGCCTTGGAACATTTAAGTTTTATCTTCCCCCTTTTCAGGCAGTGATGAATTTCTGTGGACTGAACATAATTGATCATCTTACTTCTGCATTGACAGTCGCCAGAAGCTAGTGTGTGCCAAATTGCACAAAATTATATTCTATATATTTTGGCTTCCTGTTCCAAGTGTATGGTGGAGACAGTGTGGTGCAGTGGTTAGAGCGTTAGACCAAGACTCCATAAGACAAGGATCTGAACTCTGCTCAGCTATGGAAACCCAGTGGGTGATGTTTGGCAAGTCACATTCTCTCAGCCTAAGAGGAATTCAGCCTCCTCTGAATAAGCCTTGCCAAGAAAATCCTACGATAGCATTGCCACAAGTGGGAGTTGACTTGAAAGCATATAACAACAATTTACAAGTGTATATAATGTCTCCATAAAATGTCAGCACATACAATTTTTGGACAAATGGCTAAGCCAGTGTCAGACAACTTGTGGTTCTCCTGATATTGCTAGGTAGCGGAATTCCCATCAGCTCCAGCCAGCGTAACCAATAGAGGGGGATGATGGAATCCTGCTTGCTGCCCTCAAGTGCAGTGGATGACCTTATCCCATTGCCATTACAGGAATGTGGTTCATTTCCAAATCCAAGCAGCTCTATATGAGGAAAAGATGAAGAAGGACACCCTCTTTGTCCTGGTGGTGGGCATAATAGCTGTGAGGGATGGCTCAGAGGTTTGTTCAGAAAGCGAGAGAGGTAGGACTCCTCCTTTGAGCAGCAGTCTAGTTTTCCCCTCTGCTTTGGTTTCCAGGACAAGAAGGAACAAAAGAAAGGTCAAGAGAAATAGGCCAATAAACTCACATTTGCCAAATCAGTCAGCTCTCCCTTTCTGCTGCCTAATAAGCTGTTTTCGAAAGAAAGGAAGGAAAGAAGGAAGCAAGCAAGCAAGCAAGCAGGGGAAAAAGAGGACTCTTGCAGCTAGTGAGCTTTAATCAGAGAGTTTCCCTCACAGGCTATAGTCAGTTTTCAGATCTCTAGTAGAGGACTCCTGTCCAGAACTGGGAAATGTTTGAACTACAGCTCTTAAAATACCTGCTGGGTATCCTGGCTGGGTTATCCTGGGACCTACTGTCAGATATGGGAAGCATTAATGTTTGGGGGCAGCAGCTCCCAGAAAACCCACTGGCCATACTGACCAGCATACACTGGGAACTGTGGCGCCAAAGTAACATGTCCCATCACTGTTACTAATGGACTAAATGTCTTTTATATAGGACATTTTTTGCACAACTGGTTCCCTTCCAAATCGTGAGAAAGTTACATTTTTGAACTATAGCTCCCAAAATCCCCCACAATCATAGACACTAGACATTCTGTTGGGGAGTTCTGGGAATGCAGTCCAAAAGGGAATTTCCTCAACTTTCTCTGCTTCTTTCTTGCCTTTTCTATCATAATGTCCCTTTATGACTTTTCTGAGTAAAGTGATTTAGCAGGCCCTCCAAATGAATACCTCCTCACTTGTTAAAGGCTCATGTCAAAATGTGTCAAAATGGTCATGTTATTCCTTCAGCTAGGTCAGGGAAAAGGAAATAAGCAGTGCAAAATATTCTCAAGAACATAATCCTAGTCAGCCCCATTCAACCATTTCATCAGTTGGCAAGAATTATTCCTCAACAGCCATCACCAGCACTCCAGCACCAACCAGTGCCTCAGAACAAAGAAAACTACAAGAAAATAGCAAAAGTGCTTTGGGCCCGGGATGACTTGGTCAGTCCCAGACAAAGTTTAGAATGCCCAGTGTGACTTTTGCAGCCAAAGGTGTGACCAATTAAACAATCAGAGCATGCATTTTAACTGATATTCTGACACAGAAATGTTTGCAAATATTTATGTTAAGCAAAGAAGCAGGCCAAAATACAGAGAATAAAAAACAGGAAATAAATCATTAACTGCTTGGATGAAACAGTTTTGCCAAGCAGGGCTCTGATTTAGATATTCTGAAAGTTTTTCATTCAGGTGTAATCTCAGAGCACCAATGACAGAAATGATGCATAGTTTCTAGCATATCACTTCACTGCACCTACATCAGGTAGAATTCAATACAAAATTCACTTTTGGATGACAATTCCCATAATCCCCAGCCAGTATGGGTGATAGTTGTGCTGGCAGGGAGATCCTGGATATTGTTGTCCAAAAAAAGCAACATTTCCAGCCTCTGGATAAATCACAAATGACCTTAAGTGCCGGCACTGTGAAACTTCATGTGCATGATAAAATACCATGCACTGAGGATGAAAAACACACCTCCACCAGGTAGCTGAAGTCTTTCTTAATATTTAACTTGAAAAACCCCAGAGTGGTTGCTTTGGAAGCAGTCTGAATGGAGTTTGTTACCTTGTAAGTTGACCTGAGCCATATCAGGCAGGAACATCACAGCTACACTAACCCATCTGTCCAATTCATTATTATTTCCAGTAAGTCTTCATGTTGTTACGGGAAATTTTTAACACAATATCAAGTTATGCTGAATTTAAAGCACTGCATTATAGTTGATTATCATGGCACTGTATGCTTGCAGAGGTTTTCTGGAGATTAGCATATGCATTTAAATGATGTGATAAAAGAACAAACCTAAATAGAATGTATGTAACACTTCTCTGCAGGGGCTCATGCCTTCCTAGTATGAAGTGAAGAGGAGTTTTAACTTGATCTTTGTTTTATTTTTTTAAAAAAGGGGATGGGTGGGGAGAACAACAACACAAACCTTCAGGGTCTTTTATTCTGAAAGGTAACCGAATGGCAGGGAACTGGAACTCTTCTAGCAACGGATGCTCATTCTTCCCCATAACAAGTAATATTCTGTTGAAGGAATTACTCAGAGGACAAAGTTGACATGCCAGGCAGGTGCAAGGGATCAGAAGAATAGCAGCACATGAGCTTGTTAAGCAGACCTGAGAGCACAAGAAGGAATGAAAATGGCATGTGATGAGGGAATGGGCTGAAGTCGTGCAGTGGCTCTCATTAGGAGCATTCCAGTGAGAAGCTGTGTTTATGGTCATTTGTTCAGGGGGGAAAAAAACAGTCCATTAAGTTGACTGTTCCCGTGACTTCCCTTCTCACAGAACTTGGAAACACTTAGGCAGAAGGAATTAGAGCTCTTCTTGAAATTTGCTAACGGGAGGGCTGACACCCATGTAGGAACCTCCTGCTTTTATCTCATTGCGCCTTACAACAAATGTGGGTTTTCAGCCCTCTGTCCCAGCACTGCAATCACCCAATGTGAGGACTACACTTAACCCACCAAATGCAAAGCCTTTGCAGGGTTTTCTGCAGACTCTCAATGTGAGGGCTTTTCCATGATACCCACTCTGCCCCACATAAGGACTTCCTCCTATCCCCTTGGTGTGACTCCAACTGCGGGGTCACTCTAAATAAATGCCTTCAAGATTCCTATGAGGATTTATACTACTTTTATTCCCAACAGGATTCCACCCTTCCACCTTCAGTTCTGCCACTACAGATACCTTGCTTGAAACAAAGCTCTCAGAATGATAGTGATTCCAGAGGGCAGACGTACAGTATATAAACACAAAAACAAAGCTTTATTTACAGAAGTGAAACATTAAAAAAACACATTACAGTCAGCCCTCCACATTAGCAGGTTTCAATTTTGTGGATTTAATTATTCACAGATTATTTGCAGTCACCTCTGCTGCCTCCCTATGCCATCTTTAATAGGGACTGCAAGCCTCATGAGACTGAGAAACTGCAAATGAAGCTTGTAAATCCCTATTAAAAATGGTGTGGGGCAACAGTGGAAGTGGCAGTAAGCCCTACCACTTCTGCCTTGTGAAGAACCCTGATGCCTCAAAGGAATCCATGGAGGGTTGAATATGGTGATCATACTTTTTTGTGTGTCAAATATGGTTTGGGAGGGCCTATTCACAGTTTTTCCATTTTCATGGGGGTCCTGTGCCCCTAACCCTAGTGAATGAGGATTGATGACTGTATTTATATATAACATTTAAAGCACAACACTTTCCCTTCTCAGGCTAAATCACTCCACTGAAACCCCTTTCTCTCACTCCAACACTAATCTAACTCAAACCCTATCTCCTTGCTTCGCCCTTTTCAAACCGTAGGCTACAACTGCTCTCCTACAAAAACTTGACTTCAAAGAATCATTCACTAAGAGCCCCATGAAAATCTCCTGAAATGTTCCACCCATCAGCATCTACCTTTAACAGTCTTTTCTTTCCTCCCTACTAACATCTACTTACTGTATATTCACCCAAGTGAATCAAACAATATTTTTTAATATACAAACCCATAGCACTGAAATGTCCCTGCACTTACTACCAGAGGACTGCTAAAGGGAAGGAAGAGGTGAAATGGGGAGGAGAGCCACTGGCAGACTTTGGGAAAGAGGAAGGAGCCCGGCAGAACTATAGTGCTGAAAAACAGAGAAAGGACTGCTGTCGTCCCATACCACCTTGCTTCTTCTTCACTATGATCTGCAAACTGAGGCCTCCCATTTGTTCAATCATTTCCTTCTTTACATTAGGTGGCTGATTGGGTAGGGCTGGCTGTACTGTAGGGCACAGTGCGGTGGCTGCCTTGAGTGACAATGCACTGGGAGAAACAAATTCTCCACTCCTGTTCCCACCATCTCGGGAGGGCGCCTGCTGCTCTAGATTGCTGACACTCTTCCATGCTGTTCTCCAGAGCCTACTATTTGCTAAATGTCTGGCTAGAGGGCTCTTCAAGGACAATCCTAAGGAGTGACCAGGAAATCATCTCTGCCATGGCATTTGGAAAAATGGTTGCCTATGGGTGGCAAGTTCTTCCTCTCCCTCCTCCTTCTCCTCCTCCTCTCCTGGTGCTATCATACAATGGGTCTTTATCTTTTCTCTTGCTGCTGCTTCTTCCCCCTTAGACTCTGGCCAGAGAAGGATACAACCATTGCTTCCTCCTTTAGGTGGTGCGTGGTGCCTCTTCTTCATCTCCCAGAGGGAAATGTCTTCTCTAGTTGGAGTGAATATGGGCTGCCACTGCTTCATCTTAGGTTATGGGAATGATTAGGCCATCCCTAAACCAGGGCAAGGACTTTTCTATTGGGCAACCCCCTTTAGAATTCCCTCCCTTCTGCAGCATTATAGGCAGTGGTGACTGATGATTCCCCCATCAGCAGGCAAGGGATCTGCTCTAGGTCTTAGTCAGATTTTTGAAGGAACTATCCAAAGTGGCTGGACTTTGGTAACTAGTTTTTGCAGTAAATAGATAGAACAGCGTTAACTTTTTTTTTTGCCTGTAACAAGCACGGCTATAATTCACACCTTCTCAATGCAATGCAAAGTGGTTTTGCCTGCTACTCACTCCTGAGTGTTTTCTGCATCAATCTGAGCAACAGGAAACTTAGGCCATTTTCACTCTACACTGTTATAATGCTATTATTCCACTTTCAACATCCTGTGGAATCCTGAGTTTTGCAGTTTACTGAGGCCAAAGAGCTCTCTGGCTGGCAATCCTAAATGCCTCTTCCTAAACTGCAAATCCCAGGATTCCACAGGATGTTGAAAGTGGAATAATAGCACTATAATAGTGTAGTGTGGAAATGGGCATAGAATCATAGAACTGGAAGGGGCTCTATGGGTCACGGAGTCCAGCCTCTTGCTCAGTGTGGGATCTCCAGTTAAAGCATCCTCAGCTGGTAGCTGACCAGCCTCTTTTTGAAAAGACATCCAAAGGAGACCCCAGCACCTCTCTAAGAAATTTGTTCCATTGCCAAACCACTCTTACTGTCAAGAAGTTCCCATTAAAGTTCAATCAGAACTCTACCCTCCTGTAATTTAAAATCATTACACCTGGTCCTATCCTTTGAGGCAGAAGAGAACAACCTGCCCCCTGCTCTCTGTGACAGCCCTTGAAGAATTTAAGGAGTGCAACCATGTCACCCCACAGTCTTCATGGCCAGCTCCTTCAAGTAAGGGTTTTGCTTCAGGAAAAACATCAGTTTATCCTATTCAGTAGTGTCCAAGTGAATAAACAAGTCAACTATCCGCACAAAGAACATCATTTCTGCCAATGGTTCACGCAACATTCTCAATAATCATTTCAATCCCTGACTTTTTTTTTTTTTGAAAGAGCATCTCACTTGTAATGAAATCAATATCCAGAATGTAGCAGAAGGGGAGCGGGAGGAGAGATGCAAATTGAGCAATCATGCATGTGGGAAAATAACCACTCTGCTTTGGACATGTGAAAGACAAGGGCAATCAGGGGTGCTTTGGGAGACCTTAGGAATGATGTGGAAGAGATGAAGAGCATGCAATTAAAAGCAAGCGTGGTGAGGCTGCTCTTGTTAATTATACCTAAAGCGTTTGGAATTAACCAACCTGTGGATGCCAATGATGCACTATAATCAGTCATCAGCAAAAGAGCTGAACAGCAAGAGAAAGATCTCTCTCGCATACACACACACACACACACAGACATACTCTTATCATTGATAAAAACAAAGGCATGGCTGCCGAAGCATTCAGCTGGATGCATCAAAATAAAACGAAGAAGAACTCCGGTTGCAACACCAACATCAAGGTACCAAATACAATGACTCTTGATTCTATCTTCTTCATTCTAATGCAGTCTCTCTACTCTTTCCTGAAAATCCCACCAGAAGGAACACTATACATCAAGCTTATATCATCTTCATCTTTCTTTATTTTCCACCTTCATCCCAAGACTGTGACTCAAGGTAACTTACATATAATATATAAATAAATAAAATAAAATAAAATTACAATTGAAAATATAAAAAAGGAACATTAAAATTAAATTAAACTGCTACTCATATTAAAAATACACATACCAAAATGATATTAAAAAGTTAAACAATATAATTTAAAATGATACAGCACTGCAGCCCCGTTTCAAAAAACCTTCAGTTCTAAGAGCCTATCTGAATAAAACAGTCTTCTGCTGCTGACACAAGGAGGGGATCATTCTAAGTGGCCATTCTAGCAAGGAGGGGGCTACTCTGGAGCGGAAAATGTACTGTTGTTGTTGTGTGCCTTCGTGTCGTTTCTGATTTATGGTGACCCTAAGGTGAACCTATCATGGGCTTTTCTGAGGGCTGAAAGCTTGTGACACACCCAAGGTCATCCAGAATTCCACAGAATGTTGAAAGTGGAATAATAGCACTATAACAGTGTAGTGCAGAAATGGCCTCAGTTTCTCGCTACTGAAGTAAGCTGAGGACAAAGGGAGAAAGTGGGAAGAGGAGAGAGAAACTGGGTCATTTAGAAACCATCTGGAAAAGAGGGATGACTGACAATTAATCAGGACTGCCCCTGTCAAATCAAGACAATTGGAGTGCATGTCATCCCCTTGATCTCCAAGAGCACAAAAAACGGCCATGTTGGAGGACTGTACTACTTACAGGGTAGGTTTTAGGGGGATTTGGAGTGTTGCATGGTGATTTTGCTTGTTGCATGGTGGAACCTCCGCAATGACCAAAAACGTCCACAATGACCCAAAAAAGTGAGTAGCCATGGTGTAAGACCAAATTAATCTCATTGTAATTCATGAACAGGACGCCAGCCACAGTTAAGTTGGCATAGCTAAATTAAAGCACACATGGGGGGAGAAGGCAAATGAGTACTTCAGCAGTCAGAAGGCAAAACAAAAATGAAAATGAAAAATGAAAACCTTTAAGAAGCTCAAAGGAGAGCTCAGGAAAATAATCTACTCAGATCATTAGAAAGATCTTTGATGGACCTCCCAACCCTTTCCTGCTAAATTAAGCCATTATAAAAGAGAGGCTTTTTTTTACCCTCAGAAGATTATTAGATTTAATGTGATCATGCATTTAAGAGAATGTAGTTAAACTTTCTTCTGGCAGAACTGCACCAAAGTCAATAAGAGTCACAATGCCAACAGAGTGTTTTGCTCAGCCGAGCTGACAGTTAAAGTGTATTGTTTTTGGATGAGAGTACTTCCGTGGATTGTAAAATGTCAACAATAATTAGTTGCTTAAACAGGCCGTAATCTTCTAGAAGCTTTTCTCAGAAAATCACAGCATGTAATACACCCTCTGGGTTTACAAAAAGATGCACAGATATATGTTGATTAGACGTGATATATAAATCAGCAAAGAGCAAGATTATTTTTTCAAGATCTTTAAGAGTGCTGAGCTGCAGGATAAAAGAGTGATGGAACAATGGGTTGCAAACATCCAGTGCTTCATGCTCCCCACTTCTCTGAGTGACAGGATGATACAGGCTTAGTTTACAGGCTTAGTTTGCCTGTGGTGGGAGTGAGAAAGCACTAGCGTCTTCATGGCATCTCTTATAATAACATATACAGCTTGAGCAGGTGGTAAGCAAGGAGGAACACAGACAACAACAGCACTTATTTCTTACCTACCTCTTCCTATGAATCAAAGTGGGGTACCACAGGTTAAAATACAGCAACAAATAGGCAACCAAAGCAGTTAAAAACATGGGAACACCAATTAAAAATACATAGCATTAACATCAGTTTAGAAAGCATATGTATTAAAAACAATCAATTCATTCAATTCATAGTGTAAAAGTAGTGGTGGAGCTTGGAGCATGTGAAGGGAGGGCGGAGGAGCGGAGGGGCGGGGGCGTGGCTACGGTATGCAGGGGTGTGGCTACTGTGCATGGGGGCAGGGCTACAGTGGACGGGGCGGGGCCAGGATGCACAGGGGAGGGCAAGCAAGGAGCTGCGGCGCCCCCAAAAATTGCTGCCAGGGCCGCACTGCCCCAATTGCCCGCTCATCCTTACGCCACTGTGTAACAGTAAATTTTGAAGATATATTCTGTTTGTTGTTTTAAAAATGTTTTTATATAGATAATTATTATTTTTCGATGATTGATAATTAGTATAAAGTAATTTAGAATAACTTAATTGTGTGCTTGAGAAACTAAGTAAATAATTAAAATGATAAATCATAAGCAACAATTAATAATTATAAGATAAAATATAGTGTAAATGTTTAAGTAATATGAAATGTTAGCAATTAGGGCAGAAGCCAATTGTAGTTATGTTCTGTTAGTATTTGATTTAGATATATGTAGATGTCTGTTAATGCTTGTATGGAAGTATTTTGTTGTTGTTGTTTTGTTGCTTGGTATTTGTATGTTTGGATTGTGTTTTTTTTTTTTCTTAATAATTTTTTAAAAACCCAATCAATTCATAATTTAAAAACTCATATAGTGGGTGCTCAAATTTCACCCAGGGTTACAGCCCTGTAGAACTTTAGAACTTTAAGATCACCCAGAGAGGCCCTTCTCTTTGACCATTTCCGCACTACACTCTTATAGCGCAATTATTCCACTTTCAACATCCTACGGAATCCTGGGATTTGCAGTTTAGGGAGGGGCCGGCCGGTGGGTTGCTCACATAGCATAACACACCCCATGTGTTCAAGGTGTCAGCAGGCAGCCAAGGGTGGAGTTAGGGGTTTAAGTACCTTTTTTCTGCCCTGAAGGAAATGTGTGAATTGCTCTCTGGTAGAGTCAACAAAGAGGTCTATTAGGTTCTGACTGCCTTTGCAGCCAGGTGACAAAGCATTAAGGGAATTCACTATAGCCTGGAGAGGTGAAAAACAAAAGGACTGTTTCTGTGGAAAAGAGGTAGTAGGATGTGAGCTTTTAGATACTCCTTCTAGCACCTTCGTTTGCTATTGTTTTATAGGCTTGGGTACTTTAGAGAACCATCTAAAACCCACAAAGTTAAGTTTTCCGATTTATTCCCCTGAACTTATCACCTGGCTGTGCTAAGGCCTTTGTCCTAGCTCCAGGAAGCTTCCAGTCAGAGTCCTTGTAATTTCCACACAGCATTTCAGCCATAAGTTCAAGATTTATATTTCATGCCAATTAAACAATGTTTATAGCCGATCATACTGTATCACAGATTGTGGGGGTACAGCATGGTAACAGCACCTTGGCATCCCAGTCTCCAAAAACACAGTTGGACTTGACAGCCCATGAGGCCCCTTCCAACTCTTTGATTCTATTATTCATTTTGCCAAAATTTGGAGCGTCCCCATCTTACTTGTTTGGATCATGCCTTCCACTCAGACTGGGCAAAAGAGATGAAATGAATATACTATCTAAATATACTGAGTGCCTTGAATCAGCCTTTCAACGTGTATTAATGATGGGTATGCACTGACCACAAGATCTGGTTCATATCCCCACATGGCAATTCAGAAAATAGCCTAAAATAGAAAAAAGTAACACTGATATTCCCTTCACACCCTCAATTTGATTCAAGCCTGATTCCCAATCCAGAATTTTGTGTTTTCAATTTGATGTGGCACATTTTCCCACTGGAAATCAACAAATGACTGTCTTTTTCTCTCTTGGTCAGACTCGGATGGTATTTTCAGACAGAAGAGTCCCTGCTAAGGAGCTTGTGTGTGACAAATTTGAGACAAATAATTGGTGGGAGTTTTGGGCATAAAATGATAGTTGAAGAGGATGTCATTCCTCCTTGAAGACACAGGGTAAATTCTGATGGGAAAAATAGTATGCTTTTAGTGACTTGTCATAGATGTCTGTTCCTGACTTCCTGATGTTCAGTTCATTTGATGCCTGCCTTACCTAAAAAAATCAACAGCCATCCAAAGCATAACCAGTATTTTATCCTTTTTTTTTTTTTTTTTTACAAAGCTAAAAACTTAAAGTTGTCTCAACTATAGTCATTTCTTGGTTTATGTGTCTTTCACCATTTCATAAACCATTTGTTTCCACACCTACTTTGGCATGGTGTGGCCTCATTTGCAAAGCTCTTCCCTCCCTTCTGTACCTGTGCTTGTCCAGTTAGAAGACTTCCTTTTGTCTTTCTGAAAAGGACTGAAACCATCACTCCAATGGATGTGCTTGTAGACCATGCTAAGCTATAATCCTAGCACTCTATAATTGACAGAACAGCAACCAAGAACTACATATACCACCAGATGACTTTACACTTCACAGACATACTCCTTTGTTTACGTAGTAAAATAGCAATGGAGTCCATTAATGCACTATATGACTATGAATATATGACTATATACATATGTATGTAGGTATGACTATGCACTACAGAAATACTACATCCTGTCTTTGCAGAAACTTGCAAATCAGAAAGGGTATGTGTGTTGCAGTCATTGTGCTCCATGTAATTCATGTTCTGGCAGGGAGGAAGAAGACCTTCTTCTCTAGAGGGAGAGGAAATCATATTCTGCCCAGTGCCTATGGAGTGATCAGAAATGTGGTGCTTCACTTGGTGGCATTAAGGTGTATTTGCTCCATGTTTGGAAGACACCCAAGGTAGAAAAAATATTAATAAATATTCAAGACTCAGATGAAAAGGGAGTTTCCTGAGCATTTAGAAATCCTAACAAAGAGACTCATGGATGGATGAGAATCTTTGCAGTTCAAGACTTACTCTGCCTTAAAAAATGCATACACATTTTTTATGTTAGAAAATTGTGTTTTGTGCAGAAAATGCTGTTGTGTGCAGAAAATTGGTATTTTATGTACAGAAATTTTTTTTTGCACAGAAAGTCAGAGAAAATTTAAAACAACAGAAATGCACAAAAAAATTCTGTTTCCTGCAGAAAACTTCCATGTGTGGAGTTTTTGCAGAATAATCTTGAACTGTGAATTCTCCTAGAAAATGGTGCACTTTGCAAGGATTTTCTTACAGCAAGGAGAAAAATGGTTAAACTGTTCTATCCCACAAGAAAGAAATTTATGAAGATTCATATCCCTAGATGCTGTGACATTGTAATGAGATAAAAGAAGCATGTGGAGACGAGGGAGAATGCAGGATGTGGCAGGGTGTAACCACCACGGTCTCCTCATCTGACTTGAACCACTTGCACTATGAAAAGAGCTGCATCATTTAAACGGCATGGGTACAAGCCATAAATTTTTTGGTATAAAGGAAGGAAACTTTGGATAACACAAGTCTGAATAATAAGGGTGGTGTAATGTGAGTTAATACGGTACAAAGGAAAAAAAAAATCTGTAGCAGGAGCATTGGAGAGCAAGTAAAGCTTATATTGCTGTGTGAATCCACCCACACATGGAGCTGACTGTGCCAGTTCATGTCTTCCCTCCAATATTTCTCTCCTTTTCATCTATCCTGTCTCACTCTCAGGCTTCAGAACTGTGCAGCCCTTCTCCCTATATTTCCTGTGATCCTTCAAGTATGTCTTTCCCTCAGTCACTCTCTAGCTTCAACCACTTACAAAAAGTATACACAGAAAAACATACCAGTCTGAACAGTTCTGTAATCTCATCTGATTTTAGGTACTGGTAATAGGCAGTGTCAGGGCATGGTTAGTAGTGCTATGACAGCATTCTACCTGAAACCTTGCAGAGCCATTGCCAGCTAGAGTTGGTAGTGCTGGGCTGGATGGACCAAAGGGTCTGACTCAATATAAAGCAAAGTCCTTTGCTCCTCTACACAAAATAAAGTTTCACTGAATTACTGCCCCAGTCTTTTTGTTCTAGTACAGGGAAAGGACTGGGCTGCAGCCATTCAAAACTGTCACTAGTAGTAATGTTTATCATCATGATCATCGTTGTCATGGCCGCCATCATCATCGTCATTGTAATCGTCGTCGTCGTCATCATCATCATCATCATCATCATCCCTTGCCTCTAATAAGCTCAAGACAGTGTTCATGGCTCTCTTTTCTGCTTCATTCTCATAACAACCCTGTGAGGTTGGTCAGGCTGTCACTCACTGAGTTTCATGGTTCAGTGGAGACATGAATATGGAATTTCCAAGTTACAGTCCAAGCCCCAATCATAGCATGACCTCAGCTCTCCTGTTAGCTATAATTTTATGGCCATGAATACCAACTGTTAATGCAGGTAAATTGTGCTACATTGCCATTCAGTATAGAGGTTGCATGATGTCACTCCACCAGCAAATATTAAGATTATGCTGAAACGATGTAAGCTCTCAGTCAATAATTGGGTTTATCTTTTAAAGAAAGACTATATTTACACCTTAGCTTATTGTTTGTGTGTGATAGTTACCATCAATTAAAAATATTAATGGGGAGAATAGAGGTTAGTCCAGGACTGGCACCTCAGTCAGGATGGAAGTAGTGATGGTTTCCACTCCAGGGATGCAGTGAATCCAGATTTTACTTTAGTCTATTTTAGTTCCAGACTTTAAGGAACCACCCAAGCTGTTGAAACCTATTACCTAAAACAGATGCAGCACCTTGGATAGATTCCAAGGTGCCAAGGGCAGATTGACTGCACCTTTGATGTGGAAGTCTCTGGTTGACCCTGGCATCTGCTGTATTTTCCCCTTCTCTCAATTCTTAAGCTTCTTTGCCTTAAAATCTAGCATAGTAAACCCTTATCTATAATAGGAGTTGGCAGCCATGGAAGGTTCAGGGACTGCAGTTGCTCTACTCACAGGCATCCACTTTTCCCAAAAACAGAGATGAGAGAGTAGTCACTTCCAGTTTTGGGGCCCAAAAGGCTAGTTCTTGTATCTCAGAGGCTTCTGGGGCTACAATTTTAAATGTTGGGGCTCTACTTTTTGTTGTTTGTAGTGATGAGAGCTAATAAGGCCAGCACTGGGGGCCTTAAAAGCCACAGCCCCAAGTCAACATCCCCTCAGTGTAGCATAAATATTTGTGTGGGGACCTACACTATGCTGAGACATATTCCTCTTCCCAACATTAATAGAAGCAGCTGTTTTTGTGCTTTTCAATGAGCAGGCAGGATCAGGATTGTATAATTTTAGAGGATGAGAGAAGTGTCTGGTTATGTCCTCATAGTCAGGCACAAAATAATGACAGCAGTGCTGAGACCTCTAGAGGACCCCAGTGGATCTCAGCACTGATGTCATCATTTAGCATCTGGCTATGGGAATGTGATCAGATGCTCTTCCTGCCCTATATTCTTGCTGCAAAGCACACAATGTCTGTGCAGGGTGGCTTTAGGAGCTTTTACAGTAAGTTGGTGGGGGACTCTCAGGACTGTGGGAGGAGGAAGGGAACACCAACCTTCACAGTGCTCCCAAAAGGCCTCCACAGAAACAGGAGATCCTTACATATGGGTATGTTCCTAACAGAATTCTGCCCCACATGTCCCATGGGCATGTGTAGCCACAAATAGTGAGATAACGGAAACTTAGAGAAGCAACTCCAACGATGTTTAGCTAGCATCAAAAATGCTTCTGTCTCTTATTTTTCTCAGAGTCTTGCCCCTGGTGCCCCCATATTTCCCCATTTCTTGAGTTCTTCTGCTTCTTTTCCTTGAGATCCAATATGGTAGACCCTTGCCTGTAATGGGAGCAGAAAGGGGAATGGCAGAAAGAGATTAAAATAGGGAGAGGACATAGTTAAGAATGGGCAGTTTGTGGATTGTTTACTTAATTTTAGGTATTATTTCTCATCTTTCCAATATTGAGGTTTTGAATGTTTCCACTTATATAGACAAAATGGCGCAAGAGGGAGAGGTCAACAAGAATGGGTGCATTCTGAGGTTGTTTGTTGTTGTGTGCAGTCATGTTGTTTCTGACTTATGGTATCCTTAAGGCAAATCTATCATGAGGTTTTCTTGGCAAGATTTGTTTAGAGGAGGCTTGCCCTTGCCTTCTACTGAGGATGGAAGGGTGTGACTTGCCCAAGGACATACTGTGGCTGAGCAGAGACTGTCCTATAAAATTCTGATTATTCTCCTGGCTCAGTCTGATTTGTTGTGTGTCTTCAAGTCATTTCTGACTCATGGCCACATTAAGGTAACCCTATCATGGGGTTTTCTTGGCAAGATGTGTTCAGAGAGGGGTTGATTTTGCCTTTCTCTGAGGCTGAGTATATGTGACTTGCCCAAGGTCACCCAGTGAGTTTCCATGGTCAAGAGAGGATTTGAACCCTGCTCTTTCAGAGTCCTGGTTCAACGCACAAACCACTCTACTACACTGACAATAAGGCTTGCAGATATACAAAAAAATTTAGGAAGGGGAAATTTCAAAACTCAGCAATAGCCCAAGGAGAACAGAGAGAGATCTGCTCTGTGGTCCCAGCATACAGATCTTTGAGGAGGAGTGGAATGGAATGGCTGGAATTCATTTCACTGCAGGTCTCTCCATTCTCCAATGTTGTAAATGTTCATAAAAAGGTTTAGAGACCAATGCAGAAATTCATTTTTGTGGTCTTAGAGAACATGCAATTGTCCCTAGCATGGGGCTGAGGGTGGAAGTGTGAAAAAACTGTATCACAGACCAACACCTTAGAAACCTCAAGGAATTTATGGTAGAAAGGCAAGGGAAAAAGTCACTTGTTAAGATGCATACCTCTAGGAATTTCAGGCAATCAGATGGTAAAACTGTTCACAATTATGCCTTGAATTGCTTGGATACATCAACTTAGAGATATTTTGGGAGTGATATCACTAACAGTATGTTAGCAGTGATGACACTGTTTCGCTTTAGAACAAGCAGGGCAAAAGAGACTGCATAAAACTGTATAATTATGCTATACGATTTCTCTGAAACACTACCATCTTGTGACTATTTGGAAATAAAAGCATTGTAAAGCCAATTTGCTTTTTATATTGTATACCAGCAGCATGGGAATTATCATTAGATGAGATAGCCTATAATTCAGCAGTTCTCAGGCTATCTGGTGCAGGGAATTGGCAATTAATTTTTTCCAGTGTGCCAGAAAACAGTATCATATTTATGCTCCTTGGCTACAATTGCTTCTTTCTTTCCTAGAAACTTATCAGGGATCAGCAATTAATGGTTCATGGACTACCACCAATCCAGAGACCACCAACATTTTGAATAGCGCTGATACAGTGCATACTTTTTTGAATTACATCTGCCAAAATGCCCCAGCCAGTATGAGCCACACTAAAGGTGTGTGATTTATGTTTTGGGATGCATAATCCAAAAAGGTAACTTTTTACTGCTAATCTATCCCCTATCAAGTCCTGACCATGCAATCATGATGAATGTAGGAGAAACGTGCAGTTCCATGGAATTTTTGACTGTGACCAGGCATCCTTTCACACTACATAGTTATATCACTGTGATTCCACATTTACTGTCATGGCAACATCCTATAGAATCCTAGGATCTACAGTTCAGGGAGGAGTATTTAGGATTCTAAGGCAGATAGCTGTAGTACCTTCCGGGACTACAAAACCTAGAGATCGATGGGATGTTGCCATTGCAGATAAAGTGGAATCGCTTTAATTGTGCTATAATTGTGTAGTGTGAAAGGGGCCTGGTTTTCTGAGAGTGAAGAGCAGAATGACATTGCTGTTGGTAATCTTAGGGACTGCAAGTAAATTGTGTGCATGTGATTGTGTGTGTGTGTCAGAGAGGGAAGAAGGGAGATTGACTGTTTGCAGCAATAGTTGTGGGAGTGCAGCCAAAAAAAGATAGAAAAGGGGGACCTTAAGTGAAGATCCAGGTGGTAACTATTGATTGGCAAGTTCAAGAACCCTGCTTCCCCTTTTGATCTTTACTTATTCTTAAAGTGCTATTGGGTCAGCAAGCTCTTCCAAAAGAAAATGCCTTCAAACAGGAGATGTCCTCTATAAAGCAGAAGTCACAGGCCAGAATCTGGATGGTGTGTTATGCATACCCTATGGAAGTGCCTAGATATCTTTATCCAGCACAGAATGCCTGCATTCAGCTGAAGATTGAAGAAGCAGAATTGCTTTTAAGCATTACAGTTCACTGCCATGGCCATTTATTGGCCTGATGAGTCCACTTCAGGTTTTGGACAAACTTTAAAGCAAGTATCTAAGAGGCTGACCAGGTTCAGCGCCTTGGATAGCTTAGTGACATGGGAGCCACCAGCACCACTGGACATCATCATTCTGTGCACCAGTCTGTTATGTGACTGCATCCTGCTTCCATAATCACTGTGACTTCTAACTGTACAATTGCAGGCGTTTCTCTGTACTGTGATTATACGTATGCCGAATGCTACAAGATGGTCACCATACAATCAGAAAAAAAAAGTGGAGTCTCACAATGGTCCCCTAAATGCCTTATCAGAAGAGTGCTATGTAGTGATAAAGATAAGGGATTTTGGGGAGGGAGTTGTTCTCTCGCTATGAATTTCCTCCCCAAAGAGATACCTGGTACCTACTTTACACTATTTTCACCTCCAGGTTCAGGACATACTAAATTTCCTAGGCATTTTATAAAAAGATAAGTCCAATATTATCCTTCTCATTGAAATGAATGGGACCTGTTAATCACAACTTGTTTAGGTTCTATTGATTTCCGTGGGCCCATTCAAGGTGAAACTAACTTTGCCATTAGTCCTCACTCTGCAGTATGCTTTTGGTTGTTGCCTCACAGTGTCATTAATGCTCAAATGTGGAGTTTAGAAAGGGACATTTAGAGCTCTCCATTACCTCATCAAACTATAAATCCCAAGATTCTGGAGGATGCGGCAACAACATTTAAATGCTATATTTGTGTAGTGTGAAAGAGACCTTCATTCTATGTGGACATTTTGAGAATATGTTAGTGCAACTGCTTCCATCGCTCACTGAAATCTGTGTTGGGTTCATCTCTACCCCATCCTGCTGCACTTGAGCTGTGTCTCCAAAACAATGTGGATAAATTATGTCCTTTAACATTTTGTACTGATGCGTATCATGAGCCATTTGCTCTGGCTTCAAAAAGCAAATATGTTTCCCTTCTTTGATGTTTGTCCATTGTTCTCCCCCAACCTCCTCAGACCATCAAGTTCAACGACCAGACAGGAAAGTAAGCTGGGAACAAGCATTTACCAAGTACACTCTACAAATATATTTAGTTCCCAGTTTTGCTTGAGTGTGTGTGTTGAGAGAGAGAGGAAGGGAGGGAGGGAAAGAAGAAGCTGGAAAAGAAGTATTAGCTGTGCACTAATTAAGTGACTAAGCAACAAGCATAAAGAAAAGGGAATGTTAAATGAAATAGCTAATAATAAGGCCAGAAAAGTTACAGACCCAAAGGCATACACTAAATTGGATTGTGGGCAGGTGGTAAATTGCTCAGGCCATTGCATCTCCTTTACAATCATGCAATGACATGATTTACACATCCTTCACAATGACCAAAACCAAGAATTACCACACATTTTCTTAGACCAAGGAAAACCATTTCATTCTTCTCCAATCCAGTGCCATCTACTTTGACTGGCAACTGCGTTCCAAGGTTTCAGGTGGAATCCCCCAGTCTGTCATTAGAGAATTATTTTTCAAACAGGAGCTATTGTCCCTTGACTCTTCACTCCACAATGAATGGAAGATAAACCCACAAAGATGGTGAGGTTTTCACAATACATGCCACACTAGAGTTTTTTTTAGAATGTTTGCCAAATATTCATAGCTGGTCCAGCATGTGCGTGTTTGAAACAAGAACACAGCTGTAGTTGAAGAAGCTAATTTATGGATACAGAAAAGGAGGATGATACAAATCAGATGTGAATAGTCTGAGATCCAATTCACAGATGTCGGCAGTTGTCCCTGACCCATCTAATAAAAATAATCTGACTTGCTCTATAGCATTTTCACTTTAAAGAATCATAAAAATCCACACCACTTAGAGAAACTTGGAAGACATTGTAAGAACAGGAGTGCGGTTGTAGCAGTGGTATATGGGGGTACACAAAACAGTAACACCAATTGTTGATTTTTCCCACAGAGGCAGGGAAAGAACCACCCACTTGAGGAGCAAAATGTATCCTTTTTTAAAAAAATCACACTCAGGGTAAGAATACAATACTTTGGCACGAGGATGGGAAAAGCCTGAAACATCCTAGGATGTAAACATTTTTTGAAAGAAAAAGGAAGGAAGGAAGGAATCAGCAGGGAACTGAGCAATAAATACCACCATGTCTCATCACATTTATCCTGTCTGGATAACCACAGAATCACTTTAATGTGTCCCAATAACTTGTTCGCCAGAACCCTAGAGGAGTTTGACTGTTGACAACTTTTGTTTGTGTATGTAAGTGCCTATGTAAAAGCACACAGAAAACAATCCTCAAATGTAGTTGGGTTGTATGGCTTTCACATACATACATACATGACACATGTTACTTATTACTAAATTCACAGAACTGCTGCTAAAAATGCAAACATGCTGGTGCTAGCTAAGTCATAAAATCATAGACTCAATTAACATGTTGGCCTAAGTCCCATCATTAGCCCTGCAAATGATTCAATGGCTCTACTCTGGTCAGGACGAACCAATAGGATGCCTTTAGTTATGTCATGAGAAACCTTCATCCCCTTCAAGCGTCTGATGATATACTAGAACTTCCTGGTGAATTGTAACTCAGTAGTCTCCAATTTTCCTTTCAAGTTACTTTGCTCCACAATGCTTTTCTAAAAGGCCATAGTATCCTCAGAGGTTGCAGTGTTCTTCCACAGTTTTTCTTTTATTTTCTTTTTTAATATTGACATTCCTCATGTCAGATTCTCATGGCTATTTCTTCCTTCAGAGGGTATTTGCTTGGTTGTGCTGGACTGAATGCAGAAGAGGATAGCAGAAAAAATATGGCACAAAATCTCATCTTAAGATGAGCAGGTGAATGAATTCCTGATGTTGTGGGTGACACTGAAGGTCCTACACTCATCTACCGAATTGAATATATAGAGAACCTGCACTTGTGTTTGTGTATGGGACCCTTTTAATCACAGTTGTCAGTGATGTTACCATTTCTCCAGAAGAAACCCCTAAAGCTTGGATATTATCCACACAAGATAATGTCATTTTATTAACCAGACATAACTAAAGGGACAGCACCATCTGGTGGTTTCAAATATGATGAAATTAAGTGAAGAAAGCTACAACAAATATTGTGATTTTTTTTCAAAAAAAGGAGGGAGGGGGAGAAAACTAGAAATCTTGGAAGCTAAGAAAATGAAGATGATTAGAGCTTGGCGAAGCTACTTTTTGGACTATGGCTCCCAGAATCTCTCAGTGTACATGGCCTTTCTGGATGCTGTAGTCCAAAAAGTCACTTTTTCAAGCTTTGATCAAGATTATAAAATATATACACCTCATAATAAATATAGAAGAG
Organism: Iguana delicatissima; assembly: GCA_948472985.1. Taxonomy (NCBI): domain Eukaryota; kingdom Metazoa; phylum Chordata; class Lepidosauria; order Squamata; family Iguanidae; genus Iguana; species Iguana delicatissima. Next base: position 176,449 of record CAOKZL010000108.1, read on the forward strand.
GGGTTTCAAATACCTGTGAGGCATGGTTACCAAAAGCATGGAAATGGCAACCATAGAGATATGAGTTTTTCTGGATCAGACCCAAAAGCCTATGTAGTCTAGCTTAATGTTTCCCACAATGCAGTGGAAACATGATACTTCTGGGAAACCCACAAGCAGCCGTGGTTGAGCCTCCACCTATTAAACCTCCCTAAATTCATCACTGTGCTAGGCAACAATTCAGGATTTCCACAGCCTCCTTGGTGTTACTTGGCAAAGAGTGGTAAAACTGGTTATCATCAGTATAGTGGTGAAAACCAGTCCCCAAACTCTTTTGGTGTACAGAGCATTTCCTGGTAGTACTCAGCCAGGGAAAGTCAGAATGACTGCAATGGAGCCATCCCATAGAGGCCAAACACCCAGGAAGGTCATCACAGCTGATTGTGTTAACAGACTAACAGTATAATATATGGTATTGCTTCATCCTTTTGCCGTCTGTGGAGGACAAATTACTTGTTGTCTGCACAACAAAAGAAATGGACACAAATCTGAGAGCAAAAAAAAAAAAAATGAGAACGTGCAGAAAGCAGCGGAAAATATTTCAGTCCTGCAGGACATTCTTCAGCTAATCTGAAAATTGCCATAATCTCCTCCCTTCCACACAGCCTATAAAAATTCCAGAATGAAACTGTGAAACTAAAATTGCTCAGCAAATTTGAGATTTGCTGATTACAGTGCATCCTAAAGTTAGAGGTTAATTTATGTATATATGTGTGTGTGTACACACATATACACACATGTACTAGCATATATACCCAGGGTTGCCTGTGATTTTATTTTCTCATAGATAATACTTGTTAGAAAGACTTGAATTCCTATGTCTCTAATTCCCTCGTCCAGTACCTGTAACTTTTGCCCATATTCCCCAATCCAGTCTGTACTCAGAGTTGTTAACATACAGAGTTTGGGTTCCTAAGGGAATACACTGCCCTCTTTCTTGCTGCTTGGCCTTCTCTCCATAGCAACCAGCCTGAGCTCTCTGGCTGAGAAATCTAAAGGCCCCTCCCTGAACTTCCATAGAATCTTCACAGCCAGCCAATCATATGGGGTCTTCACCTCACGCAGCCAATCATATGAGGTTGTTGCCTGCCTGACCCAGACAAACAGACAAACTCAGGCCCTTTCCGCACTGGGGTACTAAAACGGTGCAGAGCGACCTCCGACGGAGGTCTTCTGCACCGTGGAGTGGATTGGGGCGGACTACTTTTTGTAGTTCCGCACCTCAATCCGCTCCGAAGCGACCGGAACTGGTGGCGCGGCGTGTTTTTAAAAACCTCTTTTCAGAGGTTTTTAAAAAGCACGGAGCACGCAGCCCTGTGCACCTCCATCGCCGCGCTCCGGTGCAGATTTGCAGGCACGCAATAGTATGTGCCTGCAGATCTTCCGGGGGCGGGCTTTAGGCTGGCGAGCTTCTCCGGTTGGTGGAGAGCCTCCACCAACCGGAAGCCACCATTTTGGACGCCGAAGCCACCATTTTGGACACCGGAGGACTGCGGAGCAGCGAGCTCGCGCTGCTCTGCATGGCGACGGACTTACCTGGCTGCCGGTAAGCTCCGTTTTAGCGCGTTTTCCCCGTTTCCCCCTCCACATGTGGAAAGGGCCTCACTCACAAACTTTGACTTTTATATAGGAGAGACAGAGAGAGAGAGAGAGTCAGAAGTAAATCATCTTAAGTCCCATAGCGCTTATTCGGGTGTAATTTCGGTTTTTAAGTCAGAGGTGAGGGATGTGTAACCCTCCAACTCCCATCAACCATAGTCAGCAAAACCAATAGTGAAGGATCATGGAAGCTGCATCTGGATGGCTGCAATTTGCTCAGCCCTCTCATAAACAGATGGTGGGTTTATTTCCCAAGTGCACAATAAAGCTAAGACGATTGTCACATCATAGTCCTGTTCTTATATTGTGTATGTTATACAAACACCACAAATCTACTGCAACTCTTCTGTTTAATGGCTGTTTGACAACATGTTTACATTTTTTCCCCTCTGAATTCTCTTTCATTCCCCTCGCCCGTAAGAGATCTGCCAGCTGAAGATAACACATCAGGCATCTGACAACATGGTTCGTCCACCTCAGTTTATGTCACAATCAATGTGTTAGTCTGTTATGGTGTTGTAAGACTCTGAGTTGGTATTGCTGCAACAGACTAACAGGGCTACCCTCCCACCCCCAGAATATGTTACTATGCATGTAGACACATAAAAGGCAAAGGAAGCCATGTTGATTCATGCGGAAAAGAAACCCCAAATCTCCACGATCAGGGAATCCTTTGGTCAGGACCAACCAAAACACCACAAAATAATGAGCAAGCTCTCAGTTCTCCAAAACTCTTTATCAGATTAGATTGAAGTAGAGGCAATCTGTGGCCGTATACAGTGGGCCCTCCACTTTTGTGGGTTCGGTACTTGGGAATTTGATTATTCGCAGGATATTTAATAATTTAATTTAATTTAAAGAATTCTTACTCTATCCCCCCCCCCAAAAGTTATCCTCAGGAATCTCTAGGCCCTCCAGCACAATTCTATGGTCTGCTTCCAGCAGAACTGGACTATAGAGTTGTGCTAGAGGGCCTAGAGATTCCTAGACAGAACACCTCTCTAGGCATTGCTAGGTCCTCCAGCATGACTCTATGGCCTACTCCTGCTGGATGTTGACCAAGGAATCATTCTGGAAGACCTAGAGATTCCTGGAGAAGTGTTCTCACGTTTGTTTGTTTTTTAAATGTTTGTGATTTTTACATTTATCCCCTTTTTCCCATTTTCATAAGGGTCTTGTGCCCCTAATCCCCATGAAAGTGGAGGTCTCACACATGTTGTCAGACAGTATGGTTGCTAACCATTAGTCATTCTGGCTAAGAATACCAGAAACTGCAAGAACAACCAAACCACTGCCTCACACAGGGTCCCCATCCCTAAACTGCAAATCCTCAGACTCCAAAGGATGCAGCTGTGGCGGTTAAAGGGAAATTGTAGTGCTATAATTGTGTTAGTGTGAAAGGGCCCACTGTTAACATACTGCTGCTGGTACTAGAGGTAGTATACAGCCTTCATGACTAGCAGCCATTGATAGCCTTGTCCCCTGTGTTATTATTATTATTATTTTTTCTTTCTCAGCCATCTCAAGTGCAGGCTGAAACCCACACAACGCTTACAGGGCCCATGAAGTCTGCTTTTTCTTCCTTACACTTCCCCGGCCTTACGCTTCCTGTGTAAGACAGTGACCAAATGCAGACTTGGGTGCATGAAGAAAATTGACAGCTCTGAGCTCTTCTCCTAGCTGTTTCGCTTTTACCTTCTTAACAGAGTTTTGAAGAAATAAGGAGAAAATACAGTAAGGTTACACAAGGAAGAGGACAGTGTTTAGGGATTTTAAAAGTGCCAGCTGCTGTTTCTCCTCCTGCCTACCACGGCTGCCCCGCATTGCCTTCTTGCTGGCTCCATCAAGAGCTCCACTAGGAGAAGGGAGAAAGGATGGCCTGGCAGAGCGTTCAGAGAGAAAGAAAAGCAGAGATTCAGTGCTGTGGGGACAGGGAGGAGACGGGAGAGAGACCTGGAAGGGCAAGGTGAGCTAGCTAAGTGAGGCAGCTGAGGGAATTATGGTGGACCAGATGAGGCAGGTGTCAGAAGCGGTAGCGAAGAGGGAAAGGAAGGCAAAATTGTTATTTGAATACAGTGAAGGTTAGCAGTATTTCTAGTAGCAATGATCACAGCTTGTATAGTAGGAGCATTTAAAGTGAGAGCTGTCTTAGCAATCAGTGGGTTAAAATAAAGGCTTATTCTACTTATCTGGCAGGTTAGGGACCAGAGCACTGTCAGAAAACGGAATTGTTTGAAAAGCGTAACTCATGTACTGTACTGTAGGGAGCATGAAGGACTTGCAGAGGGTCACTTGGGACCAGCTACGCAAATGCTGCTTGCAAAGCCTCTTAGCCAGCTTAGCGCCTTTTCCCCCCTTTCAGTTCACTTCGTGAGCAGCACATGTGTGCAAGCAGTTCCAAATGAGCCTCTGTAGGCAAGAAGAACTGTTGAAAGCATGGAACTCCTGTTGAATTAATGGAACTTGTTCTTAATTTAGAAGCGTCAAAAGAGCAAGTTGTTAAATAACGGGATGTCAAAAGGTGGGGGCTTCCTGTAGCCAGTTGGTAAGTGTATCCTCTTTTTTGCTTTTCAAAATATAATATCCCTATAGTTGGCCCTGCTTAGAAGCAAGTCCTATTATGTTCAATAATACTTGCTTCCAGGTATGTGAGCAGAGGACTGCAGCTTTTTCCCCTCATTCTCTCCCCACCTTATTAATATCCAGCTGGATCAAGAGTTCTGGACAACTCAAAAGCTTGCTTACTGTTTATGACAGTAAATAGCAGTGTATGGACAAGAACTGGAAGTGCTGGTAAGTCCAATCAGACAAAAGCAGGCTGGTATCTATTTGATGTTTCCTATTTTTTTTAAAAAATTAAAAATTGGTTTTTTAAAAAAAACCAATAATATTCCTTCTCCTGTCACTGTCATATCCCATCGAAAAGCACTTCACATTCCCTGCATCAGATAACATGAGCTCATGCATCCACCAGAGGTCACTGTGGGTGCTGCAATTGGCATTCCTGTTTTGTCCAAAAAGGCATTAAAGAAAAAAAAAACTTGACAGTTTTAAATAGCTGTAACTTCTGGTTCTGATTAAAATCTTCAATTTCCCTCTCCCCATAGTTATTTCACATGGCTGAAATAATTATTGGCTGTGGGAATAAAATAATTATTGGCTGTGGGAATAAAATGGTGGAATATAATGGCTTTTTCCTCCCCCACAAATATAAAAACAGTATTAAAAACCCATACATAGCAGTATGGCAAGATTACTTAAAGAAATAGACCTAAGTTATTCTAATTCTTTGTCTTTTGGAAGAGCTAGAATTAAAAAAAAAAGTTTAAGAAGAAACCTTTGTCTATCTAAAGAAAAAAAATTGGATATATTATAACACCAGATCATGTTAAGGCTGGACTGGATAAATCACAAACTGCCTTTATAATAAGGAAGACTGGTGGGGGGGGGGAGTAGGGTCTACAGCCCATACTCAAAACAGCTCAGTGGGCTGATCCAAAACTTGGCAGGGGAGGAGGCTCTTTTTAGGATGGTCACTACTGATTTTGAGTAAGAAAGGCAAATAAATTATTATTTAAATGAGTTTAAAATTTGATGAGTGTCCTGTAGCAGTTTGGCTGGCATTGCTCCCCCCTCTTCTCCAAGACGTTACTAGGAAGAGATCTGTGGTGTAGTAGTTCACATGTTGGACTACGTTCTGGAGATGAGTCAAATCCCCACTCAGTCATGGAAACCTACCATGGGCAAGTCACACTCTCTCAGCTTCAAAGGCAATGGCAAACTCCCTCTAAACAAATCTAAAGAATGTCGTAATAGTGAGAAACAACTTCAAGGCAGACAACAACAACAGCAACAACAGTATCTTTTGGGAAAGAAGCAATATATTGATCTGGTACTGAAAGGGTTAAGTTGAAGAAGCTATTGTTAAGGTAAGAAATTGTAGAAAAATAAGGTGAGCAGATGCGCCCTTTATCTTATCAAGAGGCTTAGGTATGTGTAGCAGTGCCGGGAACCTAGGGAGTTTTGATGTTGGAGAAATGCTGCCCTTGGTACCAAAATACATCATTTTTGAAGGATGTAACCCAGGTCTGCCTGACCTGTAAACACTTCATATATGGTCATATGTAATCATTTCCTGTAATCTGTTTACAAGAGGGTATAAAAAGAGAGCTAATACCTGGATCGAGGGCTCTTAGGCTTTGGAAATCATTCCACTATTGAGATCCCTGCAGTAAAATAAATTTTTATTTTTGCTTTCTAATATTGGGTCGTATCAATTCTTGGCGAGCTACTTCAATTTGGGGGCTCGTACGGGATATTGAGGGCGTTTTGCCCACTTTGGCGGACGCCAGGGCGTCGGGGCCGTCGCCTCTTTCGGACGCGACCCAGGGCGCCCCTGACTTCTTTTTGTCAGAAGGATTGACTCGGAGTGAGGCGGCGGCTCTGGCGGTGGTGTTCCAGCCCAGGGACCCGAAGACGAGTCAAGAGCCAGAACCCTCCCCACAACTGTTGGTGAGTGCCCTCCCTAGACTCAGGGAGAAGGGGGCCTGATCAACCCCTTAAGTCTTGCCTTAGTACCCACTGTTGTGGGTGAAACCGCGAGGCTTTTTGGAGGTGGAAAAGAGGGTGGGAGGTAGTTTGTTGGCGTGAATGTGGTGTGAAAGGAGGGGCGCAAGGTGTTGCAGTTCCCATTGCATACCGTTGGAGAGTCCGGGTGCGTGGGTCGGCACAGAGAGAGTGGTGTCTATCCCCCTTCGTGTTGGTGCGTGAGACCCTTACTCACGCGCCAAATCCCTTTCTCCTAGTGTGTCTTGTCCACGTTGGGAGGAAATGGGTGGGGGGCAAAGCCGGCAAACCCCTTTAGGTTGTATGTAAAGAATTTCAAGAAAGGATTCAGTGGGAGCTATGGGGACCCCCCGATGACGCCAGGGCATTTACGGAATTTATGTGAAGTGGAGTGGCCTTGTTCAAGGTGGGGTGGCCTCCGGAAGGGAGCTTAGAACCTGCTCGAATCAAGGCAGTGTATTCAGTAGTGGTGGGTGAGCCTGGCCATCCTGATCAGTATCCATACATAGATTCATGGGACACAGTGGTTACAGAGAACCCCTCTTGGTTGCAGAAGTGTCAGGAACAAATTTGTAAGGCTATGGTGCTGAGGCAGGACAGGGCCAGACTAAAGCTCGGAAAAGCCCAGATTTTTGCCTGATTCAGGCTCCGGGAGACTGCCCCCCTCCACCGTATGTGGTGATGCAGCCAGCCCCGCCACCACTGGCTTTGGAAGTACCACCGCCTGCTCCACTGCCACCAGTACCTCAGACAGCCTCACAACAAGAGGGAGTGGCTGGGGGACTGGCGGATTTGGCCCCAGTTACCCATGAAGAGGAAATGACAGAGGAGTTGCCAGGTTCCAGTTTGGCTGTCCAGAATAAGATGACACTCAGACCCAAACCCGAACAGACTGGACCAAAAGAAAAATCCAAGAGTAAGCAGGTCAAGAGTAAACAGACAGAACCCAGAAGAGAGATGAGAGAAGAAGTAGATGATTCGGATGGGGAAAGTGGAGATGTGATTGCACCATTGAGACAAATCAGTCAATTGGTGTCAGATCCCACCAAAGAGGATGGTTATCAGCGAGTCCAGAGTTACCAATATACTCCTTTCACCACGTCTGACCTCCTTAATTGGAAGACCCATTATGCTACTTACACAGACAAGCCACAAGAAGTAATCGAACTTTGTTCCAGTATTATGGCCTCACATGTCCCCCACCTGGCAAGATTGTTAGCAGTTGCTCCTGACTTTGTTCACTACTGAAGAGCGGAGGAGAATAATTCAGCATGCAGAACGGATAGCTCAAGACAGGACAAGTTTATCCTTGGAGAGGCGAACCCTGAGCAGTGGATGGAGAGGTAGGGTCCCTTTAGCGGACCCCAGGATGGGACCTGAACCTCCAGCACAGTTGACTATGCTCACTGATTATCAAGCTCTACTAGTGGAAGCTATGAGAGAAGGAATGAAGAGGCCTGTTAATATGTCCAAAGTATCAGAGATACTTCAGCAACCACTGAACCCCCAGAGACATCTTTGGAAAGGTTACTTGATGCTTATAGGCAGTATATTCCTGTGAACCCAGAAGACCCAGGCAACCAACAGATGGTGAATTTGGCCTTTGTGACCCAAAGTTATCCAGGATGTGCAAAACTGCAGAAACAAGAGGGATTTGCAGGTATGAATTTGGACCAATTGTTGGAAATTGCCGAGAGTATATGTGAATAGAGACCAAGAGGAGAAACGGGGAGGAAGAGGCGGATGCATAGAAAGCGGAATTATTGGCTGCAGCCTTGGCGACAAAGGAAAAGAGCAAATTGGGAAAAGGAAGTGGACCTCCATTGAGACGCAATGAGTGTGCCCTCTGCCGACAGGTTGGGCATTGGAAGAATGATGCCCCAGACAGAGAGGGATGCGCGAACAGGGGAAGAGGAATGGATCGAGGAAGAGGAAGAGGAGCAAATCGAGGAAGAGGAAGAGGAAGAGGAAGAGTAGTGGATGGAGGGTGTTTGGGGCGGGGATGGACGAAGGGTTCGAGGACTTCATTGGACTAGCTGAAATGGAACATTACGATTAGGACAGCCGGGTCCCCTAGCTCTCGGCCCCGGGGAGCCTATGGTCACAGCACAAATAGGGAGCCGAGCCATCCCCATGATGGTAGATGCGGAAACTTCCTACCGTTCAGTATTAAATTCTGCAATAGCCCCAAAAACTGAGAAAGCCATCTCAGGATTTTGTGCGGGCCACGGGGAAATTGGGAAAAACACCCTCTCTTAGAAAAAAGGATTGTGGATCTAGGAAGACATCAAGTCACTCACCAGTTTTTGTATTTGCCAAGTTGCCCTGTGCCCTTATTGGGTCGAGATTTGTTGGCTAAATTGAAGCTCAAATTTCTATTGAAGAAGATGGGACGATGGAAATAAATTTTAGAGGACCAAAGAATATCTCAGTGACTTATCCAATGGAGGAGGAGTGGCGAAGGTACCAGATCATGGTTTGTCAAGAACAACCCACTATATTTGGACCCCCAGGCGTGTGGGCTGAAGACAACCCACCTGGGTTAGCCCGTCGTGGCCATAGTGGTAGAATTAAAGCCAAATGCTATGCCCATTCGTGTAAGGCAATATGATCTGCCCAGAGAAGCCCTGGAAGGGATCCAGAAGCATTTGGAACGGCTGAAGAAGTACAATATAATTCGGGAATGCCGCTCTCCCTGGAATACTCCATTACTCCCAGTATTGAAACCTGGGACGAAGGAATATCGTCCAGTACAAGATTTAAGGATGGTAAACAAAGCTACAGTAACCCTACACCCAGTGGTACCAAACCCATATGTTCTGATGGGACTAGTTCCATCTGCAGCTACTCACTTCACTGTTTTGGATCTCAAGGATGCCTTCTTCTGTATCCGAGTGGCCCCTGGAAGCCAGGAAATATTTGCCTTCCAGGTGGAAGACAGCATTACAGGCCAAAGACCCAGTTCACGTGGTGCCGCTTGCCTCAGGGGTGGAAGAACTCGCCAACGATTTTTGGGACATCATTGAGTCAAGACTTGAGAAAATTCCGATCTGAACCCGAGAGACGAGTTTTGCTGCAATATGTGGATGATCTATGCTAGGCCGCCACCAGTGAGGAGGAGTGTAAGGAAGCCACAATGGAGTTGCTCCAGCTTCTGTGGGAAACAGGCTACAAAGTATCTAAGAAGAAGGCCCAGTTGTGCCAGACAGAGGTGCGATATCTGGGATTCCAAGTGACTCAAGGGAAACGAGCGCTAGGCCGAGAAAGGAAGGAGGCTGTGTGTGCTCTGCCTGAGCCCCGGAATCGGAAGATGGTGCGAGAATTCTTGGGTGCAGCTGGGTTTTGCAAATCTGATCCTAACTTTGCAGTAATGAGCAAACCATTATATGAAGCTACCAAAGGTCCGGAGAAGTCTGAATTTGTGTGGGGAAAAGAACAAAAGAACGCCTGGGAACAGATAAAGAAGGCGCTGATGGAAGCTCCGGCGCTAGGTCTGCCAGATGTAACAAAGAGGTTCATCTTATATGTTGATGAGAAGAATGGAATAGCCGTGGGAGTACTGACACAGATGTTGGGATCCTGGCATCGCCCAGTGGCATATCTCTCTAAGCAATTAGATCCAGTCGCTCGAGGATGGCCTGGGTGCCTCAGAGCTATAGCAGCAACAGCCTTGTTGGTAAAAGAAGCAGATCCACCAGTTAACCTTAGGCCAGAATTTGATGGTAAAGGTTCCACATTCTGTACTGGCCCTCATGGAGTACAAAGGTAGCTATTGGTTCACGAATAGCCGAATGTCCAAGTATCAGGGAGTGGTATGAAAACCCTAGAGTGAGGTTGGAGTTGTGCACCACCTTGAACCCTGCAACACTGCTCCCAGCAAAATCTGGAAATATACACCACGACTGCCTTCAAACCATGGATGAAGTATACTCAAGTAGACCAGACTTGCGGGATACCCCATGGCCCCATCCTGATGTCACTTACTATACAGATGGAAGCAGCTTTGTGCGAGAGGGAAGCGAAAGGCCGGCTATGCAGTGGTCACGGTAGATAAAATAATAGAAGCCAAAGCGCTACCTGTTGGTACCTCGGCCCAGAAGGCGGAACTTATCGCTTTGATCAGGGCTTTAGAGCTGGCCGAAGGACTTACTGTAAACATATACACAGATTCAAAGTATGCCTTCACTACCCTGCATGCGCACGGAGCACTGTACAAAGAAAAAAGGATTGATCAATTCTTCAGGACAAGAGATCAAATATGGAAAAGAAATAGAGCACCTATTAGAAGCGGTGTGGGCCCCTAGTAAAGTTGCTGTGATGCACTGTAAAGGACATCAGAGAGGGGCAAGATCCAGTGGTCCGGGGAAACCGGAAGGCAGATGCTGCTGCAAAGGAGGCCGCTAGAGAGTGAACTAGTGAGTGGGAAGGAGAGACCTGCCAGAGAGTTGGTAGTACCACTTTTCCAAGTCTCTTTGAGTAACCAGACCCCTAGATACACCCAGCAGGAGAATGAGAGGGCTGAAAAGGACCTGAAAGCTATAAGCGACAAAGATGGTTGGTGGGTCCTACCAGATGGAAGACGGTCAGTCCCCATATAGATGTGTCATCGCTCAGAAGGCACATGAAGCCACGCATCTGGGAAAGACAGCGTTGGCCCAGTTGTTAGCAAAGGATGTGTTTATCGATGGAATGAGGCAGTACACCATGCTGGCGTCATCACGGTGTCAACTCTGCCGCTCGGAACAACCCGCGTCAAGGACCCAGATTGGAAGAGGGAACCCAACATCAAGGATCTACTCCCTTCGAATCCCTAGTGGTGGACTTCACCGAGATGCCACGGATGGGACAATACCGGTATATGTTGGTAATGGTGTGCACTCACACTGGGTGGGTTGAAGCATATCCTACTAGAACCGAGAAGGCGAAGGAAGTAGTACGAGCTCTATTCCGAGACATCATACCTAGATACGGGTTACCCCTTCACATCAGATCTGATAATGGCCCGGCCTTCGTGCACGGTACGTTAAGAGTTTGGCAGAATCTAGGAATTACTTGGAAATTACATTGTGCGTACAGGCCCCAAAGTTCTGGGAAGGTGGAAAGGATGAACAGAACACTGAAGACTCAGCTTGCAAAATTGTGTCAAGAAACTAAGCTCAAATGGTTGGATGTACTCCCAATAGCTCTTTTGAGAATAAGATGCACCCCTCATTGGAAGGCCTGGGCTGACTCCATTTGAGATGCTGTATGGAAGACCCCCGGCCATCCTGAAGGGATTGAGAGGGGACATTCGAGAGCTGGGGAACTTAACCCTCCAAGAAGAAGTGCAGGCATTAGGGAAAGCTCTAGAGAAGGTAAACGCCCATGCTTTGGAGGTTAGACGAGTCCTTTCCTCACAAAGGCCCATTCCTTCCAGCCTGGGGATGAGGTGTGGGTTAAAGATTGGAAAAGGGAGCCTCTATCACCAGGCTGGAGGGGGCCGTATTCAAGTGCTGTTAGTTACCCCCACTGCAGTAAAAGTAGCAGGGCTGAAACCTTGGATACACTACACCAGGGTAAAAAGGGCATTTACTCATTGGGCTGTAATTTCATCACAAGAAAACCCTTTGAAACTGAAATTGTCCAGACGGAAGAGAGGAGGAGAGAAGATTCGGACTAGACTGTGCCGTGGTCATACCAGGGAATTGACCACTCTATGCACAGTCAGATCCGCAACAGGTGAATGAAGACTCTAGGCTAGACCCTACTGCTGCCACCCGCTGGACGCTGGTAGCTCTACGTCCGGTCAGACCTAGCAACTGCAGAGGAGGAAGATTGGGACTGAGCCCTGCTGTCAGTCACTCCGGAGGCTGACTATTCTACGCACGGCCAGATCCCCTACAGTGGATATGGGAGAGAAACAATGAATATTAGTATTAGTGATTTAATAATAATAGTAGTGTGTATATTTTTTGGTATTTTAGTATTTTTGTATATGTACAGAAGGAATTTGTGTGGAGTAAGTAGATTTGGGTCCCTAGTGGCTCCGAAAATGAAGTGGGTAATGTTGATCGGGATGTGGAGCGTGATGGGTGGAGTAGTTGAGGCTCACTTTGAGAGCTTCAAACGACATGCTGCACACATGTTCCAACAACACGGACCCAATGTCACCCTGATCTATGAACATCCACAGACTGTGGCAGATTTCGGTTTTATGCCCTCCCTTATTAGTGAACCGGGAGTGGTTGTAGGAGCCCTACAGTCAGCATTGAGAGAGGGAATCCCAATATGTTTGCCAAAGTTGATAGTAATATAAACAAGACTCGATTTAGGCGGTTGAAGTTTTATACTTATTCCCCCGGAATGTGTTTTTGCTGTCACCATAGTGGATCTTGGAATTCTAAGTGGAAAGGATATATAAAATATTCCTCATTTTATGGTAAACTGGGAAATTATTCAGCATGTAGTGATAGATTCTATTTGTATGGCACATATAATAATTCCTATCAACCCAAGGGGGACTTAAATGAAACTAATTTTGGAGATTTATACCCAGAATATCCCATGTTCACTCTTAATTATACAGGGTCAGGTAGCATATGCTCTGGATTGATGGCTAGAGAACCACATTTATGGTTCTACTTTAATGGGTGGGCCACCAACTACCACCCAGGGACTTACCAGTGTATAGGAATAGGATATATGACTATACCTGTGCCAAGTTTCCTACCAAGACAGATCAAACGAGTTGGTAGGAAGAAACGGCATTTAGTGGGACCACTGGGAAGTCAATGTGAGGATCTGGTCATACGTGAGGCCACAGGTCTGTAGAGAGTGAGGGTAGTAGAGTAGGAGGAGGACTGATCACAGGGGTCCTCACTTTGGGATCCTATCCAGGAATTATGGCTCAAGAAAATCGTAGGAGCATAATAGGATTGACTTGCAGATTGGAGAAAACTATAAATGCGACTGGGAAATTGGTACAAGCCCTACGGAGCAAGAAAATTGAAGAGCTAAATCAGCTATTGTTACAACATCGAATGGCCTTGGATTACTTGTTAGCCAGAAAAGGGGGGTTTTGTACCATAGTGAAAAGGAAGATGCAAGGTTGCGTTCCATGATTTGAACAAGACTATAGAGGATGAGATACAGCAGTTGCAAGGGTTGATACAAAATAATGACAGTGGCATTAGTAACCCCTGGGATTGGTTAACTTCTTGGCTTCCAGATCTTAGCTGGTTAAAAACCTTGTTTCTAGGTATTGTACTTTTAATTGTAGTAGGGTTCTTAGTAATGGTATGTATTTCTTGTGCTATGAAATGTGTACATGCCTCTCTCTCCCAAGCTATGGAGGGGAAGGCAGCTCATTTTGCTGTTATGGCCCAAAAACAAGCTTAGTATATATAAAATAATGTAGAATTTGGCATAAAGGAGGGGGGAATGAAAGGGTTAAGTTGAAGAAGCTATTGCTAAGGTAGAAAAATATAGAAAAATAAGTGAGCAGATGCGCCCTTTATCTTATCAAGAGGCTTAGGTATGTGCTTAGCAGTGCCGGGAACCTAGGGAGTTTTGATGTTGGAGAAATACTCCCTTGGTACCGGAATACCATCATTTTTGAAGGATGTAACCCAGGTCTGCCTGACCTGTAAACACTTCATATATGGTCATATGTAATCATTTCCTGTAACCTGTTTACAAGAGGGTATAAAAAGAGAGCTAATACCTAAATTTAGAGGGGATCTCTCAGGCTTTGGAAATCATTCCACTGAGATCCCTGCAGTAAAATAAATTTTTATTTTTGCTTTCTAATCTGGTGGTCTCAATTCTTGGCGAGCTACTTCAGTACTATTGTGCATGCCAGTAGTAGTAGTCTAATGCAGTGATTCCCAAATTTTGGTATCCAGATATTTTAGATTTCACCTCCAGAAACTCCAGCCAATATGGCAAACAGGGGTTCTGACTGGCAGGGTCCCATAGAAGTCTAAAGGCTGAGAACTACTGATCTAATGTGTCTGTAGGTTTTATTAATTTTTTCTATTTAATAGTTTATTATTTAGTCATTTCTTAAACCAGTGGTTCTCAACCTGTGGGTCCCCAGATGTTTGTGGACTTCAGCTCCCAGAAGCCCTGAGCATTGACCATCATGGCTGGGGCTTCTGGGAGCTGAAGTCCATGAACATCTGGGGACCCACAGGTTGAGACCACTGTCTTAAACATTTCAACATGTTTCTTCGGGGACTTTTACAGTTGGTCCTCCATATTCACTAGGGTTGGAGTACAGGACTCTTGCAAAAGTGGAAAAATTACAAATATCAAAATGTGTTTGTGTGTCTGTGGGAAGGGGGCTGAAGCATGGTGAGGAGAACAGGCACCCTGGGTCCAAACCAGGGCCATTTCCGCACTAGCCTTTTATAGCACGATGATTCCACTTTCAACATCCTCTGGAATCCTGGAGTTTGCAGTTTAGGGAGGGGCCTCAAAGGCCCCTAGATCATGTTAAGGCTGGATTGGATAAATTACAAACTCCCTAAAGATGTTGAAAGTGGAATAATAGCACTATAAGAGTCTACTGTGGAAATGGCCTATTGATGGTATTGGGGTGATAGAGCTGGAGTCAGTAGAAATGGACGAACTCCAGATTAAACATAAAATCTTATTGTATTAACTGCCTACTCTGATGCATATTTACTTTCATAGGATTTTAGGAAGTTTTCTTATTCAGAAATGCTAATCAAATAAATATAGTGTATGTTCGATTACTCTAAATAGACTGATGATTCATATGGTGATGAAATTGTTGTATGCTACCATTTTTACTCCTGTAAATTTATTATTAGTAATTAATATAACTTGCCATTTATTATTATTATTAATAATTTATTGTTCCCTGCCTCTTCCCAAGGCTCAAGGTGGGGTACAACATAAAATACAACTAAGACACATAAAACCATTGAAAATACAAATGTATCATAAAAATATTTCTTTAATCAATATATAATAAAATTATTTCTTACTCGCTTCTCCCCAAGGCTCAAGGAGACCCACAGATATATCAGGGATAATATCTATTCCTTTATTTTTTTTAAGTTAGAACTGATGGGAAATATAATAAGCAAGCCGGCAAGTTAAACGAAAGGAGGCCATTCTTCAGCACTGCCTTCTTCTATCTATAGGCACATTAAAAAGCAAGCCCCACTGGGATCAGCAGCATTTACCCCCAGATCCATGCCGCTTGGCTTGCAGCCTCAGTTCTTTTCTTTCATTGCTTGGCTGATAATATACAAGAATTTTGAAAATCTGGACACAAGAAATATCCAGGTAGAGGAATTATGTAATTATCCTTTTAAATTCTAAAGCCACGTTTCACGGTGGAAGACAGCACAACACCAAGACGCAGAGGAGGGGGGGGATTCAACAGGTGGTAGTTTTGCTATCAGTTTATCAGGCATTTGCCCAACTTTGGACATTTCCGCACTAGACTGTCACAGCGCTGTTGTTCCACTTTCAACCTCCTACGCCACGGAATCCTGGGGTTTGCAGTTTAGGATTCCATAGGAGGTTGAAAGCGGAATAACAGCACTAGAACAGTCTAGTGCGGAAATGGCCTTTCTCCCTGGGAAACCATTTGAAAGCAAAGGGGCCAACCTGGTGATTTATAGTTTTTGGGGCAATACAGTTGACAGAGCTCTACTCTGCCTTGTCAACTTTCTCCGTCATCAACAAATTCTAATAAAAAAATAACTGCAAAATGATTAGAACAAAATCGGCCGACTTAGCGGGCGCCAAACTCTCCGATCTCTGCGCATGCGTGTTACAAGAGATGTCTGTTAGCGCTGTTTTTTCCTTTCACTGCGTGACTTCCTATAGCTGCCACTCTTGCCACGCACATGGAAGAATAAGGGCGGGCACTCGGTGTCCGGAAGTGTTATGAGGCCGCTACGGGGACTGCGGCCCTTGGGTTACCGAAGCAAGACGAGGAAGCGGTGCCCCTGACGGAGGTATCCTTCCTCTTCCGGGTGAGAGGCTGAGTCACTCTCTGGGTGGCTCTTTCTTTTCGGCTGTCCCCTGCCGTTCTCTCTCTCTCTTCTCCCGTCGTCTCCTCGCCGCCGCGATGCCGCTGGAGAACCTGGAGGAGGAAGGGCTGCCCAAGAACCCGGACCTCCGCATCGCCCAGCTCCGCTTCCTCCTGAGCCTGGAGCCCCAGCGCCCGGACCCTGCCGTCCGGCAGGAGCTCATGGCCGCCATCCGCCAGCACGGTGAGCCGCCCGGGCCCGCCCTCCGCGGGGACGCGGGTGGGGAATGTGAGGGATGGCTGGCTGGCCGGCCGGCCGGCGGGCTGGCAGCCTGCCTCTGGCGAGACCCCTTTGGGTCCCTTTTTTTCTTAAAGACCCGACACTGTTGGGCGCCGATTGTGGTTCTCTCAACGGGGAGAGGAAGGCACTCTGCACATGCTCAGAGGAACAGAGCTGAATGAATAAGATATAATTAGGGTCATCCCTCCTCATTCGCCAGGGTTGGGGGCACAGGATCCCCGTGAAAATGGAAAAACTGAATAACTCTAGGCCCTCCCAGACCGTATTTAACACACACACAAAACGGTGATCACCATATTCAACCCACCACAGATTCTTTTGAGGCATCAGGGTTCCTTCACGAGGCAGAAGTGGGTGGCTGGTGGGGCAGACTGCCGCCTCCAGTGCTGCCTGGCACCATTTTTGCGGGCCTCCTTTGCAGTTTCTCATTCTCATGAGGCCTAAAAATGGCCCAGGGAGGCAACAAATAATCTGTGAATAATCAAATCCCCAAAAGTAAAACCCTCAAATGTGGTGGGCTGCCTGTAACAATAAATACTATGATTAATACCAGCAGTGGCTGGAATCCTGTTTGTTAGTGCCTACTAGAGTAGACCCATTGAATCAGTTGTCAGATTGTCAACACACAGATAAACCCCATTGATTCAGTTGGTTGGGATTAACTACAGGATTTAGGTCAGTTTTATTATACTACTGCTACTACTTCTACTACTAATAGTAATGTTTATTTATAACACCCTTTTCATCAAAGGGCAGAACATAGGTATATACAGTCACAAAGACAATAAAACAGAACACCACAACAATACATGGAATGAAATCCCCAACACCCAACCCGTCACTACCCATTTGTATACTATAATGCAGCAGACGATATTATGGTTCCTATAATTATTATTGCTACTGCATTTCTTTTCAGCTTAGATGAAAGATACAATTGAATATCGTTTTATGTTTCATATGTTTTTAACTGCTTTATATGTTTTTAATGTGTGTGTTTATTGTTGGAAGCTGCTTTGGGTCCCACTCTGGGAGAAAGGCAGCATACAAATAGAATAAATGAATAAAATAAAAATAAATAAGATTCCTTAGGCGTTTTAGATATTCATAGTACAGTAATAGTATATTGCTACTTGATGGCACTAGAATTTGAATCTCTTCTTTCCTATGTCTGTGTGTGTGTGTGTGTGTGTGTGTGTGTGTGTGTCAGGGTATAACACTTGTTCAAGTGTTATACCCTGCCACACACACACACACACACACATTGCTGATAGCACTGGTAGCCATCATCATCATCATAGAACGGTAATGGTCACTGTTAGTCACTTTATGGTCATATTATAGCCAAACTATTGATCTTTCTGGTGTTCAGCACCATCCACTGAATGGTAGTGACTCTACAGGATTGTACAGATTCTGTAAGTCTCCTTGAATCCTATTATTGGGAGAAAGGTAGGGTGTTGTTATTTTGGTGGTGGTGTCTTCATTTCTATTCCACCTATTGCCCAATAATGACACTCAAGGTAGTTTAGGGCATGTTAAAAAAAACCATACAGATTAAAACTATATAAAATGTCAGTAAGGTATAAATATATTAAAAAAACAAAACAAAATAATAATAGGCAGAGGTCTTTCCCAGCCTTACTTGGTAGTACCAGAGATTAGAGCTGCAATCTTCTATGAATAAAGTTCTGTTGCTTAACTACTGCCATTTCTCTTGAATTTTCAGGTATTTTGATGTACTTTATGGTACGCTCTTGTAAACTTGTTTTAATTTACTTATTTGGATAGTGTAAGTTTTAGCTTGTTTTAAGTCATCCTTCTTTTCATGACTCCCATGTTTGTTTCGTGTTTCCTCCTTCACTAAAAACTGATGTGATGAAGAGGCCAATAAATTTTTAAAGAAGTCTTAGAAAAACCGTGTAAGGTAGATCAGTGTTATTCCTATGTTGCGAATGGGTGGCTTGAGGTTGCCTGGTGTTGTCATTGCATGATCACCATATTCAACCCACCGTGGAGTCCTTTGAAGCATCTGGGTTCCTTCACAAGGCAGAAGTGGGTGGCTGGTGGGCCTGACTGCCACCTCCACTGCTGCCCCATGCCATTTTTAATAGGGACTTACTAGGCACGTTGCATTTTCTCAGTCTCATGATACTTGCAGTTCCCATTAAAAATGGCATAGGGGGGCAACAGAGGTGATAGCAAATAATCCATGAATAATCAAATCCGCAAAAGTGAAACCTGCAAATGTGGAGGGCTGACTGTACTTTGTTTCTACATCAATTTTGCATGCATCAATTTGTTTCTACATCAGTTTTTAGAAGCAGGATAAATTGTTCCTTTTCCCTCCTTTTTGCTTTCTATCTCTTTTCCCAGTGCGAAAACATTTGCTTGTCTCACTTACTGTTATCTTTTGAGTTTAGAAATATAGATTTCTATTTGATTGTTGCTGTGTCCCCTGCTACACTTTCCAATACTTAGTGCTAATGAGACATTTGGGATTTTGCAAGAAGTAGGAGAAGACTTCTCCATGATCACAGGGCTTGTGCTAGGTCAGGAGTGGGCAGGCTTCTGGCTTGGCATTTATTGTGTTCTGTTTTTTTAATTAGAACTCTGAGAGCCCTCAGTCAGAGCCTGGTGCAAAAAGCATATACTTTGAATTAAGAATATTGAGCTGCTGGTGATTTTTTAATTTTAATGGGTACTATATATGGGCAGAGCTCATAGTTGTTCCATATAAAAACAACTTTTATTTATCCCAATCTTTTTCATTTCAACATCATAAAATAACTTAAAATAACTTAAGAGCGGGGTGATTTTGTTGTGCCTAGAACTAAGAAATCCTTATTAGTGTATTGGAAAGCGCTTATTTCTAGCAGATGAGTAGGTAGATCTGAAGAGCAAACCTGTACTAGGGTGTAAAGAAAGTGTAAGTTGAAGATACAGGGTGTGATTTGTAAAAAAGCAGCAGAAGAGATGACCATGGAAAAACAGGTAACAGTGGGTATTCCATCTGAGTAGACCCACAGAAGATTGCACTGCATGTGGCTAGAGTGATTTCGTGCCTTCTTTGTTGTGATTTTGCTCCAGAAAGTAACAATAAGCTACAAATCCATCTAGAACTCTTCAGCAGTTACAGGAGGGATGGCTGAGTAATGGGAGCATGATGGAGAAGGGAAAACTCAGATGTCTGTGAATGAATCTGAATAGATAAGTCAGACCTCACCTGGAATATTGTGTCCAGTTCTGGGCACTACAGTTCAAGAAGAATATTGACAGTCTAAAATGTGTCCAGAGGCAGGAGAAGAGAAGGGTGGGAGGTGACACAATAGTCATGTTTAAATATTTGAAAGGATGTGTTATTGAAGATGGGGCAAACTTATTTTCTGCTGCTCCAGAGAGTTGGACATGGAGCAGTGGATGCAAATTACAGGAAAAGAGATTCCACCTAAACATTAGGTGATGGTAATTGCTGCTTGACAGTGGAATATGTTGCTTCAGAGTGTGGTGGAGTCTCCTCCTTTGGAGGTTTTTAAACAGTGGCTGGATGGCCATCTGTCAGGAATGCTTTGCTTGTATATTCCTCCCTGGTAGGGGGCTAGACTGGATGGGCCTTGGGGTCTCTTTCAGCTCTATGATTCCAAGATTCTGTGATGAGGTTTAAAACTGCACTTTCTGTAATACTGGGTCATCTTATTCCCTTTTTTTTTTAATTACAGCTTTCTCATTTTTCTTCTTTGTGGTCTCTGTGCCTAACACAATGGGAATCTTCACGCATGTGCACTAGCTTTTTGGAAAGTTCCGGAACTGAGCAGCTTGGCGGGAACCCCTCCCCCATCCAGTACTGAACATGCTCACTCCTGCCAAGCTAACGGTCTCTCCTCAGTTTCATTTCGTCTGCTGACATGTTAGCAGCTCGGAAAACCTTCCTTGCTGAGCAATTTGCTTTGCTTTGCTGTTCTTCATTCTTCGACCGTTCTTTGTGTTGTTTCTAACAAAAAGACTTGAAGAACTCTTCCCTCTTTCTATGTCGTTGTTGTTTAAGTTGTGTGTGTCTTGCGATCGCAAGTTCTCCTTGTCTGATGGACACTCTGAGTGCCTATTCTGCCTTGGAGAGGCCCATAATGTTTGGGCGTGTTCTATCTGTAAAGACTTCACCCCTCAAACCCTGAAAAACAGAGCTTCCCGGTTGAAGTCTCATTGTTGGGAGCAAGCACTTTGGATAAAGGAGCAGGCAGCTTCGAATACTGGCCTTTTCACCTCCTCCATGGCTCAGCATTCTCCTTGGGCCCTCTCGACTTCGAGGCCTTTGTCGATGCCCGCTTCCACGACGCCGATTTTGCCTTCAGTATCGACTTCATCAGTACCAACTGCCTCGGTACCGATACCAATATCGTCCTCAATGGCTTTGCCTCCAATCTCCTCGTTACCGAAGATTCGGAAGCTCTCCAGGATGCCGATTATCACCTCCTCCTTTGGGGAAGCTTCTTCTAGCTCTCAACCAGCTTCCACTCAACCTCGCAAGGTCCCTACTGTTGCTCAACACAAGTAAGCTTCGTCCCACCTTGCTGACTCCTCCATTAAGGAGAAAAAGAAGAAGAAAAGGGAGAAGCATCGCTCTCCTTTTCCTCTAGGTCGCCAGCCAGCTCCTTTGCTGACGCCCCCTCCAACACAGCCTTCGATGGCTACTGTGGAGGAAGAGGACGCTCCCAACCATTCGCCGGAGCATGACGATGTCCAGTTCCCGGTGCTCTCGGTCCCAGTGGCTGTCAATTTAACTTCAGACTCAGAATGTCGACCCTTGCTGCTGGTACAGACTAGAACAGCGGGTATACAAACCCTGTTTCCTCCGACCCTCACTCCTGCTGACCCCAAGTTGGACCGTCCATCCTATTTGGATGCTCCTCGGGCTCCTTCCCGTGATCGCCCTCAGTCTAGTGTGGCGCGCTCTCCAGGACGTGGTGATAGAGGTAGATCCCCGCGTCATCGGGACTATGTTTACCATGGAGAATGTGCCCCGTCGTGGGCGAGGCTCGACTTACCCTTCTCTTCAGCCTCTTACATTGCTCAATATGGCCATGAGCATCTGCGGAGAGAACAGCCTGGCTCCTGTTATTCTTACTCACCTGCCTATCGTCATCGATACCATCCCGACATCCATCCTTTGTCGCCCTACCACCTGCAGCATTCCCACTCTCTGTCACATTCTTCCGCGTCTCACTACCAACGCCCTTCTCAATACTGGCACTCAAGGACTCGTTCTCGGTCCTGTTCTCCCTACTACCGGCGCTCTCCCATCCACCGCTGCTCCCATGACCGGTCGCCTCATCGAAGGCCGATCTCACCACCTCCTTGAGTGACAGCAACGGTCTCTCGGCCTCCACCAGATACCCACCTTGCATCTGCATTACCAACATCTATAACGGCTTTGGTACTGACGCAATCCATCGTTGCCCCGATCCCGGCAGTCCTTCTGATGTCCTCATATCGATGTTGGTAACAGCGTCAATACTGCCTCCAGTACCGGCCCCAGTGGCATTTCCGGTCCCTGCTAGTGCTCTGTTGGCTGTTCCCTCTGCTCCGGTACTGGATCGACCCCAATCACGTCAGTCCCTATCTCTGTCATCTGCCTCTTATGATTTCGACAGTGATTCCACGGATTCCACGCCTGGCTCCCATCCCTCTCCGCTGTTGGCCTTTGGAGATCCAACCCCTGAATCAGCTCCTGAGGATGTCACACAATTTTCTGACATCCTGGTCAGGATGGCCAACGCTCTTGGCCTAGACATTTCTGGACCTGCTCCGACAGTGCAGGACCCGGTGTTCCATTATGTCGACACACGGTCTCCTTCCATGGCTCCGATTTGCATTCCTCCCTGTCCTGCAGGAAGTGTTAAAACATCCCTGGGCCCAGCCGGCTTCGCTCCAGCCGATCCCTCATCACCTAGAGCACCTTTACCAGACCCAGAAAAAGGATGTTGACTTCCTGTTTAACCATCCTGCACCGAACTCGATAGTTGTCGAATCCTTTCAGACTAAGGGAGGTAAAAGGGCTCACACGACACCTCCGAATCGTGAGGGCTGCCGTTTGGACACCTTCGGTCACCATTTCTACTCTGCATCCTCCCTGATTGCCAGGATCTTGAACACGCAGGCTTGCCTGGCTGCCTATCAGAGGAACATCTGAGACAGATTCTTTCCTCTGCTCTCTCATTTGCCGGATGACCATAGAACTGACACCATCTAGTTCTACAATGAGTCTGTGGCCCTCTCTAACCAGCAGATCTTGTCTTCTCGCCATGCTGTCGAGGGTGCAGCGCGAGTGATGGTTGGGGCTGTTGCCCTTCGCTGTTTTTCATGGCTTCGCTCCACTGGGCTTGCAGAGGACAGTAGGAAGAGGATTGAGGACCTGCCCTTTGATGGTCAAGGGCTCTTCCATGCGACCACAGATGAGTTTCTTACAGCTAAGAAGATGGGTTTCCATCCCACTCCTCAGTCCAGGAGACCATCCTCGTCACGCTCCTCATGGCAGCGTTCTACCTATTCTTATACTCCTCATGGCAGCGTTCTACCTATTCTTATAGGCCACGCTCCCCTCACCATGCGTCTGTTCAGACCCCTCTTCCAGCTTCCTCCCGACGCTCCTTCAGACAGCGGCAACTGTCCTCCAAGAAATGCTCCTCTACCGCTAAGTCTCATTTTTGATTTCCCTTGCAGGTCGCCACCTCTACCACTGTTCCATCTGTCCGCCCACCTTTCCAGAACCCCTGGACTGGCTCACCACTTTAACATCTGGCACAAGATCACTTCGGACTCCTGGGTTCTTTCCATCATCCGTCTTGGTTACATCATCGAGTTTCAAAGTATTCCACCTCTAGGCATCTTCTACTCCACCCCTGCCAGTCCGGCCCTCCTTGAGGAGATCGAGTCCTTCCTCCTCAAAGGGGCCATAGAGCAGGTGCCACCCTCGGCCAGTTCCACTGGCTTTTTCTCCCGGTACTTCACAGTATCCAAATCAGACGGCACTTTCCGAGGTATCCTGGACCTCAGGGGGTGAATTCTTACATTCTCCCCAGGAAATTCAAGATGGTCACTCTCTCTTCCATCCTGCCTTTCCTGCAGCGTTGGGACTGGTTCGCCTCCATTGATCTACAAGATGCCTACTTCCATATCGCAGTTCGACCCCAACGCAGGAGGTACCTCCAGTTTGCAGTCGACGACGTTTGCTACCAATACAAGGTCCTGCCATTCGGCCTGTCTAGTGCCCCCAGGGTCTTCACCAAATGCCTAGCCCCTGTGGTATCTTACCTCTGTACGAAATGCGTTATGATGTATCCCTACCTGGACAACTGGTTACTGGTGGCACCCTGCAAGCAAAAGTTGTACGAGGACATTCACCTCACCCTTTCCCTTCTCTCAGATCTTGGCCTCAGAGGGAACCCCAAGAAGTCCCACCTGGAGCCTTCACACACCCTGGACTTCATTGGCGCCACCCTGGACTCTGCCTCCTCCAGGGCCTTTCTCCCAGTGAAGCGGGCTCGGCCGCTGCGTCAAGCCACCGTCCCTGTCCTATGCGCCCCGTTTGTTTCTGTCCAAAGAATCCAACAGCTCTCGGGCTACATGGCAGCCACAACGGCGGTAACCTATCTGCCTTGCCTCTGCGCTTGCCTTCCACAGCATTGGTTTCTCTGGACTTTCAACCCTCTTCTAGATGACCAGTGTCGCTTTCTGCAGGTCCCTTGCCCAGTGAGGGACTCCCTCCACTGGTGGTTGTCGCCATGCCACCTACTATCGGGAATACCATTTGTCGAACCTCAGCCGACACTTACTATCATGATAGATGCCTCCCTGCTCGGCTAGGGAGCCCACTGCGGATGTTTTGCCATACAGGGACATTGGGCTGGCCTGAAGACGCATCTTCATATCAACACATTGGAGCTTCTAGCCATCCTGAAAGCCTTGCAGGTCTTCCGGAACCTAATCATTGGACAGACAGTCCAGATCCTGTCAGAGAATATGACAGCTGTCTGTTATGTGAACAGGCAAGGAGGCACCCACTCCTCCACTCTGCTCCACCTGGCTCTATGCCTCTGGGACTTTTGTGTTCTGCTGTGTGTGCACCCCGTGGCGGTTTACCTAGAAGGATGAGACAATGTGATGGCGGACATGCTGAGCGGGGACACGGCATGTCACCATGAGTGGTCCCTCTCTGATGCCACCTTCCAGCAGATAGTGTCCCGTTGGGGCACGCCGTCCATCGATCTCTTTGCGAGCAATCAGAACAAGAACTGTCCCCGTTATTGCTCGAGAGCCAGCCTGGGTCCCGGCTCTCTCGGTGATGTGTTCCAGTTCCCTTGGGACAGGGAGTTCCTTTACATCTTTCCTCCACTCCCACTCCTCAGCCGAGAGGTAGCCAAGCTTGTGATGGACAAAGCAAATGCCGTCCTCGTAGCCCCATACTGGCCGAGGCAGCACTGGTTCGGCCCCCTCCTCACCGCCACTCAGGACCACAAGATGCGACTTCATTGCACACCAGACTTCCGCTCCCATTCGGACGATCTGGTACTTCATCCGGACCTTTCCCTCCTGCGTTTCCATGCTTGGATAACCTTTTAGGCTCCCCTGCCATCCAAGCTGTCCTCACGGCCACCAGAAAGAAGTCCACTCGTAGATCCTACGAGTACAAGTAGCGGAAATTCGTGGTTTTTCAGGATACCCGAAGTGAGACATCGTCTCCAGCTTCGTTGTCGACAGCGTTGCATTTCCTGTTGCAGCTCTGTGAACAGAGCCTCGCCTTCTCTTCTCTGAAGTTCTACCTCTCAGCCATTATAGCCTACCAGCCACGTGGCACTCCTTCTGCGGCCCTCTTTCAGAATGCTACAGTCAAGCAATTTCTCAAAAGGCTTCAACACCTCTACCCTCTTGTCTCCCCGCCACTCCCGCCTTGGTCGTTGACGTTTGTTCTCTCTCAGCTTATGTACCATCCTTTTGAACCGATAGCCACAGCTGACGACTGTCTCTTTACCTTAAAGACGACCTTTCTGGTCATTATCACTTCAGCCAGGCGGGCAGGGGAATTGACTGCACTACAGTCGGATGAACCCTTCCTGGTTGTCCACCGTGACAAAGTGGTTTTGCGTCCAGATCTATCAGTTCTTTCTAAGGTCGTCTCTGACTTTCATCTGAATCAAGATGTCATCTTATCTACCTTCTATCCTGATCTGGCTTCGCCACTCGAGCGCTCGCTCTGTTCACTCGATGTGCGTCGGGCTTTAGCCTTCTACCTACAAAGGACCTCGACCTTCAGACAGACTCCACACCTTTTCATTTGCTATGGTGGCCGCTGGAAGGGTAACAAAGTGTCTACTCAATGGTTCTCCAAGTGGATTGTCCAGACAATTCACCTAGCCTATGAACTTGCGGGACAAACCAGCTCCCCCGCTCCGAGCCCACTCCACGAGGGCCATGGCTTTGTCAGTAGCTCTCCTCTGTGGGGTTGATCTGCAAGAGCTCTGTCGTGTGGCTACCTGGTCATGGCCCTTGACCTTTGTCCACCACTACTGCCTTGACTGCCGGGCCCAGTGTGACGCTTGCTTTGGTGCTGTCTTCGATCCTGTAGGACCTGACCCACCATCCAACGGTAAGCTACTCAGTCTCCCATTGTGTGAGGCACAGAGACCACGAAGAAGAAGAACAGGTTGCTTACCTGTAACTGTGGTTCTTTAAGTCGTCATCTGTACCCTCGCACGCACCCGTTCAGCCTCCCCTCTTTCGGGTCCTTACCTTGGCGGATTTCGAAACTGAGGAGAGACTGTTAGCTTGGTGGGACTGAGCATGCTCAGTACCGGATGGGGGAGGGTTTCTCGCCAAGTTGCTCAGCTCTGGAATTTTCTGAAAAGTACTGAGCATGCATTAAGATTCCCATTGTGTGAGGGCACAGATGACCACTCAAAGAACCACAGTTACAGGAAAGCAACCTGTTCTTCCCAGCCATACCTGTCATACATCAGGTATAGCTTTGGTTATTGTAGAGGATTGAATAGGAATACTACTTATATGTTAACTGTCATGTTACCTGAAGAGCAGCTGAACCACCATCATATAAGCATTTGTGTACAGTGCCTGC
Organism: Iguana delicatissima; assembly: GCA_948472985.1. NCBI lineage: Eukaryota > Metazoa > Chordata > Lepidosauria > Squamata > Iguanidae > Iguana > Iguana delicatissima. Next base: position 203,071 of record CAOKZL010000108.1, read on the forward strand.
TAGTTTTTGTATGCCATTTTCCATTCTGTTCTGGTAGCTATATATATTTATTATATGCTCTACTTCAAGTGGTCCTTAACTTGGGGTCTTTGGACCTCTGGAGTCTATGATAGCCTCACAGAGGGTCTTTGAAGGGTTGAAGAAATGTTAAGAGCTTTTACAGTTAAAATAGAATAAAGGAAGGAAAGAAGACAGGAGTCTTTTGCCAGTGACAGACATCATTTGCATACATTTTCATTGCAATGTATCAAACTGTTCAAAAGTTATGCAACTGTTTGACAGCAGAAAATGTACTCAGCGCTTGCTTCTTATGCACACAAGTGAATGACAGTAGCTATCACATATACAGCCAGAAACCACTTTGGGTTAAGTCTTGGTGGTCTGCGGCAACAAAATATATTTAAAGAGGGTCTGAGGTAAAGAAGAGGTTAAGAACTCCTCTTCTACTTTATAATTGCCCATATTCCTTTAAATAGTTTTGATGCATTCTTCATCCTGTGAGCCTTCCTTGTTCTCATTATTATTGCTTGGTCAGTTTTCTTCATGTTTCTTACAGGCAGCTTGTGCTTGTGGTCTCATGGAAGTGATAAGTTAGATGTGAGGGGGCTGTGACGGTGCCATTATGAGAGAGAGTGAGTCAGCTAAGTCTCAGTACTTACAGTATCATTTCTCTTGAGTCTTTCATAATCTCTCCAGTAATATTAGACACTAAGAAGATCCTTTCAGCAATATTTAGATTCAGGTTTATCTTCCATTCTGTGTCAACAGATCTCATTACATGGTTGTAAATTGGGGAGATAAGCTCCTCCATGTGACATAGAGAGGTAAATGTGGCACTAGTGACACAGTGCTAAAAAGAAAATACTCTGAATAATGTTTCTGAAGAGCAAACTTAGGCTTGGGTATATGTAAGTAGCATGTTTAGTCAACTTTGGGTGGTGTCAGAAGTCTTAAACTCAGATTCTTTTGAATCACCCTGACTTACTCAGTAGACTTACCTCCCGCCTTACCTGCTATCTATGGACCTAGATGGTGTTAAAATGATTGTTGAGCAGAGGCTGTTGGACATAGGCTGTTGGAGTACTCAGAGCTCCAAGGAGTTGCATGGGGACCTTTTCCCCCAGAGTCTTTCTGTCAGTCATATCCTCCTTGTGAAGATGAAATGCAATATTTACGATAGTTAACTATTCCGGCTTTCTCTTTGGCAAAGTTTAATGTTGCTGATTCTAATTTGTTAGATGGCAGATATAACAAAATTCCACTGGTCAGTATATACTGTCTCTATGATAACCTTGAAGTAGAATGTGTCCTGCACGGTTTTTTTTCATGTCTGTTGGTATCAAGAGGCTAAGTAAGATTTAATGTCTTCTGTTCAGTTCTCCCCAGATCATTCGCTTGAGACTCTTTTGACCATTTTGCCCCAGGGCTTCAACAAATCAGTAACTGAACTAATGGCCTAGTTTTTGAACTTGACTGTTCTCTGGTTTTTAAACTAGAATTTGTCTTAGTTCTATGAATGTGTGGCTTTTGCTATAACGTGTGCTTTAATACCACGTTTTAGTAAGTCTGTTGACTGCAAATAAATATGAAGATGATGGGGGCAGTAGCAGCTTATAGTACTGGGTGGTTGTTATGTGGGATTCTGCTATAATAACCTTCCAAACAAATCTTACTCCTCCTTCACTGGAAGAAAATTCTTCTGAGGTCAGTGGAGCTTACTTCCTTTGAAGTTGCAATGTTTGTGGACTGAAGGCTGGCAGATGATGTAATAAATTGAGATGAAAGACTCCTGAGTTGGTAGAATATACAGGGCAGCCTAGATGTGGGTGGGGGTGCAGGGTATTTTTTTTAATGCTCTTTGATTTTTTTTTTTAATCTATGACTGACCCTCCCAACAATTGTGTGGGATGGATTAGGCTGAGAGAGATATGGAGTGACTCAAACTCACACAGTAAGTTTTGAGCATGAATTGGGATTTGATCCCAGAGGCCTCTGGTTTCCCTTTAACATCTCCACCCACAGCATCACATTTATTTTTGCTACTGTCTGAGTAAAACAGCCAGTTGTCACTGTGTTGTATTCTAAATGTTCTACTGCTGTGCTCTTTGAAGTTATAGTCTTTCAGGCCTGACTGTTTAACCAGTCCTGTGACAATTTTTTTTTCAGATATGGCCCCATATTACGAATCCCTCTGCAAGTCTCTCGACTGGCAGGTAGATACTGATCTTTTAAATAAGATGAAGAAAGCAAATGAGGATGAGCTTAAGCGCCTTGATGAAGAATTGGAAGATGCAGAGAAGAACTTGGGGGAAAGTGAAATTCGTGATGCCATGATGGCCAAAGCAGAGTACCTCTGTCGAATTGGGGACAAGGTAGGTGCAGGACTTAGATTATATTCTGAAACATGGTTGGTTGGGATGTTCTCTTTTGAGAGTAACGATTGTATGGCTAGAAAAAGTACAATTATCTGAGCAAGTGGAAGGAATGGACAGACAGTCTTACTCCCACCCCCTTGTTCTTCATGTAGTGTTTGTGACAAGCAGTATGTCAGTTCTCATAGTCCCTCTTGAATGAAGGAACAGCGGTGGTAATCTAGCAAAAATATAATGGTAAACTTGCTGTTAAAGGTTCCCAGATTCTAGCCTAGTTCATTAGGTTTGTGCCTAGTATCTTTTGTCGTGGGTTTGCAGATTTTGACATGGCTCAAGAGCCACTCCTTGCTTTATGCTTGCCACTGAACCTTCTTGTCCATCAAAAGCTCTGTGTATGTTACAGTGTTGCTTATCATACTATACATTGGGACATTAATATTTTTTCCCCCTAATGTGCCGGAGACCAGTGGCATATTTGTGTCCCTTGGTATCACCTGATTCTTTATTTCCTGAAAACTTGCCATAGACTGGCAACCAGTGGCTTCTAGACTGGCACAGGTCCCCAGATCAGCACTTTGAGTAGCAAAGATGATTAATTGTCTCTTACTACACTGGGTTTTGCAAGGAGGTACCTGCTGCAAATAGCAATGTTGTAGCCCGACCCTGCCCTGCAGGAAGTGTCTCTGCTCCAAATCTCAGCTTCACACAAAATATCTCTCCTGCATTCTCCATATTTTACAGGGGCTAGCCCTGGTGAGAAGATTTAAGGGAATCTGACCTTCATAATAAAACCAAGGAAATTAAAGTTTGATTGGAAAGTAGTAATACCTTTCAGATTTCTTTAAAATCATCAGATGATGCTCTGTCTGTTAAGTGAGTGTGTTTTGTCAAGACTGATTTGCTGAGCTGCGAGCACCTCCATGACCTATATTTCCTTAGGCTGAAAAGACACTACTTCTTGTACTACTACTTCTTCCTTTTCTCAGTGATAAAACCTGGTGCAGGATCTTGGATGCTGCATGTATGGGTAGGGTGTGTCTGTTGTCAAGGCATACGTATGAAGTCTAACATTAGCAAATTTTACATTGTTAGGAAGCTGCTCTGACGGCCTTTCGGAAGACATATGACAAAACTGTGGCTCTGGGACATCGGCTGGACATTGTGTTCTATCTGCTCCGAATTGGCCTGTTTTACATGGACAACGATCTCATCACGCGGAACACTGAAAAAGCCAAAAGGTACCATTTCTATTGTTTTAGCATAGTGTGCAGAGACATTCACCTTATGGGCCTCATCCAGACTTAAAGGGGCCTGGAGATGCTGTTCCTACTCTCCAGAGCTGCCAAGCTCCACCCTCTAGAGCTGGGAACATTCCCCTGAAAGCATCTCCCCTTCTAATTAGGAAGGTGTAGGTGGGAGGATCTTGCTGTTATCTCCAATATCAGATTGGCAATATCCCACCTCTTTTCTTATTCCAGCCTGGTGTCTGAGATGGGTGAGAGCAGTGGGATTTCTCTCTGTCCTGTTCATGTTCCCTGAAGGCTATTGTATAACCCTTTTCTTCCAGTATGAGTCTCACAGTGGCAGTGTGGGCGCTGAGCAGGCATGTTCCCACTGTTTTGAGTCTGGAGATGGGTGGAGAAAGGAGGGGCATATTCTGTGCAGATGGAGGCATGGAATTCTGAATACTTTTCTGCTGGAAGAATGGGAAACTGATGATTGGGAATGTGTGAAGTAGATCCTATCCAAGCAGTCGTAGCCCCTTATGCTTGCTTCATGACATCTTCTCACTCTCCAGCATCAGTCAGCAGTCTGGCCCTTGGAAACAACCTCCGTCCACACTCTTATTGTAAGAGGAAGGAGCTCATGGCGGGGGGGGGGGCAAAAAGAATCTGGAGTACGTAAGCTTGACTTATAAGGCATGAGTAGTTACCTCTTCATCAACAAATAATACCAGTTTCAGAGCTGTAGGGCAGCATGCCACTGATGAGTGACTTCTTTGTACTGCATAAGTCAGTGGTTCTCAACCTGTGGGTCCCCAGATGTTTGTGGACTTCAGCTCCCAGAAGCCCCAGTCACTATGGTCAATGCTCAGGGCTTCTGGGAGCTGAAGTCCAAAAACATCTGGGGACCCACGGGTTGAGAACCACTGGCATAAGTGAAGTCCAAAAGCTTGCTCAGCTGTGGCGAGAAGTACAAAACTTCCAGAAATCTTGAACCTTTGAGAAAGAGAAGGATTTTTTGTTGGTTTTCTTGGAAAAGGCATGTGGATGTCTGGGAAAAGTTGAACTATGTGGAAAAATTTTGGGATAAAATTTAATAGGAAATATTTAATAAACCTAAAGTGGGTTTAGGAACTTGATGTGCATTACATATTGGAGGAATACAACCTTATGTGCTTTTTATGAAACACAACTATAAATGCCCTCTATTCAGTGAATGGTGACAAAGTGTTAGAGGATGATGCTTCAGATTGCTCCAACCATAAGTGGTAACATGTTTGTTTTTCTAGTTGGTAAAACTGACTAGGAAGCAAAATAAAAGTCGAAGATTAAAAACAACAACAACGTTTTACTATATTGGAATGTCTTATTTGGATTTAGAAATTATATGTGTACCGCAGAGTTTTCCAGAATCAGAAGAAACTCACATTGTTAAAATGCTCAGAAATTAAACATTCCTGTATTATAATTAAAGAATAACATAAAGTGGGGTAACTTCTCAGTTAAGACAGTATTTTTCAACATTTATGGTCTCATAAATACCCCGGAGGCACCAGATTCCTTCTGAAAGCTAAGCAGGGTCAGTCCTGTTTAGTACTTGGATGGGAGGCCACCAAGGATATAGCTGTAGGCTGTATTTCTGAGGAAGGCAGCAGCAAACCACTTACTGACTAAGAAAACTCCATGAAATTCTTGGGATTGCAGTAAATCAACAGAAGACACACTCTATCATGCACATGCACACACAGGCAGTCACCTGAGAATTAGCCCCATTTATTTCACTTGACTTTATTTCTAAATATACAGAGAGTTGTGGTGCAAGTATCAGGATTGCAGACAGAGTCAGCAACCCTGTTAGGCCAAGGTCTTGACACCATGTTACAGGAATAATGTGACTGGTAGACTCCCAGATTGTCTTAAGCAAAATAACTGAACTATCCTTTTTCTTGCATGAAGTCCCAAACAGGCATCCTGTCCAGTAATCCAGCTGAATACAGTAATAATGCCACCATCCCTAATATTTCTGCTGTGAATGTAAATGAATTGGGTTAACTCTGTTCTTTTTTTAACTAGCTTGTAGTGTTTTATTGGTTTGGGAGATCCTGTCCTCCACTTCTAATTTATTTGGTGTTAGATTCAAAAAATTATGTTAAAATCTTTGCAGTTGTTACTGTGGCTAGATCATACTTTTAGTTAATCTTTTAAATTTTGTACTGCTGTTCATTACATATGAAGACAAGTCATTCCTTAGTATGAAAGGAGACATTTCTATTTTGTCTTGCCTGACTGAGGCATGAATGGCCAGCCTACAGCCTGTGCAGATTTTAACTGAGGCCCTGATCGTGGCATAAGTTCAGGTCTGTACCCAGTTGACCAAAGCAGACATTTTCCAGATGATATGGAACAGAATGGCAATATCCTTTATATGGTATTTGATTTCCTACTTCTTTGCTTAACTAGCTTTTTTTACAGTCGTTATATTTAACAAAGCATGTGCATTGCTAAGGGCTGCAGTATAACAACACACCTGTCTGTTTCCAAAGTCTAATAGAGGAAGGAGGAGACTGGGACCGGCGGAATCGTCTTAAGGTCTACCAGGGTCTTTACTGTGTGGCCATTCGAGACTTCAAGCAAGCAGCCGAGCTCTTCCTGGACACAGTTTCAACATTTACATCTTATGAACTTATGGATTACAAAACCTTTGTAACATACACAGTCTATGTCAGTATGATTGCATTAGACAGGCCTGACCTTAGAGAGAAGGTAAGCCAAGCAGCTGCTTTCACAGAGAATCTGCAGAGCCTGTGTTCCTTTATTCGTCTAACATCTTATGTTTGGTTTTTGTCTAATCTTCTTTAGGTGATCAAAGGGGCAGAGATTCTAGAAGTGTTACACAGTTTACCCAAAGTACGGCAATATCTTTTTTCACTCTATGAATGTCGGTATTCAGTGTTCTTCCAGTCACTGGGTAAGGAATGCGTATATATGTTTTTGATCCTTTCTGGTCTGTCTGACTTACTAGACTGAAAGTGGCTGGCACACATGTACAGTTCTCAAGTATTTTCCTTGCGTTTCCTAAGGCTGGCTTTCTCAAACTTTGTGGTCTACACACAAGTACTGGAGGGCAGGGGATTTTCCAGAAGCAAAATGGATCAAGGCTGGTTCAGGTTAGGAGCAGTTTAGTCCCCGTATTTTGGCAGGCTGAACACATGAGAAGGAAGGCAATGTATACGTCATGGAAATGACAGTGTGGCAGTACTGTGTATTTCTCTGTTGGTTCTCAACTGGGACATGCTTTCCACCATGTTAACATTGTTGCATGGCTTCTACCTTTCTCTGCTGAGTATTTGTTCTTGTCCAGAAAGAAACTCATGCTGATGCTAGGAAGTTCATAGTTCTGCCAAGAACAGTTCACATAATATGTCAGTCTGTCCTTAGAGCGGATGTTGGGGGAAAATCCTTCTGTGTGATACTGACTTCTTTATGTAATGTTCCTATCTTTCAGCTGTCGTAGAGCAAGAGATGAAGAAAGATTGGCTGTTTGCACCTCACTATCGCTATTATGTTCGAGAAATGAGAATCCATGCTTACAGCCAGCTCTTAGAATCCTATAGGTCACTTACACTAGGTTACATGGCAGATGCTTTTGGAGTCTGTGTAGAGTTCATAGATCAGTAAGTATTCTTTTGAAAAAAAGTTACTAAAATTTGCTTATCAGTTCCACACCAGCATAGACAGCCAGGTTCACATGGTCTGTTTTGTTCATTGGAAGTAGCATCATATAGAAAAGGGAGACTTAAAAGACTAGGGCAAGAAATATTTAAAGATGTCGGAATTAGACTAAATGGTAGGAAGGTAGCTTCCTTAGCTGAGTATTTCTGCAAAGGTAAGGAGTTAGACCAGATGACCATTGGGACCCTTCCAGTTCTGTAATTCTGTTATGTTATTAACTGTGACTGAGGAAAAGTCAGCCAGCCTCAGTTTCTTAGAAAAAGAAAGAAGCCGTCTCAGGTTTTGGCAGGAAAACCAAAGAAAAGGAACCATGGGTGGTTACAATTGCCATATCACGTTGCCCCATTTCAAATTTATACAAAGGTTTATAGATACAGGAGGTCCCTGCCTTTGAACGCCTCATTATCTGATGTCATTTTGACACTCCCAAATTAAAGACAAGTTCCATTAATTCAGCAGGGGGGCAGAGCACTCTTTCATCAGTTCTTGACTATGGAAGTTTGCCTGGGACTGCTCACATGCGCACTGCTTGAAAAGTGAGCTAAGGGGGGGGCACTAAGGCAGCTGAGAGACTTTGCAGGCAGAATGCATGCAGTCTGTCCCAAGTGAGCCTCTGTAAGTCCTTCATGCTCCCTACAGTACATGGGTTCCACTTTTCATCCAGTCCCATTTTTCTGCTCCTGCTTTCTGACATGTTGTCTTTGATAAGGACTGTAGTGAATGAGTTGTGTTTGGAAACCAGATTCTTGCTGGGCAGCTTTCAAGAAAAGCTGACTGTGTGCCTGTGGGAATAGCATTAAGTAAGGCACATCTTACTTTGTGTCATAGAGCTGGATTAGATAAAATGTTGATGTCTTGTACATTCTCTGGCTGTCTTATGGAAACACCTTTTACCATAATAATGTGCTGACTTGCATTTAATCACTGTTTCCCTAGTATTGTTTTAATAAAACATATCAACCTGCAGCATCTTGCTATTGCACACAAATGAGTTTTCAGTACTGACAGTGTAAACAGTCTAGCTGCTATACAAATTTGTTGCAAAATGGCAAGCTGTGTTTTGGACCCTCCAAAATTACCATTCTAGTGTTAAAGGCGAAAATTACAGTTGGACAATTGGACAATGGTGGCAATTAAATCTTTCCTTTTTATTGATGCAGACAATTGTTTTTTGTGATTGGTGTCTCTGTGCTAAAGCATTTGCAGGAGGAATTTCCTACATAACTTTATTAAAGCTTAATTAAACTTTATTTAAAATGTAGGTTTATTTTGTTACAGCTGCAAATGATCTCTTTCACAATATGCATTTATTGCATTCAATAGCATTTTAGCTGCCATGGCTTCATCTTCTGGAATGATAGGATTTGGAGTTTTGGGAGGTGTTTAGAATTATCTGCCAGAGAGCTCTAGATTCTCATCAAAGTACAAACCCCAAGATTCTGTAGGATGCTCCTGTGACAGCTACAGTGATAATTGTGTAGTATGAAAGAGAGTGATGGCTCTTCCATTGCTTTCATGGGATGAACTGTTCTTAAATTTATTCCTATGGTGATGGGGTGGGTGAAAGGTCCAGGATGTAATAAATGCACTTTTTACTAGGTAGAAGTCACTCAGAGGAGATGCTCATTTTGCCAAACAGTACAGTAATGGTGACATAATCACACCAAAAACCCGTGTGAGATTTTAAGTAGCCAGAGTACGGTAGTCCACAAATGCTGTCATCATTGGCATATTGAGCCATGCCTGACATGAACAGTTAAGCCCAAATAAGTGAACTCTGAAGGTCCTTGGTGAGGGACAGGAATCCTTTGTTGGGTCACTGGGGAAAGGAGACAAAACTTCCTCAGTACATTTTTTTTTCCTTTTGTAATGTTTCACTGACTTTTGGGACTGAGATGGCATTAGTGCCCATAATGGACAATCTGAGTTTGGAAGTCAGCAAGAGGAATATGTCTCTATTTATGAACAGGGAACCCTTTTTTGGCCAGTGAACTTAATTCATCTGGTTTAGAATTGTTTGGAATGCCTTTTCATATGTGGAAATGTGACAAAATATGAAGGTGATGCTGCACAATTGCACTAACTGACTCTGATCTTCTGGGCTTCATTAAAGCTGCTAGCATTCTGTTTTTAAAAGTTCTTCATCATGGGTTAGATCATGTTATCCCTGTAGTAATCAGATCAGCTCCTTCTCTGCACTCCATGATTATGGCATGTAAAATCCAGCTGGGAAGCCATTGTCAGATGATGCCATGCCAGCACAATACTCTGCAGTGTGTGCCATTCTGGCTGTACCGCTTGACTTAGAATAGCCAGTTGACTGCTACACTTCCATGCAGTGATGCAGCCAAAGATGAACAGGGGTTGTGGACTGTGGTTCAGAAGTTACCAATCAGTCTTCATCTCATTGTGATTTTCTAATAGCAATTCCTGAGTTTGTTAACTAGAAACAATAAACAGACAAGTATTTCCTTATGCAGTTGTGGCAGGTTTGTTCCTTAGGATAACTTCCCTTTTCTCACCACAACCAAGAGAAGTCCTAAAACATGTGCCAGAGAAATAGAAGCTTCTCTCCACTAGTATAACCCTTGCATTGCTGTGCCATGCAGGAACCAGAAGTGTAAAAAAAAAATTAACAAATTTTGTTTGTCTTTGAAAACAGGGAACTTTCAAGATTTATTGCTGCTGGGAGATTACACTGCAAAATAGACAAAGTCAATGAAATAGTAGAAACCAACAGGTACCAGTCAAGTTTCTTACTGCTTTTGGGGCAATATGTGCACTGTGATAGTTAGTAAGAAGCAGGTACTGACATATAGATTTAAGAGTTAAGTGCTTGCCAGCCTCCATATAGCTCTTCTGAGCAGGCACTGACACAGTTGGGCTGAAGACCCAAGGCTAATACGGGAGTAGATGGTGATCTAAGTCCTGTTCACTGAGCTTCAGTTTTAATTCCCCTTTGTATGGTTGTCATTATGATAGGGAACAGTGTATGTTTAATGTTGCAGCTTAAGGTAATGTTCATGCCATATAATCCTCAGAAAACTCCAGGGCATTTTCTGAGGTGCACTTATTAGCCAAGACTGTTAGGCCTTGTCCAAACAAGTGTATGGTCTAAAACACATGGATGTTGTCCAGAGATTACATGTTTCAGGGAAGGATTAGTATTAGTACTGATGAACAAGCTGCTTTTCGAAGAAACCTATCCGCCATTCCTGCTTGGTTACTGTGAAATACCTGCAAGTTTCTGAGGAACACTAGAGTTCCTGAGAACACAGTCTGAAAGCCAGTGCTATAGAACAATTCCTGACAATTCTCTCTTTTCCTCCCATCTGTAGGCCTGACAGCAAGAACTGGCAGTACCAAGAAACAATTAAAAAAGGAGATTTGCTGCTAAACAGAGTTCAGAAACTTTCAAGAGTAATTAATATGTAACCTTTTTTTAAAAAAAGAAGGAAATGAGAAATGCATACAAGAACCATTTTGGAAATAATTATCATTGTATAACTTGTTGTACTGTAGCTAAGGAAATGGTAGTCATGGTGTAGGTATTTTACAGGCTGTTTCACTGTGTAAACAGCAGAATTGTATAAATGTTCTGTTCATGTTTTCAGATCAACTTCATTTATTAAATGTATAATACAGTTGACTGTCCTCCTCTTTTTCTGGGGGCGGGGAGGAGGTTGTATTTGTTTAATGAGCTATTTGAAGCTCGGTTTTTAATGCTTTTTTATGTAAAGCATTTTCACCAAAGACCAGGCTAAGTGGTGCTGTAAGAGAGAACCTGTACACTGATTGAAGGTCTGATCTTGTACACTGTTAACTGGGGATAAGTCACATTGAACAGTGAGTAAGCATCTATAGGAATACTACAGAACAAGTTGGGAGTTGAGTGGCCCTCAAGCATCCTTAACAAGCATTGCCAGTGGAGAGAAACACTGGAAGTTGCAGTTCAACATAAAGTTCACACCTCTGCCCTACTAAATAACTTTTTTTTTTGGTGCCATGGAAGCCACCTAATACTGTGCATGACCAAGCAGTCTTAATGGTTTCAGAATGGAACACTGATCTTAAAAAGAACAAATACAATTGTAGCCAGTGCCCCAGGGCGATTAATCATACAAAAGTAAATATATTGTTTTGATAAGTTGGTGACATGAAAATGTGTGCTTGTCTGCTTCTTAAATTTGAGTGTTGAAGAACAATGGATGAGAAGAGTTGGTAGCAACTAAAGAGGAGCAGAAAAGTTAAGTGTGAAAACACTGAAAGCCAGAAGATTAAATGGCACGGAACAGTGCAGGAAATGAATGATAAGCGCAAGAGCACAACTGATGTTGGATCTGAAAACCAGAGCTCCAGAAGGAATGATTTTTAGTGGATAACCAGCAGATGGCAGATGAGATGCACACAGAGTTAAACTGTGTATCTAGTAATGAGGTTGTCAGAGAGTGGTGTACAAATGCTGCCCCGCTAGTTCAGACCTGTTCCAAACTTGACTCTGACCCCTCATGTCCACATGAAACATACGGGGAGGCATGTTAACTTCCAAGTATTTACACTGCCCTAATAGAAGCTAAGAAGCCTATCTTGAGGGACAAAGTTTGGAATACAAATTGTATTAGATGCCTGGGTCTTAAACAGATGCACTTGACCTAAAATGCAACTCTTGGGTATGACTGCTTTGTGAGGAAGTTAGCACAACTGTCTTTTGGCAAATTTGAGGATTCTGAATGGCTCTTGGGGGGTCACCTTGCACAACCTTCTGCTGAATGCAGCAGCAAGGAGGCTTGTCAGATGAATCATCCAGTACTGTCTTGATCAGATGGTTTGTCCAGTACATGTTCCTCTCTTAAAAGCCCATCTCAACCTTTATTATGAATGAAGTATTTAGGAAACAAAACATGAATAATTCAGTAATTTTCCTGAGAAAGCCTTTTGTGTTATTTTTAGACTTCCAGGCCTTCTTCATGTATTGGAAGGATGAGTGAATGTTTTTAATCTGAACTCCTATCCAGTCCCTGATCGTTTAGCACTGCTTTCTGTACAAAATGTTTTAACACACCCCTAATGAGACCCAGCTCAACATAATATAGTCAGCCCTCCACATTTGTTGCGGTTAGGAGCTCAGGACTCCTATGAAAGTGGAAAAATCAGAAACAATTCTAGACCAATCCCAACCATATTTAACACAGAAAAGTATGATCCACATACTCAACCCACAGTAGGGACCTTCAAGGCATCAGGTCCTTTGCAAGATAGAAGTGGACAGCTACACTATGCCATTTTAGATGGGGACTTACAAGTGTCATTCGCAGTCTCCCAGTCTCACGAGGCTTGCAGTCCCTATTAAAAAATGGCATAGGGCAGCAGTGGAGGTGGCAGCAAATAATCCATGGATAAATTTGTAAAAGTGAAACCTGCAAATGTGGAGGGCCAACAGTACATGGGGGCCACTGAATCTGGGAGCTTGTCATTAGATGCCACTTAAAATGCCTCCCAAAACCTTTGCTATGAATAGAGGACTGAAGGGTGGGGAGAATATAGAAATGTGGGAGGTGCTGTTTGTTTCTTGATCAACTGGAGGATACTTGTGCACAATTGTTTTGCCACTTTCACGGGCTCCAAAATCTGGATCAGTGTACTTGAACCATTCTGTGGTTTCCCACAGTTCCAAAAAAACCTTATGTGAATGACATTAAACAATTTTAACTGGCAGAAATGCAGAGATTCTTGCCATGTTTGAGGTTGTTCCAGCTTTGCAAAGAGGCCAACTGCCTCCCTCTATAGTCCAGGGAGAGGATGGAGATACCTGCTCACCTGAATGTCACATACTCCTTTATCTTAGCACAGAATCATGCAAGACAGGCCATCAGATACTTAAAGGTGGCTAAAATACTTAGCAATATACATTATCAGCTATCTTAACTTCTATCTTCAGCCTAAACTACTGTGATCCTTTCCATTCATGCATTCTCTCTGATTTACCTCAAAAGTGGTGTTAAAGGGACACTGAAACCTCTTTCAAATTGCACTGATTTGTGGGCAGAGACACCCCCCCATCATTCTTTGTTGGCTTCATTATGAAGTAGAAACATACTTTGCACCTCATAAAGACATCCTAATGATTTTATTGCCTTGTTTAAATCACATCTTGTTTATTCAACAAGTTTTAATTTCCTGGTCATGAAGCGAAAGCACAACTTTTTTTCTTATAAATAGTATAAATTATTTTATTTACAGAAACTTGTTACAAAACAAATAGACTATATATTTCTCTTCTTCTTTTAAATATCCAAAGTAATTTTTTTTTCTACCCCATGACATTTGTTCATGTACTATACAGCAGCCAACACAAAAGTTCAGCTCTGAGCAGATGCTCCTGAATATGTATACAAATTATCAAACTATTCACACATTTTACACAGGAGATTGCTTCCCCACCCCTACCCCTCTCTGTGGAGCCAGGCTCAACTCCAAAAGCAAGAAGCTTCCATGGCCTACATTCTCATTGACATTATGTAGTGCTCATTAATAATAATCATAATCACCTTTCATAAAAAGTTGGATATTTTGCACAAAGCAGTTAAAATAACAAGTTCTCTGCTGAAATGAAAGCACAACAATCTTTTCAAGTCCAATCCCCTTCACCATACAATTCCCCATTACCCAAGAGACAAACAGAAACAAAAGAATCCTTGGCAATAGTAAATCTTGCCGGAAGACAACTTACCGGAAGATGATGGGTTGAAATCACACTAGGAACACAAGCTTACTGCGAACCTCTCCCATTCAATCCTCACTAGAATGAATGAACAGGAAATTGTGCCTTTGCAGAACTCCCCATTCATTTCCCATGAAGCTTATAGACAGGACAGAGGTTGCTGGTGGCTAGTGTTGGTAGTCTGCAAAATTGCTTTGAGAGGTAACATTTTTTTCCATAATATAAAATAATGTCAATATTCTGTATCTAAAGTCCTAGCTGACAGCAATAGAGGAACAGTTATTCAAATGAATATATCTGAATATATCTCCAGAACCTTTGGCATTATTTATGAACTGGGGACTTGCTTCAGACTGATCTACTGCTTTGCTTCACTTTTCATTATTCCCCTGCAACCTCTCTGTCTCTCTCCCTCTCTTATTACTGGAAAGTCATATGTAGGTGGGAAAAGCAAGCTCCAATTTTTTTTTTTCCAACAGAACATTCAAGTCTTTAAAGGAGAAGCTGTCTAAAAAACAGTCCAAGCTTAAAATCTAGATATATAAATCAGGCACTTTCAGTTTTTCCATTAGTCTGAAACCATGTAAAGACTCACACAAAGGTGCACGCATGTGGGCACACACACACACACACACACGTACGCATACACATACAAACAAATGCTAAAAAGAAAAAAAAAAGCAGTGTGTTACAACTAAAAGGTTGTCTTCTGGGACTCAGGCAACTGTAAGCAATGTTGTGTATACCGGAGCAGGCCAACAACACGCAACCAAATGCCACACAGCCTCACCGCTTGGAAGAGTGGCACCTGCCAGCACAGGACTGCAATGTCAGAGCCTTCCTTTGTATCCAGCAACTCCCAAGACATTAAAAAAGGGACACCGCTCTCCCCACTTCCCAAAGAAGAGACATCCCTTAAAAACTGTAGATAGGCATGTTAGCTATTGGCTTGGCAGTGAACCACTTCAAATGATAAAAAGGGTATTTGCTTTTTTTCCTTTTTAATTAATAAATACTAGATGATTTTCAATTGTACCAAAACTGGATATAAGAAAAAAAGACCTGTGCAAAAATACATATTTAAATATGTACAATCAATTAACAAAATATGTCTTCTGAAATAGGGATACTTCAATATTTATAATAGAACAAGAAATTCCAAAATAAAGATACAAAAGTATGGGTTTCATTATTTCATATAATTCTTTGTTCATCATTGCAACAATTTTTTTTTTAGGTTAAGAAAACTGCAGGAGTCATAATGAGAAGCTGGAAAGACTATAAAAATTGTATCTTAAATTAATACCAAAATCTTTCTAAGAAACAACCCAGCCACTGCAAATCTTGCAAGATAAATTAAATTTGAAATTTCCTTAATTATATACAGTAAGAATGTTGTCAGACATTAAAAGCTTCAAAAACAATAATTCCATTCATTACTAAGCTCCCTAAATGGAATATTGTTTGTATAATAGTTAAGCAAGTCTACACTGTAAGGGCAGGCATAAATTAAGACGTCCTCTAGTTCTATTCATGGCAAATTTTAAAATTATAAGCCATTACAGACAAAAACAGAACACAATTCCACCCTGGAATGTCTCTTACATACCTGCTTCTACCACAGAATGCACGATCTGGGCTTTGTGCAAGAGCACGGCTGTGTTTGTATGAAGCTCCCGTCTTTTCAACATGGCTTGTAATGCAGACATTCACAGTGGGAATTGGATCTAAGGATTCAGCCCATTTAAACTGAACACAGTGGTTAAAGACTAGACTTTATTCACAGAGATCTGCACGTTTTCCAAGGAGCCTGGGACTTGCTGTGATCTTTTCAGAGCGATATAATATTTATACAACAAACACGTTTATTTTTTTTTTTTTTTAGTACTTAAAGCCACTAAAATTTAACTTATGAAAAATCTGTCGGCCTTCAAAGGTAAATCTATCAAAACCAAATTGCACTTGTGATTGAAAATATCCAACACATGGGATGGAGCCTGCATTGATTTTCTCTCTGCAGAGCAGATGCATTACTTTGGTTGTACCCTCCCACTCCCCAAATAAGCCAATTAACAATTGTTTTTTAAAGATTTACAGGATCATCTATAAACTGAGTAGTTGTTTAAAACTCCCCTCAGTATGCAGTCATTTTAAATATTTGCATAATCATCACCATTCAAAGTTTTTTTTCCCCTTTTCTTAAAAACAACACATGATCTTTTGTGATTTCAAGGCTTAAGAGTTGTCTGCATAGAGTCTTGTTATTTCACTGTGTTTTAGCAATTCAGTAGCAAATTTCACATCGATTTGGAAACTTCAATAGTTAAAAATCAACAAACAAAAAACCCAAGCAGCTGCTGCTTGGGGCGGCTTTAGAATCCCTGATGTGCAATTCACCACCACAGTAGGGAGAGAGGCTGGGCTGCGTGAACAAGACAGGCTCAGATTGTCTAATCTCAGCAAGATCTGGTGGCCCTTTAAGGCAGAAGTCTACAGGCACGATCCACAGAGCGCTACTCCTGCACAAGCCCCTGTTGGACAGATTCAGACAATCATTTTTCTTCCTCGGAGTGTTAACTTCTTGGCCACATGGCAAACCAAGTGATGGGAAGGAAACAGAACTCAGTGATCTGATAGAGTCCCAAGTTGCAGCAGGTTCTGTAGCTGCCACTTGGAGAAACCACGAAACTCCAGCATGCTGAACAGAGCCCATAGCGAGTTGGTGCCTTCAGACAATCAAGCGTCAGTAGATGATTGCAAAAAGGAACTCTCACTGGGGAGGAAATGACTGTCTGAACACAGAATCCAACACACATCCCATTAAATGGAAAGGAAGTGCTTTTTAATACATACATATCTGCAGTAGGAAAGCTCCTCATGGATTATACCCTATGGTTTGGATCGATACTTTTTTTTTCTTTCACATAAAAGGTTTAACATTCCAGGTTGTATTTCAAGATTGATTACTGCTGGAAATAACCAGATCAAAGGATAATATTAAAGCCCTTCTAAGGTTTGATCCCTCCCCTAAAAAGTTTCTCATGGGGTTAAAATTAGCATTTGGGACCAGATAGCATGTTTAAAATACTCCCCCGTTGTGTACAGGATGGCATCACAAGGGGTGCAGTTTAACACTGAGCTCAGAATTTGAACTGGCACTTAATGCAGTCATCAGAAAAATCTTAACATGAACTTCAGAAAATGGGATGATAATATCAACTTACTGGAAAGCATTTCTACAGGAGAAAAAAAAGGAAGCACTGAGAATTCAGTGTCTTAAACTGTGTTTCAGTTTTTTAAGTCTGTGTTTCACTTTATTTCCTCCCTCCCCAAGGTTGGATGGTATAACCAACTTCAACTGGCATTTTCTGTTTTCCCCACCCACCTGCTCCAAACAACAAAGGCTTATGGCATACAGTATAGGTCAAGAAAAGTTTTCTTTGGGAATAGTTTTAGAGGTCATTCACCATTCTGGATTTGAAAGTGGTTAATGTATGTTTTAAAATCAAAGCAATTTTATTTAAAATCAAGCAGACACAGCCCTCCTCCAAACACTGCCACTGTGCAGCCTCCATTCATTTCCGTGGCCCATGTAGAGGCTCAGGCTCCATGGGAATGAACAAAGGATATGAAGCAGCCATGCTTGGTGGGTGCTGCACATAAAAATTATTCTGTACCATGTGATTTCATTATTTAAACATGCTTGTGGTTTTTTTTTTGAGTGATCACATCACTCAAAAAAAAAAAGCATGTATTTGTTTTTTAGAACTCCTGACAGCTTCTTATCCCAAATCGTTTTTATCCCAAAATGCTGGGCAAATTGTAGACTTTGTTAAATTGTGCTATTTTTGCATTCCAATCAAGGAACATTGCTGTAAAACACTAAAGCCATATTCCCTTCTTGAGGGCTTCATCTTCTTCTTTCTTTCTCTTTCTTTTTTTTTTATTGTGCCTAACACATTGTGCCCCTTTCTTAAGGGTTTTTCACTGGACAGTGTCAAAATGGCAGTTAGTTATGCCTACAACACTATCAGAAGAAAAGAAAAACAAGTCCACAGTAATGTTCTTCCCCAAACCTTGCTTTGCCCAACCAATCTATATCAAATAGTGGCAAGTTGATGTATTCCTGTAAGTAAAATCTGACAGGGATTTGTAGCAAGAGGTCCAGACCACGGGTAACACTGATAGGAACAATCCTGTGGCTGAACAGCAATCCAGTGTCCGTTTCCAAGCTTCACTGCTACAGACATGGCTTCAGGAAAACTCCTTGATTGGGTGACAGTCCAGTAGATTTCCACACCTGAGGACCGCGGGAAGCTGGGAGAACTCAAAAAGGCATCTTGGAGTCCAGAATTTCCAAATGGAGATTTTTTTTTCCTCTTGTAGTGAAAATAATCCAGTTCTATCATGGTACTGTCAATTGTTAGGGACGAGCCTTTGGCTTTTACACAAATGGAGAGAAAAGAAAAAAGCAGTGGATAAATGAGTAAATATGAAGAAGTTCAAGTGGTAAAGCCATATTTAATTATGTAATCTAGGATACTAAAAATATACTTTGGCAAAATCCAATGACTCAAGTAATGGCCCAACCCCTTGTTTGGGAGAACAAACTATTTCAATTGGATAACCATCAATAATCTTTATAGAAGAGCTCTGTGTTGCCAGTGAGGCTTAAATATTTTAAAGGCACCAGATTCCATCTGATCTTGGAAGCTAAGCAAGGCCAGCTCTGGTGAGCATTTGGATAGAGGAACACCAATGAACACCAGGTGCTGTAGGCTATATTAGAGAAAGGAACTGGCAAAATCTCCTTTGAATATTCCTAAGAAAACCCTACAAAATTCATAGGGTCACCTATGACTTGAAGACACATATACTTATACATTGTGCTGCAAAAAGCAGAAAGAACCTATATGGCCTCTTCTTGTGAGCCATGAGAGAATACAGACTGTTAACAAAGTGCTGAAAATTACAGAATGGCCTCTACATGCTTAAGCTTGTGGATCAGTAACATGGTTTCATCCTATTAGTGAATCCTATCCACTTAGTTCATTTTCACTATTGTCAAACTAACCATCAGGAGCATTTTTGCTTTGTACAAGCAGACTATACCTGGTTGCTGAGTTCAAATGCATAGTATACTAACACAACATACACCTGAGTTGATTTCAGAGACAGACCAAATCCTCTCCAAACTGTTTGTGCTTGGTTCAGAGCACATGGATTATCTGTTGCTGGCTGTGAGCACAAAATATCCGTAGCTGCACAGCTATCTTTCCCCTTCCTCAGTTGATTCAAGGAAAGCCCTGCAGGATATGCTGTTAAGCCCTGAAGGAACACGTCATTTCCTCCTCAATCCCAATCTCAAATGTTGAAACAGAATGATTTATGAAACACAACCACATTCATTGTGGAAGAAAAATTGTGAAAAAAATAGCTGGCTTTAATTGTTAAACAGCCGCCCCTCCGCCAAAGCACATAACATAGACAACCAAGATAGCCACCACCAATTCTTCAGGCAAGGCAAATACAAATATGAGCACCATTTGGAACAGCAACAACAACTTCATCTGCATAAAGATTTGACTTAAATAAAATTTCATACCTGATGAAGGACAGAATTGTTCACCAGTCCTTGTGTCCCTGGGATTGCACCACTGTGTTTTGTGTGAATGTTGTTCACTGGTGGCAATTTGGCAACCTTGTTTGCTTTGCTGCTGCTGTTTATGCTGCTTGAACCAGGCGAGCACTTTCTTTTCTTTCCTATTAATTTATCTAGGGAAGGGTGTGAATGTGAAAACCCGCTGTGCGAGTTTACACTCAGTTCGCTGGACTGGTGAATGAACGGCCCCAACGAGAGGGTGGAATCACCACTGTTCACCATCACGCTCATTCTTTTTATCGATTCTGCAGGGCTCCCAGTGGGAGGGCCCCTCCCTGATTGGTCATGTTTGAGGCTAAGTGAGTTAGCTTTACTAGTCATACAGTTGAGGCCAACACTGTGGGATGAAGACATCACAGGTGAGTGATAAGAAGCCCCAGAGTTTCCAGAGTTAACCACACAGTTTTTCCTAAAGGACTCTGTGGAATGAGAAGAAGGTGCTGGCAGCGCAGAACTGTTTTTGCGTTTCTTTCCTGAGCTGCCGCTACTGCTGTTGCTACTGGTACTGTTACAGTTGGTGCTGCTAGCAGAAGGTTCCTTAGGCTTAAAAGACTTGCTGGATTTTAATTTCTGAGGTTTGCTGGACAGAGGTGAAGGTACTGAGGAAAGCACTGGAGGTGTTGAAGGGGACATAGACACTTGTCTTGATTGCATACTGCAGGCAGGTTCTGCTGCACCAAAACTAGCAGGGTTGGCATTTAGCGTAGTCCCATGGGATGGTACTGATTTACCACTAAGGGATAAAGAGGAAGGAGACACAAGCATTGGAGGAGACATAGCTGTGGTGGGTAGGAGAAAACCTGTTGTGCTGGCACCATATTGGGACACAGGCGTTGAGCTTGTCCGGTGTGGTGCACGTACTGATGCAGAGTTGCTCGTTGCTGGAGGAATTTTCCTGGAGAGCAGGGGAAAAATATAGTATGATTTGCAGACAATTCTGTTACAAAGCCAAGTATCTTAACTGAAAGGCCCTAAGAAAGAACACCAGATGAATTCACATAAAACTCCTTCCCTATGTAGCCCCTCAGGGCCACCTAAGGATGCCTGGCAGACCAACTCAGCCTGTCTGTACTTTGCTCTTTACAGGGTGCCAATCTCTTTGATAAAAATCCTAAGCCCTGAATTTCGAAGCTAGAAAGGAGTGTTCAGATTTTTCTCCTTTTCAGAATTAACTCCTTTCTGCCAATAGCCTGCTGTGGGGAAATAAAAACATTTCCAAGTTGAAGGGAAAAAGGTAAGAAATAATTCTAGTGCCATGGGAGGCAAAATACAGTATACTTGGGACCATGCTTATGCTGTGTTTCAGATACTTCCTTTGCAAAAGACACTATGAGATACTTACCCGTACCTGGTCCTAGACAGTGCAAATAACTGAAACACTGTTATATCTCAAATAGGCAACAAAAATTTGGACAATTAACCCCAGTCAAAGTGGGTTTGACAGGTCTGTTTCTCTGTGCAGTTTTTCCATGTCTTCCCTCTTCCCTCCTTTCACTTCAGTGTTTCAATTTTCAAAAGCAAAAAGACAGAAGCTGGTAGTAGTAGCTTTAGAGAAATCTGCTTAATGTTCTCCACTTAGTACAACTCCTGGATCTAGAATTAATTCAGCAATTAATACCAAGGCTTCTTAGAAGCAATCATAATACCAGACCTAGATCCACAAAAATTGTGGATAATTTCAGTTATTCTAGAAATAACATTTAGTTGCTCTCCTGACCCGCAAATAAAAACAGAAATTTGCCTCCCTCATCCTTTGATTATGTGAGCAACAACATTTGACAAGGAGACACACTGTAGTTTGTTCAGCTTCTACTTACTTCCACATCTGTGAGTTAAGATGCTTGTCCACCATGGCATTAAGTGCACATCGGATATGGTTCCATCGTCTGTCAAACACGTAGTAACCTCTTCCAATCTGTCGACTACCAAATGTGCAAAACTGGAGGGTGGGAGAGGGGGAAGAGGAACAGTCATTTTAGTAATTTTATTAACTAAAAGCCGTGTTTCAGCAAATATAAATTAATTCAAGATAAACATGACAGTTGCAAAAAAACTAAACAAAAACCCTACACATGGAAAAAGTCATAAGCCTACTTGCATGTTATTATGATACACAACAGAACACCCCTTTGCAGCACACATGCCACGTGTACTTCCATTTCTGTTGACCTGCCTGCTATCTTATTTTCCTTTTGCTTGCTGGAGCTTGACAGCTTCTGTAACAGCACACTGCACTCCAGAAAAATCTGATGTCTACTGTAGCAATCATGACCAATGCTCAGTAATTAGGTATAAATTTTAAATCCAAATCCACATATGCATTTTGTTGCTACTCCCTCTACAGAACAAGAATAATCTGCAGCCATAAATTTAGAAAACAAAAGTCTCTCAGAAAAATTCAACTAGGAACGTACAGCAGCTGGTTGAGGATGATGATCTGAATAAAGACAATCCAGTTTTTCAACAAGCTCTTCTTTTTCATCACATTCTCCCTCATCACTGGATAACCGAGAAGCTGGCTCAGTGGCAGGCAGGGGAGCCTGTGGAGATTCATGGACTGACGGAGACTCACTAGGGGCATTCCCACTGTGCTGGGCTGGACAGCCTGGAGGCCTTTGAAAAGAGGAACCGACAAGTAAGTGCAATATTGAAGACCGATATACTATGCTGCTTAAAAATACTCTTAGATGCATTTTTGCATACATGCTTTTATCATTCCAAAGATTCTTCGCTGATAAAACAAATGTGAGGTACCATGGTTGTATTTATGCAACAAGAAACTTACAGGAAATGAGCTAACAACAACAGATTAATTCAACATCAGTCAGAAAGAAACATGGTCTTTACTAGGTTCAAGACAAGTAGTCAAGACAACCTATCATAAAAAAAAAGGGCAGAGCAGAATATACTGAGAATTTTTTTTTTTAAGCAAGCAAAGGCAACAGTTAATCTGAGAAAGGGAGAATGAGCACTGGAGTAGTGGTCACAGTATTAGACTTAGATACCTATGTTTGCATTCTCACTTATCTCAATCAATGACCTTGGCTCAGCCACCCATTCTCAGACTAACCTACCTGAGAAGATTATTAAAAGGCTAAATGAAAAGGGAGATTGTGTATCTTCCCTTTCCTTGGGCTCCATGGATAAAAAAGGTTGTATAAAAATGAAACAATCAACTGAACATGATAAAACCCCACTCCCTCTCCAGACTCTCCCATAATAGTGCTAACAGGTGCTCTGATGCTGTAGTTTCCCTAACCATTTCTTTTGAAGCAAAATTTGTAAAGTGGTAACAATCAGGGTGAACTGGATTCAAATGTTTCTTAAAAAATAATACCTTCTCTGCCTGCCTACCTCATAAAGTCTATGGTACATACAAGCCACGTCTGTGTACACTGCCCTATGTTTCTTGAAAGAAAGCTGGAATAAAAATGCAATGAACTAAGTAATAAAGGACCAGAGTGAGAGAACTACGTATTGTCCAACTTGAAAGAACCCTTCACTGAGGTATAATCTCAAAAGAATTAAATTATTCCTCTTACAAGCTTCCTGTAAAACTAAGATGCATTCCAATTTCCTTTAAAAATACCTTTAAATATGAAAAACCAAATGAGCTATATATACCAAAACCATGCCAACACTTCTTGAGGCCAGAAGGTTCTGTATTTTTACTATTTGTATTTATAACTAAAAAAAACTCAACTACAGAAGGGCAAAGGTTTTTATTTACTGCAGACAAAGAATTTTTATAAACCTTTTGAAACTTTATTTCTGTTCTCCAGACCAACTATTATATTTCCCAGTAGTAAAACAGGTCACAATGACCTGCATCTAACCAGGATGGCTATGTACTGTGTCTAATACTGTAGACAGCATGTCTCTCAATGGACACAAAAAGAAAATTATTGCATTTATATCTTGCTTGTGGACTTCCTATAGAGAACTGCTTTACCACTGTGGGACCAGAACGCTGCACT
Organism: Iguana delicatissima; assembly: GCA_948472985.1. Lineage (NCBI taxonomy): Eukaryota > Metazoa > Chordata > Lepidosauria > Squamata > Iguanidae > Iguana > Iguana delicatissima. The sequence continues at coordinate 226,758 of CAOKZL010000108.1, forward strand.
AGACAGACCTCAGATCTGATCCAGTATTGCTCTTATATTCTTATATGTTCAGAAAACATGCAAGTATTAATTACATTGTATTAGCCTGTTACCATGCCAAGTGTAATATGTATAGTCAATTCAGATCTGCTAAGGGCTTGTGAAAATGCCAATACGAACATTCCTGATCTTGCCTGACCTCTGGAACCAAGCATTGGGCTGGGATAATACATGGTGGGGAGACAGATGGGAATCCAAGGTGCTATAAAATAATCTCTCTGGGTTGCAAAAGTGCAAATTTAAGCTTCAATTAGACCATCAAATAAAGAATGAAAAAAGCTACAAAGTGCTAGGTTTGCTGTATGTAATTATCTTCACAGAGATGGTTATGTTAAACTGCAGCAAGGACCAAGGCTGATAGCGGAGGCAGAAGTACCATCAGTAGGAGAGTTGATACTACTTGACTGACTATTATGGAAGAAACAGACCAGCCAGACATTTTCACCACTCACAACAGAATGTCACTACCCTCTTGCATTTGTTCCTCAGAATACTGTCAGATTCACCCAACTGATACTCAAATTTCATTTACCTTGGAAGACTGGGGGTGTGAGGTTTGGGTTTATTAGGTACTAAAGGCTTTGATTCTGAAGGAATAACTCCATGAGAATTTTGGTGCAGCTCCTGGGAAGTCCTTGAAGGTGAGGGATGTGGTTCCCTGAGAGGGGGCATCTGCTGATGATGATGATCCAAATGGCGCAGTAATTCTTTTTCCCTGGTTTTGCTTTTGTGCTCAGCGAGTAGTAAGTCAAATCGCTTCCTCCGACCCTGCACAGCTCTCCGTTGAGTTAGGGAATGTGTCTGTAAATTAATGAGTTGAGATTACCCCAAGCTGAAGAGAGGTTGTAGAAACTAATCATTCAGTACATATAAAGACTTGGACATCTTATCAGGGCAGTCAAAACTGAGAAAAGTGCGTTCTTACAAAGTTCTTCAGGGAACACTGGACTTTGGAGTTAATGCTAAAAGACAGAGAACTGACCAAGGAGGAACTCCTGTCTAATTCTCTGAGCTGAAGATTGGACTGAAAATATGGAGAGAAACAAGTAAGACTTACCACCTATCAGAGTTCTATCTACCAAAATATGTGAATTGGCCTGCAGTGACACATAACATGTTAAACTTTCAGAAAAGACCTGTGAAATGCCTATGCTATCCTTGTTTCTGACATTTTACAGCTATTAAATGTGAGTATTCAGTTCATAAAAGACTATCCCAGTGGAGCTTCTCAAATCATGATAAATCAAATTCAGTACATCTGGTGTTAGCTACAGGCACCAGTATTCAAGAATTAACATTCCATTATGTATACCAATTCCCAAAGGTTGTGAAATTCCTAAAAACAGGACTTGGTTATCAGAAATATCTTAACAGTATTCATTAAATATCACTGTTTAATGCCATCAATACCCTCTTAGGCACGGAGGTTTTAGCAAACACATGACATTAGCTGGTGCTCCCTCTGCTGACAATATAGCAGTTTTGCACAGCCAGGGAAGGGTGCATATTTTTCTTCTGTACAGAACAGTTAAAAACACCATCAAATTAAAGGCAATATGTATGATTCAGTCTTAGTCACTGTTTTGAAGTTGTAAAGTTATCTCACATAATAAATGGGGAAGAATGCTTGGGAAGTTGGCTAAGGCCACAGTTTGGATATAAGACTATTGCCCAAATTATCTAAAATTGTTCTCATTTCATGTTTTATTTTATAACAGAAATCCCAGTATCTGATTTTTTTATCAGAATGTCTTGTGTGCTTGGCCTTGTTTTTCCATCTCAACGCCCCCATACATTACTTTGACTGCTATTACATTAAGTCTCTTCGATGCACCAATCTTTTTAAAGAGAGAGACAAAGAAATAAAGAGAAACAAGAGCACATTTCTAGGGTTCCACTTGAGCTCTCAGTAGTCCCCACAAAGAAGCACATGCAGTCTGAATACATTTTAACGAAAGTTTTGAATTTCTTGCTGCTACAAGAAGGTCTTGCTGACCTTCTTATTAGCCTCCATTCCACAATTTCCTAAGTTGTGTTTGGAGTTGTTTGAGTGAGTTAAATTACTTTTGACTTCTCTGTCCTGACATGAAAAACAAAAAAACAAAAAACGTTCACTGGGAAGGCATCCTACCTTGCATGTCAAAGATCTAGTACAGGGCTTCTTGGTTTCTAAGTCAATGACGCCACAATAGATATCAGGATCAAATTCTCTCTCTGTGAAAAGCAAATTTAAAAAAAGGAAACAAAATTATAATATATAGCCTATTAGAAAACATAATGTATTTATATAACTAAACCCAAAATTGCCACTGAATGTGAAATAGGGACATGTGCAAGATCTTACTATCTGTCCATTAAAAAGTTTTTAAAAAACCACTTGACTTGTGTTCCATCTCCTCTTGTAGACTTCTGCACACCCTGAAAACCTGTCCTGGATGTTGGCAAACTCTCTGCAGCAGGTTTTTGGAGGGCTGCAGCAGGAGGTAGAACGGAAGAGCTTCTAAATCCATTGGTGTCAGATGCAGAAGCACACATCTGAATCTTGGGCATAAAATTGATTAAAAATGCAGGGACATATTATTAACAGTCCAGCATTACTGCATTATAGCTACAAAATTTGTATTAGTTCAGTGTGAATCTGCTACACTTCTGCTCTGAAAAATCTTGAAAATGAAGGCAGCAGGTATAATATTTGAAAACAAGCTGCTTTTCTGCTTTATATTTATATGGTCATGACTGGCAAAATCTGAAGACTGTCAACCACAGAGAATTCCAATGACACAAAGGGACCTTTAAGCACATATAGATAACACAACAGATTATGTGCTTTTCTTCAGTTTTGAACAGAACATTCCTATGGTCAAAGTAAGAACCTACCATTCAAAGCCTGACACATCCAAACTTTGAAATAAAACACCACACAGAAAAACCACATTATGTGTGCTACTTTTAGGCTTACAGTGGTTATTCCTGCATGAGGAAAAAAATTTCATACCACTACATTAATCAACCAGGATTAAAATCTCTATATGCTTCCAGCTGATCTCCCATGCCCTTCAATATCTACATGAAGCCTCCAGATGGGATCATTAGGAGTTTTGGGGTGTGGTACCATCAGTATATGGATGATGCTCAGCTCTACTTCTCCTTGTTTTTTGGCATCAGCAGGAGCTGCTCAGCTGCTGTAATGGACTAAATGTGGGTCAATAAACTGAAGCTGAATACTGACAAAATGGAGTTTCTGCTGGCTGATGGTTCCCAGACCTGGGAAATGAGTCAACAACCTATTAGGCTGAACTCCTACTGAAGGAATACGTCCTCTACTTGTGAGTACTCTTATGCCCATCTTGTCACTGGACTATGTGGCTTGGAGTATTTGGGCCCAGATTTGACAGGTCTGCATGCGACAGCCATTCCTGGACAGGGCAACCTGATCACACATTAATAACCTCCTGGTTAAATTGCTGCAACACACCCTGTGTGGGGCTGCCCTTTAAGGTGACTCATATGTTGTTAGTACAAAATGCAGCAGCTAGATGACTCACAGGAGGAACATGTAAGAGACCAGATAACACTAGTTCTAAAAGAACTGCTCTGGCTGTCATATGTTTCTGTTTTGAATTCAAGGCACTGATAATAACATTTAAAGCCATAAACAGTTTGGGACCTCGATATTGGACAGTGTGCCTCTCTGTACATTGGCCTGTATGAGGACCAAAATCTGCTGGAGGCACCCTCCTCCATATCCCATTGGGGGGGAGCAATAATCTGTGTGAGGGCACGGGGAAAGGTCTTAGCTGTGCCACCCTAGTCGTGAAATGCCCTCCCCTTAGAGGCTCCACTGGTACCGAGGCTGATCTCATTTCAATACAAAGTTAAAATGTGGCTTTTTATGAATGTTTCTAGGGCTTAGTGACTTTATCCTATGTGTACAGATACATTTGTATCATTTTATTTTATTTCAGCATGAACTGTTAAAATTATGTAAGATTTAAAGTTTCAGAATGTTTAAGTTATTTTTATTGTAAATTGCCCAGAGATCTTACAATATGTGATGGGAAAGAAACCCTGCAAGCAAGCAAGCAAGCAAGCAAGCAAGCAAGCAAGCAAGCAAGCAAATAAATAAATACAAGCATCATACAGGTGCTTTAGATCCCAGACAATGACAGATGATACTGATCATTTAGATCGCACATCTAAAATTCAAGATATTCCAATTATTCCAGTAATTTCAAGCATGCAATTTCCATCTTTACCATTTTTATATTAGAAAAATAGACTTGATTTTCTTATACTGTTAAAATTCTGTATAAACAAAATTCCAAAAATTACCTGATAATCGTTTGTGTAAAAATTTCCTATTGTTTGTACCCTCATCTTGTTTCTTTTCCAAGTATGGAGGCACAGAGAGAAGACCTTTACCATTCAGTATCTGTCCAGGGGAAGGCAAGGGTGGCTTTGGTATTGAGGGATTAAGGCCAGTCTTTATTGAGGAGCTCACAGTAGTAGAACAAGTTGGACCAACAGCAGGTTTCAACAATGCACCATCTATCTTTGGATGTATTTTTTCCACTTTGACAGATGGAGTCATGCTGTAAAAAGGAAGTATGAGGAAAGACCATATGTAGTAGTAACATAGTAACGTCTCTCTTACCAAGACTGTTTTAAACTGATTATGTACTGAATCTCAAATTTCCTACTTCATCAAACATGCTTTATTTGCACACATCTTTATTCTAAATACTCCTAGAGTCCACAGTATTGGGGCATTTTACTAAACAGTACAATATGGTCAGGCATCACCAATCATGCTCAGTGATACTCTGAACACATTTATATCAGAACAATCTGAAATCTTGAGTGAAAAATGGAAATCTACATAGATGAGATGGCCGGTTGCCTATCTCCCTGTTATGAAATATTTACATTTTATTTCGTCAGGATTGTCTCCCTTTCTGAAATACACAATATATCTGATTCAGCTGCTACCGTACCTTCACACTACTTCCATAAAAATATTTTACAGAAATTCTGATTTCAGTGCTAAACATCTCTATGATCTCTACCACATACAATGTAAAGTGTGTTGTAGCTTCAATCCTGTCATGACTAAAAGCCTATATTTAATCCTGACCTATGACTCACTTTTGAACCCCCCCTTTTTTTGAGAGGGGGAGATCTGTGTCAACAGCAAATGTAACTGCAACTTTTTTTGCTCTTTAACAATACTTCATGTCCCAGTTAATCTAACCATGGTCACAGCTAGCTGTTGTCTGTATGTTCAAATGTTCAAATGCTCAACTGATATTGATGAGAAGGGAAATGAAGTGTGGCACAGAGACATATTACATCTAGGTTCTCATCAATTGCTGGTTAGCAGTCATAGAGGAAAACTGAAATATTCCTTTCCAGAACAGGCATGCACAATTTAAAGAGATAGTATTTGTGTTAGTTCTAAAGTTTTAGGCTTTCTCTACTCACATTTTGTCATGGGGACCTTTGCTATGTACCAGATGTATTGGCCTATTGTTTCCACTGATTGGCAGCTTGTCTTTGGGTGATTTCAACAACTTGGAACTGGATGATGATGACGCGCTAGTACCTCCACCACTAGATGAGCGACTGCTCCCTCCTCCACTGCTACCTTTGCTTTTTGAAGACAGAGATGAAAAGAGGGAGAATACTGAAGAGGAAGTAGGGGTTAAAGGTGGCTTGCTGGAGGAGCTATGTCTTCTTTCTGGAAGGGAAAAACACATGCATGTTAGTACCATTCAGAGCACAGAAACATATTCCACCAAGCAAGCTGAATCTTGTGTCACTGCAAGAATTAATAAGAATAAAAAAGATCTCTTTCAGAAGCCCTTCCAGGATCAATTACTACAATGCACTGGCTTTCTGGATCATGTCTGTCATTCTTATGCGCTGCTACTGATTTACTATTTATTTTGTCATATATTGCTTGGTCACTTGTTTTACTCTTTGTACTCTGCTCACATCTTGCAGCTTTTTGTAGAGGTCCCATCCTAATTCTGTTGAGGCTATGTGCTTCCAAAGGAGAGGGCAATGAGGTAGTGCCCCAGACTTCAAATGCCTTACCTAAAGCAGTATGCTTGGTACTTAATTTCCAGTTTTAATTGTGCCAGGCTAAGGTATATCTTTTTCACCAGAGTTTAACAGATTTACAAATTTAAAAAACTTCAGTCTCTCTACATAAGTGAAACTGTAAGTCATGTTTATTGATACTTTCTATAATGTCTGTTGGACATTTATTGTATATATTAGGTTTTCAAATGATGTTTGTATTATATATACAGCACACCACTCTGGAATCCTTTACACATATAAGTAGTGTGCATTAAAAATAAAACAAAAATATTGATTTCTACATTGCCTCTTAACATAATTGTGGTGATACAAATCTAAATGTTCCTATTTCTTTCTTGTAACTTGCCTCTTGTCCCCTACAAATCATCCCACCCTCCTCAAGACATCACCCAGAAGGGAAAGAGGCAGGACAAAGCAGGCAACTATTGTGACATGATGGTTAAATCAGTCCAAACAATAAATCCGTATGCTATAATGAACCAATACATTCACTTGGCGACCTCAGGTAGTCAGACCATTCTTGGACTCAGCCCCTGCTCCAACACAACTCACTCTGCAGTATAGGTTATAATACTGCCTTACTTTGTGACATTATTGAGATTATGTGTAATATATTAATTGCAAGAAGAATTTTAAGAACACATTTATATACCATCCTCCAATTAAAAACACCTTTTGGTGGGTTATAGTATTGATAAAGCACAATAGAAATAAAACATTATAATAGTTAAAGGAAGTAACAAAAATGGAAAAGAATGGACATTAACAACAAGCAGAAACTCCTTTCCCAGCTCACAGAAGGTCTGAAAACTGATGTCATAGCCAAGAACTCTACAGTTACAATTCACTTAACTCCAGTTGGTAGGGGTACCTGAAGGAGAACCTTCAGCATTATTCTCATTGCCCAGACAGATTGTGTTAGAAAAGGTACCTTTGCATCACAAGCTGAACAGGGATTTAAAGATAGCCCGAGCACTTTGAATTGTGCTCAGAAGCTAGGACTGAGACTAGAAACTCTTTCAAGTGCTGAAATGCCTTTCTGACAACCAAACACTTCTAGTGTACAGCTCTTTTATAGACAAAGTTCACAGCATACACAAAGATCACAGCAAAGATCGCAGGCATGTCTCGATCCGCCCCTCCGGGGTCACAAATACCACATGCTGTTACTAGCTAATTACCCCCGCACTCAGACCTCGGAACACACCGGCTACATGACACACAAACAACATCCTAGCTACGTGATACATTGGCTCTCGTGACCTTTTTACCCTTCTTAAATCTTTCTCCGTTCCTCTGACTTAAGCCCCCAGCTTCTACTTTATTTCTACTTTATTATTTCAAATTCATACCTATATCACTAGGACTGTCTAGCAGCCTCAATTTGAACTGTCAGAAGTTTGGAGTAGTCTGTAACGGAAGCATTAATTTGCAGCATAGGTGAGAATCTCTCGTAATTCCACAAGCCACGTTGAATATTTCAGTACTCTCTGGAAATCATAACAAACAACAAACAGAGCTAGGGAGAAGATGGAGATCATCCCCACAGTTTATATTTATTTAATTAATTAATATACTGGGATTCTTCTATATGGGACCCAAAGTGGTTTTGTTGTGCTTCAGCTATATTTAGAATACAGCACACCACTGCAGCCATAAAGTAATAAGCATACACAGGAGACAAAGGCACTATATCAGTGAAGATGTACAGGCTCCTTCCAACAGTGCAAATAAAATAAAATAAAATAAAATCATGGCACGGGCAGAAATAAAAATGTGGGAGTGGGGTGGAAGAAAGGTTGGGTCATTATAAAAATATTTTTCATGTTTGAAGTTCGTTGATTTCTGGAATGCAGCTGGAAAGCTGCTGTTACTGTTGTGTGCCCTCAAGTTGTTTCCGATTTATGGTGCCCCTGAGGCAAACAGGGTTATCTGGGGCTGTGCCCAAGGTCACCCAGTGGATTTCAATGACCAAGCCAGGAATCAAACCCAGGTCTCCAGGGTGGGACTCCAATGCTCAAACTACCACACTGTGCTGGAAGGTTTGTACAGAGGTGTCAAGAAAGTAATCTGTATCTATTCTCTTTACAGTTTGTATAGCAGCTGAAATGTGCACGTTCCTTCTACAAAATCAAGCTGCCATTTCACCTTTTATCAATTACACTGAAACATATTCTCTTAGAAGTCTCATCCTCTGTGGAAGGATTCTTGTTCATAGCATGGACCAAACTGCCTTCATATACCAGCATATTTTGTAGGTGAGAGCCAGCTTTACAAATCCACTGTGGCATTGGTCTTGCTTCATCATGACCCCACCGATCACTCATCTTATTGTCTGCTTTCAGTCTTGCTTCTTTCAAGTAAGCTTTTGAAATTGTCATCATTTTGCAGTTACATAATTTCTTTTGAAATTGCTGCTATAACATTAAGGGCTTTAGAACTATCTATTGAAAATGACTGCAGAATAGCATTTGCTGCCATCAGTTTGTTCATGAAATGTGCCAGAAACACAAATCTTGAGTGAATTATCTTTAAGTGGAAGGCTTTGTGGCTTCAGTGCTACATCACACTCTGGGTCACTCTCAAAGAATTTGAAAAATTCTACTAGATTCTTGTAACTTGAGACAACATACCAGATACTTTATCCAACATTGTTGCAAGAGTTGTTTCAATTTAATGACATTATATTTCACTTAAATCACTGGCTTACAAGTGAATTTTTAGACTGTATCACACACTTGAAACGATTGCTTAATCTGGACATTCTCTTTGCTGACAAAGAACACACTACTGATAAAGTATGCATTATGACTAGATGCAACTAGTGGTTGAAGCAATGTATGTACATAATGTACATTGGGAAAAACATTAGGAAGAACTTCCTGACAGTGAGAACAGTTTGACAGTGAAACACACTGCTTCTGAGTGCGGTAGAATCTCTTTCTTTGGAGGTTTTTAAACAGAGGTTGGGTGTCCATCTATCGGGAGTGCTTTGATAGCATATTCCTGTATGGTAGGAAGTTGGACTCCATGGTCCTTGTGGTCACTTCCAACTCTATGATCCTATGCTACTTCTTTTCCAACCCTATCTAGTAGCAATTTCTGAAAACTGTCATGTTTTCCTGACATAACACTTGTTCCACAATAGTACTGACTTAAACCTGTTTTTCATCAGTCTCTGCACTTCTCAAAATTTGCATGATTATATTTACAAAACCATGAGTTGATGGATCACTTCTCTGCCATTTCTAGCAAGTGCTCTTGAATACAAACCTGTAGAACTCTATAGAACAAACAATAAGAAAGACAAGTTCTCTCTGTTAGCTTTGTCTTTTGCACAATTTACTTCATCTATCTTCAGTGTGAAGAACAGTAAGTAATGTAGAATTTGCCTCTGTTCTACTAAGTGCCTCACTTCTCCTGACACTAACCACTCTGGTCTCCAATGGCATGCACGGAAAGCAGTTAAGACATTTCATTTTAAATTAAAATACATTTGAACATCACTTTTTATAGGGAAATGGTTACCAGCATGTCATATATATATAGTAACTTCCCTTTTCTCTGACCTATAGATGCTAGAAGTAGTCATACAGGGACACAACCTTTGTTCTACAGAAAGGCCTTAAGACTAAGTGTGCTGTCTCTGCCAGCAAAATCTCACACAGCCAATTTTGTTAGTACACAGGTTCAAATGTGAAAAAAGATGAAATATTTATAATGATCATTTTGCACAGTTGGGTGGAAGTCTGAAACACAGCTTATACTTTTCAAAACCATTTGGAAATGGAACCAGCTTGAAAAATTGAAAGGAGATATATATAGATATAGATATATCAACTTTTAAAAACTTTTTAAAAACAAACAGTGGAAGTAATGTTTCTCAGCCATGCAAACAAAATATTAGAGGTTCCCACCGTCAAGTCTAAATTACTAAGGTCTTAATAGGTTTCCTGGTCCTCGGAGAGCCAGCTCGCTCCCCTCTCTTGCTTCTTTTCAAGTCCTGCCCTGGACTAGTGTGAAAGCCTAGGCCTACCCACCAAAAGCACTAACAACATCAACTTGATACAGAGGGGAGGGGGCAAATGTTCTGCACTGCATGACAATATTGTCTATCCTACCTTTCCTTCCTTCAACTGCAAACCCTTAGGTTACCAACTCTTTCCTCCATCTATCAGGATCTGTGCTCACTTCACATCTATTCCAACGAAGGACAAATTCCAATTTCATCTCTTCATTTGCTGTTGTCTTCCTGGTTTTTGTTTTTTGTTTGTCCCAGCTTTGGATACACGCATTAAGCTTATTTTTCTCAACACGCACACTCTACTTCATATTACAGTTACTTAGATGTAATTCTCATGCTGTGTGGTAATTAAAGATCATCTGCTAAGGCACCCAATATTTCTTATGCTGTCGTCTGTCTTCTTGTCATACCATCGTAGGTGCACCAAGGGGGGCGCTAATGGTGCTTAATGAGCACCCCGCTGCCAGTTTCAGCAACACAATAGCTGAGATGAGACAACAATACTTTTACTGTGCAGATAGTTTAAAGATTCTGGCTGTTTTTTCTTGTATGTTCAAGAGAACAGGTGTGGATTTGAATTCCTCTGACTTGAAAGGCAAGACATTGAAGATCTGAATATGTCCTGCTTGCACAGCACAGAAGTTAAACATCAGGAGTGCTTTAGAGATTTTCCCACTATCTGGAATATGAGAAAATATGTAAATAATGCAATACTTCTCTTAACTCTTTGTTTTAGTCCTTGATTGGCAAGTAGCATTTTCTATTCAGGGTGCAGGTACCTGGGTTTACTTGACATGTAACTCTGTTGATGATGTTACAAAAGAGATTACTAGTAAGAAATGATAGTATATATTAATGTAAAGTATGTATGCCCCCAACTGTTCATTCACAAGAATATATCTAGAATAATGCCTCATGAATATTCTACGTGCAAAAAAGATTCCAATAAATCACAGTGAAAACAGTGCTATTATGTGAATTTTGGGTAGTCCTGCATATGCTTCACTCTACTTCAAAAGACTGACTGTTTTTTTTAGCCTCAATAAAATGTGTGACCATTAGGGAAATAAGACCCTTAGCCTAGAATAAATCCCTTGGATATATCTAACACTGTTTGAACCAAAGCACTGTATACCCATTTATAATTACACATAGGGTGAGGTTCGCAGAAAGTATTAATAGTTCATAAATAGCAGCTTTCTTATCTTACATTAAATTTTTTGTTCTTATATGAGGTCCACTACCATTTCAGACACAGGAATACAAATCCAGAAGTCCAAACACAAGTTTGTAATTCCTCCTTATAATAAACCCACCTCACATGTTTGTATACTACGAATTGAATAATACTTAACTTTTAAAATAGGTGCCCATTGTACTTCCTCATATAGGAAAATATCTTTTGGAAAATGTAGAACTGCATCAAATTGAGCAAAATTAGCATTAAAATGCTAATAATTTAGAATTCCATCAGAATTTGGGACCACAGATTTAAATGTTTCAACCTGATGCTAACAAACACTATGTTCAATCAATTTTTCCTTTTGCTTAGCCCAGGAGTACCTTCTCTGACCGGCAAAAGTTTTGTACAGTGGCCACAGACTTTATTTCTTTCCCACACCTATTACTCGAGATCTTTTCACTGAAGATGCAGGGAACAATGAGACCATAAACTGACTTATTCTTTCAGAAAAATAATTACTCTGGAAGTGGCAGTGTCTAGCAGCAAAAAAGAACTACAGCTAGATTATGTTCACATGTATGTGTGATACGGGCACTTGTTTTACACAGACTACCTTTGCTCTAGGCCTTATCACTTCATTTCAGAGACTGAAAAAATCCCTGTGCATTCTTTATTTGTGTATGCTAATTCATTTTCAAACTGGAAAACCCAAGCAATAGGATTGGGCCATGCCCCTATTTCCCCCCTCCAGCCAAAGGTAGACAGGATAGTGATTGATACTCACTAGATTAGTTAGATGAGTATTCAGCTAATTCATCCCATTCTTCCACAACTGGAACGCAGTTTAAACCTTCTACTCCATTAACTAAAATCCTACTAGCTAGTTACTGGAGAGGCCAGTAATTGACTTACTGCAACAATTCAGACATTCCCAGTCGTAAATTAAGTGAAAGCCCCAAGATCTCAATGCTCATTGTTCAAACTAATCGAACAAACAAAACATTATTTGTCATTAACAACTGACAATTATAAAAGCTAGCTTGGTGTAGTGGTTTGAGCATTGGACTATGACTCTGGAGACCAGGGTTTGAATTCCCGCTTGGCCACAGAAACCCACTGTGTGACCTTTGGCTCTCTCGGTCTCAGAAGAAGGTAAAGGCAAATCCTCTCTGAACAAATCTTACCAATAAAACCCTGTGATATGTTCTTCTTAGGGTTGCTGTAAGTCTGAAATGATCTGAACGCACACAACAACAAGCAACATAACAAAATTGTTATAAACCTGTCTTCTACATACCCCAGATCGCTTGGACAAAAATTTAGAAATAAACAGGCATTTGCACTTTCAGGTTTTCTTCTTAGTAATACAGTCATAAATACTTACATACAAATCAATACAAAAAAAAGTAAAATCCTTTCACAAATGTTCATTGAGTGCTGAGATTTTCTAATAAATATCCAGTAAAAACAATATCCAAAAGAAACCCTATTACAATAATTAACATCCTAGTAACTCCTGAAGTGACTCCTTTTGAACTTATAAAGACTTGTGCTTCCTTACTTAATAAATCTTTCCCCTTTTCCAACACAAGCCATTTAGCCTATTTACAAAACTACATGCTGTGCAAATGTATTTGCATTTTACAGCCTAGTAAATTCTGTGCTTCAAAATAGGACAAAGTACTAAGTGCCAAGTGTCTTTTTATAACAATGGCGAGAATCCCAGAGTGGATTTGCTAAGTTACTATTTGGAGGCCTGAAAAGTTCAGAGATGCTTTATGATATTGTTAAAGCCAATATTAGTCATGACAGAGTCCTTATATGAAGCAAAGAAATATTGCTATTTCTACCCTCTTAACTACTATACACTTGGCAAATTCTAAATCCTAATACTTGTCACGGTTAAAAATAGTACTTGATCCTCTGCCAAGTTACAAGCCCTTTCTATTTTACATCTTCCTAAAATGACAGAAGAGTCTTCTCTTTACAACTGAACAAGGACAGGAAGAGAAAAATGACAGAAGTACTTAACTATGGTGATGGCATTTTGACAATCATACATACAACTACAAATTTAGTTTTGCGCTGTCTGCTGGATTGGCCAGTCAGTATTAACTGTTTAACGATCATCTTGGCAGTAAGACCTCTAATGGCAACTCTGCTGAGTTCAGTGTTAGGCCAGGAAAGATAAGCCAGAGAGATGGCACACTGCCCTCCATAAAACGGCAGCACAAACATTTCTTGCAATCACATGTTCAAGAAATAAGCTATGAGATCTACCAAAAGGAAACAAATGGGTATTATAGGAGTTTAAGTTACAAAAATTGCATATTGTATCAGTTTGAAGTACGGAGTAAAACTGGATAAAATTATTAGGAACTGCTCTATACCGATATAGGAGACAACTGTGGGAGTACAGTCCCACAGTAGGCCCTTGTATACAATATGATATAGTATGTTTTCACAGGAAAATAAAGGTCTAAACAAATAATACAACTTCCCTGTCTAACTAGGTAGGAATTAAAGAGGGGACTCGGAAGACAAAGTCTACAGCTTTTCCAATATTCAATTTATAGCTAACAGACATGCAGCTAGCTTTTATAGAAAACAGAAATTAATAGGTGAAATAAATTGTTAACACAATCTCAGATTATAAAATCAATTATATTACAGTATAATCCTCAAAACACCGCAAGTTAAAAGCATGCTACATGCGACATAAAAACCAACATCCACTCCTTGTCAGTGAGATGCCAGATGCCAGCATATGGGATTTGCATGTTGCTAAAACAAATATTTTAACAGCATGGCCTCACGCTCTGAAACAGGGGGCACCTCAAAGTGTGAACTAGGAGTGTCTGGGGCATCAATGGCAAAATGTATACCACTGTAAAGAAACTGATCAGCCTCTCCAAGTCTTTATTAATTCAGAGAAATACGAGAGTGTGTCCTGAAAATTTACATTGTTTTAAAGCAGCAGCGTGTTTTTAATAAATCACTTGAACTGACAGCAACTTTTATTTTGTTCCTCCTCTCCCACAACTGTCTCTCATCAGCAGCCTTAAGCCATCAAAGATGAACACTGAGACAGTGACTTTCTCTCTGCTAGTGAGGGACTGACGTGACTTAGCACCTTTGCTCTCAGAAAAGTCTCTGTCAGTGACCATACGATATTCATGTACATTTATGAAGAACTATTTTCTGAATTTGCTGAATCTCTTGTTCCCATTATTTTTTTAAAAAATCATATATATTATATTTAGGGATGGGCCAACCAAATACTCGAATCCTGAGTAAGGATATGAGATTCCCGAATCCCTGCGCCAAAATAGGCAAACCAAATCTTTCGAATCCGCCAACTAAATAGATTGTTGGAGACTGGGACGCCTGAAAACCAGGGAGACCATACAGACTAGGGAAGATAGTAAGTAGGTGAGGTTTTCCCTTCGAGTGATAATGGTCTTTGCTAACAATTTCAGAAAATACATCTGGGCTTGTATTCTAAGATATTTAAACTGAAAATTTCATACTGAAGTTCAATACTTGACTGGAAGCTACAGGCTTGAGATTTCAAGGACAGCTGAAACATTCCTTTGCAAATCTCTTTCAGACACAATTCTGGGGTTTGGGGTTTTACAAGGTGTCACAGCCTTCTCTGCCAAAGTGTACTGGTGCATCATCAAACTACAAACCCCAGGATGCCAGAAGAAGCTATGCAAAGAAAAGCCAGTTTTGGCCTGGATTATCTCTGTACTGTATTATGCGGCCCTGTTTACACAAGCAGCAAAATATGGGATTAAGCCACATTTTCCTGCCTGTGTAGAAAGGGACTTCATACCGTTTTCAATCTAGGGAGATCCTGAGGCAAAACTATGACAGTTGTCTTGGCCAGATTTCTTCCGAGGGAGGTTTGCCTTTACCTAGGCTTTTGCTAAGGCTGAGAGAGTGTCTCTTGCCCAGGATTATCCTTCTTTCCCTTGCTTTTTAAACTCTTTTTTAAAAAAGGATTCATAAGATTTGAGATTCATGAGATTCGTGGATTCCCAGAACCTTCCAGGGATTCAGATCTGGAAAATTCTGGATTCGTCCCATTCCTAATTATATTGTAAGACTGAAGGCAAGGACAATCTTATCTTTTACATCTCAGTTCCATGCTTAGAAAATGTTAGGTACTTTATGTAAGTAACAGTGGCAGCAGAACAGATGGCAACAAGATCAAGGAGATGCAGCAGAAAGGAGAGGCCAGGAAAGCTCTACTGCATGTGCTATCCTCTGGCTGTGCAACTTTGGCTCAGACTCATAGTCTGATTAAGTGATACAACTCTTCAAACAGTAGTTGAGACTGCACAAAACAACTGTGATCCCAAAGCGGAGCATGAAAAAACTTACGGGACCACTGGTTTTTGGAATGCTGTGGCAGAAAAAAAGCAATGGGGCTGTGGCCTGCAAAGACTGTCCCCAGAAGGAGGAAAAGAAAAAAGCAAGCATAGTCTTCCAAATGGAAATATTTCATTGTGAAATACAAAAGGATCAACATGTGTCCAAAGACAAAACTAAATATAAAAATACTTCTTAGGTCCAAAGTGCATGCACAGTCACAAAGTGAAAACATATAGTGAAAGACCAAATTTAATTGTACCATCCAGTCAACTGTCAGAATGTAAAACAAGGATGGGAAATTTTGGAGAGTCTGTGAATGAATTCTCCTCCTGAAAATACTGGAAGTGACTTAATGGCTTTCAAAGTGGTAGCTTTTGTTGTTGTTAAAACATTGTACACTTCCTACTTATTTAAGGGAAGAACTGCACCTGCCAGCATGCTTCTGAGAAACAATTCTCTCTTTTTTTCTCACAAAAATAAGTGTGAGTGAGTGTAGGGGGATAATGGAGGCACCAGGAGCCTCAAAAAAATTTCTCCAGGGACCACATGATTTTCATCCCTGCGACTGAATAATAAAATAAAAAATAAATGATGACATATTGCTTTCAGCTCAAGCAAAAGGAGAACACCACCACTAGGAACACTTTTACCATTCACCACATACTACGTAAAGAATGAAAGTGCAATTTCTTAAAAAAACCATTGTACTTCTCAAAAATCCAATGCACATTGCATTGGGGATGCTGGTAAGTTGAGAGATGATACATAGACACTTTAAATAAATAATAAACAAACAATACTCTCACTAGGAAAAAAATGGTTTGGGATGACTACATCAATTCTCTACAAAGAGAGTAAAGAAGAAAATATCCCCAAAGGGCTCTTGGTATCAATGCAAGAGCAATTCGTGGACTTCAAAGGGAAACTGAACTTTAAAAATTGTATCCCGTCTAGACAGAAGCAATTAATAACTACAAAAGTTCTTTGCAAACACTCCCAAAGTGAGTGATTGTTAAGACATGCAAGCATCCTTAGTTACATTCAAGTGATTCTTCATTACATTTTTACACTGCACTAGAGTAGAAAGACCAGTGCTCATCATACTCAAGGAATCAGAAACAGGTAATAGGCCACCAATTCAGAGCTTTCCAAACTTTTCATGTTGGTGACACACTTTTTAGACATGCATCATTTCGCGATACAGTAATTCAGTTTTACTAGCATACTGGAGGTTAAACTAACCCGTATAAGAGATACAGACACATACATACATAAAGTAATAACAAAATGTATGGAGATGCAAGATATCTCATGACAACCTTTCACATATTTTTAAAGTATATGATTTATAAATAATGACATACATTTCCAAGACTGTAGACGACACACTTACACACTTCAGGCAACACACTAATGTGTTGCATCACACCATTTGGAAAGCGCTAGTCCACATGTTCAAGATTCACCATTTTTTCTTTGACCTGTGTGAGCCACAGGCTAGAGGACAGAATGCTTCCTCCTCTCCTCTTGAAAATCTTGCAATATGAGATTAGAAGCAAAAAAGTCTTTCAAACAAGTATATCTATTACATTAAAAGGCTATACCATGGTTATTGAAATATAAGTTATTTATGTGCTTTGAATTGTAGAACAAGAAGGCTTATTTCACTGAGACCTCCAGCAATACTTTAAAGTGGTTTCCCTAATAATTTTTATAAATCAATATGTGGTGTATTCATTTGTCAAAAGCGGTGTTGTTAATATGTGTTTTCTATCCAACATATGGGAAGTAATTTTTCAAGATTTATGACAACTGGTACATAGACACCAACTTACTTATATGATAAACACTTAAGACTGTTGCTGTTGTGTGCCTTGAAGTAATTTCTGACTTATGGTGACCCTATCATAGGATTTTCTAGGGCTGAAAGTGTGTGACGTGCCCAAGATCACCCAGTCAGTTTCCATGCCGAGCAGATAATTGAACCTGTTCTCCAGGTCCAATACTCAAATTACTACACCACGCTGGCTCTCAAATTCTTAAGACAGCAACATAAAATGTAACTGTGTGTTCAAGTCGCCTGTTGACTTAGGGTGACCTCATGACTTTCATAGTGTCTTCTTAGGCAAGAATACTCAGAGATGGTTTTGCTGATTCATTCCTCTGAAATATAGCCTACAGCACCTGGTATTCATTGGCGCTGTCCCATTTAAGTACTAACCAGGGATGACCCTACATAGCTTCCAAGATAAGACAAGATCTGGTGTCTTTAGGGTACTGTAGGGGTAGACAGCTGATCAGATACCACAGAGAATCCCACTTCTTAAAAAGCACACTTACGCCGACTGGATTTCTGGTCTTCTGTAGCAAAACTGCAGAATATGTGGTTAGATACAAATGTCATCATCCAGGAAATCTCAGCAAACATGTAAAAAAAAACATGAGTAGTACTACTCTTATACTCAAGAAAATACATTTCAAAATACACATATGCCTCAGGTAAAGAAGCAGATGTATTTCCTGGGCTTTATTTTTTTAACAGAAACTTGGGTCCCGGAGGCAGAAATAACACAGGAAGAATAGGGCTAGGTTTTATACTACAAAAACAAACAGCAATTCAATATATTTCGCCAAACTTTTTACCCAAAACTAACAATATGCAAGCATGAAATGAAAGAATCAGATCAGGCAAACCTTGCATAAGTAAACAAAACAAAACAAAACAATCATCTTCTAGAGGCCATTTGAAATCTTCTTCCAAAATGCATCCCAAGATGCTTTTTTTCCCTTTTAACAGCCTCCACCTTTCCCATGAATTCCACTTTGGTGGCAAAACCTATAAATCTACTCTTCTTCAACATGCCAGGGTAGCTGGTGAGGCAGGCTTTCTCCTTCCCTTTCTGTTCTGTTCTTAACACATGCTCACTGAGTGATTCTGGAGGCAGCTGTTTACCTTTCCCTGTTACATTTAAGCACACACAGCTACCGTAGGATCACTAGAGTAAAATCCCATTCTATCCCAGGTCAAGCTTTATTACATGGCTTATTGCAGAGATGCTGCTGCAACCCAACACTGAAAGCCTGTGTTTCTCCAACTCTCCTTCACTGTTCTCCTAATGCCAATGCTGCAAAAAAACAAAAACAAAAACAAAAAACAAGCAAACTTTTACACCTAAAAAGAAGACATGAGGCTTTTTAAATTGAGGTATGCCTGTAAGTAGCAGTATTTATGCAAAAAGTGTAACAGAAGAATTGGGGCTGGAACTTCAATGGGCAACACAGGGCTTGAGACTCAGCCCCTCCCCATAACTCATCTGTACAATTAAGAAAACAAGTCAAATTGCAAAATGAAATCTGCACAGTTGTCAATTTATGCAGGTAGCTCTTCATATGTCTACAGCATAGAACATAAGAGATCCCTGTTAGCAGCCAAGGGCTTCAATGAGCACTGACAAGAGGACTTTTTCCATAACCATTCTACCCTTCATAGTAAAACATGTAGGAAATAAATTTATTTCTCATTTAAGAAAGGAACATCTGCATCCCAAAGAAATTCATTTCGTACTATTTTTCTACATGTTGGCTAATGAGTTGGATGCACACATACAGAATCTGGGACAGGCTATGGTGGCTTCCTGCCTTTTGCACCAAATTTTTTATACCAAAATTTAACAAGGTTAAGACTGAAAAGCGTTTTCTATATTAAGCAGTGCTATATAAAATGACAAAGAGAAGTGATGACTATATAATATTCACAGTAGTACACCTTCGAAAATTCAATCACAAATTTTAAAATTACCTCTGAACCCTCAAGGTTTGCTTATATCCACACAAATCTTCTTCCACATTTCTACAATGCTGTGAGCAAGTACTATAAAGATCTGTAGATGTGTCTATAAAGGTTTTGTGCTAGCTGAATTTTGACTATTGGAAGAGACAAAAAAGGTCTAAACATTGAAGCTACGTGTTCTATAATGCCATACTTCTTCAGTACTTTTGGTACTTAAAACACTGCACACGTAGGCTGATAGATTCTTAGTGTTCCTACAAGCATTAGTTTATCAAGACTTGATGAAAAAGAAGCTGGCCCAAAATGAGTAGAAACACAAAGAACAAAACCTGAGACTTAAAAGAAGAAAAATGCAACGTCAGCTGCTTGCATGTCATTTGCTCTCTGCAAAGGAATCTTCTGAATGATTAGTGGGAAAAAGATGTCACCTAACTTCATATATGGAAACTGAATTGGTCCTGTGAACTTAACTGTACAAGGGTACAAGTACAGGCTTTCATTTCTGTTAACAGGACAGTGAAAAAAAATGTTGCTGCAATGGCAGAAACTGCTTCTACTTTTATCAAAGTTAACATTTTAATTGGCATTTCCCCCCATGACACCACAGGTGGAGTACTGTGGGGACCTTCCTGCATGATTTTAACAGAATCTTAAGATTTCAGTATCAACGAGAAGTGCAAATGGTTTAAAGCCACGCAATGCAAAATCATTATAAAAAGATCGGAAAATGGGAATGACAGCTAGAAATCTAGCCTTAGATCTTGGGAACATGTACAATTTCTGTCCAACCCTTTCTGGGCCAGGTGTGGCTTCTCAGCACTAATTTGATATGAGACAAATTAGATTAATTTAGATACATTTTAATCCAGATTTTGATCTGGCAGTAGGACAGGGGCTGTCTGAAACCAGGCTGCATCTGCATGGTTTTGCCCACAAGTCTCCCAAGACTTACTTCAGAGTTTCTGGTCAGATCCCTGCCCACCATCAAGCATGGTTAAAGAGGCAACCGCAAGAGACACTGCCTTCTTGGCGGTGAGCTTACAACTAGGGAACTAATCAACTGATCAACAGCTTATTTTCAGTGTAGGCATTTAAGATAGCCGAGAAGACTCCTCTCTTTACAGTTCCCTTTAACTAAGCCTCCGAGGGACTTAATGAAAACAAGAGTTCTTTAGCTGCACTCAACCTGCTGATGTGCTTCTGATGTGTATCTTTTATTTATCTTAATGTATATTACACTGTGAAAGCACAGCTCTGAACAGTGACTTAAAAGTATTTTGAAATAAATAATTAAGAAAGAAAGAAATGAATGAATAAGATGTGCTGGAGGTTGTCTGTATTAGCTCTTACATTTATTACCTCATAACCCAACTCCCACTGAAGACAGCAGGGGTGGGTGGTTTTTTTTTGTGTTTTTTCTAAAAAGTATGCCTGTAGGAAATAAAAAATCAGGACTGGAAAGAGCCTAGACTCTTAAAAGCATAACAATGGCACTCAGTCCTCGTTATTACCAATAGTCTCACAATAACTATAATTTGGTCAGGGGGAGTGATGGCTAAATGTTACACAACCTGCACAATTAATTACTTGTACCTTAACAAGAACATAGATCACTAGGCAAATAAGGGTACAAAGTCCTGTCCATCATTCTGTGTGTATTCCACTACTGATCAGAACAGAATGGGTGAGAAATGCCTCTCAATTTTTCATTTTCGTGTTTGTTTTTACTACATTAGAAGTGTTTCATAGGATCAACAGAATCACAGAGTTGGAAGAGACCACAAGAGACCATCCAGTCCAGCCCCACTCCCTGCCATGCAAGAATAGAGATCCGCACACAATGATCACAAGCATTTTTTGTAAGTCTTGCTCTCCTCACATGCATCTCCTCTGTTCCTACAATATTCTCCTACAGTAGATGCACCATGAATGGAAGGTGTCTTCAGCATTATGTGACTAGTATCCTATTCCTGTTCTCAGACTTTCAGGTAGCTTTCACCGACCCTTTTCTGAAACAAGGCAACTGTCCATTATTTTGTCAGTGTTACTGCATCTAATACAAATATGACAGTTGAAATAATCTTTCTAACAAAGCAGAAGTGACATTTAAACTTAAATTCAATGACTACCTGAGAGGCAACAATTATGCTCAGGAGGTGGAATAAATGCTACCGTATTTTCCGGCGTATAAGACGACTTTTTAACCCAAGAAAAACTTCTCAAAAGTTGGGGGTCGTCTTATACGCCGGGTGTCATCTTTGCGGTCGCCGCATACAGTGGGGGCAGCTCAAAAATGGCCGCGGCCGCATCCCCACCGTATGCAGCCACCGTATGAAACCACCCAGGGTGGTGCTGTGCACTTACCTGAAGATGCGGGGGGAGAGGCTTGTTGCGCTCGCCGCTCTTCCCCTCGCGCGAGCGCCGGTCGCGCTGCCTCCCCGCTTCCACCCCCACCCCCGCCTACAGCTCCCAGGCCAGGGAGTGCTGAGGCGGGGGAGCGGCGGTGTTTTGGGCGAGGCTTGTTGCGCTCGCCGCTCTTCCCCTCGCGTGAGCGCCGGTCGCGCTGCCTCCCCGCTTCCACCCCCCACCCCCGCCTACAGCTCCCAGGCCAGGGAGTGCTGAGGTGGGGGGAGCGGCGGCGTTTTGGGCGAGGCTTGCTGCGCTCGCCGCTCTTCCCCTCGCGTGAGCGCCGGTCGCGCTGCCTCCCCGCTTCCACCCCCACCCCGCCTACAGCTCCCAGGCCAGGGAGTGCTGAGGCGGGGGAGCGGCGGCGTTTTGGGCGAGGCTCCTTGCGCTCGCTGCTCTTCCCCTCGCGCGAGCGCCGGTCGCGCTGCCTCCCCGCTTCCACCCCCCACCCCCGCCTACAGCTCCCAGGCCAGGGAGTGCTGAGGCGGGGGAGCGGCGGCGTTTTGGGCGAGGCTTGTTGCGCTCGCCGCTCTTCCCCTCGCGCGAGCGCCGGTCGCGCTGCCTCCCCGCTTCCACCCCCCACCCCCGCCTACAGCTCCCAGGCCAGGGAGTGCTGAGGCGGGGGGAGCGGCGGCGTTTTGGGCGAGGCTCCTTGCGCTCGCCGCTCTTCCCCTCGCGTGAGCGCCGGTCGCGCTGCCTCCCCGCTTCCACCCCCACCCCCGCCTACAGCTCCCAGGCCAGGGAGCGCTGAGGCGGGGGGGAGTGGCGGTGTTTTGGGCGAGGACGGAGGTGGTGAAGAGTCCGGCCAAGTTGGCAGAGAGGGGGAAGGAGGGCTTCCCTCCAGGCCGGTGGGTCAGGTGGAGGGCAAGGGCCAGCGCCGGCCTCCCCCGCCCTCCTCCCGTCTGGGCACCCGCCCCCCAGCCCCAAAGAGCCGGGCGCGGGGTGCTGCCCTCTTCCCTCTTCTCCTCTGCTTCCCTTGGTGGAAGCAGCTGCGGCGGCTCCGGCAAACATTTTGTTTCCTTCCCAGCCCCAGCGGAGGAGGCCAACGAGGGGAAAGCGGGCGAGAGCCGAGGAGGGCGTTGGAAGAGGGGTAGTCTTATACGGCGAGTATATCCCAAACTCTATATTTTAACTGGAAAAGTTGGGGGTCGTCTTATACGCCCAGTCGTCTTATACGCCGGAAAATACGGTATGTGGAAATTATTAAA
The DNA here is from genome assembly GCA_948472985.1 of Iguana delicatissima. Classification (NCBI taxonomy): domain Eukaryota; kingdom Metazoa; phylum Chordata; class Lepidosauria; order Squamata; family Iguanidae; genus Iguana; species Iguana delicatissima. The sequence continues at coordinate 249,893 of CAOKZL010000108.1, forward strand.
AGATCTTGTCAGAAGTAATACCGTGGTGGGAAGGAGGAATACGCTCCTCTTTAAACAGAAGCCATAAGTACTATCAGCATTAACAAATGCATGACATGACTTATGGGAACACTTGCAAAATATTTTCTTTAACAGAAGGAATATAACATTCATTATCTGAATTAACTCATTGTTTATCTTTTATATAAGTCTGAGGTCTAGACTTGATTTCTGCTCTTCCTCTAGAGTTTATCAGCCAATACAAACAGATCCTTTGGTCTCTTTTAACCAAACATTTTAACATCTGCCAGTGACCTGACAAACAGATATGAAAATAGCTCTACAGAGTTATGGTGCTTAAATATATAATTTGCAAGCTAACACTAGGAATGTTGCTATAAGAAACCATATAGGTATATCAGCTAAAATCAAGGAAAAGTTTTTAACTGGACAATGAGCCAGTCCAGTCATAAAGCCAAACCATCATCTGTAAGAACAGGTTGCTTACCTGTAACTGTGGTTCTTTGAGTGGTCATCTGTGCCCTTACACACTAGGAGCTTTCGCGCATGCGCGGTACCGTTCGGAAAATTCTAGAGCTTAGTAGCTTGGCGGGAACCCCTCCCCCCATGTATCCACTGAGCATGCTCAGCCCGCCGAGCAACGGTCTCTCCTCAGTTCTATAAGTCCGCCGAAAAGGGGACCTGAGAGTGAGGGGACGGTTGGGCCGGGTGTGTGTAGGGCACAGATGACCACTCGAAGAACCACAGTTACAGGTAAGCAACCTGATCTTCTTCTTCGTGGTCTCTGTGCCTTACACACTAGGAGACTTTGTAGCTTACCAGAAGGACAGTGGGTCAGGTCCCTAGAGTACGGAGGCCAGCACCGCTCGTCGAAACCGGGATCCCTCCTGGACCGACAGTCCAGCCGATAGTGGCAGATGAAAGTCGAGGGCCTGGACCAGGTCGCCACTCAATAAAGTTCATGAAGGTCCATGCCTCGCAAGAGGGCTGCTGAGGATGCCACAGCTCTGGTAGAGTGCGGCCGAAGCAAGTCAGGAGGAGGCTGCCTGGCCATTTCATAAGCAAGCAGAATTGTCTGGGCCACCCACTTGGAGAATCTTTGAGTAGACACCTTGTGGCCCCTGCGACGATGACCATGGCAGACGAACAGGTGAGGGGCTGCCCGTAGGCCGCAGTCCTTTGAGTGTAAAAGGCCAGGGCCCTTCGAACGTCCAGGGTGTGCAAAGACCTCTCCAGAGGGGTCGTCGGGTTCAGGATAGAAGGTAGGAAGGATGATATCCTGGTCTAAGGTGGAAATGAGAGACGACCTTTGGGAGGAAGAAAGTCTGGGCGGAGAACCACCTTATCCCGGTGGAAGACCAGGAAGGGGTCATCAACGCGTAGCGCTGTCAGTTCGCTGGCACGCCTGGCAGAGGTGACAGCCACCAAGAAAGCGGTCTTGAGAGTTAAGAGCCTATCATCAACAGTGGCCATAGGCTCAAAAGGCGGTCTCGTAAGTTGAGAGAGTACCAGAGATAGGGACCAGGGAGGCAACGGCGGCGATACTGGCGGGGTATAGATGGTAGAGTCCCTTCAGGAACTGTTTCATTGTGGCGTCACGGAAGAGCGCTGCCGAAGGAGAGCCCCGGGGCTGGTAGGCCACAATGGCAGACAGGTACACTTTCAACGAGGAAAGCGAAGACCCTCTGTTTCAAGTAAAGCAGGAAGTGGAGCATGGTACCAAGAGCAACTGGCAATACCGTGTCTCCTCGGCCTCGCAAAAGTCACAAACCGCCGCCACTTGTAGGCATAGTTGCGGCGGGTTGATTCCTTTCTGGCCGCGGTAAGGAGGTCCTGGATAACGGGATCGTCTAGGGCTGTATCCTCCACGCGTGGAGGTCCAGGACAGGCAGGTCGGGATGGAGAACGCGACCGCCGGAATGAGACAGCAGGTTGGGCGTTGTTGGAAACCTGAGCGTTCGTCCCCAAGAGGCCTCGAGCAGCGGGGAGAACCAATGCTGCCTCGGTCAGTACGGGGCGATGAGTATAGCGTCGGCTCGATCCACCAGGATCTTGGCTACCACCCTGCCCAGCAGGGGGGGAATGGTGGGAAGAGCTACAGGAGACCCTCTGTCCATCGGTACTGGAACGCGTTGCCGAGGGAGTTCGGTCCCCGGCCGGCTCTCGAACAGTACCGGCGACACTTGGCGTTCGACACCGTGACGAAGAGATCGATGTCGGGATCGCCCCGGCGGCACTGTATCAAGCGGAACGCTTCCTCCGAGAGGGACCACTCGTGGTTGGTAGAAGTGTCCCTGCTCAGGGCGTCTGCTGTCGTATTCTCCTGCCCTGCCAGGTGGAAGGGAACAGGGTGAACTCGGAGGGACACGCACCAGTCCCAGAGTTGAAGGGCGATGGTCAGGAGCGTGGTAGAATGGGTCCCTCCTTTGTCTGTTGACATAGCACACCGCGGTGGTGTTGTCGGTCAGGATGGTACTGCCTGTCCAGCAACCAGATTGCGGAACACTCTCAGAGCTTTTCTGATGGCTAGGAGCTCGAGGGCGTTTATGTGGAGAGCGGTCTCGTCACCAGTCCATCGGCCTCGGACTCTGAGGTCATCGCAATGCGCTCCCCATCCGAAGAGAGAGGCGTCGGTCGTGATTGTGAGCCGAGGGGTCAGTCGTGTGAACGGCATTCCGGACAGGAGATGACGGTACGAGAGCCACTACAGCAGAGACTGACGGACGGGTGTTGGCAGTCGAAGTTGTAGGCGCTGGTCGTCTCGGAGCGGGTTGAAGGCTCTGACAAACCAGGGTTGTAGGGCGCGTGCTCGCAGCCTCGACAGGTACGTAACGGCCGTGGTGGAAGCCATGTAACCCAGAAGCTGTTGCATTCTCCTCGCCGATACCGATGGGGCGTCGAGGACGGCCGCAGCAGATCAGCGGAAGGTACGAGCCCGCTCCAGGGGCAGGTAGGCTCTGGCCGAGATCGAGTCCAGGGTGGCTCCGATGAAGTCCAACACTCTCGCCGGCTCGAGGTGAGACTTCTTTGGGTTGACCCGAAGACCCAGGCGGGTCACGAGGGACAAATGTTCGATGAATGTCTGAGTACAGTTTGGTCTTGCAGGAAACTACCAGCAGCCAATCGTTTAGGTAGGGGAAGATGGTGATGCCCTTCGTCCGCAAGTGGGAGACCACGGGGGCCATGCACTTCATGAACACCCTCGGTGCCGTGGAGAGGCCGACGGCAGCACCCGGTACTGGTAGGAGGTGCCGTCAATTGCGAACCGAAGGTATCGTCTGTGCTGCGGACAGATGGAGATGTGGAAATAAGCATCCCGCAGGTCGATTGAAGCGAACCAGTCTCTCCGGCGGAGGAAGGGTAGGATCGTCGACAAGGTGACCATCTTGAACCTCCTGGGGCGGATGTATTCGTTTACCCCTCGGAGGTCCAAAATAGGTCGCAGGGTCCCGTCCGACTTCAGTACTGTAAAGTACCGGGAGTAGAAGCCGGTGGTAGTGGCCGAGGGCGGGACCGGCTCGACGCTCCCTTCTGGAGGAGGGACTGGATCTCTTCCAGCAGGGCCGGGCTGGCCTGGGTGGAGCAGAAAACGCCTCGAGGTGGAATACTTGCAAACTCGATGGCGTAACCAAGCCGAACAATGGTGAGCACCCAAGAGTCCGACGTGATCGATCGCCACGAGTCGAGGTGTTTGGCCAGCGTGGGATGGTTGGTGAGGGCTGATGGTAGGTGGAAGGTAGGCTAAGGTAGGGTCCTGCAAATCCCATCAAAACCGGGATTTGGATGCCGATGAAGACTTTTTGGAAGCCGTCTGTCGGCCCCGTGCAGGTCGTCTGGAGGAGGATGTGGCCGGAGTCTGAGAGGACCCGGACCTGGGCGAGCGAGGTCGGAAGCTCACAGAGGACGAACGACGCCATGTGGGCCGCGGACCACGGTGGGTCTGTGGAGGTTGATGGATCCCCATCTTTTTGGCTGTCAGACGGGCCTTCACGATGTGGTCCATCGCCTCATCCGTCGACGCATTGAAGAGCCCCTTGCCATCGAAAGGGAGGTCCTCGATACGCTTCCGGGTGTCCTTCTGGAGGCCTGAGGATCGTAGCCAGGCATATCTCCTGAGGGCGACAGAGCCGGCCATGGCTCGCGACGCCACCTCCACAGAATGTCTCGAAGAGATGATCTGCTGGTTTGCGAGCGCTACCGCTTCATTGTAGAATTGGTTAGCGCTCGCCCTATTTTCCTCCGGAACAATGGAGAGAATAGGGGCAACCTTGTCTAGGAGACTGTGGAGGTAGGCGGCCATGCAAGCCTGGGTGTTAGACACCCTCACCACCAGGGAGGAGGCAGAATAGAATCTCCTACCAAAGGTGTCCAAGTGACGCCCCTCCTTGTCCGGTGGTGTCGAGTGGGGTCTGGAACCGCCCTTGGTCTGCGCCGATTCGACTACCACTGAGTTGGGCTGAGGATGATTAAACAGGAACTCAGCATCCTCCTTCTGGGTGCGGTAAAGGTGTTCCAGCCTGTGTGGTATTGGCTGGGTTGAAGACGGCTGAGGCCAAGGGTGTTTGAGAGCCTCCATCAAGGCGGGCAGGAACGGTAGCGGGGCTGCCGCAGGAGGGCGGGTATCCACGTAGTGGAAAACCGGATCCTGCACTGCCGGGGCCGGGTCCACCACCTTCAGGCCCAGGGCCTTCGACATCCAGAGGAGAATGTCCGAGAACTGTCGGACATCCTCAGGGGCCGACTCAGGAGCTGGATCGCCGAACGCCAAGGGAGGGGACTCGTGTGAGGCCGGTGTAGAGTCCTTAGAGTCCGTCTCCGAATCGTAATCCTGGAGGACGCCATGGAGGACCTGTCAGGAGAGCAGTCCGAGTGGTGTTCAGGTGAATGGGCACGAGACGGTACCGGCAGCGATACCGTCTTCGGAGCTGCAGGCGGTTGCACAGCAGTTGGGGGAGGAACCAACAAAGGCACCGGGCTCGGAAGCGCTTGAGTGGTAGTAGCGACCGCAGTAGGGGCAGGCTGGGCAGAGACAGCCTCAGACGTCGGACGGGACACCGTAGACGTCACCCGTGGAGGCGGAGAAATCAGCCGGTGACAAGGGGAAGGCTCTCGGGACTGGAGATGTGGAGGCACTTGTCTCGGGGAGTGCGACGGGGCACGCTCACGGTGCGGGTGAGGTTCAGCTCCCCCTGGAAGGCGATTTGGAGCGGCGATACGGAGACCAGCGGCCGGCATCAGGATGGTAACGGTCCCGATAAGAGGGGGAGTATGATCTGTACGAGCCAGGATACTCCCTCCAGACATGTTCCTGGCCATACCTCAAGGCGTAGGAGGCCGAGGAATAAGGCGAATCCCGGGGTGGATGAGACCATCCTGGATAGTCCTCCTGACGTCTTGGGGGGATCGCCTATATTCACGGCGGTCCCGCTGGTCGTCAAGGGGAGCGGTGCTCAAATTCCCGATGGTGTGGGGAGGGATGCACCGTGCCACGCTCCGAATAGCCCAGGCGATCCCGATACTCGGGGAAGAGCTGCCGGTGATGTGAGGAAAGGCGCCGATCCGGCGAAATGCTTCTACCAGCAGAGCCTCGAGATGTATGCGAGGTCTGGGGAGCAGGTGGACTATCCTCCGAGCGGGCCGCCAAAACAGGGCATCCGGTCGGGGACGTCTCTTCCTCCAAAAGCGGTGGCTCCGAGAGAGTCGGGGAGGCCACCGGGTCGTCCACATCAGATACCTCAAAGATTGGTTGAGGTTCTGGGACTTCACCGGGGTCGACCGTTGGCTGGGTCGAGGTGGACGGAGGAGAAAGGGCAGGTGGTCTAGCTGGAGACCCACGCTTGTCCTTCTTCTTCTTCTCCCTTTCCTTCTTCGATTCCGAAGTCGCCGGGCGCTTACGCTGGGCGGCAGTAAGTGTCTTGGAAGGCCTAGCGCCCTGCGAGCCTGCAGGGGCCTCTGTAGTAGACACCGAGGAGGAGGCCGCCGAGGTCTTTGGTATCCTCGGTAGCTTATGCACCGGTACCGAGCCCGGTACCGTAGGTGCAGCGGGATCGGAAGACGCCGAAGTCCCAGGGAGTGTGATCGTGGGTCGGGTCTTTGCCATCTTCGATGGGCTCCTTAGTGGGGCAGGGTCCTGAGGAGATAAAGACTGCTCCCAACAGAAAGACTTGAGGCGTGCCAGCCGGTTCCTCAGAGTCTGCGAGGTGAAGTCCTTACAAATGGGGCAGGCTCTAATGTTATGCGCCTCGCCCAGACAAAGTAGACACTCGCTATGCCCGTCAGAAGTAGCGACCTTGCGACCACACGTTTTACAAGGTTTGAAAAGGATAGACATAGAAGTCCAAAGACAGATTGAAGATAACGGAGAGACGACAACGAAGACGGGGGGGTTAGCAAGTCGGGGTCGGAGTTCCAAGAAAAGGAGGAACAAGCACTGAAATACTGAAAACCAGTCCGAAATCCGTAAGAGTAGTCAAAATATCCAAAAACCGAGTCGAAAACCAGAAAGACTTGCAATAGAAGGCCAAAGAAGAAACGTTCTAAGCTCAGAACCTCCGTACGCGACAGCGGACGAGAAAGAACTGAGGAGAGACCGTTGCTCGGCGCGCTGAGCATGCTCAGTGGATACATGGGGGGAGGGGTTCCCCGCCAAGCCACTAAGCTCTAGAATTTTCCGAACGGTACCGCGCATGCGTGAAAGCTCCTAGTGTGTAAGGCACAGAGACCACGAAGAAGTACAAAAGTAAGCCTCAGGGTTGCACAGTGTGATTTCCCCACTTCCTGTTTGTTAGTAAACCATTGCTTACTGCACATATAAACCAGCACTGTCAACATGCAGACAGAAATCACAAAGCAGAAGAGAAAAGAGGGGCCAAAAGTGTACTAGGTTCTTTCAAAAGCTTCTAAGACATGGGTTTGTATTCACCACCAACCAAATATATGGAAAGAAAAGGTCAGCGTAAACAAGCTACTAGTTGTCTTAGGGAGTGGTATACTGTCAGATAAGTTACAGAAAATCATCTAATGTTTGCTTATTTTAATTTATGGAAAATGTAATTCCTACCACTTTCATTGATAACCAGCAAGCAAAGTTTTGTAATGAACATGCTACTGAAACATCATAGCAGTTCTGCAGTTCCTATTTTTCAAGACTAGAAATGATTTCAGCTGAATGGCATCCTATATTGCTGTTACGGTTAGGTGACAGATACAGGAGCACAGTAGTTGTGTCATGGAAATATGCCGTTATTCCATTTTTCTCATTTATGAGTTATTTTTTTCAAATTCTTACATTTATATTGAAGTAACTTCGGAGACACAAAAAATCATAATGTATTTCAAGAAACAAATGTTGCAAGGTACCTTTTTATGATAAAAAGGGGGTTCAGGTAACTTACCAGGCACTATTATTAACCAAACCATAACTAAGTAGAAGCAAACTGCTTCCTTTTCAAGCCAAATCTTTATAACGTTAATACTATGATGAGGCTTTTCTGGTCTTTGCATGGCAGCAGCAACTTTTGATTAAAGGTGAGAACTGTTTGGTTACTACAATGAAGAGTCTTTCAATGCAGCGGCGTTGTCAAAATCTTCTAGACTCCTGCAGTAATGTTGCTGTGCATACAGCCTTGGAAGATTAACAGTAGAAGCGGCAACATACAGTTTGGGTTTTGTTGCTGATACAGGCAAGCGATGGTGCAAAGAAAACAGCAGGAGCAGGAGTTCCAGTGTTTGCACTGGATTTATCTTTTTGAATTCTATTTAACATTTACATACAGAAATAAAATCCAGTAAGCTATTATAGAGGGGAAAAAGCTTCAGCATGATAGAAGGTAGAATACAAAAAGAGAAAAAAATGTCAACATTGATAGTGTTAGCCTGTAAGCCTGTACTCACCACCTTAGAGTTGGCTCGAATGATTTCAGTAGGTTTTACTTCTGAATAGACATACGTAGGAATGCACTGCCTCTGTTAGACAGATATCTACACAAATCCTGATTAGGACAACTGTTTATTTTCACATTTCCAAGGCACAAGAATTACAACAGAAAAATTATTACCCTCTCCTGCTGCAAACAAAAGTTGTTTTTTAAGCACTTCCCTGGTAAGTAAATTTATATCGCTCAGCAGAGCTACAAAAGGGAGTTAAATATGCTCTTCAAGTGCTTAGCTACTAAATTAATCTATTAAGTTTGTGCTTATTTAATACACTGACAAAAGCAAGCGAATATTTTATAGGCCTGGAAGAGTTACCAGACACTAGCCATCTTCATTTGTTATACTTGCTGCTTCCTTCACTTACATGCTCCTTCTTTAAGCCACGTGGATTTCAAATTTCAAGACACACAAAAGCAGTTTGAAAAGAGACGGCAGTGTTTACTGAACTTATTTTGATCACAGAAGCATGCTAACAGCAATAAGAAAATAAAGATTTAGCAGTGCGAAACATGCAAAATGTTAATCATAAAAGTGTAGACACCAGCTTTGTAAACAACCGCACATCTTTACAATCGAGTGTGGAAAACACTGCTACGTTCCAAAATACTGTGCTAGCTCAATGCAAACCTCAGCATTTCATCTGAGAATAGCAAACTCAACTCCCATCTGCTTTTGAACTTTGGCCAAATCACATTTCAGAATGGCTTATGTGGGCCGCTTGCAGCAGTTAATCCCTCATTTTGAGATTATCCACTTTGATCAACTAACTCTGCAAAGGCTATCTACCCGATTCAACTCCACCTCTGGCAGAGCAAACAAACAAACTTAGAAAAATGTACAAAGTAAGTCTTTGAGCTTCATGTCATGTTAGTACAAAACTATACCAACCTTCTGTAAACTCCATTCAGATCTGGGCTCCCTGCCAACTCCTGCCTCTGAAAACTGCACCAGAAAGTTACCCAGAGCTTTCAAGCTCTGTGGAAAGAAAAAAAAGGCTGTTCTAGAAAGCCTTCCCATTTGACTCCCTCATTCACATAATTTGATTGTGCTTCAGTGCACACTTGCTACTAAAGCTTTGCATCATAATTTGCGTCTGCCCACAAACCCCAAACAGGCTCCATGTTTGGGTTTATGTAACATTTGCTACTACAGTGAAGTGCACTTGAGTCACAAAGGTCCTTGCAGATAACTAACAAAACCAAGGAGGTGGAGTCTAATTTTATCTAACATGGTCACACTAGGAGTCCTTGCTGATGTAAATTAATCCCTCTGTTTTCAGACAACCTGCCAGAGTTTGAGGAGGGTGTGCTTAAACAATATGCTGTGATAATGTGCTAATCACTTACTGCCCCAATTTGTTTCCTTTAAGTAATGCTTCCACCCCCACACATTAACAGATCTTGCTACAATGTGCACTATAAAAATTCACACAACACGGCAATTTTCCAAGACTGTTTTATACAAGTTTTCTTGCCTATCATTCTTACATCAAAACTATTATACAAAATTACTCTGTATTCCTATGCTAAAATTCTGAACTCTCCCCCGCCCCCAGCAATGCTGTTTACATGCTCTATGCACATCCAGATTCACATAAACAACAACAGAACACACTATTTTTCTTTCCCAATGTATTATTTTCCTCATTTTACTGTGACATCAGGAAAGCTCTAGAGAAAAAGCATCAGGGCAGCCTAGGCACTTTTACTCAGAGGTCACCTTTTCTTTATTCATCCTTCAAGCATAAATATAAAAGTCCTTTAAAACACATCTCTTCAGGAACAGGTCTGTTGTAGATCTTATATTTGCAAGCACCTTATTCAGGATCCAAATTACAATACAGTTGGTTTTAAATGAGGCTTTGAACCTTCATTTCTCAGTCCTCCAGCCTCTAGATGTACAAGTTCTCAAAATGCTGAAGCCATGGGGGAAAAAACTATTTCCCTGTCTTTGCTTTACTGTGTATTAAGTAATTAACTAATCAATTATATTTATATGCCATCTTTCTCCCAGAATAGGACCTAAGGCAGTTTCCAAAAAGTTAAAAATATTAAAAAGCATTTCAAACAATTAAAAATATTAAAAGACATGTAAAATTATAAAAACCTAAAAAAAAATTAGAAATCTGCTTTCTTGGGGGGAGGAATTGGGGGATGATTAAAAAACATACAATACGTAATCTTTCTATCGAGCCCACTCTTACTTCAAAGCTCTAGCAACAGAAAATGCTGAATTTCTACTCTAGCGTGGACAATATATATTTCGCTATTTGGAATGTTTACTGAAATTGTAAAATCTAAAAAGTTTCATTTTGTACAAGCAAAACTATGAATGTATCCTATATTAAAAAGAGAACTGCAAACTGCTCTAAATATGTGCATCTTAGGAAAAAAGTAAAACAGAAACTACTAGTTCTGTAGGAAGCAATCAGTCACAGTAAACAATCACAGTCACACAGGCGCACATACACACACACACAAACAAAAAATATAGTCACAATCTTAAACTAACAGCATATTTGGATATAAAATTTAACTCAAAATTGAAAATACCAGACTCTTCAATGCTATATGGCCAGAAGCAGCGACCCCCCTCTCCCCTGTATGCTCTGCTCATGGAGATGGAAGCATCAACTGGGAGGCAGAAAGGATCTGGGATCTGAATGCTGTATACGTTCACTATATGGACAGGAATTAACACTCTCAAGTTCAGTTGACTATTTCAGGTAGAAATCTTTATAGTGCATACTTCATAGGAACTGGATGGAGTAAAAGCTTGTCTTAAGAAGTATTTCACTAATTCCAAAAGGGAAAGTGTGCATGTGTATATATTCCCCAAAGTTTCAATTTTTTCTACAGGAAAAACTGAAACACTGTGATGGGGAGGGGGACTCCAGGGGGGAAAAAAGTCTTCCCCACATTTCCCCATTCCCCCCCCCACGCTTCTGCTTTACAGTACTACAGAGAACAAACTGAAACACCTAAAGCAGTTTGACTACGGCATAGAAGGAATGTCTGCTACTTGAAGTAAAGAAGGCAAACCTACTTACTTTCCGACATTGACTCTTCTTTCGTTCCTCTTGTTTTTAGGGTTTTTGCAGAAACAACACCTGCACTCTGACTTAAGAGAACTGCCACCACTTGTGTCCACATGCCACTCTACACTCACAGAGACCGTGCTTACCTCCTACTAAATATGCAGAAATGGAGGACAGGTGCAATCCGGCTCCCCATCCATGGGTTGACAGAACTTATTACTTATCATTTTATACCTTCCAGCAATCATATTCCCAGGGTAGAACACGAGAAGAGGACTTATATATGAGGGAAATCTGTATGTTTAATGTTCAACTGCTTAACAGTCTAAAGACATTATCCAGCACAAACCTACCAGACTCACTGAACTCGACGGGACTGACATTTAAGTTTACATGTACAGAATTGCACTGTAAATTGAGTGCATTTATAGCTTCCTGTGTTGAACCCTCCTATGCACCATAACAATGAAAAGAGAGTATTTAGATTAAATAAATGTAAAAAGTTTAAAAACTCTGTAAAATAATTTGTAGTTCAGAAAGACACAAATTAAATTGAACATGTTTTGAATCGCAGTATGCCACTCTATAAATAACCTATCCAATATTTCAGTCCATGTACCTTTCACTACTGGAAAAAAATTGTTGAAATATTTATAAACCATATAAAATCAACACGGCATTATTTTTTGAAAAAAATAATTCAAATCACATGTACACTTGCATATTGGCTAAATGAGATCCCAGAAGATTTAGAGTTTTCACATTTTTCCAGAAAATCCACATCACCAGTTTTGACCCAAGATATTGAATATCTCTACATTGCTATGCAAGGCAATTTAGAGATTTCAGAAAATTATTAGGGTAGTTTTGAAACTCAAACCTGAAGCAGTTAAACCTTAAATTACACAGGTTGGGTTAAAAATATAAAACCTGGCACACTTTGACCCAAATTAAACAGTTTCTACTGGCATCAGGAAGAAATGCACCCTGTTGCTCTTAGGCAGGAGAATGATGTGCATTATTCTGTCTTCTAATCCATGAGGCAGGATAATTATTCTTACTATATGTGATGAGTAATTCTGGATGTGAATTTTAGCAATGCTCGCCCCCAAAGAGATGGAGAACAGGTGTAGACTTTGCCTTTGTGTTCAACCATAGCTCTGTGTATATAAACATGCTGCATATAAATCTTACTTAATATCATGCTAAAAAGATATTTTAGTATTGTTATTACTGCTTTTAGTACTGCTGCCTCTTCTTGGTTTGGATCAGGCCAAATGAAACCAGGAATGGAATGCTCCGTACTCACTCCACACACATCACAGAGTCCAGAGAAGTGTCCAGTGAACAGCTTAGTCAGCTCTTGTGGGAACAGCTGCCACTGTTATGGCCTGATAATGTAGACAAGATACTTGAATCGCACTGTCCAAATCACATATAATCTTCACCCTTGCCCATCTTGGCTGTTAAGCTCTGGTAGACCAGGACTGATTGCTGCCTGTTGTCTTGAAAAAGGCTATTGTACCCCCTTTCCTGAAAAGGACATCACTGGACATAGAGGTATGTGAGAACTACTACTAACATCCCCCTATGGGTAAGGTGCTTGACCATCTGATTACTGGACAGCTCCAGGTATTTTTGGAAGCAGATTATTTGGATACATTTCGGTCTTGTTTCAGAACAGGGTATAATAGCACTGAAATGGCCTTAGTGGCTTTGACTGATCAAGTACTACAGTGGAAAAAGAGGCTACCCTGTTTAACTTTTTGGATTTGTTGATGGATTTTGATGCCACTGATAATATTATCTTACTAGACCAGCTCTGCAGAATATGAGTAGAAGGCACTCCTATCTATCAGGAAAGCTCTAGAGAGTAGCCCTGGGGGATTCCTGTTTAGTTCCACTACTGTTAAGCCATACTGCATTGCAAAGGTTCATCTCACTCTCCACACTATTTAATATTTATATGAAACCATTTGATGTGACCATAAGGAGACCAGTGCCTTTAGCATCTTGATAACTCCTTCAGAGTTAGCTTGGGCTATGTCTGCATGCTATAATGGGATGGATGAGGACAAATAAAGTAAAGCTGAATGCCACTAACACTCTGTGAATTAGTGGCTTTCAGGTTGAAGATCTGAGTAAACAACCTGTCCTGGATGGAGCTACACTCCTTCTAAAGCAGCAGGTGGACAGCTTGGGAGTAGTCCTGGATCCCTCTTTGTCATTGGATTCCCAAGTGGACTCAAAGATACAGCTAGTGCAAAACCTAGTAGCCAATTCACTTTCAGCCTTCATTCAAGGTGCTGGTGATGATATATGAAGTTATAAACACCTTGAGGTACCTGAATGAGCACCTTTTCCTGTATCTACCTGTTGAACAATTTAGATCCACGAGAGGGGGCTCCTCCATCATCTCATTAGAGGGGGAAATGTCTTGTGGAAAGACAGGAGAGAGGATCTTTTTGGCTGAGACACACCAATTATGGAATTCTCTCCCACTAGGGCCACTGCTGGCTTCCTTTTGTGCCAAGTAAAACCATGGCTGTTTATTAGAGCCTTTGGGGCCAAAACACCTATACATTTTAATGTCTATGTATGTGTATATTTCATAGAAGCATAGAGTTGGAAGAAACCACAGCGGGCATCCAGTCCAACCCCCTGCCATGCAGGAACACACATCAAAGCACTCCCAACAGATGGTCATCCAGCCTCTGATTAAAAACCTCCAAAGGAGGAGACTCCACCACACTCCCAGGCAGCAGATTCCACTGCTGGACAGCTCTGATCATCAGGAAGTTCTTCCTGAGGTTCAGGTGGAATTCCCTTCATCTATCAAGCTTGTAACCCTATCATAAAAAGAGATAAGATTAGTCTGGCATGACTTATTTTTAAGAAATCCATGTTGACTTTTTGTGATTATGGCATTGCTTTCTAAGTAATCACAAACTGACTGTTTAATGATCTGCTCTAGGATCTTTCCTGGTATTGACATCAGGTTGACTGGGCAATAATTATTTGGGTCCTCTTTTTTCCTCTTCTTGAAGCTGGGGACAACATTTGCCCATCTCCAGCCTGCTGGGACTTCTCCTGTTCTCCAAGAGTTCTCAAAGATTATTGCGAGAAGTTCTGAAATTTTAAACTGTTTTATCCTTTCAAACCCTTCTTTAACTTGCTAAGTTGTTCAATATTTTTAAAAATCAATTTAGATTATTTTTATTCTTTCAAATTGTTGTAAGTTCCTTAAATTGATCTTACTTGTACAATGTCCTGAAAGCACATGATACAGTGCAGGATGTACATATTTTAGTAAATAAATAGATCTAAAAGGATGAAGCAACTCATGTAAATCAGCAGCAAGAGAAGATGGGGAACGCAAGTATTTTGTGTGATTTCCCATACCTCCAACACTGTGTTGTATATGTGTTGCATATGCCGATGTGTCTACTTAGTACAGCATCCAGCATGATATTGTATCATCCCCATATAAGGCACCTGTAAGGCCAATCATATTCAATGTGTTGAAAAATAAACAACAAATTATGTTTGTACCTCCCACAACAGACTTCAGGCCACCCACATTCAGCATGCACTCACATGCCCATGGCCTATATGAACAGCACATACTGCACTGGCTGTACTGCATCCAGTCTAACTCTTGGTTTAGGACACAGACAGGAATCACATGGTCCTCCAGATGTGGTTAGACTGCAACTCCCAGCATTCCTTGCCATTGCCATCTCCAGTCTGCTGGGACTTCTCCTGTTCTCCAAGAGTTCTCAAAGATTATTGCGAGCAGTTCTGAAATTTTAAACTGTCTTAAGGTTTATGGGATCTGCATTCCAATAATATCTGGAAGGTTGCATGATTCTCACTCCCAGTTAAGGTGCAAGACAGGTTCAAGCATAGCTCCCCCCTCCAATCATAACAATAGGAAGTTTACTAAAATGTTTACTAAAATGTACACTACCAATTATACTCTAATTATATTCTAATTGCAGTTAAAGCAGCCACTATGAAACATCATTTATTTTATCTGGCCAAATGTGTCCCTGAGGTGCAACACATTGTCAAGACTCACACAAGTGCTCAATATATGTAGAAATACCCCTAGGAATACATATGGAAGCAGAGGTACACATACCTCAATAAACTTTGGGACACTCCAAATCATGATCCAATAAAATCAAAATAAACAAAATGATGTTACGCTGGTATCTTACTGCGGAAAGATTTTCCAAAATGTATAAAGATATGAATAATAGTTGTTGGAAATATATGCACTATGTTGGATTTGTACCATATGTGGTGGGCTTGTGAAAAAGCTAAACAGTTTTGGAAGATGATACAGAATATAATTAAAAAAATTTTGAAACACCAGATCACTGAGTCCCCAGAATTATTTTTTACTGGGAATTTGGCAGGAAGATTCCAGCTATGATGAACAACAACAGAGAATGGTTCAATATATGTTACTAGCAGTGAGATTGGTCTATGTAAAGTACCGGAAAAAAATAGAAATCCCAACAATGAATGAATGCTTTGGTAGTTGATGTCAATTGTGGAAACAGATAGGCTAACAGATAAATTAAAAGGCTCTCTAGAACAGGATTTTGTAAAAAAAATAGCAATTATTGATTCGATATTTGAGAGAAAATGAGGGTGAAATTATGATTTTAGGGTTCTGAACTTGCTGTGGCTATTTTGTTTTGCTTTGAATAGAAGAATTTATAATTTGTGCAAATGAGTTAAAGGCAATTACAGATGATTTGTTTGTTCCTATATTGTAATATCTTTTTCTTACAAATATGTATTATACATGTTGTAATAGATACTAAAGGAATTTTAATTTGATTAATTCATTTAGATTTTATAGTTTTATTCTACAGATATTAACTAACTTATATTTATTTACTGTGTTAATTACTTCATATTATAGAATTAAGATCATGCAAAACACACTAATTTTAGTTTCATCTGTTAGGTTACTATCCTAGAGCTTATATAGAATATTATGGGTAGTTGATAGTCGGGATGGGAACCACCTTTTAGTTATGTGTAAGTATTTGTTAATTAGTATGTTTACTATGTTAATACATTTCTCTGTTTATCTTTATTGCTTTTTAAAGATGTTTATTTGTATTGTGTTTTTTATATATTCAATAAAAATATAATAAATGAGACAAATTATAAACTCAAACCTAAATTAGAATGTCTTCTATGGGTGTCATACTATTACATTTGAGCCAATTTATCATTTGGGCACAAAACAGGCTCAAACACAAGAGTGGTTGTAATATGAGCTTGTTCTTTATTGAAAAAGGAAATGTGTTTGCTATGGGCACATGCCACGTATTTCTAGTATCTTTGACGCTGGCAAAAGCCCCAGTACATATCCCTGACAATACTATGGCACTATTTGAAAGGTGTGTAATATTTGTGTATGACAGAATTAATGGGCTGCATAAAGTCAATAAGGCAAAGTAGCACCTGTTCACAAGAAGATCATAATTCCTGTGGCATACTGCAGCAATATAGGTGGCTCTCGTATGATGTATTCAGTAAGTCAGTAAGGACATGAATAGAGAAATTTATAACCAAATCCTGTAGAGTGGTGTTGGATGAAGAAAAGCAGATCTAAATGGCAACCAAAATAGAGACCGCTTGGCTGAGTTCAAGAAAAGTGATAGAATCTAAAATATGGCTTGAAATCAGAATTTTATTTCTGCAGATGGGTTCCTTTTGTCAACCAAATGCTTCTGGTTCACCCAAGTATGTTTCCTGGTGGAATGGGAGGGGAGCAATTTTAACACGTTTCCACCTTCTACTACAGTTTCTTAGGTCTAATGAAAATCTGATCTTAAGGTTTAGGGGAACACTCCAGAACAATGTAGGAGATAGTGCTGGGGGTTGCAAGGTGTACAGAAGCCTATACAAGTACTAAAGTATTGTTTTTAATCATGCTGCTCCTTGTCATTATGAAGAAATTTGTGCCCAGGAATAATATTTGAATAACAGCAGCAGCATTATCAGAGCAACATAACAAATATCTATACAAGTATATCTCACTTAACAAGGTAGATGTGTTCCTGGGTACTACTTTTTTAACAGAAAATGTGACATCAAAGGTAGAAATAACATGAAAAGATTGGGTTAGATTCCTGCACCATAAAAAAGAAAAGTAGTTTAACATGTTTCAGCAAACTTTTTACTCAAAACAATGTGCACAAACCAAATGGAACAACCAGGTCAGGTAAGCTTTGAGTAAGTAAACAAAAACATTCTGAATCTTCTAGAGATCACCTGAAGGCTTACTCCATTTTGGTGGACAAACTTCCAGATCTGTTTTTTTCCCAACAACTTAGGGGTAGCTGGTTAGCCTTATCTACTCTCCCCTTTTCTCTCTGTTTTACTGCTCATACATGCTCAGTAAAGGATTTTCAAGGCAACTGCTATCCACCTTGCCTGTTGTACACAGGCAGGCATAGCTATTGTAGAATTGGCTTGAGCAGAATCCCATTCTTTACCAGCTCAAGCTTTATTGCATTGTTTACTGCATACACGCTGCTCCAAATTAGCATCAAATGCCTTTATTTCTCCAGTCTTCCTTCACCATCTTCCCAACTGTTGTGCTGCTAAGAAACTTTGAGCTAGACAGAAGATGAGGAGAAAAGCAAGAGGCAGGGTAGGTGTAAAAACAAATTGGAGTTTCACCGTCGCAGGCTTTGTTAACTGATGTATACCTATACTATCAGATTATGAGACCTCAGTTTAAAACAGCTTGGGAAAAATATTAACTGAGCTGTTAAAAATTATTAATTGATCAGGTCTTGCCACAGAAATCAACTCCATGGATTTCCTGTTAATTGATGAAATTAATGAATTAAGGCCATTAGAACTCATGAGGGGGTGGGTGGTGCTTTCTCTGCCAGATTCAGTGAGATAGAAAAATCTCAAAAGATTAGGACTGGAAGATACGTATCAGAGGAAGATGGCTCTGTTCTGGTTCGCTTATTCCTATGCAGGATCAGCTGACTTTTTGGGGGAGAAGAGAGAAAAGTTGTTCAGGCGCAGAAGAAGCGCTGTTAATTATAGAAGAAGGAGAAGAACCGAAGTAGTATAGAATACAGAAAAAGGGAAAATATGAGGCCTGGCCTGATTTGCCTGTTTAGAAGAAGGCCTTCAAACATCCAAGGCCCTTTCAGAATGTCAGGCCTTTTAGACCACAGTATCTGTCCCACATTCTATTAGCTCATATAGACATGTTTGGCATCTTCTTCTAAGTTGAAAAGGTGTGTGAGTTTTTCAGTTCCCCATCTCCATTGATTTTATAGTGGTTTCCAGTTCCTATTATTGTATTACGTATTATAAGGGGAGTGAGCTACAATGAGCTCCTTTTTACTCCTTCATGTGTTTGTTATGGCTCACATAATGCTGCCCACTTGGATACTTAAATGAAATTTTCCTCATCCTCCCATTTCCTCCTCTCTTGATTTCTCCATTCTTCCCCCTCCACATCTTTGACCTGCTTTTTGCCACCCACTTATTCAGTGGATCACACATTTTTGAGAGTTTTGATAAGACTGGAACTTTGGAGCTCAAAGAAATAACCAGCTGAATCGATGCTCTCCCATCCTTGCCTGGGACAACAGAATCATGGGCTTGATAGATACGCGGTGTTTTCAACTGGAAGTACTATAGACTAAACTTGGATTTCCTGCTACTACCTGCAAATCACATGCTCTAGTGCTGACCTTCGAAGATCATGCTTCTTGACTGGGAGTGGAGAGACAGAGAAGACACAGTGATTCAGCTGTGTGGAAAAAAGTTCTGCATATGCTCAGAGTCCCTCAAAACATTTCTGAAAAAAATATTCTCCACTCTTAATTAATTGACTGATCTTTGTATCCCACCACTTACTACTGCATTTGGAGTGGATCAATGCCCTCTAGGTAACATCACTCTTTATTAACCCTTAACTTACAATATGCTTGAAAGATGAGTAAATGTTGGCAGGATTTGGATGGGTAGAAAGAAAAGAAGATGCAGGTCCACAACATAAGTTAATTGAACAACTTGTGAGATCTGACACTTTAGAAGAGTCTTTCCCAATGTGTCAGCTTCCATATATGTTGGACTCCCACTATCTCCAGGCAACAATTGTACTTTGTAGTCTGTCTGTTAAAAGAAATCAGGTCGAGGCAATGCAATTTTTAAACAGCCTCTATGCCATTCTCTGTAATCCCACAATCTGTTCTGAAAAGTAACATTTCAAATAACAAATTAATCAATGCTAATGTAATGAATTAAATGATCTTAATCATCACTGCTAGTATTAATGAACTAAATCTCCCAGTTTCTAAAGGTTAACACTAATCAATTAATTTTAAAGCCTAGCATTCCAACAGCTGATGTTTACCCATAAAACAAGTACATAATCATAACCACCATGTCCATATGCTATCAATTTGCATGCATAAGGTTGAAGTTTATTTTTGGATTACTGATGGTTCATGTTAATATTAGGTCAGTGATAGACACAAAATGATTTTTCAGAGACAACTGTCTTACATTGCTTAATAGCAGTTTCCAGTGAATCACCTGCATGTGCATTTGTTTAACGTGGTATCATAAGATTTCACATTACACATGAATAAAGGTGACATCCCCTGTATGGAATTTCTTGTTTACATACATTCCATCTAGATTTATCATCTGGTTCTCCTAGAACCATACAATCTCCACTAGTAAGCTGCTTAAGCAAACATCTCAGTCAGGATGCAGGCCCATTACTCCAACACAATTACTTTTCCCTTACTGTATGATTTTCAACATCTTTGCCTGATAAAAAAAGGTAGATTCAAAAGGTAGCAAATACTAATAGAACACAGCCACAAAGCCTGGAAAACCACAACAACCTGTAGCATCAAAAGCTAGCAGAATGTATTCTATACCTTTTGGTTGGTGCAATAATGGTATCACGATTTTGTTGTATCTTGTTGCATGACCAAAATGGCTATACCTGATTGTATTCTCCCTGTGTAGAAAATATTCATTTCTAAATACAAAAATTAAAAACTAAAGATGTGACAGGAAATCCGTATCAGAAAATGGTTCGGTATTAGGTATTATGCCATGCCAAAGTGAAGTTTCATTCTTTTAATCCACAGTGCCCAATCTGATAAATATAAACAATCCTGGTTTGCCTACTTTGCTAAACAGGATTAAACTATTACCTCCCCCCCTTCTTCATGTCTGTTCCTAGACTCTGGAACTCCCTTCTTAAGAAAGCTAGGCTGGCTTCCCTTTTGCGGTCATATGTCATCAAACTGATGCCCTTTCTATTCCAGCAGGCATTTGGGAATTGACTGCTTTATATAAAGAGTTTTCTGCTAGTGTGCTGCTGCTTTTAATCTATGCTTGTAAATCAATGTTTTATATAATTTTAATTCTATAGAAAGTTTAATATTATTTAAATCTTAACTTTTTTGTTTGTTTTCAGCTATTTGTCACTTTACTTGTATTTCTTTTCATTTTGTAAAATACACTAAGGCAGTGGTTCTCAACCTGTGGGTTCCCAGATGTTTGTGGACTTCAGCTCCCAGAAGCCCCAGCCACTATGGTCAATGCTCAGGGCTTCTGGGAGCTGAAGTCCAAAAACATCTGGGGACCCACAGGTTGAGAACCACTGTACTAAGGGGCTGAGTTCCACAATGGGATATAAATAAAACGATTGAGTGAGTGACTGAAGATTGCTCTGTATAGCAGGAAAGGACTTCCAGGCACTGCAAAACACATGGATTGAGTTGGACACTATCTTCATGCTGTACTATATGTTTCCAAAGTAAGGACAAGTAAAGATATTTACTGGCTTTTCTAGTGTTGAACAACAAGGAGGGTAAGTTACTCAGAGCAGGTTGTCTTTATACCAGTTTACAGAAACAGACAAAAATCTTTCACAGAACATTGTGATGAAGGGATGAATATCCACTCACAGGGGAAGGCATTGGGGGCATAATCTGACTCAGCATTGATACTCAGATTTCACCCACACTGGGTATCTGGGAGTGTGTATACTTTGTTCAAAAGTATCGAGCCCAGCAAAATTTCTTAAGTTCTACCAACAACATTTTGATAAATCCCTTTCACATAGTCTTTCATTTCTAAGCATTCTGCTTTTCAGATTTTCAAAATTCAGTATACTACTAACCATTTTTGGCACACATCCACCAGGTGCTATACATAATACATAAATGTGGCATCATTCCTATCTAGAACTAGCAAAGCTCCAAGATCAACTAATTTACAAATCAGACTATTAAGTCTTTAGTCAAAAGCCGGGTGGAAAGAAAACTTATGTACTGGATATGAGGTAGTGGAGTTTGAGCATTCAACTACAACTTTGGAGATGAGGGTTTGAATCCTTGTTCAGCAATGGAAACCCACTGGGTGATCATGGGCAAGCTGCACTCTCTCAGCCTCAGACACAGGCAAACCCCCTCTGAATCTGTCATGCCACAAAAACTCTGTGATAGGTTAATCTTAAGGTCATCATAAATGGGAAACATCTTGAGGGTACACAACAACAACAAATACACTTAACACAATATGCAACAAACAGAGATAGCAAAGAATTAGGCTCTTTTACCTGTTACATAGCTGCCATTAATAACTACATACAAAATTTCTTTATAATCCTGTGTCACTTGACACAGAGTCATCTGATCATCCATTTCTATCTCCACTTGAACTCCTGCTGGCCCGTGCAATTGAAAAAGCATCAGAAAATTCAATGAAGGAAATCAACAGTCTCATTTTGCTCCTTCTGTAACCTAGCAAGTTATAAATGCCCCCAGATACCTTTCCCTGACAAAATACAAAAACATACACAAACAAGATAGAGAGAATGCAAAAGAGTAGAAAGCCTCAGGAAAGCTGCCTGGGCATTTCAGATTCAGTACCTTTGTAATGCCACCAGCCAAAACACAAAATACATGTACAGCCTTATACAAATTAGAATGACTCTGAGAACTGGCAAGCTGCATCTACAGGTTGCCAAGCAACTGAACAGTCTCAGCTTCACTGTAACTGTCTCACATCAGCTGGAGGCTAAAATCAGTTCTGCAGAAGTTAATCACTTGTCCAGGAACACTGACATTAAAAAAGAGTTCAAGAAGCATAACTATTTAATGTCCTGGAATGGAAGCACATTTTACTTTCAGACCAAATGTGAGAGTCAAGAGCACAGTACATCAAGCATTAAGGAAGGAGCATATAAGGCAAGTTAAGAAATGGAAGAACATAGAAGCAGTGCTGGATCAGGCCAAAAGCCTACAGAGTCCAGTCTTTTGTTCCCAGAGTTGCCAACCAGATGTCCATGGCAAGCTCACAACCAGGACGTGAATGTAACTGCACCTTCCTCCATGTGTTACCTAGTAACTGGAATCCAGAGGTAGACTGTCCCTGATACTGGAAGCACTTTATTGCCATTACGGCTAGCAAACACATAGAGCATTATCATCCATGAAAATGGATTGAGTGGGGGAGGCTCAAAGGAGGATGAGAAAAGAAACGGAAGATGTAGATCCAGATGTAGATCCAGATCCCTGAACCTCAGTCAGATCCAAACTGAACAAAGTGCGACCAAACAAAGGAAGGAAAGAAAAAGTTAAAGGAGATTTAAAAAGCTATGAGGAGCACAGAATTGATTCCTCCTGAAAGAGGAAGTGCATTATTTGAACCAAAGTGGCCTCAGAGGACTAAAGCACCTTCTACTAGGTTCGGCTTGCCTGCCAGGTATGACTTTCATGAGGTTGATGATTACCTTAAAAGTCCTAAATGTCTTGGGCTCCAAATATCTGAAGGAATGCCTCCTCCTGTATCATCCTGCCTTTGCAATGAGAATTTCAAAGGAAGCTCTTTCCTGTATCCATCTGGGGTTGGGTAGGGAAATGGAATATTTATCCACAAAAGAGAAGGCCTTCTCTGTGGTGATTTTTCAACTTTGAAATGCCCTTGTGAGATAAAAAGGATTTGGCACTTACATTCCTTTTGGCCACAATTTAAAACATTCCTGATTGCTCAGACATTTGGAGGAGAATTTTGAAATGTTAAAATTGAACTAAATTCAGTCTATTTTAAGACACACTTCATTTGCTATCTTTATGGTTCTTATCCTTCTTTTTTTTTTTTTTTTGTAAATACTATGAACACTGCCCTTGAATTGCCTTTGGCAATGGGTTGGGATAATAAATTTTAAAATAAAGCTCTTACCACTGGGATTAGGAGCAAGAATCAGAGAGGGTGACATATTATTACCATTTATTTATATAGCACCATTAGTGTCCATGGTGCTTTACAAAATAAAACAACAACAAAAACCAGCCCTGCCAAAGTTGTACAGTCTAACGCACAAGCACATGCACATGCACATGCACAGGAAGGAAGGAGTAATATAAATATAAAACATGGAAAGGAGAGCTCTTGATAAAAGCAGATAAATTGCTGTAAACCTCTATGCTATCAACAGAAAATCTTACATTTCCATCTTACAGGATGTACAAGGTCCTGAAAACCATTTTGTTCAATTCACTGAGAAACATTTACACTGTGCTCTGATAAACTAAGGATTATTAAAATAGTTCAATATCTTTGTGTGATGGAGTTCTGAGAGTGTGGCTATCCAGAATTCTAGAGCAACCTAGAAACCAGTTGCCAGGCAACCAGAATAGCTCCTCAGGAGAGAAACCCAGCCCAGTAGTATGTGGGAGGAACTGGTGACTGAGAAGAAAAGATATGTGAAGGCAAACATTGATTGTTATTTTCAGTCCTTCAGTGAGCATTCTCACCAGAAAGAGCTGGGGAGCAAAGTCCCTCAGTCAGCCAAGGAGGGTGACTGTGTGGGAGAGGTTTAATTATCAGGGAAAGCCTAGAGAGAGGCAGAAGTGTAATTAAACCATTATAGAATCTGGTCAGAAAGTGTGACCTAGATTGGGGGTTCAGCCTTTGGTGAAAGTATAGCCCAAGACCTGTGTATGATATTGTGCTTATATGCGAGTTTAACTGTCTATAAGTACTCTGTCTATAAGACAGAGAACTGTCTATAAGTACTCTGAAGAACTGTATTAATTTTGACCTGCTGCATATAAACTCCAATATTTTTTTTGTGTTGTCTTAATAAATATTAGTTTTTTTAATATAAATACTGACTCAGCTGAGTAGAATAGAGTATTTAAAGAAACACGCTATCATACAACTATAACGGGGTTCTAGTTATCCATTGAAATCCTTTTACACAATGGTGGTGTTATAAAGGAGGAAAGCAAAGCTGTGTAGAAAAGACAGGGAGCTTTTTCAGATTGGGGAACTGTCATATTAGTTTGAGAGAGAAAAAAGTAAACCCCTGTCACATTTCATATTTTGACTTATTTGAGATGGTCACCCACTCAGATGGTCATGTGAGCAGGTAAATTCATATGCAAAAGAAAACTATTTAACTACCTATCTTTGAAAGCAATATAAATTGGTAAACACAAAAATGAACAACAAAAATTCAATATAAGGCATGCAGATTCATTTTCTCCTCTCCCTGTTAATGCCTTAACAAGATATTTTAATCTCAGTATGACAACAGCACAAGGAAAACACAATTCGTTAGTATTATACTGAAACAAATAATTCCAGCTGCAAAGGAATAGATCTCTCTGGGCCAGACAAACTAAAATTAGACCTCAGAGATAAGGCTAGTTTTATGTGCATGTGTATGTTTTTCTGCCAGGTTCTGGTGAGCAGTACATCAACATGATCAGCATTCTCCATATGTCAATCATCTGATAAAAACTAAGATGACACGAAGGACAGGCAGCAGGAGAAAAAATAAAGCTCATTACTGCATAGCCATTTTGTTCCCTTCATGTGAGAGAATCTGCATGAGTAATGCTAAGATCAACCTAGTTTTAAGCTGTCATGCTAGGAAGAAGAATGTGTGAAGAAGAAACACTCCCATTCTTCCAAATACACAGCCACATACATTTCCCACATTACTTTTCACATTATATCATGTGCACACACATCTA
Source organism: Iguana delicatissima (assembly GCA_948472985.1). Taxonomy (NCBI): domain Eukaryota; kingdom Metazoa; phylum Chordata; class Lepidosauria; order Squamata; family Iguanidae; genus Iguana; species Iguana delicatissima. Next base: position 274,940 of record CAOKZL010000108.1, read on the forward strand.
ATGATTTGGGAAGCAAATTATCACAACATTAATTAACATTAATTAATTATTGTCGATACTACCCCAAACTGAAGAAGTTTAGAGTAAGATCTACAAACTGATCCAAGTGGATGACAACCACTTATATTACTTAAAATACAACACAGTGCACATTTGAAAGACGTTACAGAACCACTACTTCTGGAATATTTGAAGATCTGTAAAAACATTCATTGATTTCTTTCATATTGCTAAATCTGTGTATTTGAATTAACAGTATGCTACATATATACATATTTCAGACATCCTTGCAGAATCATCAGATTGTGACAAATCAATTTAGGCACTTTTTTAAAATATACCTCTACCAGACAAAAACTGTCAAGCATCCTGTCTACAGAGCACAGATTCCTGGCTCATAGGTACCCTGGCTCATGGGATATTTTGAGAATGAAGTATGATGGCTTCTGTGAATATACAGCCCTGAGCATGTTGTAAAATGGGTATGATACTAATACTGCCATGATCATGAATACGTAACACAGGTGAAAATGGAGCAGTTACCTATCCATAACTTTGTGTTACAAATCTGTAACTGAAATGCAAGATGCCAGCCAGCCATTTATCTTAATAACAAAGAGGAGAATTGCTATATCCTCATTTACAAAGGGTTTTCTGGAAAGTTATCTGAATGAGCAATGACACAACGCCGGGTTGATTGCCAAACATCAAGCAGCAGCTTCCTATAGGCTTCTCCCTGCACCTGCAATTTTTGTCCTTGAACCAGAACAACCACAGCTAAAATTAGGGTTCAAATCAAACATGAGAATAAACTTAATTTCAGTTTTTATGTTCAGCTTCAAAGTTAAGCGCTCCTGAGTAGCAACATGGGTGATCCTGGCCCAGATGTAAAATTCAACAGTTGCCAGGAACCAGGAAACTGAGAATAAAGGAGTACACAGACTAAAGGAAAAGGAAGGGGGGAAAAAAAAGGTAAGAACTACACAAACCCAAGAAGTGCTCCTAAACAAATCCCTTGCTACGTTGTACTGATGGCCTATTTGCTTGTTGTACATCCCACCTTTCTCCCAACATGTAACCCAAAGCACTTTACAAAGTACAACGTTAAAAAATGTTTACAAAAAAAAGTTAAAAATGACAGATAAATTATCCTTTTAAAAACTTTCTGGATTCCTCAATTAGCAGTACATTTAAAACTATGCTTTACAGAACCAGGCTGTGAAGAGTTACGGTGGATGCCTCTCCTTCTGTCTCATTCAGGAAACCAGAAGAAAAACAGTATGATCGTAGAAATGCATTACATGGCTATGTTAGGCAGATGAATCAGTGAGATTTCTTTGGGAAGGCAGCTGGGAGGGGGAGAGAGATAGAGAACTTTCTGGAGCAGAACACCAGGACTTGGGAAAAAAAGAAAAAAAGAGGTTCTTGGAATGGAATAGTTCTGAGGTGGGATGCAGTTGCTTTGTCAATTTAGCAGGAGATCAAGGACCTCAGATAGTTGGGCTCTTTCAGAACACTGGGCCTTCAGGCCTGAAAGGAAGGTATAGCCTCCCTTCTGTAGAATTGTATCAAAAGCAGGTGTTTGGAATCTTTCGCTCTTCAGTAACTTCTCCTCTGGACTAGTTTTTGTTCTATATTATTGTTAATGTTTAATTATTATTATATACTACCATTTGGAGTGAGCTACATAAAGCACTTTGTAATTCTTCAATGTATTGCTCACACAATAGTAAGCTCTTGAATAATCACATGGAAAGTTTTCCTCAAATCCCTCCTACATTTCCTTCTCCCTTGGCTTTTCCCTCTCCCTCCCAACCCTTCACATTCTGCTCCTTACCAACCTCCTTCTTCAGTGGGTTTAATCACACATTTTGAGGGGATCTGGTAAGGCTGGAGCTTGGAGCAAAAAGACGAAGCTATTAAAATTCATTTACTAGTACCCCTTGTTATGCGTTTCATAAAAACTGACTCAGATGTAAACATTCTGAATAACGTCAGTTAACTGACAGTACCAGTAAAGCAAAGTCACTAGGGTAGGCTTGTACCACCCACTTCTATTAAGCCCATTTCCCCCAGATGTTCCAACAGATAAATTAATTCCTAGGTCTGAAAGATATACTCCTTGGTTTTTCACACTTCAGCCAGTCCATGTTTTTTAGAGCCAGGATTCATTCATTCATTCAAAGACTGCTGTATTTCATTAGACCCTCACAATGTAAGATTTACACAATTAAGTATTATGGGAAGTTGGTTTCAGACAATAATGGGGCTGTTAGATATGTGGTATTTTAAAACTAGAGTTGTCGTAATTTGAATCTGGAACTCCCTGGCTACTGCACGCAAAATATGTGCCCTCTTTCAGCAGGTTCAAAATGCAGCAGCCAGAATGCTGACTGGGGCCAGTTACAGGGAGCATATAACTCCCTTGCTAAAACAGCTCCACTGACTACCTGTTTCTTTCCAGGCACAATTCAAAGCGCTGGTTATGACCTATAAAGCCCTACACGGCTTAGGTCCAGGCTATTTGAAAGATCATACATCCCTGTACAAACCAGCTAGAGCCTTAAGATCTACTGGCGAAGGCTTTCTCTCTGTCCCACCGTCGTCCCAGGCTCACCTGGTGAGGACACGGGAGAGAGCCTTCTCAGTGCCTGCTCCCACCCTGTGGAACGCTCCTCCACAGGAGGCCAGGCGTGCTCCCTTCCTGCTCTCCTTTTGCTGATGGTGAAAACATTTCTGTTTAAACAGGTCTTTACTTAGGCCGGGTAGCTTTATTTATTAACTTGTTGTAATTGGAATATCATTTTAATTTTTTTTATTATTTTATATCTTTTTAATGTTTTTAACTGTTTTAACTGTTTTTAATGTATTTAACATGTATTTATTGTTGGAAGCTGCCTTGGGTCCCAATTCCAAAAGAAAGGTGACTTACAAATACAATAAATAAATAAATACTACACTTTTAGTCTGAGAGTGGCAAGTACAGAAAAATGTTCTATATATACTCAGAGATGCTCAAAAATGACAGATTAAGAATTCTCCACTCTTGACCCACTGACAAATCTTTATAATTATCCACTTATTGCAGTACTTGTGGTGCCCTTCAACTGAAAAAAACCACTTCTTATTAAACTTTAACAAACAAGGCATTTGAACAGTGAGAAAAAGTATATGAAAGTTCATAGACATGTTAGACTCCTACAATTCCTAGACAACAACAATTTTTCAGGTCTTTGTAGTCCATGTGGGGAAATAATTCCAGGCTCAGAGCAGGCAACTTTAAAAGAACAAAAATAACTCTTTTGAAGGAACAAATCACCAAATATGCTGCACTAAAATCAACAGTGACAAACTATGCCATTCTCTGTAAATTCTATGTTCTGGGATCAGTGAGTAAATTAATGATCATTTAACTACATAAAGCTAATATTCCTGATAGTAAATTGGATTTTAATTACTAACATTTAATATTATCAACTTAATCATCCAGCCCAATGTTTCAAGCTCTGGTCACCCACCATGACAATGTAAAGCCATTTCTACCTTATAACCAGGCTTGAAGCCAGACAGAAATGGATCTAGATAATCAACCTTATCCAGTAGCTCAAGCTGGGAATCAAGCACAAACTCCAGAATCTTACCCAAGGTCTGCTTACAATTATCCAGTTTAGAGGAATTCAGGCAGAGTTTTTCAGTAACTGCTTTGTTACAGCCTCTTTCAGGACAAACATAACCTTTCCCTGCTGCAGAGGCTTTGCCAAAGTAGTCCCACACAACAGTTGCCCACTCAGTAGTCCCACTCTGGCCAATTTTGTGAGCCAGGAAAGACACAGATCCAACACACATGTAATGGCTCTCACCTCCCCAAGGATTCTGTTCACATTCTTAGGCTGCAGTGAATGCAATAAATCTAGTAACACAGAACAAGTAGGAGCCAAGGTCACATCCACTAGATCTGTTTCAACTACAGCAACCAGGTCAGAGTGGATGTGAGCTGTTATGTCTGCAAAGTGTTGTGTGACTTTTTCACAGCATGACGAATGATCCAGGAGTTCACAAGGTATCACTTTCCACCAAGCTTGAGGAAAAATTCAGCAGCTAGCCTTAGGAAGCTGATTTCTGATGCAGCAAAGACTATCTACAATTCAGCCTAGAAGCACTGTTGCATAGTGTACCAAATAGGAAAGATATAACAGGACTGGGGGGCCACTGGAGGCATCCACTATCTTCCTCAGTGAGATGATGTGGTTATGTGGAAAAACACATATAAGAATGAAAGCCAATTTTCACAAAATTTTCCTTTTTCCTAGGTGGATTTCCCACTGTATGTTTTCATGGGACTGCCTTATAGGACAGCCCTTTCTGCCCCTTTGACCCTCTGACTTCACTAAACCAGAAATACAAAATAGGAAAATGTACCCAGAATGTCCAGAATGTAATGAAGCTTTCAACTCCGAAACTTTCTTACCCACAGTGCTAATTAAATAAAGCCTCAGTTCCCAGATGCCAAATCTGCTGCTTATTAAAAAGTATATCCCCCCATTTATCCTGTCTGAGGGCCTGCAAAATCGTCACAATGACTGCAATCCCATGCATATAATGAAGAGAGGAGACAGCTGGGAAGAACAGAAACACCTAAAATCCCAACTTTCCAACTGTACCCTAAACCCACGTGCCTGGGTATAATCTCAATGTTTGTTGTTTTGCAGATACAAATAATTGTCAAGTAAATTGACAGCTGCACTGTCAAATTATCTTAATCATCCAAATATTTCAGTAAAGCAAGAAACAACTACAGAAAAGACTGGAGGATCTAAAGGACTTTGAAATTTTTCAATAGTACTGTGAAGCTTGCAAGCACTACATGAAACAGTGGAAGATACAGACTGAGGTAAACATAATATGTGAAAGAAAGTAATAGAAAATGTTCACCATTCCATTGTACATCAGTCATAATCAACGAACCCTAATACTTTGATATTAATATTTTTTGTGGTAATAGATTGGAGAGCCTATAACAGCATAATAAAATCCAGATAACATGAACATCCAAACAAAGAAATAACAGACATCAGAAAGCATGTTTGAAATGATATTCATACCATAGTACTGATTTAGGATATTTTAATACGCTCAGTAATCAAGGACAACAGGGGCTGTGATAACTACCAAATGAGTACTATGATGGAAATGTATCGTTGTGGTCCACAAATACTAGCAGTTTTCAGGCAGAGAAAAATCAAGTAAAAGTGAAAAATCAAATTATTTCAGAAGCTTATAAAACGTCACTGTAACTTCTGTGGACCATAAGACAATCACCAGCCATGTTAAGATGTTATGGTAAGCCATAGTTTAGTAAAACAAAAACAAACTACAGTCTTCAAGTTTCTACACTCTCACTCCCCCTCTCCTTCTCTTGGCTTCACTACAAGGAAGAAACCAGACATGTCTTTTTTAGATTTTTTTAAAAATACCATTACATCCAATCCTAATTAGCCTTAGTTTGGAAAACTAATTCACTAGCAAAAAACAAAAACAAAATCTTACAATTGTTTAGTTATTAACAAATTACTAATTTCTCCTAGACAATGGGATTTACAGAGAATGGCATGCAGGCTGTCACTGGGGCATATACAGAACGATCAAGTATCTTATAACCTCATTACTGTCTGGATGCATTCAAACTTAACTGTATAATTTAAGGCATGTATGAGAAGGAAAAGGAGAATGTGAAAGGCAAGAAGAGACAATGAGAAACCAAGAGAGAAAGAAATCAGGGATAAATTTGAAGAAAACGTACCCAATGGTCTAGCCTCGTGTGAATATTAAATACTCTAAAGAACTTTAAATGGGTTCATAGGAGTTCACCCCAAATAATGTTGTAAGACAGAATAATATCCAATCGAAACCACTCCAGAATATAATCATTAGATGTGGAGAGGTTACTGCCTCTCCACCCCTTAAAAAGATTCGAAACACTTTGCTTTTATATAGGTCCATGGGGGAGGCATCTGCTTTACAGTTGAAAAGTCCTTTCCTGCCCAAATAATACTATGCAATACAGGTATACCTCAGTTAAGGAAGTACATGTATTCCTGGGAAGAAATAGCTTGCAAAGAATAGGGATAGGTTCCTATACCATAAAAAAGAACAGCAGTTCCACGTGTTTCGGCAAACTTTTTATTCAGAACTAACAATAAGCACATATGAAAGGAAACCACTAGGTCAGGTAAGCCTTGCATAAGTAAAGTAAAATATTTTGAACCTTCTAAAAACCATTTGAAGGCTTCTTCAAGGAATAACTTTTTCTCTTACCAGCGTCCACTTTTCTTATTTCCACTTGGTGACAAAACTTAAAGATCTATGTTTTTAACTTGCTGGGGAGCTGGTGAGGTAGGTTTATCTTCCATCCTCTTTCTTCTCTGTTCTTCTTTTCATGGGTGGGTGGGGGGAATTACTGAATTACTGAGTTACAATGCACTCTACCACTCAGTAAGTCTCCAAACACTTTCCATACACACAGACCCTTGGGACCCACTCTTAAAGGGCCCTGCTCTGGCTGCTTGAGGGCCTTGGTCTCTGCCTAAAAAACAAAATCATCTCCCCCATCCCATTCCGTTACTAACTTTTTTACTTTATTTTTTGTTTTTGTTTTTCCTTTCCCCTCACTTGTGGCAGTTCTTCTGCTCCATAAACCCAGCTGTCTGAGCTGAATTTCAGAAAGCTTTCTCTCTCCCTCCCTCTCACAGAAATTACATAGTCTGTTGTTAGTCCGCCTAACAAATGAGCCATGTGATACACTCCCTCTAATTCTAATATTCTCCTCCAATTCTCCTGAGAAAATAAGCCTTCTCGTTTTCCTGAATGTGACAGAAAAACAAATCCTAATGAATTCAAATCTAATGAATTCTAACAAATCCTAATGAATTCTAATTCACTAATGTATATTTTAGCCTCACTTTTTTACTGAGGAATCCAGAAAGTTAGGTGAAATCACTAGTTTTTTGTGTTTTTTTGAGAGGGGATGAATTAAAAACATGAGGAGTTAATCAGTTACTTAATTCCAAGATCTGGTCTTACCCATGGCTAGTGGAAACAAGCCAGCTTTGTAAACTGCATGTTAAAACTGCCTTACTCCTGCTAACTATGTTTAAGATTAACTGGGGATATAGCTTCATTCCTTCTGAAGAAGCAGATATATAGTCTGGGAATGCCCCTTGATTCTAATGTCATGAAAAGTCTACATGGAAGCCATAGTACCATCTGCTTAAACCTAGATCTTTCTAGTGCACTGGACACAACCATTTGGGGGACAAAGTTAGCTTTGGCCAGAGTTTTCCATGCTCTGGTAATCTCCCAGTTAAACTATTAACAATACATGGGGCTACCTTGAAGATGGTTCAGAGATTGAATCTCATACAATGCTTCCTGCTAAGGTATTTGGAGGTATGGTGGACATAATGCTCACTCTTAACAAGTTCCATTGTCTGTCTCTTTGTCACAAAGTCCAGTTCAAGGTGTTGGTTCTGATGTATACTAGCTCTAGATGGCTTAATACTAGAGCACTTATGGGAATGCTTCTACCTTTATAATTCTATCTGTGACCTGAGATCTACTGGGAGAGGTCCTTCTACTTATAACACCAACAAACAAAGACTGGATTGCTGGAACTCCTTAATTCTTGATGGTGGCACCTCAGCTGATTTATACTTTTCCTCTAGAAGTTAGACTGGTATCAGTGTTCGTTTGGCTTCAGCACAAGATTAAAAGTCATTTCCACCAGGCCTTTTGATTGTTGATCAAGGCTGGGCTTTTCCAATCCAATGTGGACATGCCATGGACTGAACTTGGGATCTTTCGCATGCAGAAGTATGTACTTCACTATCAAACTACAATCAAAGGAAGACAGTGTGGTTTACTCCAATTGTGCCCAGATTTGCTGCATACGAATTAAGCCATATCTTACATTTCTAAATGGAACTAATTCAAATACTGACATATACTTATTGTTTTATGAACCTTCATTCCCCAGAGATCAAAGAATGAATATGTTAAAGTAAAAACTTGAATCAGAAAGGCACCAGAGCGGTAAACTAACACTAAATGTAAGGTCCCTACAGTCGGCCCTCCATATCTGCAGACACTGTATCCATGGATTCGACCAACCATGGCTTGAAAATATTTTTTAAAAAAATCAAAAAAGCAAACTTTGATTTTGCCATTGTACACAATGTGACCTGAGCATCCATGAATGTTGGTGGCCATGGAGTTGGGGTCCTGGAACCAAACCCAAGTGGCTACTGAGCGCCCACAGGATCGCTCTCTTTTAATTTACTACAGTTAGCAGCTGTATCACTGTCAAGGGCAGATAGGATCATCTGGCATCTGCCAAAGAGCCACTAGGTGGCATAGTATTCAGATTGGCACTTGAAGCATTAGCAAAGAAGCAAGAGTGTACTCTCTCTAGGACCCAGCAGCAAAGTACAAAGCCTCAGTAGAGAGGCACAGGCTGCACCCACCAGCTAATGAGCTAAATGAGTCATCCTCTTCTCTTCCAGCCCTTGCCCTGAGCCAAGCAGTTGGAACATGTAGAAAAGAGAGACTTTCTGTCCAGTAGCACAGAGTGAACTATGAACATAACCTCCAGTCCTTAAGAGCGGGCCAGAAAAAACAAAACAAAATAAAACAGAACAGTGCATAGAAATATAGTTTCACAAATTTTTAGCAAATGTATCATCCTATTCTAGTAATGAATGGTATTCTACCCCTTGCTCCAGTAATCACGTTGGGAGACCCTTCTAATGTATATGTCACCCATTTTCAGTACAGCCTGCCCTAATTCTCCAAGGCAAAATCTAACTGCTTGTATCTACAGTTGAGACAATTCCTGTACGGTATTCATAAAATTCTGCAGGATACTTGGGTTACCCCCATATGAGGAAGCAGCACATATTTTAAAGTCAATTATTTTAAAATTAAATTTGGATCAATCACATTGTAGTTAGCTTGTTTACAAGTTTACACTACTAAATAATAATAATAATAATAATAATAATAATAATAATAATAGTTATTATTATTATTATTATTATTATTATTATTGATGATGATTACTATTCTCATTTATATCCTGCCTGCCTTCTGCTAATGGGACTCCAGGCAGCTAACAACATATTTAAAACAATATAAAATAAAAACTATCCAAATATTCATAAAAACGTAAGATTTAAAAAAACAATTTAAAATTGTATGAAATTAAAACTTAACACATTAAAAATATTAAAGTGCATTAAAGAACATTAAAAATATTAAAGTGCATTAAAGAACATTAAAAATATTAAAGTGCATTAAAAGATTATGTTGTTGTGTGCCTTCAAGTTGTTTCCGACCTACAGTAACCCCAAGGTAAACCTATCCTGGGGTTTTTCTGAGGCTGAGAGTGTGCAACGAGCCCAAGATCACCCAGTGGGATTCGATGGCTGAGCAGGGAACTGAACTCTGTGCGTGCCAGGGTCATAGTCCAGTGCTTAAACCTCTACACCCTGCTGGCTCTACAAACCTTAAAAACAGAACCACACAGCATTAAAAGCCCAGCCTTAGTCAATCTGTAAAAGCCTGATGGCATAAAAATGTTTTGACCTGCTAATAGAAGGAGAGCAAGGATTGGGCCATCTTGTCCTTTCTAGGGAGGGAGTTCCAAAGTCTGGGAAAGCCTTTTTTCCACGAAAGGAGGCTGAGAAGCTGGTGGGACAGAGAGAAGGGCCTCTCTAGGTGATTTTAGAGATCTACCAGACTCATAAGGGGAGATACGGTCCTTCAAATAACCTGGGCCCAAGTTGTACAGGGCTTTATAGGTCAAAGCCAGCACTCTGAATTGGGCCTGGAAACAGACCGGCACTCAGTGCAACTCTTGCAGCAAGGGCTGCAACAAGTAATCTCTCCCTGTAGCCAGCCCTAGTTATATTTTTAACATAACAGCTCTCATAAAATCAATGAAAAAAAAAGCCACAAATGTGACAAAGGCTACTGGCTGACAGGCCTCACAAACTAACAGACATTTCTGAGCTACAAAGAGAAAAAGGTAACAAAAAAAAAGATAAAAATGAAGCATTTTTCCTCACAGGTGACCATTTGTTAATCTTTGTTTTTCATTACCAAAGTTATGAACAGCATTTATGTCAAGTCGGGTTTAAACAAATAACCTGGCTGAAACTGAAACAGACTCCATGATCCCTCTCCTCAATAGACAGCTTTTCAGAATTTTAAAGAAAGAATCAATATATCGTTCTTACTAAACAAGGAACGCAGCATATTTTAAAGTAGCCTTTCCCCTAAAAGGTAATTACTTTGAAGATGCATGTAATCAATCTATGCAAATTAAGCAGACAAAAGAAAGTAACACTAGTGTGCTTTTGCAGCTCTTTGCTCAAGCAAATCACAAACTGGGGTGTGGGCATGTGCGCATGTGTGAAGAGTGCCAGAAACATAACAGCTTAAAGAAATGAATCTCCTCACAGCCCTATGAGTGCACACCTACATATATGTGCTATTGTCAGCAGCAAAGCATACATTCAAACAGGAGAAAATCGGCTAAAATCATCATCTGCAACTATCCTCCAAGCCTTCCCAACCAAGCAAGAAAAGCAGCCAGGTACACTTTCATCGTGCCTAGGACCAGATGCTGTTGAGGCCCCTTCCTTCAGTTTTCCAACTGTTGCTACTCTGGCCTTGGAGGGATCAGAAGAGCAGGCAGCCACATTTCCATCATGCTGGGCCTTGGCTGCTACTGATTTTCTCCTTTTTCTTCCTCATCTCTTATCTTTTGCATGCAGTATCTCACTCAGATTGTAAGTCTGAAGGCAAGGACTGTCAAATTGACTCCTCGTAAGCTGATCTGGATGGTGTTCTGGCCAAAGGATATGACACAAATGCTTCAAAGCAAGCGCGTATTAGCAAGAACCTTTTTCAGCAGTGCTGCATCTGTTGAATGTCCTCTTCAGAGCGCCACCCCACTGCATACTGTATGATTTGTCTGGCACCAGAAGAAAACCTCTTTCTGTTGCTGAGCATTTGAACTGTTTAGTGCTTTCAAATGTTTTCACTGTATTTACTTTCACTTTCTTTTGTGCTGTATTGTATTTACCCCAATGTTGTGTTTATTATGGGTATTCTATTATCATTCTTCATTGCTACCATGTATTTTACATTTACAATTTACCTGCACAGTGTCCTAAGAACTCTAGTTATTGGGTAGTCTAGATTTTTTTTTAATTTTAAAATTGAAAAGCAGCAACAAAACAGGAACTGGCTACAAAGATCACTTCAGAAACAGGAAGTATACACAGAGAAGACATCTGTGCAAAAGATGGTTATCTCTTAAAGGGGGGATTGGAAAGGAGAAGTCCAGAAGCAAAATGAGGAAACGTGACGTTGAACCAAGAGTTCTAGAACTCAGTGCACATTATTTTAGAGCTTTTCCTAAGTCATCACATAGTAAAGGCCTCCACATACTACCTCTAGCAAAGCTATCACTTATTAAAACACTTTTTGGTGTTCCTCCCAGTATTTTCTCGTTTTATTCTTAACAATTTCATTAAATACTTTTAGATCTTGGAGACTGTATTATGTTAAGTTTCTCTGTGCATAATTTTGTAGAAAAAAAACTTGTACATAAAATCAGAAAATAGTCTTAACAAGTCAGAATATTGGAACAGGCTACATCAGAGCTTTCTAAACTATGTGTTGCAACATGTTAGTGTGTTGGCTGCAGTATGTAGGCGTGTTGCGCGAATTTAACAGGCAAGGGTCTGCCTCTTCCACTGCCATGGCGGGTCAGGTCTGGGTGAAGGGGCTGCCTCTGCCACTGCTGCCATCACCACACTGGGCCAAGGAAAACCCCGGTGAGGGCGAGGGCGACAGCAGCGGCAGGCCAGGCTTAGATGGAGAGGCAGGGGATAAAAAGTATTAAAAATTCTTCTGCGGTTTTCTACTACATACATTTGTGAAGCATCCTTTTCAGCTATGACAAAGACATGGAAACATGGAAGCTTAAAAATGCCTGATGATGAAATGTGAGTCTTTATCTAATATTCCACCAAATATTCAAAAGCTGTGTTCATCCTATCAACTTCATACATATCATTAAAATGGTAAGTAGTTATTGGTTTTATTCAATTTTTTGAATTCTTGTACATATTTACATATTGTTACTCATAAATGACAACAATCTTGAAAATGTATGTTATTAATTATAAATTATATATTTTTAAAAAGATAAATGAAAGGTTTTCATGAGATGTGTTGTGTCTCCATATATTTTGTTATATTATAATTTATGCATGTGTCCGTATCCCTTATAAGAGGTTAGTTTTAACCTTTGGTTTGCTAGTAAAACTGAATTACTGTGTCACGAAATGATGCAGATCTAAAAACTGTGTCACCAACATGAAAAGTCTGGAAAGCTCTGGGCTACATCTTCATATAAGGAAATTTTTACAGAACAAATATGGCATCATGCCATAGACTTGTAACTGATCTCTCCCCCTGCCCGGCAACCCAACAGCATTACTGTAAAATATTAATAGTAAAAGAGTTCGTGGTTAATTGATAATTAATATTACTAGTATTTTCTAGGTGGCTAACTGACACAATTCATAAAGAATTCCCAGTGGAACATTATCATAATATATTACTAGTTGATGAATTTTAAAGGTTTTTTTCTAATTAGAGTGCTACTGGCTGCAGTATTGGATTTCAGCCCCAAAGATCAAGATGTGAAGCACTTAGTAAGCTAGTTTTTGTACAGACACATCTAATACACAGTGATGTCCCATTCTGTTTACATATTCACTAACGGCCAATTATCTATTGGACTACTCAGGTATGCCTTATGCTATCCACACTTTTTCTCAGCTCCGAAACCTGTGGGTTTCTCCTCAAGCCGGGCCGAATGTGAATAGCTTCTAAGATCAGTAAATCCAGTACAGCAAAAATACTAGTTGTACAGACTCAATGTGAGCAGATGTCTACTGATGGATTTCCTATTCAACCTGCATGTGCAACTCATCACTTGTACTTTTATCAGCCTACTCTATTCAGGTACAATGCATGTAAAGGCAACTGGCACTGTACTCAGATAAGGATTACTTTAGTAAAGTATACTTTAAAAAAGAGTATATATTGATTCCCAGCTTTTCTAACAAAGATTATATGTAACTCTTTATTTAGTATTCTTTACCATTTTTACTGTCTTTACTGATTCTTAGTACTTCGTATTTTTTCCTTTGTTGTTTTTCTTGTTTGTAATTCTTCCCTTGTTTTGTCTGTGTGTAATTTGCAAAGTTTGAATAAAACTTACTTTTAAAAAAGAGATAAGGATTAATTTTATCACACATCGGTTACAAATCCGTGGTAAAATGCCATATCTTCCTACTCTTTTATAATCAACTACAGATAAAGACAAGCATGTGGGGCTGTTGTCAAGATAAACCAAAGAAATCCAACAACATAAATGGTGAAAAAACTATTAAGAGGATAACCAGCCTCTATTATCAGACACTTCTACTTCAATGCTGTCTTATCAGATTCAGTAGAGTTAGGAATTGTCTCTTCCAGATTGAAATTCCTGAAAGTGTCTTAATTTACTTCAGACAAGCAATGGCTTGACAACCCTTGTATGTTGAAAGAGAATTTTTGGAACTGCACCATTTCACTGAACTGTTTTTTTTTGCTTCCTTAACATCTCAAACTACTCCTCCACTTTTGTGTGTAATCAGCGGTTACGGGCTCAAAGCCAATTCTTTCTTGCCAGACTTCTCATCGCATGTCACCTCCCTAAACTGGATTAAGTAGATAGGACATTTTGTAAATGCAACTGAAACTTCAGACAAAAAATGTTCAACAAAACATCTATCCCAATCCCACTGCCTATCAGCAGCTAGCATCAAATGTTCCTAACAGTATTGAGAACCCCTCAATGCACTTTAGTCATGCTACATACGAAACTATATTATACATCTGATAAGTAAAAGCATGATGGTTTAGCTATGTTGCTCCTCCCATCTCTTATTTCCAATCTGAGTTTTATTCTTTAACTTGTTAGCTATTTTTTACGCACTCAAACTTCACATGTATGAACAATCAAACAGTATATAGGGAACAGAAAATCCTCTTAAAATGCATTGTTTTACAAATTGTATTACAGTCATCCTTCCACTTTTGTGGGTTCAGCATTTGCAGATTTGGTTATTTACAGGTTATTTAATTTATATTTATTTAAAAAAATCTTACTATATCTGCCACTGCTACAGAAAAATAATACGTTCTCTCTAGGAATCTCTAGGTACTCCAGAAGAACTCTATGGTCCACTTCTACCAATTTCAAAGCAGAGATGATATTTTTCTGTACAGCATGCTTATTTAATAACTATACACAATTTTGGGTATGCCAAAATGACTATATTCACTGTTTCCAGTACCTCTATCTTTTCCTTCAGATTTAAACAGCACAAAGAAGTATATAAAATATGTACAGGTACTCCAATAAATGATCTGTTTCCAAAGACAGCTTTATATTTGTTTGAACAGAATATCTGAGGCGCATTACATTTCCTGTTTTATTTTTCTTAATGAGGTATTTCTTTCAGATAATTGAATGACACTTGAATAACTAATAATATTTTGGATAACCGAATAGCCTTTGAAATATTTATTCAACATGCGAAATTAACATTTTTTATTTTCTTTTACTAAATACAAATAAAACACAAATAGCAAATTGGATTCCAAAATTATTTTGGGCACTGGACCTCCTGCCACTGCCCCCAAAAATGCCTCACTACAATTAAGTGGTATATATCAAGTTAATGTAAGCCAAACTCTCTTGGCTCAGGTCAAGAGTCAGTCTACTCCAGCATTCTGTTTCCACAGTGGGCAGAAACAAGACACGAGTGGAATCTCTCTTATTGGGGGAATAATAGCTGGAATCTTCTGAAGCAGTTAGGAATTCGTAATCTTGAGTAATGCACTTGGGACTGTTACATATTCACGATCCCTACCTAGCACCCAGTTTAGGGGCTACCTAGGGACTGTGAAAGTCCTCCCATCCCTACTTGACTTCAGAAGCTGCTGAGGTCAATAGGGCCCTGTTCATCTGTCAATCAGGAAACAGCTAAGCAATATTCCCACTCCCACTTATGCAAGCAATCTCTGGCACAAGGGGGAATTCAACAGGCATCCTACTTCTTCCTGCAGCACCAGAGATCACTCAGGGGAGGGGGTGAAAATGGCAGTCAGCTGCTTCCCGAGAGAGAGAGATCCCCATCAACTGCAGTGGCTGCCTCCCATAAAACGGGCCTAGTAGGATCGGGCCAGGATTCACGACACAGCACCATAACTATGTTGCTTATGCATATATATCTCCCGTACACTAATCTGGCTATTGTCTTCATCTGAATAAGAGACACACTAATTTTTTTGATGTATGTATTTGCTCTGAGTTTGCCAATATGGCACCCATGTGCTTAGCTAGGCCCAAAGACACCCCCCCCTGCACAGTGCAAATATTTTAAATTAAGAAGACTTAACCCCCCCCAAAAAACATCAGCTAATATATGCACTGGCCCCAAAAGTTTAGCAAACTCTCTAACATGTTAGAGAGAAACTGATTCATTCTACTCAGTTTTGGGCAAGAATAAGCCTATTTGACAGTCAGTGTTTTAACACATAAAGTAATTCGGCAAAATTGTTAATTACAGAAGATGCAGCAACCTGAACAATAATCACAGCCTTTTATTGGATGATATTAACTACTAATTTAGAAATAAAAGGAGAACTTCCATGTAGTCAAGAGTCACCAGTAACTTAAAGAAAACCTCACATTTATAACAATCCAACAGGTAACTGAATCTTTGTAATATATGTTGCCGCATTAAAATGAGAACATGGCATACGTCTTTTCAATCCATAACATAACTGTAAGCATGGGTGGGGTAGGCCTTAAGGGTCATTCTTGTGAGTTTTCAACTGTTGGATAATAAGCAATGGGTGCATATTGTCAAGCTCTTCTCATATCACCTTGTTTATTTATTTTTGTTGGAATAACTTTCCTAGTGGTGATACTTTATTAAATGATATGCTATTTTAAAATAATTAGGTAATTGGTTGGAGTGTCTTTAGTGAAAGAAATCCTAGACTATATTTGAAAAGTAAAATGTTTCTGGGGACTCGCCAGAGAGTTTCTTGCAACAGCTATAGAATTTCATAGAGCCTTGCCAAGAAGAAATTAAATCACTCATTACTAGAACTAGAGATTAAAATCCAGCTGCTAGAATTTGGAGTTGCTGAACTACTGTTGAAGGAATGGAGATGTGTTTATATGGAACTGGCAGCAGCTACTAATGAAAATTTGCTAAACTGTATAATTAATGCAGGCCTTTTGGTAGTTAGCCACAACATGTGCTTGTCTAGCATCAGCTTGATGGGTTGAGGGTTCCTTTTCTGAAGAAACAGAGGCACTACAGATTTTATTTTGGCAACTAGATCACAGCAGATGGTGGATTTAGAGTTCCGGATACTACATAAAGCCCAACAAGCTTTTCAAAAACTCTTTTTAAACTAATTACAATTCAAGGTAAAAGTATTAGCTAAAACTTCCTTATTTTAACTGATGCCATGGAGCTTATCAGTGGGACAAAATCATGCCTATGTGCCTTTCCACATCTGAGCACTACCCATGTAAAGGTGGTATTAGGGGTGCGTCTATGTGCACATGTCTGCCCTCATGTTGCCTGTCAACTTATGGCAACCACATGAATTCCGTAGGGTTTTCTTAGGCAAGGAATACACAGAGGTCCTACACTTTTGCAGGGTTTTCATTTGAAGCATGAGCAAGTAACTACTATGGGCAGTATTCTATCCCAAACATCATGATAAAGACCTCACTCTGGACTGCCACAGTGCTAGACATCACAACCTGACCTTTAATTCAAATCTGTGCTTACATATTAACATTCTCCATTAAGAGAGACATTCCTTTCTACTTCCACTTGTTGTAAGGAAGAGCCCTCAAGATACACTCCACCTTATCTCATGAATCCCATCCCATCTGACCACTCTCAGCAGTTGCTTCTGACTCAGTGCCTAGTGATAATTTCCACAGACGAAACATGGAAGCCATGCAAAAGACAAATTCTAAATTTTTCATAAGGAGTATATTTACATTTCCCCAAGGGGAGAAACCAACGAGAGCCTGATGATGGGCCTGTTCAACAGGAAATGTGCACTAAATATCTCTGTGGAGAAAGACACAGAATTATAAGCTCTTACCAGTCATACCAGTTGAGTGATTTAACTATGCTAACATGATTCTACCAAAGCTGAATCTGGCTAGCAAAGCCTCCAGTGCTACAGATATTGCCCAAAAAAGACTAACAGAGTGAAGTCCACATTCTCCTTTAAGGTCAGAGCTGCACCATGTAAGAGATGCTGATTCCTGCTGTCACTTGAAGAAAACATTTAATTTCATCTCCTGGCAAAACTCCCCAACATTCCAGCTGCCACTGCAACACACACATGTAGGGATAGGAGTACTGTATGCAGTGGAACCAAAACAGCTGCAAACCATGATTTTTCTATATGTTTGGTACTTCAACTCATGGTTTTGGCTGTAGTTAATAGAAAACATGGCTTGGTATTATCTCTTGAAAATTCAGTTCAAATCTCTAGGGTATGTTTTCTGTAGACATAAAATGACAAAGAATCCTGTGCCATGTTAAAGACTAATATATTTATAATGGTGTAAGCTTATATTAACTACAGTTAATTTCACTAGATAAATGAAAGAGTAGTTTCTCTTTCAGGGGCTACAAGATGCTCCTGTCCTCCTGCCCTCCCACCGCAATACACTAACATGTTCAACTTTGGCTGAAACAGAGTAACACTGTAAATACAATAAGAACAAAATTGTCTGATGCTGCAAATACAAGGTTGGACAGAAGTAACCATAGTCAATCTAATCCTTCCCCAAATTAGTAGATGTCCATGTTTTCTTTTCCTCGCAGGTGGCAGACAGTTCCATGTACTGTTGACTGGCTTTTATAGTTAGACAGTTATTATAAGAATTTTGATATTCTCATAGATAGTTACAAGTATCTGAGCTAATATCTTTAGGGAGATTGTTAGAGTTCACTACAGTTCTCTCTAAAAATGTTGAATTCACATTTAAAAGACACCAAAATAATTACTTCAACTAGAAAACCAAGGTGTCTCTAGATTGCTTTACAGTTCTTTTGCTTGATTTGTCCTAATCAGTGAATACTTGTAAAAAATTATGTATCAGAGTATGATAGCTCATGAACCTAAGTCATACTTTGATGCCAAATACCCACATACAGAAGAGAGAATACTTGGATATCTGGACTCTTTTTATAACTACTTTATTGAAATGATCCTAAAATGGAAATGATGGTAACAATTTGTTTTGGTACCATGTATACCAGTGTTTCTTAAACTTTTTGACACCCTTCCCATAGTTAGAGCACAGTATTATGACATGTTTATCCAAAAGTAAGCCCCACTGAATATGAGATTTACTCCCACATAAACATATACAGGTTTACAGCAAGGTCAATATCCTAGAAACATGCTGGCAGAGCTTATGTCTCTGCTATCCCATCTATGCTGTGTAGTCAAGGCAAGGGGTATAGCTTAAGGAAGTAAAGAATGCCTTCTCCTGTGATGTCCCCAAAATATCACGTACTGGCATAACTGGAATTATGCAAGAATGTTCTACCTGACTCTACTTTCTGGCCCCACTAAAGGCTCCAGCTCCATTGCTAACGTAGCTCTATAGGTGACTATATTATGTTGAGAGTCTCTCCTGCAGGCAAATATATAGATACAAGTTCTGTACATTAGAATATTAGTATTAATGCACTCTTTATAGAAGCCCTTCCTAAAAGCAAACAGACAGAATTATTATTAAGGTAAAGGAGCAGCCTCTTCTCAGCTTCTCTCTCAATGACAGCCTGATGAAGGGCCTGTGAAGGATTAATAATGGTATCAAACTGGTTTAATGACAGCTCTAGAAGACCTCTAACCATCCAGAATTTGGGGAAGGAAGGCCCTATCTACCTATCTATCTATCTATCTCATCCTTTCCTGGAATACTGCATCCCCCTTTTACTTGTTCTATGGGAAAGCCTTCTTCATTGTTTTATTCTTGTAAGATTAGGGTGTATACCGAAAAGGACAAAGAAAGTCACTGCAAAGTCTACAGAAGCTAAGAACTATTTCAAAATAATTGGAGACTTATTTTTCCCCAGAAAATTTAACATATACTAAGACAGAATCTCCCAAAGGTCTACAATACTTGCTAGAACAATTTTGGGGGAATTTAAAAAATGGGAATATTTTGTAATTTGAGGGGAAAAGATATGCATGCCTGACCTTTTAGATGATCCTTAAGCATATTTTTGGAGATGTTTTGCATTATATACACTGTTCCTAATATTCTTTGGAGAACAGAACCAGACAGCTACAATAATCAAATTAAAGAGACCATGTTTAAAAACATTTATTGTTTACTAGCAAACATGAGAAGCAGGAAAAAGTGCATGAGTGTGTATCAACATACAAATGACAAAGATTTAGGAATGAAGGAAACCACAAGGAACAATGCTGTTGCTTGTTCAGATAAATCTAAGCAATGAGTAGAACTATGTTTCCAACAAATAGTCTTGTATTCAAGCTTGCAGGGTGGCGAGGGACACGTGCACTCTGAAACTGCCAATGTGGTAACCTTTATGGAAAAAGAAGCAGCTTCTGTTTCAACAGCTTAGATTTTAACCTCTGAAATTTTTTTTTATCTCTATTACAAAGTTGTTTTTTTCTTTTTTTTACTGCCTAACACCACTATGTTTTGGATTGACTCAATCAAGGAAGCCACAGTGTTCATTCAGCATGCAAGACCTGAGCAGGGCAGCTGATGACAGGGGCTCTTGAAGATCTTTCATTCATAAGATCACCATATGTTGAAACCCGCTTGACAGTAAATAACGACAAATCATTTTATTGTTACCTTCTCATTGTGCTTTATGCTACCAGTGGGAATGTTTAACGTGAAAGTGGTACTGAAACATTTAAAAGTCTTGGTAGATCACAAGCTGAACATGAGTCAGCAGTGTGATGTGGCAGCCAAGAAAGCCAACGCGATTCTTGGTTGCATCAATAGGAGTATGGTGTCTAGATCAAGGGAGGTAATGGTACCACTCTATTCTGCTTTGGTATGACCTCATCTGGAATACCGTGTCCAGTTCTGGGCACCTCAATTCAAGAAGGATACTGACAAGCTGGAACGTGTCCAGAGGAGAGCGACCAAAATGGTGAAGGGTCTGGAAGCCATGCCCTATGAGGAACGGCTTAGGGAGCTGGGTACGTTTAGTCTGCAGAAGAGAAAGAGGGGACATGATAGCCATGTTTAAATATTTGAAGGGATGTCATGTCGAGAAGGGAGTGGGCTTGTTTTCTGCTGCTCCAGAGACTAGGACAAAGAGCAATGGATTCAAGCTGCAGGAAAGGAGACTCCATCTGAACCTCGGGAAGAACTTCCTGATGGTCAGAGCTGTCCGGCAGTGGAATATGCTGCCTGGGAGTGTGGTGGAATCTCCTTCTTTGGAGGTTTTTAAGCAGAGGCTGGATGGTCATCTGTTGGGAATGCTTTGATGTGTGTTCCTGCATAGCAGGGAGTTGGACTGGATGGCCCTTGTGGTCTCTTCCAACTCTATGATTCTATGATTCTACATTTTTTAAAAAGATGTAGTTCTCCTGTCGCATACTGTTGCCTCTTATTAGTGGTTTAGATTAAATCAACCCAGACCCATGTAGTTTGTATCACCTGTACATTACAGATAGTCTACATGCTCTATGCTGCACAAAATCATGGCCTGAAAGAGACAGATACAGCCTGCCTTGTACCTGAAGCTTGATAGATCCCCTCAATGGACCTCTTGAAGAAGAGCCAGGATAAAAATGCATTGAAATCCTATATATGCCTACTCAGAAGGAAGTCTCAGTGAATCAACTTGAAGAAATGATTCCATGTGCTCTGAGCTGGAAGTAAGACTCACTGCAACAGGAATTACTTCTAAGTAAACTTGGTGCTGTGCACACAGAAAGTGAAAATAAATGGGAAAATTTGTCCTTATCCTTGCCTCTGACTCGAAACTGAACAAATAAAAAAAAAAGACTGATTAAATAGAACAAGCAAGATCTTTACTGATTACAAACATTTTATATATTTCTTGATTATACCCACAGGAGAAGAAAGCAACACTCCCTTAATCAAAAGAGAAACAGAAAGAAACATGGAAGTGCATGTGGGAGGTGGGAAGGATGTGGTGCATTTCTTCCAACATGGGTTCAAAATTTAGAGTAACAATATGGCTTTAGAGGTATTGACAAGCTTTTTTGTATCATCACAGGCATAATCATGAGATCAGGGGATAATCAGACATAATCAGGGGAACTGGACACTGAACAAAGGTAAACTTTCTTATTAGGAGAACAAGGTATTCTGCCAAAAAGCAAACTGAACTACTGCACCCAGATTATTATGCATGTTAATGAAATATGTTAAAGTGATTACTTTAAACAAATTGTGGTTACATAAATTCATCATATTATTAGAGGTGGAGAGGTCAAAAACCTCCTAGGTTGACAATAAAAAAAATGGTAGGTACAAAGGAGATGAAAGGATGACAGAGTCATTCAAGGAAGAACCATCTGAAGATGAAACTAAAAACTGAAAGTGAGGGGAAGCTGTATTCAAAGCATTTGGGAGAAATAAACTACCAGGAACAGATGGCATACCAGTATACGAGCATACCAGTAGAGCAGCTTCAAGCTACAGAGACAGAATCTACTCTAGCTCCAGTCCTAACTTGAATCTGACAAAAAATATTGAAAACAAACAGTCCACAGATTAGAAATGTTTAATGTACTTTCCAATCCCTGAGAAAGTGTAAAGACATATAACTGAACACTGAAATTAGGATGGTCCACATCAACATATTTCCAGTTTCTATGTATGACTATGAAAGCTTGATAATGAAGTCAATAGGAAGAAAATCAACTCATTTTGAACTGTGGTGCTGGAAAAGAGTTCTGCGGATACTGTGGACTGCTAAAGACTAATAAATTGGTTTTAGAGCAAATTAACCTGAACTCTCCCTAGAAGCCAAAATGACTAAACTGAAACTGTTGTACTTTGGATGTATCACAAGAAGACATGACTCACTAGAAAAGACAGTAATGCTAGGTAAGGCAATTGTGAGTAGGTTTCTGTTTTGTAAAAGTACCCACTATATTTATTAATTTTGTCTTAACAACACTGCACGATTAATCTTCCACAGATTATCTTCATTACATGCTTTTGAGTAAAGTAGAGGCATTAACAACAACTGAAGAAGTTTTTGTGAAACGTTTTGATATTCCCGGGCTATTCGTCTTGTGTTTGTCCAAGTAACAATATATTCTTCATTTGCTTTTATAGTTAACTATAAACATTATTTGATAACGAGGCTGTATATCAGTTAACAACTTGCTCTCTGCATTTTTATCTGGACTGCCTGCGTTGTCTACGAACATCTATGAACTATGAGACTCTGAACTGCGCAGCAGCATATTCTTTATAAACATCACTTGATAACGAGTTTGGAAAGTGGTAGCTGCTTGCTCTTTCAACAACTGGTGGATTAAAGCAGTGAACAAAAGTTTTGTAGAAATTGTTTATTGCTATTATTGCTGTGTTTGTTTGTGGGTTCTGTGATACTATCTGTTAATTGCAATTTATTTCTTTGGTGTAAAAATAATATAATAATAGTAACAGACAACTCTGTTTCCCAACATTGCGATTCTTACTCATATACCTGTATACTACATTTTCAGTTGTTTTTCAGTCCAAGTGGCTACTTATAGGATCTAGTTTGAGGTGGGTTCCAGTGTTTTTCCTTTTTGTGACTTGGGAGTTCTCTCATTCATACGGTTGTCAGAAGTTGAAGTCAACTTGACAGTAGATTAACAACAACAGGATGTAAAATCAGTATGAACCTAAAAGTA
Organism: Iguana delicatissima; assembly: GCA_948472985.1. Taxonomy (NCBI): domain Eukaryota; kingdom Metazoa; phylum Chordata; class Lepidosauria; order Squamata; family Iguanidae; genus Iguana; species Iguana delicatissima. The sequence goes on from CAOKZL010000108.1 coordinate 298,055, forward strand.
TGTCGGTGAGGTAGGTGTGTTGTACAAAACAGTTCACATGCTACAAGAATTGCTGACAGACACAGCCGGATGCTTGTATGTATATGACTGTATGTGAGAGTATGTTTCTTCTCTTTATTTTTAATGTTATGATTACATATGTGAAGGCCTGGGGAAGGAAAAGGAAAAGCTAAGGAAAAAACTTCCTGTCTCTATTTTTACCCCAAAGCCTTTTTTCTTCTAAACAAAATGGTGGAAGAAAAATACAGATTATGGAATATTTTCTATAAGAATGATAAATAAAATACTTAAGATATATTTTACTGATAATATTTGATATATTTAGCCCTCCACATTATTTCTAAAAGCTATAGATCATGCATACATTTATGTAAGATTATGTGTTACAGCATTGTAATTCCTAGTCTTGATTTCCTTTTCTCAGTTCTTTTGATGGCAATGAGTGCTTTATATCCATTTGGAAGACTAGTGGAGACAAAGAAATTTTGTTTTATTAATATGCATAGCTCCCTTAGTTTTTTTAATCTTTTTTTGCCTGCTTCTCATAAATTGGCAAAAGCAAAGAAGTATCTTATTCAGGTCTTCTTTGCAGTTCATGACCTAGTAGCTCAATTTCTAACAATATTTTAAAACTAAATTGTATTTGAAATTATTTCCTGAAAACAACATTATTAAACATGATACTTTTGTATCAAGCCAACTGTATTTTATGTTCCTAAAATTACATAATAACTTTCAAATCTGTAAGGGTTGCTAATATTGCATTTTTTTCAATCTTTCTAAAGATTTCCAGTGTTCTACCCCCCAAAACAAACAAACAAAATACAAACAAAAACAAAAACACCTTGGGAAAAAGTCTCCCCTTGGCTTCAAAATCTGCAGAAGTTTTACATCTTCAGCATTAGTGTGGTGAGAGAGAGCCAATGACCTGTTTTCTAGAGTAGCATAACCTCAACTCTATTCTTTGTATAACAGTAGGAGAATCATAAGGCATATTTAGAGGCAGTGATTCCGGACAAGAGAGAAATGTTATAATTCAGCTGCATATGGTTGTGTATATAAAGTTTATTTGCTAATAAAACCTTCCTAGCACTAGACTGAATTGCCACTACCATTATACCAGCTCTGTAACAAACATAAAATGGTTGCATAAGAAGCTTGATGCTGAGGCAACAACTGAGTCCTAGCAACTGCTTGGTGCTTACAACACTATTACATTCTAGAATCAATGCTGTATGCAACAAAAGTCCAGTATCCAACAGTGCACTTATGCCAACAGAGGTGGAGGATTCTCCTCCTGCCCCCAGATGCCCCAAAAGCTTGTTCTGAACGTTGGAGAAACCCTTTAGAACAGGCGCAAGGAGAAAATTCCAAATGTGTGTCACATTGGATTTAAGGCATAAATCCTATATCAAACCTGAAAACTCCCAAAACGTGCTAAAACATTATTTTAAACATTAGAAGATTAACTGTGGAATAGAAGGTAACTAGCTAGCAGAAATGACTGCTCTGAAACTGTCTGAAATTCTCCCTTAACTATACATGATAAATATCTGAGTGCAATATGTAACAGGTAGATTTTCTCAGCATAATCATCCAAGCTGGTATCACTTTGTACAATCAAACTAACCACTCAAAACAACAGGCTTCTACCACCAAAAATAAAAGTTATACATATATGATCAAGATGTTAAAGTTCATCTTTTCCTTAAATTTGCTGTATTGTTACAATTACTACTGGTTCCCAATGTTTCCAGCACGTTCTCTTTAGTGGGAACTTTATCCCACTCTAATGATATAAGAAAACAACATACATAACACACCAACAACACATTTTTTGAAAGAATAGTAGAGAAAAACAATGCTATCCTTGAGATGTAAAAGTTATGAAACTAACTTTCTTCATCAAAGGAGCACCATTCAGTTTGGTTACTCCTTGAAATAAGGACTGGAAATCTGCAGGTATGCAGTTGTTATAATTTCACATAAAAACTAATTGATATTCATATTTGCAACATATTCATATAACAACATATGTATCAACAGATTTAAAGGTCAGAGAGAGAGTGATAACTGAAAATTGCCAGGCTTAATCCTAGCTTCACCTCACCCCTAATGATTTTTTTTTTTAAAAAGTTGAGCACTTACCATAATGTGATTGAAATGCCTGTGGTTTCACGACCTGATTACAGTGGTTACACATCACCAAATAGAAATCATCATGAGCTGGACAAAGACCAAATATTGGCATATCTAGAATAAAAAGACAAACAGTATGTCTAAAACCTGGTCACAATAACTCTGCAATTCTTTTAAAAGAACCATATGATGCCACCACTAGTAAATCGCTAAGGCTCGGAATTTCAATAACAGTCTGTGGGGCTGGAAAAATGAATATGAAATTGCTATGAAATGCAACATTACAACAATGTATTATCTTCTTTAGAATAAATTATGAAAGTGTTTTCTTTCAGTAACACTATCCACAGGCAGAATGATTTTATATCATCTTAAGCACTTTACATTTTTCACTCCCTTAAAAGAACTTTTGGGCCGAACACATACTTATAGTGAGACAGTGATTTGAATGTCTCCATAGGTTCTTCACATGAAGTTTCAAACTATATGTTAACGTTCAAACAGCATACAGGTAAGGGAAGATATGAAAATATTTCTAAGTTTCTAATCCTTTGCACACTTCCCTTGGAATTTAACTGCCAATGTAAACTGAGCAATATATTTCCTCACAAACACATAAAGAATCAGGCTGATTATATTCTGAAGGAATTTACATGTCTAATAGTTCTATTCAATAGCATACCATACCCAAGCCATCCACTACCACAGATTGCCACAAATGCAAAAGAGAATGAAGAGGCAGGAAATATGGGAGTGTATTCTAGGTTAAGCAAATGGGCATTCTATGACCACATGACATATTTTTTAATACGTTCAGAAAATTCAAGCAAGAATTAAAAAAAAAGTTTAATGGACTTTCAGTGCAACCTAGACAAAATAAACTCTACTGTACATACAGAGGACACTGTTAGAATCTGAAACTCTTATGAAATGTAATTAAACAGGATTATTATTTCTATAAGCATCTCCTGCATACCAAACAAAGGCTAAATGGTAGGAAATCACTATCCCATAACTTCCAAACAAAACCATACAAACGCAGCTTGCACATCCAAAGGTACTTAATAAGATTTTTGCACAGATGTTATAATTGATGTAAAGTTCAAAGTTGTCAGATTACTGCAATCAACAGTTGCAGTTACAGTTCAACAACCTCTGGAAGGCCACATGATTCACTCACGTTTGTGTTTCAACTTGGGCAGCTGTGGTTGTTTTAAACATTTGTGAACAAACCAGGATCTGAAACCACAGATTATCTTCCTATTATTCTCCCTACATTTTTAAAGAAATCCACAGTTCCACATTTTAATTTCACAGGAAAATACAGTATGTTTAAATTAACTTTAAACCTCTTCAAATACATGAACCTGAAGCCCCTGTGGTTCCTTCATGGTTTCTCTTTATACCTAACTCATCCCTCTTGTGCTCAGGGCATGACAGTACCAGCACTACACGTGCCAGTTAATTTCTGCGTCATTCATTTAATTCAGAGATTTGGCAACACTCAGTAATTAAAATAGTTTTAAGAGATACACAGTGAACTTGTAAATCATCTCCTTTCTTTAGGCAGCAAGATAACTTATGCAACAAAGGCCATTCTCAGTCCTGTAACAAGATTAGCAAAGGTATATCCTACAACAGAATGACATTTAGAATTACTCTTTCCTGGATAAAGACCAAACAAAACTAATGCAGAACACACACATTTAACAACACAAGAAGATGGCACAACCTCCAACAGTATAGTGGTCACAGTACTATTTCTCACTCCACACACTGGCTGCTGAGATAATAAATCTGCCACTAAATACTTAAGCAGAAGTTTATTGCCAAAAGATTAGCCACCATGCCTCCACAAAAAGAACACATCCCTCATTGGCTCTAGTATGAACTACTACTCTCGCATTCGCATAGAAAACAGGATCCTCTGAATGAGTTGGTTATTCAGGGAGTGTAGGGGATGATGTAGGGAATACCATAAAAGTAGCCAGCATGGTACTAAACAGCCTGCTATTTCCCAACCTTCAAAAGTGGAATCATAGAGTTGGAAAAGACCACAGTGGCCACCCAGTCCAACCCCCTGCCATGTAGGAACCCACATCAAAGCACTCCCGAAAGATGGCCATCCAGCCTCTGTTTAAAAACCTCCAAAGGAGACTCCATCACACTCTGAGGCAGCATATTCCAGTGCCGGATCATGTGCCTCCATCTTTCTTTAGAATCTGAACTTTAATCTCTACTTTGCACATGTTTCTGCTCCAATATCCATTTACATGTACAAACCTTGAAGTTGTTTAGTAATTCTACTAATTTAAACAAAATGTATTACACAAGTCTTTCTGGGCCTTGGAATAAATATTTAACCTTACTGGTTTATGGTAATCAAAAGAAATTACGTGAATCAGGAAACACATTCTTGCCTGAATTTTACACGTCTTGTAGGAGCCTAATATCAGAAATAATTATGGAGTCCCCTGTTGAAACTTCAATATGCAATATGGAGAAAGGATGCAGAGTACACTTGAGGAGAAATATATACAACTGAATGGAAGAATGGTGAGCTTGCTCTACCAAGGAAATAAAAGCAAAAAGCCAAGATTCTTATGGCACAACTAAAAAGACTCAAACAATCAAAATATATACATAACTTTCCAATTTAGTTTATAAAAATGGCTGCTACCCACATTTTTACTTTCCATTTTCATACTTTTCCTGACCAGAGATTGGTTAAAAATAGGCACCTATTAAAACATATTTTTTCAAGATAATGAACTTCTTTTAACACTAACTGCAGAAAGACATAGGTTTTGAAAATGCGCTAAAAGTTAAAACAAGATGGAAATGCAATATGCAGTCCTCCAGATGTTAATGAACTGTAACTCCCAGCAGCCCTAGCCACCCCATAGCCAATGGTGAGGAAAGCTGCAGGTTGCAGTTCATCAACATCTGGAGGGCTGATGAACTGCAAAATTCCCAACCCATTTTTGCTTTCATTTGTAACCAATTACAAACAATATTTTTGTTCTTGTTTTAAAGCTGGAATTTCTTTTGCAGAAGTAAAAAAGAGGGCTCTATATGCTAAACCGTAGACAATAATAAGTCTAAGCTTCTCTATTATTAGCACTCCTCCCCCAAATTAACACCTAAGAACTGTTCTGTTTCTCTTAAAATACTTCTCTATATAATATCTAATTGCTAAACTAACTGTTGAGAGTATGGCAAGATTCCAGATGGACTGGACTTTATAGGTCACTTACAGATGTACACTCAGTCCAGCCACCCAGAACTAGTTGACCCCTGTCAAAATATTCACATCATTAAATAAATTAAGACAGGTTTTAGTCTGAACTCATAAATTACCCAGCTGCAAGAAGACATTCAGTTTCTGCATAATAAAATAGTCTTATCACATAAAAAATAATTTGTGTTTTACTGTCAACAACCATAATATGATTATATTATATTACCACAAGCTGAACATGAGTCAGCAGTGTGATGCGGCAGCCAAGAAAGCCAATGCAATTCTCGGCTGCATCAATAGGAGTATGGTGTCTAGATCGAGGGAGGTACTGGTACCACTCTACTCTGCTTTGGTTAGACCTCATCTTGAATACTGTGTCCAGTTCTGGGCACCCCAATTCAAGAAGGACATGGTCAAGCTGGAGCAAGTCCAGAGGAGGGCGACCAAAATGGTGAGAGGCCTGGAAGACATGCCCTATGAGGATAGACTTAGAGAGCTGGGTATGTTTAGTCTGCAGAAGAGAAGGTTAAGAGGGGACATGATAGCTATGTTTAAATATTTGAAGGGATGCCATGTAGAGGAAGGAGAGGGCTTGTTTTCTGCTGCTCCAGAGACCAGGACAAGGAGCAATGGATTCAAGCTGCAGGAAAGAGATTCCACCTGAGCCTCAGGAAGAACTTGCTGACAGTCAGGGCTGTCCAGCAGTGTAATATGCTGCCTTGGACTGTAGTGGAGTCTCCTTCCTTGGAGGTTTATAAGCAGAGGCTAGATGGCCATCTGTCGGGAATGCTTTGAGGGTGTTCCTGCATAGCAGGGGGTTGGACTGGATGGCCCCTGTGGTCTCTTCCAACTCTAGATTTCTATGATTCTATGAAAAAAAAAATCAAACCCACTGATCATACACAGGAGTATGTGTGCATCATTACATTGCATTTGTATTTTGCCAATTCTCTGTTCCAACTTCTGCAAGAGCAGACTGTTCTGCTCGTAGTAGCATCTCAAAAAAGGAAGAAAAAAAATACACCAATGTGTTTTATTCATAATTGCCCGAATTTTCTCCAGCTTACCAGAAAGTGGAAACCCTGTCAATAAGACTGCAATTATCCTTCCAACTTATCTGCAAAATACAATTCAACCCTAAGATCTTTCGCCATCTACATTCATGCATCATCTACTGCATGGTTATTTAAATTTTTACTAAAGGTTAACTACTAAATTTTTACATAAAGATTAAAAAGGCAAAAATCTTGTTCCCACTGAAATATTTTAAAACTTTCTGGTTTAAAACAGAGAAGTATGCTAGATGTTAATATGCACGTACTGTAGAAAAGACATTAGCTTTTTAGCCCTACTGTCAGCAGTGACACATTAAGTATCATTATCATTTTAGTAATAAATATTTACTAATACTTTTGGAAGAGAGGTTCTCTTGCACACAGTTAAAACAAATCTGTAACAGAATGTCAAACCACTTAAAAATTAAATGCAGCATCGTATTTTATTCCTTCTCCTCTTGCAACAAATGTCACAAATGATACATCTTTGATATCAACAAACATTCTGCTTCTTTCAACCAATCAGATGAGCTCAGAGCTTTTCATTGTCTACCAAACGGAGGAGATGAGATATGGTAAGATAAGGGATTAGAGAGACACAAATATGTCCCATTTTGCCTAACAGGCTGAAGTTCTGGGGGAAAAGAAATGTACAAGGGAATCATCTTCCTGTTGTGTTTCCACAGCAGGCAAAGGCCTTTATATTCAAGTAAGGCTTCTGGTAACCAATTGGCTGCTGGGGAAGTGACTTTTAATGGATGGGTGCTACTCTTTCTTCCTGCCACAATTTTTATTAAAAGAACAGAGCTTTAGTATTATAATTTGATTGATCTGTCCTGAATCCTAGTATTGAGAAAAAAACAGAATATAAATAAAATTAATCAAATACAATAAATATGGGGACTTGCCTGAACGTAGGTGCTGCCTTTTCAAGTCACCTGGAACAAGATCATTTTGCACCAGTTCCCTGTTGTGACTCATTCAGGATTTCTGATCACAATTTGTTCCAAACTCTGTCTATAGTTTCCAGTTTGGGTTGTAAAATAAAACTTTGGATAATTAATCCAGGAGGCATCTAAATGTGGCACACAGAAGACGGAAAGAGATGCACAAGGGTGGAGTATATGGGCTCAGGGTTTCTACACCATGGTAAGCAGATACTGGCATGTTCAAACCAGGTCAATATAACATAGTCAGACTGTGTGTGAGTTTTTGATCATTTGTTTGTGCATTCTTATATGGAAAGATTTTGGTACTACAAACTAGCTTGTGATTCCTAATTTTTATTTATTTATTTGTTTTATTTTTTATTCTAGTATCAGCATAAAGTCCCCAAACAACTCTCATGATTAGTTTAATGGGTGGCAGCTGTTCTTTCTATAACAGGAGACTTGGATTTAATTTAACAAAGAAATAACTCCTCAAACATGCTGCCAAACACAGAACTTGTGCTATTAAAAAAAAAAATCAAGATAAGCATTTCTGTTTACATGTTTTTGGGATTCCAATGCAACATCCAAAAACTTTGTGCAACCCATCCCAAAAAGCCAGTAAGGAGCATCCTACCTCAAATATAACTGAAGGATGCAGTTATTTCAAATACACAAAGTCTGCTCAGCCATGGAAACCCACTAGGTACAAAAGTCACCTTCTCTCTGCCTCAGAGGAAGGCAAAGGCAAGCCCCCTCTGAATAAATATTGTCTAGAAGACCCTGTGATAGATTCACCTTAGGGTCACCGTACATTGGAAATGACTTTGAGGCACACAACAACAGCAAACAAACTAAGTAGCAGATTCCATAAGCTATGACAGAAATTTAAGATATGTTGCTTTATCATATTTATCTGCCGTTTTTCAAAATGTTGAAGGCAAGGTATATCACAAGACTATACAAATACATAAAATAAATGTATAAAACTCCATTCAAAAAGAAATAAATATCTGTAAAGACCTAATTGAGAAGACTAAATACTGGCAAGCCTTCCTAGGTGGAGAGCTTTAAAACTAGTTTCTGTTTATTTTCACCTTTTAGAAAAGCACTTTTTCTTTAAATTAAATTGAACAGTTGGAATGGATAAAATATCAAGTTGTAATTAACTTTTGGAGCCATGACTATCACCACAAAGCACATGTATTTATACACACATTATTTAAGAAACATAAAACATAATGTTTATAATTTTTTTAGTACATTCATTTTTTAAAAAACATTTAAATACAGTAAAAGAATGCTGTTGAGTGGTCATGCTGTTAAACACTTCTATACATGGCAATCAAAATCAATGCTGAACTTGCCCGAAAAAACACAAGAATCATACTAATAGACGTTTAAAAAAAAGTTTCCCTCACCAAATAGTTCAAATAGTTCAAATCAACTACTGGAACTACCATTAAAACTTTGGAGAGAACTAAAAAGCATGTAAAATTAAAATGTCACACATTTAGTACCTAAAGCTACACTTGATTTGCAGTTACTGATATAAGCTTATTTTAGCCAAATTTGCTCAAGTTGTTATGGCTTAAAACTGTTTTCAACTGTTTTAATTGACTTCATGTCTTGTTTTAACCTGTCAAAATTTTTAATATGCTTCTAGTCTGGTTAAATGATGATGATGACAATGATGACAATGATGTTTCCTTTTGCTTAAATCAATTAAACTGATTTTAATGATCTTGCCTGAGAATCTAAGATGTAAGGTAGGACACAAACATGTAAAGAAATAAGTAATAGTGGGAAATTTCCCAGAAAGACTACATCAGTATTAGGCCCACAATATTGTACAGCTTTCAAAATACAGTTTTCCAATAATGCCCTGTAGTGTACATTTGCTGGGCCATACATTTCTGTGGAATGGAACATGGGCAGCATATCAACCTCTCATCTGAGCACTAAGAGCAAAATATATGGGTAAAGCTGCTCCTTAAGTTATGCTGGCACCAAAACATATAATGCTGAATAAGCCAGATTCAGTGGAAGTTTTATACATGATCTGGATGAGTGCATAGAAGCAGCATTGCTTATCAAATCTGCAAATGATACAAAGCTGGGAGAGATAACTAATATCACAGAAGAATAAATCAAGATTCAAAACCATCTGGTCAAAGCCATCCTAGCCAAAAGCAGCAAGATAAAATTCACCAGAGATAAGTGTAAATCCTGAACTGAAGTACAAAATAACAAAAACATGGGATGGGGGAGAACTAGGTTGGCAGCAGTAAACACAAAAAGGAGCTAGGTATCTTCATTGATCACAAGCTGTACCTGAACCAGTAGCAAAGTGTACCTGCCAAATAACAAACTGCAATCCTGGGCTGCACTTACAGAAGCATAGTGTTCCAAACAACAGGAAAAGGGAATCAGACAACTGAGAATAATAATAAAAGAACTGAAGCTACAAAAACTAATTGCTTTAGGACCATTCTTCTTAGCTGCTGCAAATACAGTGACTATTACTGCTACCAAAACTGTTAGATTTACACAGTCACTCAACATGTTTCCCGGGTGACTCAGAAAAGAACTGAATGGATGAGCCCACTGGATTCTAGCCACAGAAAATGAATTACATCTTTATTCATTTTACACTTCATTCATATGAAGAAAACTCCACTTCTCTATAACGCTAGTTCATGAAACCTTATACTATAATAAATGTGTTAGTTTTCAAGGTAACACAAGAATCTTTGTTGTTGCTGAACTACGGATAAACCTCTCAAATCAGTTTAGGCAGAAGCATAGTGTAAGTACAGGAATGAAATTTTAGCCTTCAGGTAGATAATTTTGCTTTGTTTCGCTATAGACAGACTGTTCATACTTTCTCTATAAAACAGAAATAATTTTATAGTGCAAAACGCATGGCTGTTTAATGACCAAAAGCTTTGAATTTTGACCCTCTAGCTACGGTAGACTGATATGAACAAGCACAATGGCATTTAGAAATAGTAAAAAGATGCCTGTATCTGATGTAGCATTTCTTATGTTGCTGTCACAGAGCACCAGCAATCTCGAACAGCATGAAAATTCTTCTTTCACTTTCTCAAAAAGGTTGGGTCCAAGGACAGCAGTGAACAACCCCATTTTGTAACATTCAGAAAGGAAATTTCAAATTAACAAGGTGACACTTTCTCCACTTTTAGCTCACGCACAAAATTAGGCAGCATACTATCCAAAGAAAGGGTGCTTCTCTGTTCTTTTGAACCTTTCACACAAGAAGAGGTACTTAGAGGTCACAAGGGAGATTAAACGCGATAATTTTCACATTTGAAGTTATAGGTAGAATTAATCTGTTCTTACTGCATTTATATCAGTATATCAATATTCTACATTTTAAATGCAAGCACATGAAGGAATACAAGGAACACCCACTATCTGCACTTTACCTGAAAGCCCAGAACATTTTAAGCCACAAAAGCATCACATCTCATAACACCACTGCAGCCCTTAATGCAGCGGGGGGGGGGGAGAAAAAAGGGGGAAGAACTCTGAGGGCTTGGATGAACTCTGTAAATGTTATTGTCCTGTCTGTGATTTAAGGACAAAATTCCTCTTGAGATACCAGGTTAAGTGAGCAGATAGCTTCCTTCTTCCTTTGGCTCAGTGGTTTTCAATCTTTGCTCTTTCTGATACTTCAGACTTGAATTCCTCTAAACCTCAGCCAGTATGGCCCATCCATGGTCAGGGACTGTGGGCACTGGAGTCAAAAAACATTTGGATGACCAAAGGTTGAGAACCACCAGCTGCTGCACCCTGTCTCCCTTATTCCACTTTCCTGATGAAATTTAAAAAGCAATCACACTGAAATATGGCTAAAAACAGTTTCTCAACTACAGCCGCACAGCTTTTTAACTGACAGGTAAAATTCATGTTCTCTTTTTGAATTTCTCTTCAACCATCCATTGTGAATAGAACATTTCCTGACTTTGTCTAGGAAGTCTTAATTCTCCTAAGCAGACACAGTGTCACCATACAGTAACATAGAACAGGAAAGGATGCTTTTTAATTCAGATGTCAGTGCTAGAGAAGGGTATCTTATTTTTAAAGTTCAGATCTAGGTTATACTAAAACATGGTATCTGTATCAGAACCCATACATACAGTACAGTTTTAGACTACCTTTTTATAAACGCGAACATAAGCTATTTCTACAAGGTAGCTTATATAAATGCCACATGAAGTACATTATTTAAATTGATATCTTAAATTCATGTCTGCGTAGACAGCAGTGTAGCCAACAGCAGTGTTGCTAAAAGTGATGATCTATGGACCGGAGCCAGTCCATGAGCTTACTGGCTGCTGAGTTTCCAGGACAGGAAGAAACAGTTCTGGTGAATGAGCACAAATACATTATCAGTCCCTGGCCTATGGGCCTTCCCTCCTCCTCAATGCTTTAATCAAACTTGATTGATTAGTCCTACAAACACTGTCCTAAAAGGGAACATTTCATGTGCCTGTTTTCAAGTTATTCATAGTGTTAGTCTCATGAAGTCTCAGAAAGCACGCATTTGAGACATATCGTGAAGCGTCAACACCCTCCAATAAAATTTTGCTAAAGTGAAGGTTTCTATCATGACTTCCAAGTCTTGTGATTAACAACAACAACAAAAAAAACAAGCCTCCCACATTCTTTGAAACAGGGAGGGTGCAGCTTGCAAACTTCTTATAACCTCAAAGCCCCCCTCCCTCTGGTTTTTGCTCCATCCCAAGGTCCTGGCTACATCCCAATTTAAAATTTAAATTGACCAAAGTAAAATTAATTAATTAATCAGTTTTTTTTAGCACTACATGTACTCAAGAATTCTAACAGTTGTTTGGATGGTTTTAGACCTTTGTACTGTTCCACATCTGCTGATGGTTTTACTATGCGCTCCATTGTTTTCACCCTTTGGTTCCGGTTTTATTTTGTGCTTTTCATAATCTACTTTGAGCTGCTCTGTTTTTGTGTTTGACTGTGGTTTTGCATTTTTTTCTAATTCTTTTGTATGCTCAGAGAACGTCTTCATTACACAGAGAACTTCTGATTATTACATAGTAAGAAAGTGAGATAGATAAATGAGGCACTGTGCGCTAGAGGCATTTCCTTCTAAGTATTTAAATGAATTTCAGCCACCAATTCAAGAATATATTATTTTACATTAAACTGCAGTACATAACAAGGAAGAAATCTGACTTTTTAAAAACCCTAATTCCACTAGACAGTCTATCTTAGTCATATTTTGTTGTAGAACTCATACAGGACAAGACTAACAAGGTTCGCATTTTTACACTGTCACCTCTGGAGCTTTATATAATATCCCTAAGTTTCAATCACCTGTATGTATTTTTTTTTTTTGAAGACAAAGGCCAGAATCATAAAACTCAGAAAAGGAGTCCCCCGCTAAATTTATTGCCTTTTGCTACAGGGGTAACTTTTTATCCCACACAATATAATGTGTTGATACCAAATACTCCATGCCATTTTGTAGCTGATACATGGTGTAGAGAAACAGATGGCAGTGCCTGGATGAGAAGCAACATGTCCTCTTGGGAGGCCAGTAAGCGCATGCTCACTTGATTCTGTCCAAGCAGGCCAAGCAGAGATGCAGATGTTGTGAGAGGGACAGATGGGAGTAGCTGGTCGAAGGCATCCACAGACAATTCAATGTAAAACAGTATGACATTTCATTTGGAAATACACAAGGCTAAAGAAGAATTAAACAATGAAACAGTGCTAGAAACCTTTGATCTGCTTGTTACAAAAAGTATTTTTTACCACGTAATCCATAACGGAAACCAGAAAAGCACAGTGTATATTCAGGGCACAGAATAAGAAGAACCCTACTAAAGTCAAAGTGTGGCAGCCCATTACTGAGATGAAGGCATCCATTAGCCTCCTGTTCCTGGCCAGGAGCATACCATGGCCGGCATGAAAGCTTAGGGAAACAGTGGGGTCCAATCTCAGGGAGCTGCCACTTAAGAGCAAAGATGATGAGCCTGAAGAGATTTTGTATACTGACCAAGCAGATGAGATTCAACGACAGAGAAAAAAGAGCAATGTACTACATCAGTTGAGCAGCTTCAGACATGGGATATACAGTCAGCGGGTTTCACTTTTGCGGGTTTGATTATTCACAAATTATTTGCTGTCCCATCTGCTGCCGCTCTATGCCATTTTTAATTGTGACTGCAAGCCTCGTGAGACTGAGAAACTGTGAACTGCTATTAAAAATGGGGTGGGGAAGCGGCAGAGGTGACAGCAAGTCCCACCAGCCATTCTGCCTTACGAAGGAACTCTGATGCCTCAAAGGAATCCATGGTGGGTTGAATATGGCGGTCATATTTTCTGAATGTGTGTCAAATTTGGTTTGGGAGGGCCTAGAGTTATTCACGGTTTTTCCACTTTCACAGGGGTCCTGTGTTCTTAAGCCTAGCGAATGTGGAGGGATGACTGTACCAGCTTGGTAGAACAGCTAAACGAATGGCAGTAAATGCCCATTATGGCAGTATGCACCTTTAAATAAACCAAAAAATTTGGCACAGAAATGCGATGATGGTGCACCGCTAAGACATCCTATCTTCTGAAAGCAGTCAGCTATCCTGGCAGACGCAGAGTCTGATGCACCATGGCAAGTTCAGGTTGGCTACAGTGTGGTGATAACATTAGTTGAACCTCAATGGATGAAATATAATGGGAGATAATTTTTTTCATTATCTTAGATCCAGCAGAAGATCTCCTAATCCCACATCAAATGTATGACAGCATCATTTGACAGAATAAGCCAGAACAGTCTGGCAGCCTGGTCACTGGGTGAATAGAATGCTGGACCCAGACAGGCCTCTGGTTTGCTCAACTATGACTCTCCTTATGTTCTTAAGTATTGAAGAACACATTGCAGGGAGAAAAAAACTGGCTGCTCAATTCTAGAATTCCTAAATTACAGCTATATATTTGAAGTCACTTGCAACCTATAATATATGACACCATACTCTCTATTAATGTTTGCCATGTGTATGATCTATATATTTTAGTGCATGGAAAACTGTACAAGAGCTGGAAATTTTTTCTCAATAAGAAACCAGCAGAAGGAAAGGTATGATTTAATTTTAGAAAGTTACAAACATAATGATAGTGTTTCTTTGCATCAGTTTTCTACCAATAAGGGGATATTTCAATTACGGGCTTCTTGCCTTGACACACTCTTTGATCAAAATTGCTTAAGACAAGTGAGATTGACCATAAATTAATGAGGGTAACTGCTACTGTCTGGCTTTAAAATTATTTTTAGATGGAGCTCTATAGCTAGCCAGTCTGAGAAACAGATTTGAAGGCCATCTTCAATTATGTGGTTTCACTGATTCCACTTAAGAATATCACTGTAATTGTAATAAAGAACCTTGTAACATCTTAAGGGCTAATTTTTCACAGACCAAAATCTACTTTAGTAGTGGGCTCTGGTCAGTCAGCCAGTCTATATAAGATGATAAACTAAGAATCTATAGGAATCCTAACATACAAGTTACAAGCAGTAAGCTACTACACAATTCTGATCATTCCTCCTTGGAGGAAGAACAACCAAACAAGACAGAATTTTGCTCCACAGTTTGTCTTATGTCATCTTATTGTGGATGCTCTCTCTTCTGGGAATTCTTTTCCTTCCAGCAAACCAGAGAAATAATGTAGGGTTTGTTTTAGGTTTGTTTCTCTCCCAACTAACCAGAGAAGTTATCTGACTCTAACATATTTTCTATAACACACAGATAAGTTCTCCCTCAAATGTTCTATTAGCCAAATTTGTTAAAGCAACTATGTTACCTACATCTGTCATATAATATAAAAAAAACTGGTCAGACAATCCTAACCAAAATAATTATGTGACCCAACTGGGGGAAACTATGGAATTAAAGCTCTTTCCTAAGCACTTGAAAAAAAGGGAGGGACTTCTTTTGGTATCTTTAAGGTTGACCAAAGACTTCATCCGGTTGTGTGAAATAGGTGGTAATATTTAAGTGCACAAACAGCCTTGTTAGGCTCAATTACATGGCCAGTCAATGCAGTATATTATGTAATTATGTCATGCACAAGCTTCTAGTATAGGGAGACTTTCTGTGTAATAAAAATATTTGGTGAACCCACCTCCCCACAAAGTTTCAGATGGTCAGGCTACCATATTGCATCTGCAAAAACCACCTGAAAAATGTGATTATTGGATAATTAACATTAAGAACTCTGAAAAGTAAGAGGTCAAGTACATCTGATCCTAACACATCTAGTTCATCTGTCAATACATGCATGTTTATCTACTACGTAAAAGTCAATGTTTGTCTGCGTGTTTGTCTGTGTCAGCATATGATTGGCTGTGTGAGGCGAGAAGACCTCATACGATTGGCTGGCTGTGAAGATTCCATGGAATCCTGGGGTTGGCAGTTCCGGGAGGGGCCTTTAGAATTTTCACCCAGACAGCTCTTGGGCCTCAGGCCAGTTGCTATGGAGATGAGGCCTACCATCAATAAGGATGCCAGAAAACATTTGGGAAGCATATGTGAGAAAAATTAAAGTGACATACACAACATAGCCCATTTCCACACTACACTGGTCATAGTGCTGCTATTCCACTTTCAACATCCTATGGAATCCTGGGGTTTCTAGTTTAGGGAGGGGCATTTAAGAATGCTCAGCCAACAAGCTCTTTGGCCTCAGTAAACTACAAACCTCAGAATTTCACAGGATGTTGAAAGTGGAATAAGAGCACTATAACTGTGTAGTGCAGAAATGGCCATAGTTAAAAGGTCTTCTCACTTCACACAGTAGATTGTATTGGTTCCATATGTGAGGACCCTAAATCTTAAAGCTGAAATTCAAAACAAAAAATGCTTCCAGAAAAACATAAAGCCATTGCACAAATTCAACAGAAAAAAAAAAGCCAGTACATAAACATCACCAGACAACACAGATTGGATTGGGTACTATGGGGAAAAGTAACAGGCACTGGAATAGGCTGGTTGCTATTGAGACGATGCCTAGCAGCAAGGAGGAGGACAGGAACCCAACCTCTACATGTTAACAACTATGAATACAGACTGGATTGGGGAATATGGTGAAAAGCCACAGGTACTGGAGAAGACAGTTTGGTGAGTTCTTAAGAGGGAAATAATAACCCCGGGCAACGTCAGGTAAATATGCTAGTTCAAAATAAATTCCAGTTCATATCCAGGTAAAGCTCTTGAGAACTGCAGCTTTAAGGTTACTCAAGTACACAGTATGCATCTTCACAATGCAGGTCTGCTTCCTTGAAATTTTAACTATATAAAGGATGTTAAGACTTTGACACAAATAGGACAAGAAAAGCTTATTCAAGCTGTTAAAATTCCCAAAACTTCCTATGAGAAGGCAATATGTGGATTTTGTAAAGTCTCCTGCAGCAATTCACCTCAAACGACTCCTACTGTCCTAAAATAATAAAAATAGTGGAAAAGAAATGTTGGTTCTTTTTTTTGATACATGTATTTCCTGCAGTAAAAGATGGACATCCTGAGATGGATTGCTCCCCTCTCTCACCCTGACAGGCCGGAATGGTTCAGACCTTTGAGGAGTGCCTTCTAGTGAGAACAATCCCTTCATTTCTCCCCCATGCCCTCACAGGACATGTTTTTCTCTTGCTCCTCTTTGCCTGAATGAAGACTGGCCTTACCAGATGCTGTTCTAACTAGAGGGCACTCCTTAAAAGTCTGTACCATTCTTGCCTATCAGGGTGAGAGGGAGGAGCAATTCATCTTAGGATATTCACCTTTCCACTGCCGGAAAATACAAAGTAAGTACAAAATCAAAAGGAGAATAAGCATAATCAGGAACAGACTTCATCTCAACCCCAGAATGAAAACACAGTTTAAAAAAAAAATCAGAGGCCCTGACCAGTCAGGTCTTTGACGATGCAAAGGTCAGAACGATGCTAGGTAAACCCCTCTTAGAAAGCTATACCATAACTGAAATGTCACTACCAAAAGGCCCTCAACCTAGTGGTTAACCAACTTCCTTTACCTGGTAAAGCAGGACCTCCAGAAAGACCTCAGAGTTTGGGTAACAGAAAAATAAATCCAACAGATAAACAAATATGGGAAAAATAGTCTTTCAGAAAACATGACCTAAGGCACTTGCCCTGTAAAAAAAAAGGCTCAGAAGGAGATAAAAATTCACTACATTTTTACATACAGCTGAGCAACACAGCCAATTCTAGCCAGAAATTTCACTCCTCTATTTTGTATGCATTCAAACACACTACAGAAATTTTACAGACTATAAACGTTTGCTTACTCTAATGCTCTCTGTCTCCTCCTTGATTAAAAAATTAAAAATACCAGGTGACATCTTGTAGTCATTCTATTGCAATATAGGCCTTTTCCACATGGGGGGGTGAAATGTGAGGAAACGGGGCGGCGCACGTGGAAACGGAGCTTACCTTTATCCGAGTTGCTCCGTTGCCGCGGGGAGCAGCGCGCATTTGCTGCTTTATATGGCGGCGGCGCCCGGCGCGCCCAAAATAGCAGCTGGTGGCTTCCGGTGGCTCTCCGCCAATCGGAGAAGCGCACCAGCCGGAAGCCCGCCCCTGGGCAGCTCTGCACGGACGCGCTTGCGCGCCCCTGCAATTCCCCATGGGGCGCTGCGACGGGCTAGCGCACACGTGTTTCATAAAGACCACATGAAATGTGGTCTTTATGAAACACGTGGTGCCACCCCCGTGGCCACGCGAGGGCAGTTTGAGGTGTAGAACCTCCACTTTTCTAACCGTCCTAGTGCACCCCACGGTGTAGACGACCTCTGGGTGAGGTTGCTTACCCCGTGTTCCCCGTGTCCCCCCCCCCCGTGTGGAAAGGGCCATAGACAGAAGCTGCTCTGTCCACAATGACTTTCCCATTCACTTCAATGGAACAGTGCTGGCCTTTTCATTTCCAGTGAAGAAAGAGAATTTCATGTGCAGGAATCCCACATACATACTAAGTGATTTATAAATTAAATTCTTCTAAGCATTAACCACACACTTTGATTTCAGACATACTCTCTTTAGAAATTTTAGACAGCATAGGATTCTTCCAATATCCCAACTGTTTTAGGCCATCATCTCAACCCTGCTACTCCAAGTTTTCACAAACTGAAGACACTGTTCTTTCTTCAGCAAGAACTTGCTTTGTTTTTGTTAATTTAGGGCAAGCAAATCTAAGCCAGAGGGTGCACACTTTCTTCAGAGTAGATCCCCACTCCCGCATCAAGACTTTGGTTTCCAAAAGAAACAGCTTTCCACGGGCTTCTTTTTGGCCTGACTACAATGATTTTCCATCCATATTAATCGCACAGGTACGAAACGTGTATTTTGATTGCAGAGGTCTTGCAAATACTTAAGCTTAAATCCAACTGTTAACCCCAACTAGACCCAATCAATGGAACTTATAGAAATGTTGACTTAGTATAGTAAGTTTCCACTGATTCAGTTGGTTTATTTTTGCTGAAACTAGTAACTGAAGTTAGAACAGTCTGGTTTTGCTGTTTGCTTTCAAGTTGTTTCTGACTTATGATGACCATAAGGCAATCCTATCATCAGGTTTTCTAGGCAAGGTTTATTCAAAGGGAGTTTGCCTTTTCTTTCCTCTGAGGCTGAGAGAGCATGACTTGCCCAAGATCACCTAGTGGGCTTCCATGGCTGAGCAGGGATTCAAACTGGTCTCCAGAATCATGGTCCAATGCTCAAATCACTACACGATGCTGGCTCTGGTGCCACACTGGCTCTCATGGGTGTTTATTTTGTTTCTCCATATTTAATAAGTGGTAGAATAGCTTTGTTGTTGCTGCTTGTTAACTGCTCTCAAATCAACTTCGATTTATGGAAAGTCTATGGATGAGAGACCTCAAAGTCACCCTGTCCTCAATTGCGCTGCTCAGGTCTTGCAGATTCAGGGCATCGTTTCTTCTTGATGAGAAATATTTACATGTTAAGTATAAAACAAAATTGCTCACTAATTCTTTACTCTATACTGAATGAATTCTTTATTAACTGTTTCTGCCCACCCAGAATTGACGTTAACTGCCATTAAGCCAACTTCAGCTTATGGTGACCCCGTGAACAAGAAACATCCCAGTCACCTTATCTTCAAGTAGCCCTGCTCAGCTCTTGTAGACTCAAGGCTGTGGCTTCCTTAAATCTACCCACTCATAATGTGGTCTTCCTTATTTCCTACCACTGCTTCCCACCTTACCATGCATTATTGTCTTTTCTAGTGAATCAGTTCTTCTCATGAAATGGTAAATACACAACAGGCTTAGTTTAGTCATCTTGCTTTCTAGGGAGAGTTCAGGCTTGATTTGCTTGAGGATCCATTTACTGCTCCAGGGTGCCCACAGAATTCTGCTCCAGCACCATATTTCAAAGGGGTTGATTTTCTTCCTTTCAACCTTCTTCATTGTCCAGCTTTACAATCTTACACAGAAATTAGAAATACGATGGCATGAACAATCCTAACTTTAGGTATTCAATGACATATCTTTACACTTCAGGACTCTGACTACTTCCTTCACAGTTGCCCTTCCAAATCCTAGTCTTCTTTTGATTTCTTGACTGCAGTCTCCATTCTGATTAATGACTGAGCTGAGGAATGGAAAATCTTAAACTGTCTTGATCAGCTACTTTAAGGTTATGTAAAATACGTGTGATTATTAAATATGTATAAACAAAATCAACACTATCTGCATGCAGACAGTAGATACCAAGCCATAGCTGACTGACTTGTTCTGTACTGAATGGATTCAACATCATCCATACAATTCATCAGGTTCACATCCAGAAACTTTTTGTACAAAAATACTATACATCTGACAAATGTATTTTGATACAGGAACTTCTGATAAATAAAAAAATAACTTTTTATACCTTTCAAGATCTGATGGCCAGGGTCCATTCTGGGGGCAGTTCTTGCCAACCTGGACCAGTTGTTCACATTTCTTTATGTATTTTATGTACACATTCTAAGCCAGTTTTTCAAATTGACAGCTTACATCAGCTAGTCCACTAAAATCCATGCCAGCTTTATCTTTATCTTTCTAACCAATAGCTAAGAATTGGTTCAAACTTCAAAAACAGGAAGAATGTTGGAAAATAGGCCAAAAAAGTTGTGTCCACTACTTTTTGAATTTTAACTTATTTCTGCCCTTTTTCTGAAAGCAAGAACTAAAGGTTCTTTACGAGAGAATAAAGTAAGAAGGGGAAGCATTTTAAAAAGTGATAATGCAACTGCAGTAATCAGTGCATATTCCAAGACAGAAAATATTATAATACCCCACAGAACATACAAAATGGAAAGAGGCTTTCTGCAATAAGAAGACAATCAGCAGTGGTTTACTGATGGGTTTACTGCATAAGCAAGGTATTGGACAACATAACTCTTGAAGTCCCTTTGAACTCTACAATTCTATTAATAAAAAAGATGAAATCTGCCAATATTTTATGATCAGAAAAAAAGTCAGATATAATGAGGCCTTCCAGGTACACTAAGAAGATACGCTAGAGGCCACTGATTCAGCTTTACTGTTAAGACAATTGTTAAAAACTTTGATTTTAACTATGACAAAATAAAACCAAACCCACTAAAAGCTAGCATATCAGCCATTATGATAAATCAACCTGCTTTCTTTCTTTAGAGCAAGTCTTAACAGAACTGGTAAGAAGACAACTATAGATGTTGGAGAAATGTGCTGAAGGTGTTGCTCTGTATAGTAGGAATAGTATAAAAGTGTTGACTTCTCTACAGAATCACTGCAGGTGACAATATGAGACCTCAAACATACTTTAGTACAAACTGGGGCCTTCCTTATTCAGAAATCCAAAAACCTCCAAACACCAAAACCTTTTACAGCCAGCTGCTCATTTCTGCCTTTGAGGTGGCAGCTGCGGTGCTCCTGCTCTTTTGCTTCTTAGATCCTCAGTCTCTCTCTTTTGCCACCAGCAGCCCGCTTCTGCCTTCAAAGGGGTGGCTGAGGCACTCCAGCTCATTAATCTCTCAGATGTGAGGAGTGTTGCTGCCTCAAAGGCAGTGGGTGGCTGCTGGCAAAAAGAGAGACTGAGGATCTGTGAAATGCCAAAGGATATGTGTTTGCACCAACCACTACACTTGGATTCCCAGCATTTCACAGCTCCTCAATCCTTCTCCAGCCTCATATTTCATATGCAACACAAGTAGTGAACAAACAAGATGCAAGGCCATTCTAAAAAGGTGCTATATTCCAAAATTTGAAAAAATGCAAAATACAGAACACGTCTGGACCCAAGCAGTCTGGATAAGGGAGGTTCAACCTGTCCCATGAACATGCAATTTTTCCCTGCCCCCGTATCTAAACAGAGGTGAAGAATGAAATAAAGGAGGCATCTATTTTCTTTAGATGCTGCCTTGATTTCATTCTTCATTTCCATTTTGATATGGAGCTGGAGAATGACTGCATGTCCCAAGTACTAAATTATATGTTGTAATAATTTAACTGTCTTCGCATTTATTGGATAAATTCATGTTTTGATCATAGTAACTGATGGAACCAGTACCAAGAAAGATGAAGGGAAAGTTAAAGAGAACAAATGATGCTTGATAGTTGGGGTCTACTTAAAAACCATACTAACAGAGGCCCTGTTAAAAGGAATGCCACAGGTCAGTATGGAAAGCATGAAGTCCAAAGAGTCATCTATATGGCTAATGCGCAGTGTGAAAGAAGCTATCAGAGATAAAGTTTCCCTCAGCAACTAAAGTCTGGCCAAATGAGGCGATCTTATAAGAACAACAACATCAAGACCACCAACGTACCGCCTCAGATATTTCATGAGCAGGAGGCCAGTCAGTGGGACTGCTGTGCGACAACAAAATTAAGTGCATTTTAAAGAATCACAGAATCATAGAAATGTAGAGTTGGAAGAGACCACACGGGCCATCCAGTCCAACCCCCTGCTATGCAGGAACACCCTCAAAGCACTCCCGACAGATGGCCATCTAGCCTCTGCTTAAAAACCTCCAAGGAAGGAGACTCCACTACACTCTGAGGCAGCATATTCCACTGCCGGACAGCCCTGACCATCAGGAAGTTTTTCCTGAGGTTCAAGTGGAATCTCCTTTCCTGCAGCTTGAATCCATTGCTCCTTGTCCTGGTCTCTGGAGCAGCAGAAAACAAGACCTCTCCTTCCTCTTCATGGCATCCCTTCAAATATTTAAACATGGCTATCATGTCCCCTCTTAACCTTCTCTTCTGCAGACTAAACATACCCAGCTCTCTAAGTCTACCCTCATAGGGCACGGCTTCCACGCCTCTCACCATTTTGGTCGCCCTTCTCTGGACTTGCTCCAGCTTGACCATGTTCTTCTTGAATTGGGGTGCCCAGAACTGGACACAGTATTCAAGATGAGGTCTAACCAAAGCAGAGTAGAGTGGTACCAGTACCTCCCTCGATCTAGACATCATACTCCTATTGATGCAGCTGAGAATTGCATTGGCTTTCTTGGCTGCTGTATCACACTGCTGACTCATGTTCAGCTTGTGGTCTATGAAGACTCCTAGATCCCTTTCACACGTACTGCTATCCAGCCACTTGTCCCCCATCCTATATTTCTGTATTCCATTTTTTCTACCTAAGTGTAGAACCTTACACTTCTCTCTGTTGAGTTTCATCTTGTTAGCCTTGGCCCAGCTCTCCAATCTATCCAGGTCATTTTGAATTTTGATCCTGTCCTTTGGCATATTAGCAACCCCTCCCAACTTGGTGTCATCTGCGAATTTGATGAGCATGCCCTCTACTCCTTCATCCAAGTCATTGATAAAAATATTGAACAGCACTGGGCCCAGGGACAGAACCCTGTGGCACCCCACTAATCACTTCTCTCCAGGATGAGAAGCAGCCATTTGTGATCACTCTTTGGGTTCGGTCGGTCAACCAATTACAAATCCAACTAACAGTAGCCCTGTCCAGCCCGCATTTTACTAGTTTCTTTGCAAGAATGTCATGGGGAACTTTGTCAAAGGCCTTACTGAAATCGAGATATGCTACATCCACAGCATTCCCTTCATCTATCAAGCTAGTAACTCTATCATAAAAAGAGATAAGATTAGTCTGGCATGACTTATTTTTGAGAAATCCATGTTGACTTCTCGTGATTATCGCCTTGCTTTCTAAGTGATTAGAAACTGACTGCTTAACGATCTGCTCCAGGATCTTTCCGGGTACTGATGTCAGGCTGACTGGGCGATAATTATTTGGATCCTCTTTTTTCCCCTTCTTGAAAATGGGGACAACATTTGCTCTCTTCCAGTCTGCTGGAACTTCTCCTGTCCTCCAAGATTTCTCAAAGATTATAGCAAGCGGTTCCGAAATGACCTCTGCCAGCTCTTTTAATATCCTCGGATGCAATTCATCTGGCCCTGGAGACTTGAATTCATCCAGTGTGGCCAGGTATTCCTGTACCACCCCTCTACCTATTACGTGCCTCATTTCCCCTGCTTCCTCACCTGCTCCCCTACTGCCAGGTTGAGTGCTTGTATCCTTCTGGGAAAAAACTGAGACAAAGAAGGTGTTAAGTAGTTCTGCCTTTTCCCTTCCCCCTGTGAGTAATTCTCCATCTTCTCTGCGCAGTGACCCTATCGTCTCCTTCTTTTTCCTTTTGCTGTGGACGTATTTAAAAAAGCCCTTTTTATTGTTTTTAATGTCTCTGGCCAGCCTAAGTTCGTTCTGTGCTTTAGCCTTTCTGACCTCCTCCCTACATCTCCGGGCCACTTGCTTAAATTCTTCTTTGGTGGTTTCCCCCTTCTTCCATTTCCTATACATGTTTCTCTTAACACTGAGCTCAGGTGAAAGTTCTTTAGTCAACAATTCTGGTTGCTTCAGATGCCTTCCCTTTTTCCTCCTTACTGGCACAGTTTTAGACTGTGAAGGATAAGGAGACTGCAGTCTCTGAAAAGTTATTTTCATCTGTCGTCTTTGCTGAAGACAGAGGGGAAAAGCCTGTGTGTGAACTTATATTTCCCAAGTGGAAGATATTGGAGGTGAAACAAACAATGAAAACAAGTTCTAGATTTTACTGACAGAGTCTAAAGAAAAAAATCGCCATATCTGGATTGTATCCACCAGTTTTTTTAATCTGAATTTAAAAATTCAAAGGTGAAATTGCTTACCTTCTAATTAAAATATATAACATGTTCTTAAGATTCACCTTTGTACCAGTAGACTGGAAAGTTGCTGATTTTTGCCAATTTTTTAGAGACTCAGATAAGATCCAGGAAAGTACATGCCAGGAAGCTTAAAATTTGTTCAGATAAACTAGTAAAATGATCAATCTTACAGAAGGTTCAAGTGCTACCAAAAAAAATCAGCATTGCTTTTGCAACCCCAAGTCCTGTTTCACTAGACTTTTAAGAGTTCTTTGGAGTTTAATTCTTTAAGTTAAAAAAAACAACAACAGTGAAATTCAAAGAGTTGAACTCTTTTAAGAATTCATTTTCAATAAATATGTGAACAGGCATGATCCATTACATATTGCTCACTAGGATTTCCAAAAAGATTTTGATAATATTCCAAACCAACAATTCTTGAGTAAACTTACGAACGATATAACAGGAGAAGTCCTCTTCTAAACTAAAAATCAGTTAAGAACAGGAAGCACAGAGCAGGAATAAATGGTCAGTTCTCATAGCGGAGGATTGAACAGTGAGGTCCCAGAGGAATCTGCATTGGGTCCAGTGCTTCTTCATAACTTACTCATAAATGACCTTGAGCTGTGGTGAGTAGTCAGGTGGCTAAGCTTTCCCATGACTCTCAATTATGGTGCTCCCAGTTGGTGAGAACAAAAACCAACTGGGAAAAGCTCCAAAATCATCTCTCTAGACTGGGAATTGGGCACCAAAATGACAAACAAGACTCAGTATAAATAACAGTAAAGCCAAGGATATAAGGGCTAAAATAATTCCCAACTTTACATATCTACTGTTGGGACCTGATGTGGCAGAGACTGACCCAGAGGTCTTGTGGTTATGTCTGATATTTTGATGAAAATATCAACCTAGTATGTGGCTACTGTTACAAAAGCAAAAATGCAAATGTCATAATTTCAAACTAGTCATACGTAGAAAAGGAACTGAAAATAAAACTGCTCATCTCCTATTACCCTTCTAAAAATCGGTAGTGTAACCACATCTGGAATACTACGCACAGTTCTGGTCATTGTGCATAAAAATAATATTTCAGAGCTGGATAAGTTGAAGAAAATGATTAACAGACTAGAACAATTGCCCTATGAGGAAAAATTACATTTGAGGCTGTTTAGCTCAAAAAACGGGCAAGTTACAAGAGATATGAGGTACATAAAAGGACGTATGGTGCAAACAAAGACAAGAGCTTGTCTCCATTTCTCATAATAACCAGAAGGCAAGTTATCCACTAATGCTGAAAGGTTGAAGGTTCAAGATAGATAAATAGAAGACTCGTTGAGATTGTGGAATTCACTGCCATAAAATGTAGTTATGGCTGCCAAGCTGGATGGCTTTAAAAGGGGATTGAATATATCCATGGAATATGGGTCATCAACTGTGTACCAGTCATATATACAAGCCATCATTAATGGCAGTACAGTGCCTTATAAGCCACAAGTAACACTTTGAACATGGCTCAATACTTGTCAGCCAACAAGTACAAATCTTTCATCATAAGGAGTAATACAAATATTGCAGGAGGCCTCATTAAGCAACCCAGTGGTTTGCATTTTATGATAGTTGTAATCTCCAAACTAAGCCCAAGGGCATCCCCACAGAGAACATATTACAATGGTCCAAGTCCTGAGGTAACAAAGCACTGATCACTGCAGCCAGATTATCTCTGCCCAGGAATGGTTGTAGATGAAGATGGCGATAGTTGGTTTTTGTCACTGGGACCATTTGAGCCTGAAGTGTAACAGAGGTGAATCCGCAAGACTAAGCATCTATCCCTGAAAGAAGATGGCAACCCCATTCAGAATGCAACTTCTGCAGAATCACAACTAGTGCACTGGCACATCATGATTATATGCACCGGAACCATACATACAACTGTAAAGGTAGGGATTGTTTTTGGATATTGTATTATGCTTCACCTTGCCCAAGTTCTTTTGTTGCTTTAGACTGGAAAAGGAAAATAGGATTTTTAGACTGTTCTCCCTGTTAATAAATATTTAATGTATACACTATCACGTACACATTACCACTATATTATTTAACTGTGTAAAACTACTATTACAGGAGGGAGAGAATGGTAAACTATCTTAACGTGCCAACAAAAGGAAATCCAAATCGCTCTTTAAACCTTTGCGAACAAGCAACAGAAATTTGTGGGAAAACTAGCCAACATGTCACTTTCAAGTCCACTTCTCTCTTGTATATGAGGAGATTCATACTTCTTTACACTGTGTATGCATTACTGGCTATTGCAATGTGCCTTCCAGCTCCAATATGTATGTCAGGAAGCAGATGGTAATGGCAGGTCCTCAACATTTTTACTAAACTCAACATTCACACTTTTGTGGAATAACCACATTAACTGTAAAGTACACACAGGCAACATAAGAATTAATCCTCACTTTTGATGACTTAAAAGTGCTATAACTTCGCACAACCTACGTGGAAATTCAGCAAAATGGTTTATAGGTATACTGTTCTTGTTATTATCAGTGACCTCTGTAAGGAAACTTATCTCAGAACTTTGTTTTCTTGCATATGGAATGAAACATCCCATTCAAAACAGATAAGGACTTAACAGCGGCTTTACACAGACTGCTTATCCAACAGAACCAAAATATATTTTATTCTTAGCACTAATTCAATCAAATTCTTTAAAAATACAAATATTTGTACAGTCAACAAAATTTTATCACCTCAAAGTATACTATGTTAACTAAATAGTTATTATCCATAATCTATTATGTGACTTTAGCTTTGGAAAGAAGTTGGAAGCATTGCCAATAAGGCAACAGGGATGAGATCATATTTCAAGCACAATAAGAAATCTTCTAATTATAATTATGCATGTTTACTTTAATAACTGTCTGCCACTAAACTTCGTTGTTACACATATATAAACTCTACATGCATAAGTTTGCTGAGATATGTACTCCCATCTCATTCAATCAATATTTCTTACTTTTATAAACCACATAAAAATATTATTTTCCTGGTTACGTTGCTAAACAGGAACAAGTTTGCTTGAAACTTGAAAATGTTGCAGTATTTCAAAATTATATAGCCTAGAGCTTGCTTTCAAGGTAAAAAAATTCCAACAGGAAACCCTGAGATGTATAAATCTTCTGCTTCCACACATCACTGTTCTATATCAGTCATTAGCACTGACAGCTGCTACAGAATAAAATAGGACAGAAGGCCTACCTTTCAAATCCTTACTCAATTCCACAAAGTTCACTGGGATTTATCATGGCCCTATCTTTCTCAACCTCCCCATTAAGTTACTACCTTTCAGGATTGTTGTGAGAATAAAATGAAGGGATAGAAGGAAGCACGTACACGTTATCGACTTGCTATTTCACTAGTCCTGTTGACCGTAGCCATCTATTCTGGAAAGTTCCTCAGATATTTTTTTGATTCTGACATGATACTGAACAGGTTTCCATTGCAGAAATCAGCTGCCCAAATTGGGATCTTGCAGAAAACAAGTGCATATAGCAAAACGAGAATGACAAGTATATACTGAGCACATCACTGACAACACACACAGCTTTTTCATCTTTCCATACATTATCCTCTAGATAATATACGGACACAGCTCCTCACAGAAATAATTTCTTTCCAATGACTGTTGCACTGCCCATCAAAATGGCCAGGCTTGCATAATGATTTCCCAATTTAATAAGCTGTCTGGCTGCACACCCTCTGCCCCTCATATATGTAAACATCCCAATGAGAACTCCTCTATTTATTAAAGGCCTTCATTTTGCCCAAATGAGGAAACTATGGTGAACAGCTTTGGAACAAGTTGAGATTTGAAGTCAATTGCTCTGAAATCCCTAAACTGGTTTCCTGATTAGGATGAAATGGAACTACAGTCAATGAAGGACTCACTGGCATGTTAACTGACTTATACAACGGGAAGGACAAACGGGCTGTATGTGAACCCAAAAGGCTAATTCATATCCCAGCTTATTTAACTGAAATATAATAATCCAAACTCAGCCATCTGAACCAAATTTATACAAGTGAAGCCTACCATGTCTCAGAGAGCACAACAGGAAGACAAAATACGGGCCTAAAATACTCCTAAATACTTTCTTGCCAAAATGCTAACTGGAGCTAATCACTGCCTGAATAGTTATAAAACTGCCTCCAAGTAAACAAGCAATACAACTTTTGTAAAATGAAGGAGAGTTGGCTCTTTGCTTCTTTCAAGCTGTCAATATACCGCCAGTGATTGATGTGAGCATAACACGGAAAGATAAAGTAATAAAAAGTACATGAGTTAATCACTTTACAGTGTTCTTTGGTAAGCTACATTAAGCACAACTCTCCAGTAGCCCTGTTGTATACTTACCTCCCTTATACTCTCAGAATCCAGGACTCCTATGAAGCTGAATAGTGGAAGACTTAGGGGAGACCAGATACAGGAAATAGTTAGATTACAGAATGTAATCAAGATGGAGATATGACTTTTGAACTGGATGGCTTTAAAGGGAGAACTGAACAAATTCAAGGAAGAAAAGATTCTCAATGGCTAACAGTCACGATGCCTATTGACTACTTCCAGTGTCAGAGGAAGCATGCCTCTGACTACTAGCTGCTGGAAGCTAGGGCGAGAGAGGCGTAATGCCCTTATGTGATCCCCGTAGGCTTTCCACAGGTGCCTGGTTAACCACTGTAGGAAACAGGATGCTGAACTGGATCGGCTGTGGTCTGATCCATCAAGGCCCTTTCATACCACACAACTAGAGTGCTATGATTCCACTTTAACTGCCAAGATTCCATTCTATGAAATCCTGGGATTTGCAATTTAGGAAGGGGCATTTAAAATGCTCAGCCAGAGTGCTCTAGTGCCTCACCAGACTAAAAACCCCAGGATTCCAGAGGATTCAGTTACATCAGTTAAAGTGGAATCACAGTGCTATAACTGTTTTTTCACTCCTACAAAGCAAGGCAAACAAACAGCTGCCCCAGAATAAGCGTAAGCGTAAGCCATCAGTTGACACTCTTTCTTAGAGTTCTATTCAATTGCACTCATGATATCCACTATAACACTTTGACCCTTCAAGAATTACGCTGACCATCAGTGGACAAGATTTGGGCCAGTGCATGGACATGGCATGATAGCAACTCCTTGTATTTTACTCAATTCGTGTTTAACTTGTGCCACCAAACTACGTAATACAATCGATAACATTTGCAGTGATTTGAAATGCTCATTTGACTTTTTAAACAAGTCTATGATCATGGTTTCAGACACTGACCACATACAAGACTCTGCCTCTATCTTTGTACATTTAACTGACTATCCTGTAAAGCAGGAGACTTCTGCATGCCAGACTCACCTTCTCTACAGAGTCGCATTGCTTCGCGGTTTTTCCCATATTCCTTGAAGCTTTCTTCCAAGGCTGCTCCTATGTAAATTATGACAAAGAAATAAAAGAAAAACTTTAGTCCTTATGGAACTGTCTACAACAACAAAAAATGCCATCAAGTTTTGTCTTTTGAATCCAAAATATTGCTACATAATAAAAAATGTCATCATGTTTTGTCTTTCGAATCCAAAATATTCATCGCACGAACAGATATAAAACAGATTTGCCCAAAAAGTCTACAGTGCAGATCCCTTTCCCCATTTCACATAAATGAAGGAGTGCAAATTTATTTAAGAGACAAAAACATAAAGTATATAGACCATCTATGAAAATTTTGGCATTTCAAATACACAAAACTACTGCAGGAAATCCATAGGATAAATCAAATTATTGCTTAGGACACAAATACTTGAAGGTACGCATCCCTCTACCATGTCCTTAGGCAGCTAGAAGAGATTCTTCTACATACATCCATGCCAGGATAACTTTATTACTCTGTGACAAGGGGGAGAGCCTCTTTGTGGTAACCTCTAGCTTTAAAAGTGTCTCCCATAGGAAAACAGCTGGGACTGATGGCACCAGGTCAAGATTTCTTTCTTTCTCCAGGCATTTCAAAGTTGGTAAATGAGTTTAGTGTGTTTACTTTTTTAACTGTTGCTGCTTGTTTTAAAATTATGGCTGTTATCTTTTTAGCATAATTAGTTTTATCCATGACTTGGTACACTGCCCCGCTATCTTCTAGCCTATAAATAATGTCACTACATTAAATAATACACGTGTTATGATGCTAAATGATATGAACACACAGCTCAATATGTACATGTGTTGCACACGCACTGTATATATTATTAACGTGGAACACTTCCTACAGCAAGTCAACATTTGCGTCATGAGAATGAATGGCAGAAACATACCAGTGGATGTAAAATGGTCTCATTCAGACATTACGCTAAACCATGGCTTAGCACAATGCAGGAGAGTTTTAGCCTCCCCCTTGGCTCACGTTTGTGTCTTTCCAGCTCCCATGCAGTGAAGAAGGAAAAGTTTGGAAGCTTCTGCTTTAAATTAACCATAGCTCCCTATGCTGTCTGAACCAGGAACTGGGCCCACCATTATAAACCATGGTTGGTTTAAGCAAGTCAGCCTTAGAAACCATGGGTCAAAGTTGTTTTTCTTTGAAGTAACTACAGTTAACATTTTAAGAGCAATTTCTCATTTCCAATAATATGACAAACTGTACTTAACTAAAAGTTGAGGGCAGAAGAGAAAGAGGTACAGAACCAGATCTGCTCATGGTGCACTAAGGAGCAATAAGGCCAGCCAGACGTTTTTTTAATGGCAAGACCCAGCAATTAATTTTATCTACCCCAGCCAATGGTGTGGAACATTGGGAGCTGCATCACAGCATCGGGAAGCCTACAAGATTTCCACCATAGAGAGCATGAGGTCTTACTACATTCACTACAACATGAAAAACCACCACCACATTTCCAAAAAAAGTCACAATACACCTTTCTGGAATCTCAGTGTACAGGTTCTTTTGCTTGGTATGATTTTTCCCCCCAAGGTAGACGAGAGTCCAAGCGATTTCACTTACCTGTAGACAAAAACTGCAGAATCAAATGTGCCTCCAATAGTAATAACACACCTGGAAATATGCACCTACCATCTTGGTCACTTGGGTCTATGAGGTGCAGGACCTCACTGAGATACGTCTTAAAAAGTAAGGGACACATACCTATGCCCAAGAACCTGGTACCACCCTGTCATGGACACGCGAGGGATTACGCACTTGTAGATAAATCGCTGATACCGGCCACCCTGAGCGGCTGGGCCAGGATGAAACCAGACTTTTCCTGCCTGCTGCTCCCCCACCTCATGTCTGGGGCATATTTTTTTAAAAAAAACTGGGCCACCTCCCGGGTCCCCTTCCTCTCCCTGCAGGAGACCAGCTGTCTTAACCCCTGGTCGCTGGCCACGACCCCTCCCCTCTCTTCTTCTGCGGCCGCCTCCCCCACCCCGGAAAGAGTGACTCTGGCTCACCGTCCTTCCCATGAAGTTTAGCAGCATCGATCCAATGGCTCCAGGGCTGCCCCAGCATCGCCTCCGGGCTAGGCAGGGACCTGCGCTCCCCGACGGTCGCCATTGCCGCGCTGGTGGCAGGGGTCGTACTGGCGGAGATCGTCGTGGTGGCGGCGGCGCCGAGGCCGCTCTCGCCGCCGCCGCCGCCGCTGCTGCCGCCGCCGCCGCCGCCGCCGCCGCCTCCACCGCCGCCGCCGGGCCGGGGCCGCCGCGGCTGCTGCTGCTGCTGCTGCTGCTGCTGCTGCTGCCTGCTGGCCGCCGCCGCCGCCGCCGCCGCTCTGCGTTGCTCCCCTCTGACGTCAGCCACGGCCCGCGCCGACATTCTTTCCGCTGCTACAATGTAACGAGAAAAGTCATCAGGCTCTTTAAGGTGGCGCCGCCGCTTAAGGACGCTCCGAGAGAATCCCCCGCTCGCCAGAGGGAGCCCGGGCGGCCGCTGCGGGCCTCGCGTCCCCTTTGTTCCCCATTAACCCCTCGGGCCACACGCCGCTCTGCGGGGTAACCCTCGGCACCGTCCCCCGCTGAGGCTCCGGGGGGGCGCCCGCATTTCCCCGCCGCGGACGCTGCTACCGGGGGGCGGGGGAGGGAGTGAAGGAGGGAGGCACCTCGCTCGACACCAACGCCGCGGCGGCGGCGGCAGTCATCTGGGACCCCGCGCCCACCTCCGAGCCCCCGGGCTGCTCCGCTCGAGTCCCCTTCCCGGCTCCCGGGGAGCCCCCGGCGCGGCTGCCATCAACGCCACCCCGCGTCCGTCCTTCCCGCCCACCTCGCCCGCCCCGGACTTCGCCCAGCCCTGAACGCCGGAAAGTTTCTGAGCGAAAGGAAGTTGGTTATTTTGGGAGTTTCGGCGAGGTCCGGGCGCATCGCTGCCGCCGCCGCCGCCGCCCTCGTCCCTCCCCTTCCCCCTTCCCCCTTCCCAGAGGCGGGCTCTTAAAGGGACCGGGACACTTCCTGGCTCCGGGAAGCCCGCGCCACCAACCCTCCCCCTCCCCCCGCGCCGCCCCAAAATCTTTCGTTTGACCAACACGTAAGCCAAAGCTCCTCTGACACGCACTTCGCCCCGGCTAGCCCCACGCCCTTCCCTGCGGGCCTCCCCCCACCGCGTCCCTCTCATTCTCTCCGGGCCACCTTAAGACCAGCCGCCTCCCTCCCACCTTAAAAGTTTTTCGCGTCAACCACGGGAACGGAGGCTGAATAGGAAACAAGCAGGAAACTAACCCTCCGCGGCGACTCCTCTCCCGCCTCCAGCGCCCTCCCGGACACCTTCCTTTCACAAATGTCAGCCGCCGAGGCTCTTGCCTTAAAAGGTCTCATTTAATATTCAAATCCCTTCCTACCACTCCGCCCACAGGGTACCGGGAGCCCGGGCTGGCTCGGAGGGATCGCCCCGCGGCCCCTCCGAAAGCCGGGTTTTACATCTGTCAAAACCATGAATGGAGAGCGAGGCTGCCAAATTTCCGCGCGGCCCCCCCCCCGCCCCACAAGGCCTTTCACGGGTTACTTAGGGTTAAAGGAAAGAAGCGGCAGGAGAGCAAAACGCTCCTTCCCTGCCGGTGGAAGAGGAAAAAGGTTTAAAACTTTACAGACTACGAGCAGGAAGAACAATTAGGTAGAACTCTACTTAACCCTTTCAGTGTCCTCACTCAAACTTGTACTCGCAATTTACACCCGTATTAAAGGCAGATACTTTGAATATTAAACTGAAACTCGGCAACATTATCCCTCATAGACACGAAATGTATAAAACTTAAAAGGCGTTTTACTTCTTCCAGTATACAAAAGGGTCGTTTGAACGGATACTTCTCTTCTTAGGGGCATATTACAAATCTGCAAGTTTAGATACTGCTGCATGAATTCCCATATGCTATTCCATTCCATCACACTATAAGTAAGTTCACCCAAACGACATCGGTATAAAAATATCTGGGGCACATGAATACTTGACAAGGAGGGTCCTGATTAATCCTGTGTTGTCCCACCTTTTCACCTGCTTTTAAAATGTCTGAGTTTTTTTCCCCACCTCCCATCTTCCCCCCTTGTCTTCAGATTGCTTCAAACTGAGTTCAGAGTGCAAAAGTAGTTTGTACTCAGTCAAGTCAGCAGGGGGGAGAAGCGAAGACAAATTCTTGCCCTTTTCAGTAGGCTCGGGCAAAAGCAAACCGCTGCAGCTCCTTGTGGCTTGTATGTTCTTCATTATTAATAACTGTTAATAACTGCACTCTGACGTTTCTAGGCCACATGTGTCCTGGTTTGTATCTGTGAAATGTTGGAGGGTATGATATTAGGTCATTCCAGAATGTCACTAGGACCAAGTTCAACTGGGCCACCAGCGACAGGCCTTCCTGGACAAGGATAACCTAGCCGCAATAGTCCATGCTGTGGTAACTTCCCAAGTAGCCTATTTCGGTCCTGTCTATGTGAGGCTGCCCTTGAAGACGGCTCAGAAACGGCAGCTAGGGCAAAATGCAGCAGCTAGACTGCTGACCAGAATGCCCTACGGAAACCACATAAAATCTGTTTTAAAGAAATTGCACTGGCTGCCAATATGTTTCCAGTCTCCAGTTTCCAGATGTTCAAAGCCCTAAATGACCTGAGACTTTGATACCTGAAGGAGTCCCTCTCCCTAGACACGCCAGTTTGAGGTCTATTCAAGGGGCCCCCCTTTGTGTCCCATCAATCTGGGCAATATGATGTGGGAGAGGGCTGCCTTGCTAGTGGCACTCCAAATACAGAATACAATTTCCTTAGAGGCCTGATTGGCACCAATGTTGGTGCCACTGTGGTGCCCAGTGAACACATGGTTGTTTATTCAACCCTTTGCGGCCTAATTAGTTTTATATAAAGCCATACATGTGCACGGCATTAAACTGTTTTAAATTATTTTAACCAGTTTTAATCCACTTTATTTTAACTTACCAAATTGTTCAATATGTCTGAGCCTTTTAAAGTCATTTTTATTGTTTACACTGTTTTAAATTGGTCCAGTAGATTTTGGTATACACCGCCTTGAGATTCTTAGTGGAAAGTGGAATATATTTTAATAAATAAAATTAGGAGCAAAACAAATATGTACCTGGTATACATGGATGACTAGGTGAGTTTTGGAAGCTAACAAGTTTGTAAGTATGGCAGCAGTTTTTAACATACTCAGGAGTTTCTCTAAATTGGCAGAAACATAAAAACTTATAAATCAAAGTTAAGAAAACACACAAACCCCAGTTGAATGTGGATGAAGGTATCTCCAGGAGCTATGGAATGTTGTGTTTCAATCAAAAAAGGAAAAGTGAAATAGAAAATTGTGGGTGTGTGAATGGAGTGGAAATGTCCTTACTTTTTACCGTATCTTAGAGGCCTGGCATATGCTGAATTTTAATTTGGAGCACTGAATCAGAGCATTCCTCCTAAGCAGGTAAGTGAAAGCCGGGGGGGGAAGCTTTGGAGGGGGAAAAAGCCCTTGTTTGTCCCTGAAACCCTTTTTTTCTCCTGAAAAATGGAAAAACAGATTATTAAATATTTTCTTTTAGAATGATAAGGTGTTCATATATTTATTTCCCTCACATAATTTCTAAAAGCTACACAGCAGGCAAGACTTTTACAAGACAATGTACAGCTATGCTATTCAAAGTGGTTGTCCATAAACTGATGTCTGTGCGTAAGCCGTCCACTCCCAGTTCAAATGAGGTTCCTGGGGAAAAAGGAACAGTTCTAGACAATGGACACAATGGTCTCTGGCATATTAGAAAAAAATGACAGTACCCCAACACTGGATACTAAAAACTACTGACTGATACACAGTATCAGATCCTTACTAATTCCTGTTCCTGGTTTCCTTTTCACACTTTTAATGTGAATGAATGCTTCACCTCTGCTTGACACTATGGTGCACTACAGCAGACAAAATAATTTTCTTCGTCATACTAATAGTGTCTTCTGTTTCTGCTCTTTTATTGCTTGATTCTCATAAACTGGGCAAAAGAAATTCATCACTGACTGTTTGTGTGCTTCTTACAGGTCGCAACTTTGTAGGTCTATTTATAAGATTAAAAAAAATCAGTTTGTAATTATTTTCTAAATAAACTCAATTTTTAACATACCAAACATGATAATTTTATGTCAAACCAAGCTATATATAATGCATCTTATGTTCCAAAAGGAAGAAACTAACTTTTAATTTGTAAAGGTAATACTGCTATTTTCTCTGTTTCTCCAAAAGTTCTGTTTTTTTCCATGACTTCAATACTTCTGGAAATTTTATATCTCTGTTCTTATGGGAAATGGAATTTTGTTGTAGGTCCCACTGGTGTTTTGGAAAAGTGATGCACAAATATATTTTAAAGTTTTAAATATGTTTTAAATGTACATACTAAAGTGCATGCACATTCTGAATCCTAAAAATGTTCGTTTTAAGTTTACAGTCATATTTAAGTATCATTTAAAATATTTTGGTAACAGAATTAGAACAGTATTTTTAACCAATGCCTGGAATATTCAGTGCTCCCAAAAGTCTAATTAACATATAAGGTGAATGACGATGTACACAAACACAGAGTCTAAAATGCTAAGAGAAGAGACTCAAAATACTACAAAACACAAAGTATTTCAAAATGATGTCTCAATATATCTCATCTTAGGATGTATCCAGACTGATTAAAAGACCATAAAGTCCCAGATTTTGTTTCTGTTTTTTTCCAATTTTATTTTGGAGATCCATAAAAGTTTTATTTATCCCATAACATTTTGTCAACTCCTACTATGATCAGAGACTTTTTATACCAGCTCCTCAAGTTGGTTTATTTTAACTGATTATAAAATTGGAAAGGACGGGAACAAAATCTGGGAGTTTTCAATCAGGCTGGATGTGCCCTTCTACACAGCACAAGCAAGCCCTCCAAGAACATCTTTCAGAAGCAAATTTATCAACCAGAAAGCATGAGGCAGAGGGAAAATGCTGAGATGCAAGATGATGACACCATTCCACTTTATACCTCAACCATTCTCTTTTGACTGAAGGCAAAGCTGCACGGGCCAACAGCCTCACCGATGTCTGCTATGTTAGCCTGTTCCTTTCATGCGCAGTATAGACTATTGTGATGAGACTGGTTTTGAAGTAAAATTCAGCTGCTGCTCCGCTCAGTTACGAGAGGTGGGGGGAGCGTATTATTCTTCATCTCAGCAACAAAATATTTTTGGCTGTCCCTGTTATATTTATATGCCGTACTTCTATATTTGCGTAGTCTTGATGTGTTCTAATTTAGTAATAGTTAGATAAGAAAGCTAATATAGCACATCTGTTTTTCTTCTTGCCATCTTCTGGTGAATCCATACCGTGCTGTCTACAAATATTTTAGCATTACAAAGTTACACTGTGTGTTTGGAGAGATGCATCCCAAAATCCTTGGTGGAACTGCAAGAGATTCTAGGTGCACTGGCCAGGTTGCAATGTGATTAATAGGAAACCCTAAAAATGCTGCTGCTAGCACAGGGATGCCACTTAAGCAGTCGCGCAGGAATGTGGAGGCAGAGGGGGCAATTCACCCCGGGCGGCAATATTTCTGAGGTATCTCAGTCTGTAGTCATGCCCCCCACGTGCCCTGGCCACACCCCTGTGCACCCTGGCCATGCCTCTGCACACCACAGCCATGCCCTTGTGACATAGCCCCCCTCCCACACACTCCAAGCTCCTCCACTGCACTTAAGTGACTGTAGTCACACATTGTAAAATAGTTCCTGAAACTCCAAAAGAAGAAGGGAAACATCTCTAAAAACAAATTCTTACAAAACTCAGAAGCTACCGGTAATTGCTATCCCACCTCTCTACTGAAAACAGTGTTCATTTGGAAGAAAAGCCCGCTGATTTCAGTGGGAGGGACTCACTTCTGTTTAAACATGTTTTTAAGAATACGAGCACACAGCTTAATCCTAAGCACATTTGCTCAGAAATAAGTCCCACAAATTCTGCAGGACACGCAGTGTAATACCATCAGCTTTTACTGAGAAACAAGTGTGTCTATTTTATATGGGGCCCACTATCAACAACCAAGCACAGGATTGCTGCACCACAATCAACAAAGGATCTTTCCAGACATCTTCTTTTTCAAGAAAGATACAAAAGGCTGTATGTGGCACCAACAATATTTTATCTACAGTGGAAAAAAACTCTCTTCCTGGCAAGAGTGGAAAGACAGTCGTTCTCATTTTTTCTATTGGCAGCTGATAGGCTTATTGTATCCCAAATGGTCTAAAAGAAATAACTGCCAGAATTCCATGTGTATTTAATAACCACTGACAATTACTTAT
Source organism: Iguana delicatissima (assembly GCA_948472985.1). Taxonomy (NCBI): domain Eukaryota; kingdom Metazoa; phylum Chordata; class Lepidosauria; order Squamata; family Iguanidae; genus Iguana; species Iguana delicatissima. The sequence goes on from CAOKZL010000108.1 coordinate 336,438, forward strand.
ACAAAACAAAGATTATGGGGCAAATAATGCTAAATACTGCTGATGTGTTCCAAATAATAAAATGTAACAGAATTTAGAGGGATATTTTTTCCCAAGACCAATTTAGCAATACCTGGCAAATTAGCAACTAGTTAGCGGGGGAGAAAAAACACCTTAATTTATTATAGACTTCATAGTCATGCTAGTCATTACAAGGACAAATTTAACTGAGCCTACATAAAATGTTTGTAAATAGCCTAGCATTAAGTAGAAACAGTTAAATGAAAAGGATTATTTGGTATTCTAGTTTTTTTAAAGAAAAGTTCACAGGATCATCCTGAGGGCCTAAAAAGAAGATTTATATACTGAAACTGAAATTCCTGTATTTGTCAAAAATTAATATTTCAGTTCTACTTTATCAGAGTAAATTCTGCATTGTCTGAATATGCTGAACCTTTAACTGAAATAGATGTATAGCAACATTTTTATATTGTTCAGGGAACACATTATGCAGGACAACACTTGATTAAGAAAAATGAGAGATTTTAAAAATTATTTCAAACTATTATGTTACATGGATCCAATTGACTCCAGACAGTCAATAAAATAATTGTTTGAGTAGCCTGCAATGTCCCACTATTACACTTTCTTTCCATGGTGGTGGTACTACATGCTCCTGTGAGGCTAGAGGCTATATGCAGATGGCAATAGTACTGCTGGTAGGGTCTCCCATGTCAGACAGGCTTTTGCTGAGGAGACAGACTAAATGTGCCAAATTGCTACTGGGCAGCAGCAGTCTTGGGGGGTGGCAATGGCACAGCATCTCTCAGAGATAACAGCAGTAGCACTATAGTTAATGCCTGTTACTGCTGTGCAGAAGGTGGCAATAGTAAATCGATCCTGAAGGCTTCTGCCCTGAAATGATGAGATAGACCAAAATGAAAAAAGAGATATGTGCCAGAAGATGAGACTCCCAGGTAAGAAAGCACTCAGTGAGCTACTGGAGAAGAACAGAGGACATGTAGAAGTAACACTGCGGCTAATGATGCAATTAGACTCAAGCCAAAAGGACGTTCAGCTGTCAACTTGCTCAGAGGTGAAAGGGAAGTCTAAAGCTGCACACTACATTATAGAACATGGAATGTGAGAAGCATAAATAAGGGGAAGCTAGACACAGTAAAACAATAAAGAGAATGAATAAACACTGCAATACTTGGGATGCATGAAGCGAAAGTGGACAAGAATGAGATATCTGGTGTCAGGTAATTACATGGTGTTTTACTCAGGAAATGAAAATCTAAGAAGAAATAGAATGGCATTAATAGTGAGGAGAAATGTAGCCAGACAAGTTAAATGATATAATACGAAGTCTTACTGAATAATATAAATAAGACTTCAGGGGGGAAAAAATCAATATAACCATAATCCAAGTTTATGCTCCAACCGCAGAGGCAGAAGAGAAAGCAACACAAGAAACTGGAATCCAGGAAGAAATTGATCACAAGTCAAAACAGGACAGAAGTACCATTCTCTATGCAAATACAAGACCAGGAGCATGCTGTGGCACAAAAGAACATCAAATCAATCATTATGCTAAAATGCAAGCTGAAGAACACTCCTGTAGAATTTAAACATAATACAAAAATAGATTTGAACTATTAAGCCTAATTGATCAGGAGCCAGAAGAACTCTGGACTGAAGTCAAGGACTATTGCAGAGAGGAATGCACAAAGAGACTACCTACAACCACATACACACTTATGCACACACAAATTCTCACTGGATGACAGAGGAAACTCTTCAAGCAGTTAAAGACAAACAGGAAGCAAAAGCAAAAAAGGGACAGAAACAGGATCAGAACCCTGAATGCAATTGTTCAACTACTTGTATGCAGGGACAAAAGAGAACTATTGTAACAATCAGTGTAGAGAAACAGAGAAATAGACAATAGAAATAGACAACAATAACAAAAAAAGAAGCAGAAGAGTAGAGATAATCTACAACCAATAGGCTGTAGATCAAGAAGAAATAAATGGTCAAGAAGAAATAAAGGTCAATGGAAATTATAAACTGAAGAACTATATAAAAGAGACGAAAGAAGGACAGATTCAGTCAACAAAGAAGCATCTGAAGATGAACCGACAATTTTAGAAACTGAAGCAGAAGTTGCACTTAGGCCACTTGGGAGAAATAAGTTACCAGGAACAGACAGTACACCAATAGAGCTGCTTCATTCTACAGAGCCAGAATCTACCCTAGTTCTAACTAAAACCTCTCACCAAATATGGAAAACAAAATAATGGCCCACAGACTGGAAATACTCAATATACATTCCAATCTCAAGGGACACCAGGGATTGCAGTGACCACCAGAACACGGTGTTAATCTCTCATGCAAGCAAAGCAATGCTCAAAATTCTACAACAAGGACTTTTAACATTTATGAAGTGAAAAGTGCCTTATGTCCAACCTTGGTTCAGAAGATGAAGAGGCATTAGGGATCATATCGCAAACATCCGTTGGAAATGGCATGCACCAAAGAATTTCAGAAGAAGATCATTCCATACTTTATAGATTATAGCAAAGCCTTTGGTTATGTAGATCATGAAAAACTATGGATTGCTCTATTTCTCGAACTAGTACACTGAACGTATCATATGGATTAGACTCTGAGGAAGGAGGTGTAAAAATTAGGGGAAGGAATATCAACAATTGAAGATATGCAAATAACACCATACTAGTAGAAAGTGCAAAGACAGATGTACAGCTGAACATTAAGAAAACAAAAACAATGACCACAGACGATTTACACAATTTTAAAACAGACAATGAAGATAGTGAAATAATCAAAGATTTTCTATATCCTATCAAAATGGAGACTGCAGTCAAGAAATCAGAAGATGAATAGGATTTGGAAGGGCAACTATGAAAGAACTAGACAAGATCTCCAGGTGTAGAGATATATAATTGAATACCAAAGTCAGGATTGTCCATGCCATTGTACTTCCAATATCTATGTACAGTTGTGTAAGCTGGACATTGAAAAAGACAGATAAGAAGAAGATCAACTCATTTGAAATATGGTGCTGGAGGAGAAGTCTGTGGATACCCTGGACTGCCAAAAGGACAAATAAATAGGTCCTAGAGCAAATCGGGCCTAGAAGCCAAGAGGACTAAACTGAGGCTGTCATACTTTGGCCATATCATGAGATGACTGGACTCACTAGGAAAGACAGCAATGCGTGGTAAGGTAGAAAGCAGTAGGAAAAGAAGAAGACTGCATTACAAATAGATCAACTCCGTCAAGGAGCAGTAGCTACTTAGAATGGGAGTTCTGGAAACATGAAGACTGTTTCAAGGTAGTCTCTGTGTGGCTATTATGACGTTAAGTCTTACTGGAACACTTTGCTTTGTACAGTAGCATTAAGAACCCAGGGTTCTTAATATATGGATGGGTCACTAACCTCCAGGAAGTGTGTAGACCACATGGACTTTTTTCCTTTTAATTTCCTCCTTGTTAACTTGAAAGCTTTCTTTGTGAAAATATTATTTTTACATTAAATTATCTTATTAAGCTATTGTTTCACTCATTCAGGTGAATCAAATGGGGAAAAAATCTTTAATTTCCTTCTGTTATCTTGCAAGTTGTCTTTGTCAAAACATTATTTTTGTGTCAAATTGTGTTATTAAACTATTTTTTAACTCAAGTGTAAAATGGAAGGGGATGTTACTGACCACTGTCAGGTGAGGTACAATCATCTCTGTCACCTTGTTATAGGGAGTGAAACCAATACTTTTATCGGATTCTCAGAGGAGAGATGTGACAGCAAACAGCTTACAAATCACTATCTAGTCACATCCACACTCGCACACAGTCCCCTCCCTTTTTACCCCAAGGGAATGTGGCTGTGACATTTAAGAAGTTGCCATAATTGCCTTAGAATGAGGATTTATAAAACAGTCCCTTAATTATTTTGAGAATTATTATTACATGGCTATTTAAAATGAGATACAGGACAACAGTTTAGTGAAATTAACTTATAACTTTAAAATAACTGTAAATGAAATTATTGAGAGAACAGTCATATTAGCAGAAGAAACAGCATACATTAAGTGGCAATGTCCAGCTCATTGCAATATATATATATATATATATATATATAAAATTGCAATATATATATATATATATATATATAAATTAACAGTTGTTTTGGAATTAACTGAAATAGCCTCTTGGCACTCTAATATTGCTGCTTCCTCTGGCTCAAATGGGCCCTTCTTGGGTATATTAACTTTTCCAGTATTTAAACATTCAAACATTTAATAGGGTCAATGGTGTCCCTTTATTATCAGCCCAATAATCATGAACAAGTTATTAACATGCCCTGGTGGCGCAGTGGTTAAATGCCAGTACTGCAACCACAAGGTTGTGAGTTCGATCCTGTAAGGCTCCAAGATTGACTCAGCCTTCCATCCTTTCGCAGGTCGGTAAAATGAGTACCCAGCTTGTTGGGGGCAATTAGCTAAAAATATATTGTAAACCGCTTAGATAACACTCAGTTGATAAGCGGTATAGAAATAAATGCTATTGCTATTGCTATTTACAAAGTTAATTTTTTAAATTTCCTTTGGTATTATCAGGTCTTGTACCTATTGATTTTAACAATGAGTTCTCAAATTTTCTTGTGCACTGTGTTCCATGTCACAACAATGTTAGTGGAAATGAATAAGGAATTGAGGGTTCATTATCGCATCATAAATTCTGAGTTGTCCGAACATCTTGTGTTCCTGAAAACACTGTGCTGACTGAAATTCATATTACAGGGGACAACCCCCCCAAAATGTGGCTATGAGGATACAAATACAGTTCCCTCGGTTCCCTTTCCCTCTTCCGTACATTGACTAATGTTGACAGGGGGACACCCTGCACTGTCAGCGAGTCATTTTTTGTTTGACTGGAGTAAAGTCCCTACCCTTCTCGGAGTCTAGAAAGAGGCCTCAGCCACCACAAGCTATTTCTGAAGACTCTGCAAGAGGGTTGTCTGCACTATCCAGTAATAAGCCTGTTATGTAATAAGGCTAGCCTTATAGCTGAGGACATGTGGAGAAAACATTGCATCAAACTAGACTTTGCTACTTTGGTATGCTGCTTCTCATGCTTACCTAACTGTTGTCTCAAAACATAATTTCATTTCAACTATCCTAAAGTCTTACAAGCATTTTTTACAACGTTGACTGGACTACAGTAAGAATTGAAAGTAACTTACCATGTGAAATTTAAATGTTTTAAGTGCGCAGTTGAAATGATTTTTAACTAATTAAGTGGCATAATTGACCATATCTTTGTGATCCTGACAAAAGGATTTCAGCTATTAAAAAGAAAAAAGACTTGATAACAAATTTACTACCAGCCCCCCCCCAAAAAAACAAACAAACATCCAAACATGGGGGAAAAATCAAATGGTTTGCACACATTGCACAATTTTTTAGTAGAAAATTTGTGAATATCAATTATTTAACTTTCCCACATGTACCTGGCAGTGTAATCATATGCATGTTTACTAAAAAGAAGTTTTATTGGGTTCAATGGGGATTTAGTTCCAGGTGAGCATGTGTAGCACTGCAGCTTAAAACCAGCAGGTTCACAGTCTGTTTTAGGGCTTTCTGTGTACAGTCCTGAAGAAAAAAGCACAGTCTTGCAGAAAGATTTTCTGTTGACCTTCAGCACCCCAAACCAACACATGGGGCTTCTATTAAGCAATGATCTGTTTATATAAGGAACTGAATTCTACTGAGTTTTTGTCCAAAAATACATAAGCAATAGAAAGTTACAAAAATGTGTGCAGGAAGCTTGGGGGAAAGATGCCACCCTGAACTTCCAGGAAAGTGTTTTCTGCAGTGGCAAAACACATCCCCAACTGTGTATTTCCATCCACAGAAGAATCTTTGATCCAGCAGAGGTTTCTCTGAATGGAAAAGAATACTGCAAATAAAAGGTATCTATAAATAGCTTGCAACTTCTCCAGCCTTCTTTCTCTCTTTGAAACAGATCTCAGGGATACAGGAGGGTGAAAAAGGTAAGCAGGAATGAGTAGAATCTCCTCCCTTGCTTTCAATTCACGAAAGCCTTCACTGAATTAAAACAAAAAACCTATCTGGGCACTAGTGGACACAATTGCAGGGTTTGGTACTTCCAAGTGATTACCAGAATGTGAAAGGCTAGATTCAGCCTCTCAGTCTAGAACAGGGGTTCTCAACCTGTGATTCCCCAGATGTTTGTGGACTTCAGCTCCCAGAAGCCCTGAGCATTGACCATAGTGGCTGGGGCTTCTGGGAGCTGAAGTCCACAAACATCTGGGGACCCACAGGTTGAGAACCACTGGTCTAGAACTACTGCCAGCCAGAAACAATGGCTAACTCCTAAAACCCACCAAAATTTTAGATCTTCACTTAGAAAGTCATCTTGGCATCCTATTTGTTTCTTAATGTGAACATATAAAAAAAATGCAAATAGACCATTCTGAGCATATGTAATAGAGTAAGAATCAAATCCTTTGCAAAATACAAATCCTAAGAAAAATGCAAATTAAGAGAACTGTAGGGTTCAAAATAGCTCCTGCACCTCTTACAGTCAGAACTATGGCTGTAAGTGACGCATTTCAGATGTACAAAAGGTTAACCACTCATACGTGTTAGAATTTTTACACATGAGGGGCATCTGTTCTATGAAGACACTGATGGACAGAACTGTGAAAATCTGTCAGTCAGTCGTAGGCTCATTTGTGAGGAAATGCCACCTTAACTCTTATTGTTAGATCTTAACTATTTGCTCTTACCACTACTCATGACTATTCAACATCTTCATCAATGACTAGGATGAAGGAGTACAGGGCATGCTGATCACATTTGCAGATGACACCAAATTGGGAGGGGTTGCTAATATGCCAGAGGACAGGATCAAAATTCAAAATGAGCTTGACAGATTGGTGAGCTGGGCCAAAGCTAACAAAATGAATTTCAACAACAAGAATAGTAAGGTCCTACACTTAGGCAGAAAAAAATGGAATGCACAAATATATGAAGGGGTACACGTGGCTGGATAACAGTACGTGTGAAAGGGATCTAGGAGTCTTGGTAGATCACAAGCTGAATGTGAGTTAGCAGTGTGATATGGCAGCCAAGAAAGCCAACATGATTCTTGGTTGCATCAATAGGAGTATGGTGTCTAGATTGAGGGAGGTAATGGTACCACTCTATTCTGCTTTGGTTAGGCCTCATTTGGAATACTGTGTCTAGTTCTGGGCAGCTCAATTCAAGAAGGATATTGACAAGCTGGAGCCTGTCCAGAAGAGGGCAACCAAAATGGTGAAGGGTCTGGAAGCCATACCCTATGAGGAGCAGCTTAGGGAGCTGGGTATGTTTAGTCTGTAGAAGAGAAGGTTAAGAGGGGAAATGATAGCCGTGTTGAAATATTTGAAAGGATGTCATGTTGAGGGGGGAGTGGACTTGTTTTCTGCTACTTCTGAGACTAGGACAAAGAGCAATGGATTCAAACTGCAGGAAAGGAGATTCCACCTGAATCTCAGCAAGAAACTTCTTGATGGTCAGAGCTGTCCGGCAGTGGAATATACTGCCATGGAGTGTGGTGGAGTCTCCTTCTTTGGAGGTTTGTAAGGAGAGGCTGGATGGTCATCTGTTGGGAGTGCTCTGATGTGTGTTGCGGCATGGCTGGGGGTTGGACTGGATGGCCCCTGTGGTCTCTTCCAACTCTATGATTCATGAAAGGATATGCGGAAATTGATCTAGGTAATTATTCCTAATGAAAATTTCTTGTAAAGAGCAGGCCAGAAATTAATGTTGGCAGGAACATAACTCGTGATTTTGGGTGAGGACTTCCAAACTAGATTTATTCTTAACAAAAGTTTTGTCAATCTACACTTCTTACAGAAACTGTGTTAAACAGCTGAATTAAACTATTTTAACAGTTAATTTGTGTAATATGTTTTTAGCATGTTTAAATTCCTTTTAAAAACTGTTTTATATTTGAAAATGATTTGAAATTAATTTTATTTGTACACCATCCTGAGATCCAAATGATGCAGAGTGGGATTTTTTAAAATTAATAAATAAGCAGAATTCTCAAGTTTTGTTATGCAATAAAAAGATGGAAAGAGTTTTAAATAAAAATAGACTTTTGTTCCCTTGGGGAGTGGGAGAGGGAGGGCGGGAAAGGTTATAGCAGTAATATATTTAATGGGATTATTAATTCGTTGCTTGTGGGTGCAGCACTGATGGTTTCATATTAATTGTTGGATTTTTTTGGTATGTTTATCAGTGTCAATTACTCCAAAATTACATATTAAAATTACAAAATAATCAAGTCTATGGTTTCTTCCTTCAATATAGATAGATAGGTAGATAGGCAGACAGACAGACAGACAGATAGATGTGACAGATCCCCACTCCAGGCTGGCCCTGCAGTTCCAGATCTTTGGGCTGCTATCACTCACAATGCCTCTTTCCCCTCAAGATCCCTCCCTAGACTGGGCACCTGAGCCTCAAAACGATCTCTGTATAAGTTAGTGGATATGCTGTTCAGTGTGTTCACTGTGGTAAACGTTGACCAGACTCTCTATCAAAACTCAACAGGAACTGCCAGACACAGTCGTAAAGAAGAATAAACAAGCAGAAGTTTATTAATGCACAATTACATCACACATTAACCCCTGAACTATTTAATCACTCACAGCTCCCCAAAATCCTATTCAGTTCTTCTCCTGGCTGACCACCCTATCTCTGTTACAACCTTTCCCTATCTCTAGGCTATTATTCTCCTATCTGCCTTCTGCCAGAGACAAGCCTGTTTTGTACCTTTGCTCCTCTGTAGGCCCTCTCTCACAGCATTCCCTGAGTTGTGATTAGCTGGCACCAACCAGCCTTGCCTAGCTTCTCTCCTCACAGTATCTATATCCCACTTTTCTAGACATACATCAACAAAAGGTGGCTTATAAGAATTTAAAATCAAAACCAAGCATAATGGACGGAAACTCACAAAAATAGATCACATAAGGTTCTAGCTTAAAAAAACCTTATATTCAAACTTTGCTTGACATCCATTTATAGGCATACCTCAGTTAACAAAATCTCTGACAATGAAGCCCCTATTTACTAAAGTTTTCCATAGCCACTCAGCCCTGCTTTTCTCATTGCCCTTATTTTCTTATTGACCTGGTTGTTTCATTTCACATGTGCAGTATTAGTTTTGGAATAAAATTTTACTGAGGTATGTTGAGCTCTTCTTTTTTGTGGTGTTGGAACTCTAACCCTATTCCTTCCATGTTATTTCTGCCTTTCGTACCAAATTGCCTGTTAAAGCAGTAATACCGAAGAACACATCTACTTCTTTAAATGTGGTACACATCTAAACACCATTATCTTGAAGTTTAAGTCACCCATTAATTTCACTTTTATCTCCCAATGTTGAAGGCCACAATACCATACAGATCTGCCTGGGAGAAGGTTAAATTGAAAGCAATGTGGCTTACATCTCAGGAGATAAGCCAAAGTTTTTGGTGTGGGACAGAAAACTTTGCATGCATATTTATGAGAAGTCTCATAAGTTAAAACGGCTTTCCAATAGGCACAGAACAGTGCATGTTTGTATAGTGTAATCTCTAAAGCTATGTATGGTACCCAGTCATTTTCTTTCTTTTAATACATGGCTTGTATCTCACAAATTTTCTATGACTGACAACTATCAGAAATCCAAAATTTTGGAAAAAATATCTGACTGCAACTGTAATAAAATTCTGCTAAGCTTCAATAAAATGTTTACTAATACTGTTCAACTGTCTTATTACTTTTTTGCTGGCTTATATCATTATTTTCTTCCCTCTTTATACTGTCCACATGAAGCAGCTGTTCTGCCTGTTCTGCCACTTTAGGCTAGCCTGTGCTATACTTTTGCAGATTTTCTTTTGCATGTTGTGAATCCATCACTATTCCAGGAAAAAAAATGAAGGGAAGGAAAGCTCAATTCATCACTTAAGTGTACAGCATTGCAGACTGTCATATCAAACTAGGAATAATGCAGCCAGTTAGGAAACTGATTTTATGAGAGTTAGGACTAAGGAACTAATTTCAAAAATATGCCCGATAAGAAAAATAAGTTAATGGGCTCTTTTTCCTTTCTTACTTCTTCAACTCATTCAAATATTATTAATAAAGATTTTAATTTTTTTAATAAATAGGCCAACAATGTTTTTTAACAGAGACCAGGGAGTACTTTATAAAAAAGAAAAAGAAGAAGCCTAACCATGTTGCAGGTGTAAAAACATGTAAGGTGATATAAAACTTGCTATTTTGCAGATGTAAAACTTTCTGTATGGGAAATACTAATAACGTCCCATACAATCATTCCCTGTTAAGAAACAACAGGCTTTCTAATATTTTTTGAAAAAATCTTCTGTGTTCCTCTGTTTTTACTTCTTTTTTACAGTACAATTCCTGACAATACTCATATGCAGATTAAGACAGCAGAAATTCACTATTCTCAACAAGAGAATGGTAACTGCAACACCTATACTGAAGGCAAACCAGCAATTCTACATATGACATTCTTCTGTGGTTGAAACAGTTTTATTTTGGTTTTTGAAAATCTTTTCCATATCTACTATAATGTCTTGGTAAATATTCCTTAACTGCCAAAATCTCTCTCACCCAACATTCACAAGCCACAGCAGATTCCAAGAAGATTTGTTTGATCTTCTTATCTAAGATGGCTTTTAAAGAGCTATAATTAAGCTTGCACTGGGGAGGAAGGGATTTGTTGGGAGACTTTATTTCATTTTATTTTGTTTTATTGGTATGACTGCTTTTGGAGTATTTTTTTTAATATATATATCTGTATTGGCCATGTTCTAATGAGGCCTCTACAGGTGAGGAAAACGCCAAAAAGCTCATGGAGCACCATATATTGTAACAGTCAAAGTTCCTTCTGTTATATTGTTCTTCTAATATACTTAATTCACCTGAACATTTTAAACACCCTGAAATAAGAATCTGAATTTTTTCTTCCGGAATAAAATATAATTTTTTGGAAAAAAAAGAAAGAAAATGAATGTTTATGGATTTCTTGTTTTGCTTTGTTTTTTTACACAAAAGAGTACTTTTGGAGGCCTGATAATACTCACTTCTGTAATTTTAGTTAAGTATGCAAATTGTGTTGTTGTGTGCCTGTAAGTCATTTCTGCTTATGGCCACCCTAAGGTGAACCTATTACAGGGTTTTCTCGGCAAGATTTGTTCAGGGGGGTTTGCCTTTGCTTTCCTCTGAAGCTGAGAGAGTGTAACTTGCTCAAGGTCATCACGTGGGTTTCCATGGCTGAGTAGGGATCTGAACCATGGTCTCTGGTCTTAGGCCCTTTCTGCAGTTTATTTTCTTGTGGCAGCATCTGCCAGCTCACTGCGGAAGGGAGCACGATGGACACACCGTTTCCTTCTGCAGTGCAGCCAGACACTTTTCCAGGCTGTACTGGGGCAGGAAGCATCACCATCACTCTTTTGGGCCTTCTGCAGCACAGGTAAGTGTGGGATGGTGGCACAATCTTGTCATTGACGGGGAAAGCCCATTAATGATTTAATCTGTGATCGCACTGCCTGGGGACAGGAGAGGAATGGGACTGTGATGACATCATGCAGAAGTGGTGTCGCGGTTCCATCCTTCTCCCATCCCCTGGCGAGATGGGAGGGTGCTGCGGAAAGGGCCAGAGTTCAATGCTCAAATCACTACACTACTTTGGCTCTCAAGTGTGTAAATAGTATGTAAAGTATGTAAATACTTTCATGTATTAAAAAGATATAAAGGTAAACACTGCCTGCTAGCCTAGATTTATGCTACTGTATCACAGACTTTTGTATTATACACAGAGTAAGCAAAATAGAGATGGCTACTTTGATAGCTCTCAGTAGATATTGTAACGGGTACAATTTTTTTGTTAGCATTGAAGATGAGAGATTATTATAAAGGCCTATCTTAAAAGTGTATTTAACAAGTCTTTCACAATAGTTGCTCTTGTCTACAGAATTCTTTTCCTCAAGTGATGCTTTGGAAATAATAAAGCAGTATCTTCCAATAAAATCTACTCACCTGAACTAGGATGGGCTGGCAAGAATTAAGCTGATATACACGTGAAGTTTTTGTCAGTTTAAACTTAACTGCCCTTTGTATAAGACTTTAACATACTATTATCCTCCCTAATTCTCTGGAACGTTTTACAAATCTAAAACAAGAAGCAGAATAACAGGTTTAGTAGGTATTTATTGGTGAGTCACTGTTTCTAAAGAATCTGTTCCTATCTACAAAATCTGTACTTACCTACAAAACAAAAATAAGAATACTATCCCCCCAAAAACTGTATTCCTAACTTCAAAAACTGAGACTCTGTCAAAACTCTCCTAAATGCAAGAGCTACAAAATCCTTTTTTAAACTTTAAGATGAAAGTCAACATGCTCATAATCACTACAAATTATTAAGACCAGTTCAGAACAGACACACCAGTCACACAATGTCCTTTCCCTGTTTTACTAATTACATTCTTGTGTACATAATAAATGCCAGTTGGAGATTATTTTATGTTAATGTCTGATATTCTGTCTCAGTCAGAAGATACAGAACGGGGACAGCAGGAGCTGTTTTAAAATTAGCTACATAACATTCTATCTTATTCTGTTTAGAGGTATCGATTAGGCAGCAAGGAGAAGAAAATTATACTGGCTATGAAACTGAGGTAGGCCAGCAAACACACTGGTACTGAACATATGATTCAAACAGTACATACGTGACTTTCTGCATGCCATTAAAATTTTAGCTGCCTCCCAACTCAGGAGACAGCAGAGGGTTTAAATTCAATAACTAACTAAATTTGTCTGCAGCTATGAAAGAGTCTCTGATCATGTGAACTGTAGTTTAATGCTTGTTTGTCTTCCCTAGCAACAGTTTACACAAACCACCATTCCCTGAGATTCAATGAGATGGGAGTCTATAGTTAGCTTAAAAGGGAAAGCAGAAACTTTTCACCTCTTTCATCACATATACCATAAGCACTTCTCTAATTTCTAAGAAATGTGGCAATGCCTTTCTTCATCTATAACTCATATTAAACCTGATTCCACAGCACTAGCAGGATAATTGTTCATAAAAGTTAGAGAACGTGGCAACGGGTCAGTGGTAGTGTGCATGGTTTGCAAACCAAAGGTTCCAGGCTCAGTCCTCAATATCTCTGGTTAAATGGATCAGATAATGTGAAGGACTTTTGCCTGAGATTCTGGAAAGCCATTAGCTAGAGTAGATAATACTGGTTAAGACAGACAAGTAGTGTGACTTGGTACAGGTTGTTTTCTGTGTTTCAAAAATAATTTGGGAGATGGCTGGAGAATTCTGTTACAGAGAAGAATTCCTCAGTAACAAGAAAAGGGAAAATAACTGCAGATGAGCAAAGCATATTCAATAACCCAAGTTCCTTTCCAGTAGTTCCATGGCTCATCCATGTAACACTGAAAAACCTCAATGAATATGGTGCTAACTGTGGGAAGAACTGCATTTAACTAAAATTGATTGCAGCACAAGAACTGGTTTCCTAGCAACTGCGATGGACTTCAAAGGGAAATTATCTATTTTCAATGGTTGGCCTTCCCCTTGGCAGTGGTGTTAGGTCTCAGTACTAGTACAAATGGTGCAACAGTTCAGGATACAGGTATCTGGAGACTGCTTTCCCCATATGACCCCACTGATGATTTAAGATAAACTAGGGATACTCTCCTAGTATTTCACTGCAGTAGAGTGGCACATGGGACTACCACAAGTGGCAAGGCTTCTCTATGACCAGACCCCAGCGATAGAATTTCCTTCCAGTAGCGATTACAGCAGGTTGTTCCATATACTGTTGTCATTCAAGTATCATGTAAAAACATAATTTTTCAGGCTTCTGAGGTACATATTTTATTTGTTGTACTGCTTGTGTTTATTACATTTTATTAAATGTAACCTGAGACTTTAGAATAGTGGTTTTAAGTGCATTTTTATGTAGGTTATTACCCTCCCTGGGCAGGTGTGAGGAAGTTTGCGATACAAATCAAATCACATCTGTAGTCTTTGAAACCAGAGGGTTACAGGGACTGTCTTATTTCTTTTTTAAAAAATACCTACTTCGAATATACTGAGTGTACACTCCAGTACAACTAGGGAAATGAAACAATTCTCTCCACAGCATGCTTGTATTGCACATAACCCATAACCAAGTACTAGCAGCATTAAATCCTAAAACAGCTGGTGGACTATTCACTACATTTAGTAAACCGGGCACAGGAAACTTTCAGCCTTTCAAAGATTTTGAGCTACAGCTCCCATCAATCCTTATGACTGGCCATGGGAATTAGCCAGATAGAAACTGTGGGCCAAAATCTATGGAGAGCCAGAATTTCCTCACCTCTACAGTAAACTATGAGGCTGCCTAGTTGCTAGGTTTCTTGTAAAGAATGCTAGGGTAAGTAAATCTTGGTACGATTTAGCAAGGTACTTCTAATACTCTTCAGCAAAAATGTATACTTGGAATCACTTAAGACAAACACACTGTGCTTTAACTACTAAAAACATCTTAAGTATGCACTCTTGTTCTGTAAATTTAACATGTACGTATGTTGGTGGACTGCAGAGGTTTTAGTATTTTTTTAAATAGACTGCTCAAGATTGAAATCAGCACGCGTTTCCTCCCTCTTTAACTGAAAAAGAAAGAGAATAGGGTTCTTCCTTACAACTAGAACAGCAGCAGCACATCACTGTGGGTAATGTTCATTATCACTAACTCAAAGAAATCAGGGGCCGTGCAATCATAAAACGCGTCTCACAAAAATTCATTCAACAGGTAGCAGTACTACTATGCCTTTCAAACAATTTATATGTCTGTCTTTTCACCATTTTGCTGTCCTTTGTGTCTCAGTGTCTTCTCCATCTGTAAGTACACAGACATAACAATTGAGGAAAACATATATAGGTTAGTAGGTCACAGTACCTTAAAAGTCTGGTAAAACTCAGGGTTGGTTTATCAATTGATCTTCATTTGTCTGCACCGTGGAAGTTCTCTTTCTTATGTCAGAATAAATCTGCAATGGAACACATGGTAACAATCACTATTACAGTAATAAGATTTTGCTTTCGTATCTTGCAGAAGTGAAAAAACTTTATTGAAATAACGCTGACTTGTTCTATGATGGCTACTTAATATGATTCCTACTGCTACAATGACTATGGTCTCAAGTTTATTGGAATGTAATTGTTTGAAGCTAAGCTCCCACCACCAGCACCACCACCACCACCTCCTCCTCCTTCCTTCTTCACCAATGCTATTGTTATTATTTCTATCAAACTCTCTCCCAGTTTGGGATTAAAGGCAGGTTACAACATATAAAAACACACACAATTAAAATTTACAAAATATAAAATTTAAAAGATCATTAAACTACCACAAAACTGAGAACATTAAAACTCAGTTAAAGTGACAGTTACTGTATCTGAAGAAAAGAATCACTCAATAACTTTAAAATATTCAGATTTTTAAGGTATTTCTGGAGAACTGGATTAAGAGAATGTAGGATCTGTCACATACAAGACCAGTGCCCTCGGGGTCCTTGCTTACAAGTAAGGAAAGTTAAACCCAGAATACTAAAAATAGCATTTTTTATTTTCTTTCAGGGAAACTGTACTATAGATGTATAAAATAATATTTTCTAGGAATGCTCTAATTTATGACGACAGGATGGCAGAAATCTCCCAGAAGCAATCCAACATATAAACAATACTGAAATATTTAACTTGTAATCAGAACATTTCACTGTCAACAGCTAATTTTCATTATCTTTAAGGCAACTACCTCAATGTCCTGGTAATGAACAACCTGTAGAACAAACTCTTTCCACCATAAAGAGCCCTCAAAGAATTCATGCTTGTATTTGACTTCTCCATTTGATGTTCCTTTTTTCTCTGTAATTACAGCACACAGGCAACCAGGCTTCTTACTGCTGCCCTAACAGTCAATCACAGACTATTGTCTATAGCAGGTTCGTACCCATCTGCAGTAATTTTCCTTGTAGTTTCCAGATAATCTCCAAAAGTAGAGAGAATTGTTAATAAGATAATGATATATTCCTATATAGTAATTCTGTTCTTTAAACATAGACAGCTACCTGAAAAACATCTGCAAAAAATGTACACATTGATATTGGATTGTTACCTAACCCACCAATCTTCCTTTGTTTACTTATTTTCAGACAATAACTACAGAGTTAGATAAGTCATATGAATATCTAGTAAGAGCATTTCATTCTTTTTTACAATTCACATCAAACTTTCTACTAAAGAACAAAGCAAAAAGTTTGAGATGTTACCATAGATGCTCTAACTTGATTTTTCCTGATCAACAGTTATTATAATAAACAATTTCAAAAGGTGTCATAGAAAATAAATCAGCCATTGTAAATACATTCTTCACTCACATTTTCCCCATTTATGAAATGCACAAAATTATAAATCACAACAAAACAGCGTCAAAGGCATACATCATGTGGAAGGTAAAGCACATCTGCATTCATCTGAGAGAATAAAGAACTAATGATTGCAAAGCACATGGATTTAAAAATTATCAGAAGCTATTGTTAAACCTACAAGTGGAAGACAGGAGATTTTTCACAACTAAACAGTCATGGATCCCCTAAATAATATTTAAAAAGTGTTTCCCAATGTCTCAGCACTGAATATTGCTGCATGTTTTCTGTGTAGTTTCAATTTATTACCCAAAGAAAACAAAAGAAAAATATGACTTCAATCTGACTGATAATTTAGATGCCATACCACTAACCTTAAAAAAGAGGCTTATTCATTTACAGGTACATCGCCACATCGTTATTCTCAATGTAAACAAAAGGCAGCGGCATGCCCCCCAGGCTAAGGATGTCAGCATTTTTCAAACACCTTTCTGACTGTTCCATTTTATAGTGATGCAATTTGACCTACATTTTCAGTGGCCAAAGAGAGAGGAGCTACAAAGGGAAGTGGAGATGGGGGGGTGGGAGAGATTCTTTACTCACTATTCCACTAACTGTGGTTTTAATTGACATTACAAAGGGTCTAAAATAACAGGAGCAGAGGGGGGAAAAGCTATTTCAAGTGTAACTCTATTATGCTTAGGGGAAAAAAAACTAAAATAGGAAGAATGCATAGAGTAAACATAGGATTTTTGATCTGGTGACAAAATGTAATGTCCTCATTAAGCAAAGTAAAATGTAATCCTAGAATGAATGTTGAAATGTGGATGCCAGAGAGAGGTAGCATTATTTTCAACTAGAGCACTCATCAAAAGGGGTATCTAGCCTATTCTGACATATAATAACATTAATATACGGCACAATTCTAGCAACTCTTTATTATATGAAGATTTTTCTGGCATAAAAAGACCATGTGATGCACTATATGCACACACATTCTCCCCTAAATTGGTTTTTCAGTCTCTAGCATCTTTGAGAAATCACTTGTATCTGAATCCTGATCACTAAATTTAATAACTGTTATGATATAATTTTAGGATCAAACATGCAATAAAGTGACTACTTCAAATGTTTTTCAAAGAGTGATACACCATTTATTCTGTTGTAGTTTTAGCTAATGTTTTAATCTTTTCTTAAATTATAGTAAGCCACCTTGAATCCCACCTCAGGAAAAAGATGGGATATAAATTCAATCAATCCATCAATCACAGCCAAGAAATTTTCCCCAGAAGTACTTTCTTGTGCTCAAAAGAATGCCAGTACTTTCATACGGAACACAGGCAAAAAGTGACTTTCATGGATTTGATTATTTGTGAGTTTCTTCAAACCCTGCCCTCCTCACCTCAGGTGCTTCTTTTCCAGGGGAAACTTATCTCTTCGCAGCTCTAATCAGGCTGTGCAGCCCTTTAAAAATTCACCTGTAGTCCACCTCTTCTTCCACCAGCCACTGCCTGGGAAACTAAAGATGGCTTGAAGCCCAATTTCTCAGCACAACCCCCTTTCTGATGCCCACCAACAACCAAGGAAGGAAATGGGTAAGAGAGAAGAAATATAAGGCCACCATGCCAACCCACCCCCGTTCCCTGATCTCGTTTGGACCCTGAGTATCTGCTCCTCCACCATGCCATGGCCCACTTCCCATTGACATTCACACACACACACACGCACGCACACACTTTTTGATATTTGCCATTTCTCCACTTTCACAAGGGTCCTGTGCCCCTAAGTGACTTTGGAGGGCCAATTGTATTTTAGGGATGAAGCTCCATATACAACACAGATTTACACAGCCCATCTTTCTTGTGGCAAACAGCACCTTCTTCACCAACCTGCAACTGAAAGATAAGTATAGCAGGCCCCTGCTATCCACTAGACCAGGATCAATTTCACTTATCGATGACCTGCTCCAGGGCCATAGCTGAGGCCAGCGGCTGGGGTAGTTGCTGTGCACAGCTAGGCTGAGAGAGGCACATGGTGGAGCACAGCTGGGCATCCTAAGCCTCTCTTGGCTGAGGAAGGTGTCTCATGTCTCTCCATCCCCAGCCAAGAGAGGCACACAGCAAGATGCAGCCAGACTCCCTGTGCTTCTCTCAGCCAAGAAAGGAAACAGACACTTCTTCCTTGGCCAAGAGAGGCACAAGAAGCTTGGCTCCACAAAACCATACACTCTTCTTAACCAAGAGAGAGGCACACAGTTCTGAGCAGCCAGACTTCCCATCAGATTTGGCTCCCTTGGCAGGGGCTGCTTGCCAAGCCCTGGTCGGAAGGAAGAAAAGGAGCCAGGTAGTTGAGCTGCCTCCTTCTCCCAGTGCCTTATCTCACCTGATCAAAATATAGCATTTGATGTTATCTATGTTTTTTGCCACCTGTGTGAAGTCTGGGAATGTATCCCTTGCAGATATAGGGGACCTACTGTACCACTGCAGAGACTAAGCACAGGAGTGAGGAGCATGGAACAGTCTAAGAACCTTTTCTTCTTTTCCTTTTTCCTTTGGAAGGAAAGACTTTTTAACTCTGTACTGTAAATGCCAGTTAAGAAAACTGTGTGTGCAACAAGCCTAGGTATGCCGGTTTCATCACCACTACCATCCCTGCACGCACACCCAAACCTGTTTGAAATTACAGCATGTTCCAGCCGCCAAAAAACAAAAACAAATAAACATTCAAGCCTAACTTCCCTGGAACTATTTTGTGGACAAAGCCATTCATTAACACTCCATAGTTTAGATAGTATTTCTCATGCTATCTAACATATGAAAACTACTCATAGGTCTGGAAAAAATATTCTTTGTTTAGTTATAGAGCACGGTATCTGAATAAACGCATCATACAGGAGAACAAGTAGGACCTGCAAGAAAATACTGCAGTTCTATGCTCCCTGCTAGAAAAAGTTAAGAAGTTCCAGCTCAGGGTGGCATCCAGCCCTTCTCTCTAAGCAGGACACTCAACTCTTTCCCTCCCCTATTGTGTTTCATTCCCTCTCAGGTGTAATTCTACTCCATGGCTTACTGAGCATGTCCAATCTTCACTGGACTATTTTTTTTAGAAAGATCACACACACACATACACACTTTTGCAAATCTTGGAATTCACCCAAGCAAACAGAAAAAGTGATGATTATTTTAGATACATTTCAGGAATGTTCAGATTCATGACCAGGAAAACAGGCACCTCACTTAATAAGGCCAAAAAAAGGTCTTTTTCTCCTGCTCAGACCTTTCCTTTCTTCTTTATCTTCTATCTAGTTAGATTTTTTAAAGTCATACTGGCCCTGAGATGATGGTGAAAGAAGTCTAGAGAAACACAGATTTTTGGTGTTGGATTGTAGCAATTTATCTATAGTAAACAATGCTATAAATCTTGAGCTGGAAAAAGAATAGGATTCTACTCTAGTGTATCCTACTGTGGACATGTGTGCCAGCCTACAACAGGCAACGTAAGCAGCAGCTGTCTCCAAAATCCCTTATAGAGTATGTAGGAACAGTTAAACAAAGAGAAAGGGTAACATCAGATAAGCCTCACTTACCAGGCACCTCCAGCATATAAAAAACACAACTTAGTTCTAGAAGTTTGACAATCAAAACATAAATCATACAAAAAGTGAAGGCCAGTGGAAAAATAAAAAGCCATACCTGTGTACATTTTTGAGAAACCTTCAAGTGGTCTCTAAAAGATTCAAATTGTTTTTGTTTATTTGAACGAGGCTTACTAGACTTGAATAAAAAAGTTTGTTGAAACATAAAATATTCCTTTTCGAGGGGTGTAAAAATCTATTTCTGTTCTATCCATGCTGTTTTGACCTATGATACCAAATTCAAAAAAAGTAATACTCAGGAACACACCTATTTTGTTAACTGAGGTATATTTGTACATTTTCACAGCCCTCAGAATTCAGAGAATAAAATACATTAGCTACACTCCTTGTTGTTGTGTGCCTTCAAGTACCTACCACAGAGTTTTCTTGCCAAGATTTGTTCAGAGGGGTTTGCTTTTGCCTCTCTCTGCAGGCGAGAGTGTGTGACTTCCCTAAGGTCACCCAGTAGGTTTCCATGCTAAGTGGGAATGTGAAACCTGCTCTCCAGAGTTGCAGTCCAATGTTCAAACAACTACACCATGCTGACTCTCAGATACATTTCTGTTTCCTTACAAAGACAATCACAGTAGTTATAGAGGCCTCCTTTGTGCTGAACCCTTGATCTCTTATTTCCCTCTTATGCGAACTGTGTAATCCAGTGACTCAAACACAGCAATACCAACCAAAAATTTAAATCTCATCTCTGCCATGACCTGAGGTAGTATCCCTCAGCCTAACATATGTAACATCAGGATAATAGGCCAGCAGGTACAGATTTAATCTTATTTAAATCAGATGTATATCCTCAACCCACCACTAACACCAGCGTTGGGTTCCTCATTAAAAAAAGATCTGACTGGTGCTCCAAGTATGGACAGAAATTACACAGTGCAATTTCTCACCATACTGCACAATACAGTGCTACTCTGGGGTATCGTAGGAAATTTAAGCGCCCCCCCCGCCATCACCCATCGCTCCTGCTGCTGACTGCCACAGCTATCAGGTAAGCCTGTCAGAGTCCCCTAAATAAAGGAAAGGGGCCCACCAAAGGGCATTCTGCCCAGAACACACTCAGAACCTGAACCATTGCTGGAATTACAACATTGATAAATATGATGTTTTGGTTCTCCCATTCCCTTTCTTGCTATTCCTTCTTGTTCCTATCCTTAAAGTTCCTTCTTTCCCTCCCTCAACTCAATTTGCACAAGTAACACACCAGGCACAGAATGGTGGCAATCCAATTCCTTCCTCAGAAGACTGAGGCCTTTTCCGCACGTTACCTTATCGCGGAAGTGGGAGGTGCCGTTCGCACAAGCAGGTTCTTGCACGAGGTGCTCTCTTCACTGCTCCTTCGTCCTGCAGCTGGCTTCCTGGTAGCACAACCGCCCTGCCCCATCCTTCCGCAGTGCAGCCTGGGAGCTGTAGGCTGCGCTGGAGGAGGAAGCGCAAGCGGTGCGCCTAGGACAACGTACCGCAGCGCAGGTAAGTGCGCGTGGGCCCTGGGAGCCTTGCGCGACCACGCACCATTTTCAGCTTGAAGCCGAAAATGAAAAGGTGCATGCGTGGTTCGCGTTAGGCTCGTGAGCGTCGTGTAAATGGGAATGCGTCATACGGACCGCCGCTCCCATTTCCGCAACGCTCAAGGGGCCCTCTCTCAAAAGAAACTGCGTGCGAAAAGGCCCTGAGAGAGGAGGCCTAGAAGAGTTTTGTACTATCTACAGACAATGGTATCTCTGCAACACAGCCATTTGTAACTGAATGTTAATTGTTGTTTCACTGCAACAGAAGTTTCTTTTGGGTTTTTTTTTCCTACTTCTTATAGCCAAATCTTGAAGACAAAGGTACTGGAACTTAGCACCTTTATGCACACAAGATAATTAAAGTTCTGAATATATTTTGATAGAATGCTCCATAATAGATAATACTCTTCGGTGTAACTCTCACATGCTATACTCTTTCAAAAACCACTCAGTCTGATTTTTCCGCTGTTTATCTTCAACAGAACAGTAAAATTCTTGTTGCACCCATTGCATACCTAATAAATATTTGAGTCACAGTATATTAAACAGAATAAAAAAAATATAAAAAAATTACTACTGACCTTGATTGCTGTCTTGGTTCTAGATATTGCAGTGTCAGTTTATAATAACTTCACTAAATGTTAAGAGTGGATAGATGTGAAAATCAGTTGTATATCTTATAATGGAAACCCAGCAGGAAAGCATCTTGGTTAACCCATATAACCTCACCTCACACCACCTGTACAGGGTTGCAACTGAGCAGAAATTTCAACATACAGATGAGATCTTCTCATTCAGTAATGTTTCCTGGGGCTCATTATCAAATACACAGCTATCAAATCATTCCACTGCCACCACAAACATGTCACAGATCCTAGTTATGCAGCTCCTTTTTCAATTGTGGTTACTCAAACTAAGAAAGGCTACTATTTTCAAGAGTGATGCATGCATAGCCATAACAGAATTAAATGGAATGAAAACAACCACACTGTTATTCCTCTTGCCTTTTTAATCACCCAGCTAACGAAAGCACACTTTTGAACACAGCTATTCCTACTTTCTAGCTTAAAATCAACATCACATTGGCATTTGGTCAAAAGTAGTAGGGAGGAAGGATTTAAGCCCCCCCCCCACTTCTGTGGATGGAAGCAGATGCGTCAGTAAAACACACCTTTGAATGCTGGCTTCTATGCACATGTAGCGCACACTAGTATCTTCCCTCAAAAAGCATACAAATCATCCCCTTGAGTTTCTCAGAAAGAAAGCAAAATTTTGTAAGTGGTTTTGATTTTAGAATGCAAAGGGAAACAACTTAAATGAGGGCAGGAATTCATAACTTTTTTTTTATGAGAAATGTTTACATATTAAGTACAAAACAAAATTTCCCACTAATTCTTTATATGTGAATGAACTCTCTGTCACTGTTCCTGCCTACCCAGAATTGTTGTTAACTGCCATCAAGCCCACCTCAGCTTACGGCAGCCCTACAAATAAGAGACTTGCAAGTCATCCTATCATCAACAGCCCTGTTCAGGTCTTGAAGTCTCGGGGATGTGGCTTCCTTGGTTGAATCTATCCATCTGCAAGACAGTCCTCCTCTTTTCCTACTATCCTCTACCTTACCAAGCATCACTGTCTTTTCTACTGAGTCCTCTCCAGAACAACACCAAGTAAAAAAAGCTGTAACTAGCACATACCTACCATATGTTACCTATATGTAAGGACACACTTTATGTAACATTACATGCAGCAAAATCCATGACAAAGCAAGTTCAAAAATTCACATTTTCAAGACATCACTTGATTTCATAAGCAAATAAATTATTTGCACATCCTTCCTCTTCCAAACAATGATTAACTCAGGCAGTTTCCCTTTCTTAAATTCTAACTGTGGCAGTTCTCTTAAAATGTTTAAAGCTTTTGTGAGGAACCTTCTCCCCATGGTGAATGTGTCAAAGTATGATGTGTAAAACTAGCCAGTTTTCTCCCTCTCATATCCATAGATATTAATTATAATAAAACCAACCTTTTGGTGAACATATTGGGCTTACTGTTATGAGTATAAAGATAAAAGGAATTGTCCTGAAAATTCTACTGACAGTACACAGATCAGTTCACATTCCTGCTGACTTTTCTGATGATGGTGGATGAGGCAGAGGGAAAAGACACTAATTACTAAGAGAGAGCAAATAAAGTAAGGAAAGTTGAATGACTAGGAAAATTTAAATGTATTGCCTTCAAAGCACTTAGATGAAAAGGGGAAAATCACAGATGGATAATATTTGTTAATTATTAACTATAAAACCTTAAAAACATGTTCTAGCCAAACACTATCAAGGACTCCAAGATACATAAGCCAAAATACTATCAAGTGCTGTAATACAGCTTAACCAAAATAAATATCATAGTATACAATACATTTAACATGAGTTTGACTTCTTCTATCAGTTATTTACTAAATCTGCATCTTCTAATTTTCAGGTCTATACAAAAACAAATTAGCTAATGAGTCTAGCTGCACTTACTTGGAATTAGTTCCACTGAAATCAAGAGCTACTTTGTGTATCTGAATATTAGAATCTTACCCCTAAATATTGTTTCTATGATTTTAAGTAAACAGATCTAGGCTATCATAAAACATTTTTCTTTATGGGGGGAAAATACAAAAGATTTTTGAAAATCCATTTGATAATCTTTAGAACTAATCAGTTCACATTGACTTTATCTCATCAAAGTGAACGCTCAGAAATTTTATTTATTTATTTATTTATTTAAAAAGATTTATAGGCTGAGTTTTAGAGTACATTTTAAAGGTAGCACACAAAATCAAAACCAGGGGAAAAAAGACACAACAAAGCAGGTATAAAATGGTAAATATAACGTCTAGCCTTTCATTGAATTTACAAGTGAAATAATTCAGCTGAAAAACATGTTTTCAAGTTCTTCAGAAGCTTCCTTGGGCCCTGTTTAGAGTAACACTGACCAATGAGGAACAGATAGATACTACAGTTAAGTGACAACTGCACTAAACTGGTTCAGACCCCATGATGAATTTTCATTCATCATTTGAAAAGGAGAAATTCCATATTAGTGAAAAAACACAAAAAAATTATAATGCAGTTTTTAAAAACCCATAATTTAATTATTCCTAATGCAGTTCTTTAGTATCAGTTCTAAATGCACAAGAATTACTATCAGGTATTCTATAATACATATGTCCCATTTTTGTTGAAATTCTACTTGCCTAAAAGCAACCTCTATTGATCTTGATGTAATTTACTTCTGAGCAGGAATGTATAAGATTGTGTTGTTAATTTCACTAACGTATCCCTCAGTCATGCATTT
Source organism: Iguana delicatissima (assembly GCA_948472985.1). Classification (NCBI taxonomy): domain Eukaryota; kingdom Metazoa; phylum Chordata; class Lepidosauria; order Squamata; family Iguanidae; genus Iguana; species Iguana delicatissima. The sequence continues at coordinate 361,451 of CAOKZL010000108.1, forward strand.
TTTTATTTTTATTAAAATCTGTCAGTATTTACATGTACATCTTCATAAAAAAAAGCACATATTTACTTTTTGACTTGCATAAAATACGATTCTTCTTCAAATTATTCTTCACAGTATCTTAGTCTTAAGGATCTACTATTTTCTTTATAGATCACAAGTAATATACAGTTTAGACCACTTAATTTTTTCTTTAGTTAATCCTTATATTCATTTCTTAGCGTCTATTTTCAACTTCCTATTTTCTCTTGTTTGGATGGATTACTTTTACTATTAAAGTTACCTCTATAACTGTCTTGTTGAAGTTGACATGCCTAATTCCATGAAATTTTCTCATTTTATTAGTCTGTTTCTTTGCTTATTTTCCTTATTTTAGCTTTCTTTTATTAATGTCTGCCAACAGCTTAGCGTAATAATCTCCAAATATTCTCTATATAGTTTTTAACTAATGCCATTTCTCTTTCTTTCTTTCCTTGCTTTTCGCCTTTCATAGCATAGGTTAAATCATCCAATGTCGCATATTCCAGCAGTTTAAACAACCATTCTTCAATTTCTGATACAGCGTTATTTTTGCAATACGTGGCATATGTTATTCTTGCTGCTGTCACCATGTATAATATTGCTCTCCAGTATTTCATTGACATTTTATCTAATTGATGTCACATATTTAGTAAGAAGATCTCTGGGGACAATGGAATACTTATTTGTAAAATCTCTGTAATTCTTTTATGAACGTTTTTCCAATATTTTTTCGCTTTTGGACATAGCCACCACATATGGAAAAAGGTGCCATTTTCTTCATTACATTTCCAACATTTCTTTTCTTTAGTATTGTATATCTTACTCATCCTAGTCGGATCCATGTACCATCTATACATCATTTTGAGATGGTTTTCCTTCAGGTTCTGTGCTAATGTGAATTTTTGGGTGTTTTTCCAACTCTTTTTCCAGTGTTCTAGCTTGATTTCATGTCCTATATTACGGGCCCATATAATCATTGAATCTTTAATCACTTCTGTTTCCTGTTCATGGTTTAGTAAAAATCTACAAAGCTGTGATGTTAAATGCTCCGTTTTCCCAAATATAATCTTCTCAAATTCATTCGGTTGTTTACTTATTTCAAAGCCTTCGAGTTTTAGATCCATTTTATATCTTTCTTTCAATTGCATGTAAAAAAACCATTGGCAATTCCACCCTTCCATTTCTAATTCTTCTCTTAATTTTATTCTTAACACATCTTTCCTTTCTTCAATTATTATATCCGTATAACAAAGCCATTTGTCTTTGGGGTCTTTCCATTTTCCAAACAGTGCTTCATGTGATGATACCCATGATGGAATTCTACTGTAAATCTTCCCTTTAAATATCTTCCATATTTCTAACAACGGACATCTCAAATATTGATTTTTGAAATCTTTATCAACACTTGCTTTATTGTACCATAGGTACCTGTGCCATCCAAATCTTAAATCGGAACCTTCTAGCTTCAGTATTCCTTCATTTTTCAGTGTTATCCAATCTTTTATCCATGTTATTCCGCTTGCATAGTAATATACTTTCAGGTCTGGGATTCCGCAACCTCTTCTTTCCTTTCTATCCGTCTAGATCTTTCATTTTATCCTAGGTTTCTTGCCTCCCCAGATTAAACTGGGTAAGTCCTTACACCATTCTTGAAAACATCTCATATTAATGATTATTGAGAGGTTCTGAAAAAGATAATTCATCTTGGGGAGTGTGTTCATCTTTACTGCAGCCATTCTTCCCATTAGGGATAATTTCAGTTTCCTCCAATTCTGTAATTCTTTTTTTTATCTCCCTCCACACTGTTTTGATAGTTGTTTTCATATAATTCATTGTTCTGTTTTGTGATTACACAGTCATGCATTTTTAATATACCACATTTATAGAAATCCTATGCATGGCTTCTCACAAGTCTTGCTAAGTTCAACACAACTTACTCCAGATTAGTAACTAAGAAGGGTAGTAGTACAGAAACATCACCAGAGGCAAGTTTTTACAAACAGCCATTTCCTAATAGCTGGTCAGCAAGCTCAGACTATCCAAATGGCAAATATAAAATTATCTTCATCATCATCATTAGCATTAGCAGACCAATGGCATTTGTCAACCCTAATGTACGTTTATATTATTTAATACATTCTTAGGTTCATAAGTCTAGTAAAGATGCAAAAATATGGGAGCATGAAATGGTCTTCCAGAAAGACATTTCAAAAAGTAAAAAGTAAAACTGAATTATGGAAATAACAAAATTCAGTGAAGCCATAACAATCCAGTGGTCTAAACCAAATTATTGTCTGTTTTACAGATTACAAATGGAAGACTACTAGCTTGATTGCCACCAGTGAATATCTTAAGAGAAAACTAAGTATATTGATGGTTATAGAGAAAATAAAGCATTAAACAGAATACTGCTCTCACCTAGAAGTTTTCTCATACTATAATGAGACATTAAACAAGTGTGTGTCATCCTAGCACAGGCAGTTCCTCAGGTTCAGATCCAAGCCCATATTTTCTGAAGAACACCTGTTGGTAGAGACATTGCAGCATGACACACCTCATTATGCTTGAAGTGAATAATAAAGGAGTGCTTCATCAGTAACACCAAAATAGTTGTAAAGTTTATTTCTTCAGAAAATCTCGAAGCAGACATGACCTTAATTCATGGAGAATTGTTGAGGAACTTCCATTCAGTTCAACAGAACTTGGTTTGGATGAGGCAACTGAAAATATGCAACTGTAACTCTTACACAGCAACAAATAAAAGTCTCATCTTTACAGCCTATTAATTTCTGCAGACTTTTAGCTCTTGTGGTTGTGAATTCAACCTCAAAAGTAAAACCACAATATTTATATGATGAAACAATGGTTCTTCAGCAAGATTTGACCATACCAGAGACTCACGCAATCTCTTGGCAATCATGCTAGACCAATTAGCAAAAGAAGAACCAAGTTATCAACCCAGAAGGACAGCAAGATCTTTGGGTTTCCCAGAAATGTGCGGAGAAACTGTTTCATGAATGTTCTTCCTCTATAACCTGACTCAGGATCCATGTGAAATCCAATATTATGAATAAGATGTAATGGATTACCCTAGACCAGTTGAGCCAATACCTGATCCCCACTAAATAGGAGAGAAGGACAGAATCAGCTGAACATGGTGAGACTGTTCTAGAGATGTAAAATTTCTGGAAATTTTGAAGATTGGGGAATTTTTTTCCCCAGAGGGACCCCCCTCCCATTTCCCAGGGAAAAAGTGCACTTTACAGACTGAGAGTCAGTTTGCTACTTTAGAAACATAAAATGTGTTATGCATTGATTTAACAAAATTGCAGTTTATTCAAATAAATCGTTACCAACAGAAATGACGTAATTTTCATTTTTTTCTTACAAATGGAACTACAAGGTCCCAAACTGTAAGAATACATGAACTGTAAAGATCCTCTTTTGTTTTGCTAGTTTATGAGAATCAAGCAAAATCAAAGTTAACATCAGCATTACAAAACAAAAGGAAACAAACTTTTTCTCCTCTAGTGCCCCATAGTGTCTAGTAGACGTAAAGCATTCATAATAATAAAAAGAAATATGAACAGGAGACCAGGACCACAATTTACATTGATCTGATACTATAGCAGTACTTTCACTGTTATCTGGTATAAGGGAGCTGGCTCTTTTTTTCCCCAATGCGGTAAGGATTGGTACTACATTTATGCTCTTTTTCTTTCTTTCATGGATCTTACCTTAGACTGGAAAAACAAGCCTTCAGCAACTAAAAAGAGTTTTATCTCCAATTTTTTCCAGTTTTATTCTGATCTATTATGCCTCTGTTTAAGAGGAATGTTTAAAATGAGGGGAAAAAATTTTTCCCTGAATTTTTTCCTTTCTTTTCCTCAGGAATTCACATCTCTAGTTCATTCTCACAGATGCTCTCTGCAGGATACTGAAGGGATAAAATCAGTATCTTAAGACAAACTACCAGGAAAGAAAGCGATAGACTTCACCACAGGAAAAGGCTGGCTCCTAATCCTCAGACTCAGACAAACCCAAGCTTCACCAACTGACTTGTTTCAACAAGAATACAAGTTGTCACAAGGTGCTGAAAAACCATAGGTTGCCATTAGTCACACATTCCCCTATCTAGTGGGGGGGCCGAACAATCTCCAGCCCACAAACTCTTCCTACTTATCTACCTGCCAGCACAAAATTACATTTGTTTTGATTTCAAGTGAATACATTTTTGTTTTCTCAGGTTTTAATATGTTCTACATCTATGTTGACATATTTGTTGTTGTCTTAAGAATACTGTCTGTATTTACTAACATTTGTACTTTGGGCATACAATGAGACAACATGGCTCATTACAATAAAGCCCGGTAACGTGGAAGGCATAAAGAAAAAAGGAAGCCTGAATTCAAGGGGGATAGATTCAATGAAGGAAGCCACAGCCTTGAGTTTGCAGGATCTGAACAGGGCTGCGGATGACGGGGCACACTAGAGGTCTTTAATTTGTAGTGTCATTATAAGTCACAGTCAACTTGATGGCAATCAATAACAACAATTTACTTTTGTGGCTTTATTGTTGCTTTAATTGTTGCTTAGCATATATTTCAAGGGGGGAATAAAAAATATTGTCAAGATACTAAGAAATGATACTGTTATAAAGGTGATCTACTAGCAGGATGGATTCCTACAGTCCTTAATCTAGCAGAGCTTTCCAAAGTTTTCATGTTGGTGACACCATTTTTAGACATGCATCATTTTGTGACACAGTAATTCGGTTTATGTATTATGAATAAATAAATAAATATTTAAAAATATAAATGAAAGATTTTCATATGTTGTATCCCCATACATTTTGCTATTACAATTTATGTATGTGTCTATATCTCTTATAAGGGGTTAGTTACTGACAAACAAATAATACAAGATTATATCAGAAAATGAACAATACCACATACTGCATGCAAAGATGAGAATAAAGTTGGTCTCCCATATCCATGAGGGATATGTTCCCAGACTTAATACAGATTATGTAAAATACAGATAATACCAAACATTATATTTTGATCCTCAGGCTAGCTGAGGTAGTGAGCAAAGGAGACAACTCTATCATCCTGATGGGGCTTGGCAGGCAGTCTCTTCCCTGGGAGTCAAATCTAAGGGGAGTCCCGAATGCTCAGAGAGTGCGCCTCTCTTGGCCAAGGAAGGAGGGGGCATCTCCTTGCTTCGCTAAGAGAGGTGCAGGAAGCCCAACTGTGTCTTGCCATGCACATCTCTTGGCCCAACTATACAGAGCAAGAACCCCAACTCAGGGTGGCAGCCACGGCCCTGGAACAGGTTAGTGGAACCATGGATGCCAGTCATGTAGTTATGGGAGACCTACTGTATTTAATGTTACCAGTCAGTTCAATAGATAAACATATAGACTGCTTAAAACAAAGTGGATTATGAAATAGAATAATCCTTTTCAACAATTACAGACATAAATTTTTTTAAAAAAAAAAGTTAAAACACTGGGAAGAAAAAGTTTTTACGCAAGCTAATCGCAGAGATTTTCAGCAAAGTGAAACGTAACACAGTACTTTCTTATTAATCTTAAACTTATTTTAATGCTTTAAAGAACGTTAAGTGTATCACTTAAAATTTGTCATGCCAACTCAGACCTTAATATGTCTAACAAGAATTTTCAGATATAAAGTTGAGGGCTTTCACGGCCGGAATCCATAGGTTGTTGTGGGTTTTCCGGGCTTTGAGGCCATGTTCTGTCAGTATTTTCTCCTGATGTTTCGCCTTCATCTGCGGCTGGCATCTTCAGAGGATTTGAAGATGCCAGCCACAGATGCAGGCAAAACATCAGGAGATCCTCTGAAGATGCCAACCACAGATGCAGGTGAAACGTCAGGAGAAAATACTAATAGAACACAGCCTCAAAGCCTGGAAAACCCACAACAACCTATAATTTTCAGATAGATTTAGTCCACTTCTGTAACTTCTTGTAACTCAGAACTTCTGTAACTTCTTGGTTACAGCTCAGTTCTGAGCAATTGCTACATATTTTCTCATTAAGTCTACACTTTAGAATTTACAAGAGGTATTTTAAGGCTATTGTCCTTCCCTCATCTAATCTTACTATTCTTCAGGTTCTGTAACAAAGTATATGTGTCAGCTGTTTGAAGGAAGAGGAGAAATACAGAGAAGCCACATCAAAAGGACAGCGGCATTACAATATTTACTTTTTTTACTTCCAAAATAAATCAGAGGTCATCAGAAGAAGGTAAGCTGTTTTTCACAGGCAAGAAAGGCCTTGTAGGCTACTGTCATGAGGACAGCAGAATCTTCCATATGCAGAAAAGCATTTCAGATTTGAGTGCTGAATACGTACATAGTATACAGAGTACGTACACAGTTATACAGAACTACACAGAAGAAATATTATTATCTAATATTGTAGATTATCTTACACAAAAATCCTCAAATTTCACCAGAACTGAGAAACTTGTGACTCTCGATACTGATGACTCCAATTCCCACCACACCACCCACCAGTAACACTTGTTTCTGAGATTAATGACTCCCCATGCTTGCATTGCTGAAGGAGGATTTAATGTGCAAACTAAATGAGGAAGTCAAATGGAGTCCCCATGGAGTTTTCTATAACCTCCCTATTGGTCTGGTTCCCCAGCTTTTTTTGACCCTGATAATTAAATCATGTTAGGGTTCCCCTTCAGTATCACAAATCTTGAATAAGCAAAGTTGTGTCTTAAACAGTCCAACTCGTTCCAAAACAGGAACAGCTCTTCTATTTTTTTTTCAATGTCCCCTCAAATTTCTAGTTTTTTCATCGTTACCACCACCACAACTTCTGTCCCAGAATGATATACTACCAAGTTCACTTCTGTGTTGGGGCAAGAAGTAGAAAATCTTTTTACAGGATGCACTACTTTCTGCCAAGGTGACTTGAGTCCTTTTGAAACTATTCATTTATTTAATATGCTGCCTTTCTCCCAATTTGGGAACCATGACAGCTTACAACAAGGTTAAAACAAGACACAGCTAAAAATATGATGGTACAAAAGTTTTTTTTAAAAAAAGTAATAATCGGGAAGCAAAATAGAAAAATCTTTTTATATTTGATAACTAAAGCCATATTATTATTTGCCAGAGACTGGAAAAAAGAGAAAGTGTCAGAAACAGATCAATGGTTGTATGGGATAAGCAATTTGATGCAAATAGATAAACTCACTATATTGTTAAAAGATAAATCTTTGAACTGATACCGAGAGGAATGAGGAGGCATCTGTAACTACCTGGAAAAGAGATGGGGGGCTATGTCAGTAATGGCGCTGAGAGATTGTGGATAGCTATTACTTTGGAGGCTAGATCATAGAGTCTATTTTATTTTATTTTACTCACTTGGTATTGGAGATATTCATCAATACGAAATTGATAACTATATGTAATTTTTGTACTTCTGGTATATGTAATTTTGTAATTCTATTAGGTTGTTTTGGCTTCTTTTTATATAATGCGTTTTCTTTTCTTTTTCTTTGTGTTAGTGTATGTAATTTGAAAATAAAAGAATTTGAAGGAAATAATAGTAATAATAATAATAATAATCTTACCACATTAAAACATCACCAATTTCAAACATTATATAATAATTTGAAGATATAACAGTAAGGAAAGAAACACAGCATGCACATACCATTAAAAGACTATAAATCACCAAATATCAAGGTATAAAACAACATTTTCCGTACAAGAGAAAATATAGCTTGTTTGGCTGCTGAGGACAACCCATTTGGCCTGCTACCGTGCTAGCCAAAGATCTGTAAACATTTTCTCAATCCTTGCCCATGCCATGCTGTGGTGTTATAAGTACACACCAGCATTCTTTAGAAAGTGAGAATTATCTTTAAAAACAAAACAAAAACAAAGATATAATTACAGCACTGCCCCGTGGCAATATTCAATAGCATCCCAAAGGTGGGATAGTGATGTTGCAAGGTAAACTCCCTGGATGAAAGAAGCAGAAGTGCTATGTACCACATACAGGCAATCTAAGGCAAGTTTTATAAGCTAGGACCTTTTTGCTGTCACTTAGATTTGATCATCACACAAGACAAAGTATAAAACTACACTTAAAAAAACAAAAACAATGCAAAGTTGGAGTTTTTTTGGAAAAATAAAACAACTGTATGGTTTGATATCACACTTACTGGGTTTCTTTGGCTAGAATATGTTGAATTACTGCCATTCTCTCTAATAAAAATATTAAGACACTAACAGGAGAAACAACAAACAAAATAAAACAGAAGGAATAAGTCGTTTTGGGTTAAAATAAGATACCAGTGGGAATACAATGGTATAATTACACTAATGGAAGTAGTTCTATCAGAGGAACTAGGAAGAAGATTCCTTTTCTCTACCCAGTTCTCCACATACCTTTCTGCCCTGGGAAATCCTCTAGAGCACAGCTAAGGGTGATGAAGAAAAACGAGAGAAAATATCCCATGGCACGAGTAAAAATATACTGCGTAATACTGGATTTAACCCACAGAACGATGAGACAGAAATAAATAATGACGTCCAATGGTCAGACGCTCCTACTTACTGAAGTCCTTATGTTGAACACATTATTACAAGACTATGCAGCTTTAGAAACAAGGTATCAAAAGCTGCAGGTTGTAGTGCTATAGAAAAAGCTATGCTTTTCCAGAGCCAACTATTAGAGACCAAAGGCAGAAGTGACAAACTCAATAACGTAACATTCATACTATTGGCATTCTATTAGGATAACCTGTACTGCCACACAAAACAAACATTTAATATCCAGACAGGCAAAATTAGAAGCTGTAGTTAATTCTAAACTTGCAGAATGGAACAGAACAAATATATATTCATTTGTAAAAGGATTAGCAGTTTCTATAATAAACTGTTTCTCTCTTTTAAAGGGTAATTTAATAAAAGGTATCACTTTATCTTGTTTATGTGGGAAGCACAGACTCATGCAAGACTGGCTTACATGCATTAACTATTACTTTTCTCATACAATCAAGATAAATCAACAAAGTCCACTTCAATAAACAAATGTTATCACAAATTAACAGATGCATACGCATGTCTCCTCACGGGAAAAAATGTGAACATGGTGAGAAATTATATGCAAAAATACACACTGGAATAAGTACATTAGAATCAAAATGTATATACACTTATGACAACATGCATCTGATCAAGTCTAGTCCACAGAGATTAATAAAATAATACATTTGTTGATCTGTAAGGTGACATTTATTTTATTTATTATTTATTTATTCAATTTGAACCCTGCCTGTGAGCTTTTAGGCCAGTGTGACAACAGCAAAAGAGGAACACAAGACTGTTACTTTTACAAAACACTACCATGGCTATTTTTATCTTTCTGTTTTAACTGTTGTTAGCTGCCTTGAATCCCGAAGCTGGGGAAAAGGTTGGATGCTAATAATAATGTCTGGAATCCTGTTGGTTACTTCCAGGTACAGTAGACCCACTGGATTTATTGTTGTTGGGTGATTCATCACATACTTAAATCCAGCAAATCTGATGGGATTTACAATAGGATTTAAGCCAGTAAAAGAACTAAAAGATGATGATGATCATGATGATCATGATCATAATGATGATCATGACAATGGCTATCACTTTGGAAATTACTACAAGTGAGATGGCCACAGTTCAAGGAAAGATAAAAGGTTGCATGGTTATAGCATGCATTAAAATGAAATGGTAATTCTAATCTATTGCAATTCTAAACAATGGCTCAGAATGTGTTCAAAGGACTGGCAGGATTGTTTGAAGGACACTGCCTAAGGATCTCCACATGAACCAGTAGGGCTTTTGGCACCAAGTAACTTTCACCTCTGGCTGGCAAAATATACATTGTTACTATAGCACAGAGAAAGCATATGTTAGCTAACCTATCCAGGTTTTCATATTGTCATTTCTCAGAATAATAGTATACGGAGCTGACAACAGTTGAAAATGATTTGTGAGATTAAAAGACATTCAATGATTTCCAGTGAAGATTGGTGCACTCGCTCCCCTTCTGAACAATCTGGTAATACTGAAATCGTAAAATGCAACTGTACAACCACTAACAGGTTCCACAAATTAAAAAGTCTAGAAAATGCTAGTAATGGCAAATAAAACTTCTATGACCAGAAGGGAGCATTTGCAGGAATGGCCTGAGGTTCTGAAACAGGAAAAAGATACCAGATTGATCTTGAACAACATTTCCTGTGTTTTTATTTGAAGTTATCCCTAGGCTCAGAATGAATCCTAAGCAAGTTTACATTCAAAGCAAGACAAACTGCAAACCATTGCACCTTCATGTCTCCTTGTTAATGATCAGAGCATTATATGGTGTATCTTGAAACAGACAAAACACAAGAAAAGTCCTATGAAGTATTTTGAATATTTGAAAAAGTGAAGCCAGTCATTTTAAAATATCAGCAAGAAAATCAATGTTTCAGTTTCAGAAACATACTGGATATACTATCAAATATTTGAAACACATTTGCCTGAAAGACAATAAATAGATCCTATATAGAATAACTCATGATTGCTGCATAATCAGTCTGTGGTTCTAAAGGCTTACAGCTTTCACTATCATCAATGGAATTAATCAGGGCCTGTCGCCCTACAAGCTTCAGCACCGTGCTGTTCTTGAATTGCTTCAATATTCCTTTAAATTTCTTTTCTTTCAATGCATTTCCTCAACGCTGTCTGTCGCCCACACTCTCAACTATCCCAAATAACAGTTGGAGCTTTGACTATGTCCAGAGGCAGTTCTGTAGGCCAATAAGAACATGGCCAAAACAAGGCACACTTCTGCATCTTTGCCTGTCACCTCTCAGAATGAATGCCACTCAACTGTCAACAGCAGATGTTTAAATTGTCAGGAAACCAGTAAATAAAATCCAGAAGTAGGAAAATAGAAAATAGTTACATAAAACAGTCAGTTTTCTTTCAACAGTCAACATTTTTTGTTTGACAATATGTATGGGATGTGCAAAATTTAATATTAGCTAATTTTGGAAATCATCCATACTTTTCTGCTTTAAAACACAGTCACTACTTCAGTACTGGATTTAGTGGGATGTTGCAGATATTCTGACAATTTAATATGCCCTAACTTCTCTTACATCAAACAAAGAGAAGAAATTTGTCTCCCAATGCTCTGCTGGTGTTGCAGTTTATTAACACAAGCTTATCTAAGTAATATGATCCATAAAGGTATGGCAATACTGCAACAGAAGCAAATGTGGCCAATGAAATGTATACAAAGGAAATAGAAAAGAAACACAAGACAATGTCAACAGCAAGGAAAATCAAAGGGCCATCTGATAACACCATCAGATATATCAAACCAAGAGATTTCTATATTGACAAAGCTCACAACAATAATATTACTAGGAATCGTAGGAATAAGGTGAACAAAAGCGGAGAAAACCATGTCAGTGGTAATCATAGGCATTAAATAGAAATTAATGGCAGAAAAAACGACGACTTTTTCGTGGTTCTACTTTCAAAGGAGAGAGCCAGTGTGGCGTAGTGTTGGACTACAACCTTAGAGAGCGGGCTTTGATTCCCCACTGACCACAGGACTACCTCAGATGCCTCACACACTCTCAGCCCCAGAAAACCCTGTAATAAGGTCACTAGAAGTCAAAAACAACTTGAAGGCACACACCACCACCACCACCAAACTTTCAAAAAAAGTTATGAAAAATAACTAGATTCTCAAAATAGCTCTGAACACTATAGGAGATATGAAATCAAGAAATGAACCCGTGAACTTAACAAAGGCCATCATTCCAATGTTATCAAAAGCCATCATAAAGAAAATGATTGCCCCAACAATTGTGAGGTGGGAAAAACATGGCAGTAAATGCAAGCACAATAATGAAACTGAATCACCTTCTTGTAATGGTGATGATAAAAATGGCAGGAATGACAACAACAAAAAAAGGCCATTAGAAAGAAACTGTGGTAACATCAAGTATAATGGAAGTTGTCTTAATGGATGTGCCATTCCACTAGCACATGGAAAACAGAAGACTTATCATACCAACACAGAATAAAACATAGGAACAATAATAATAAAAGGTGTAAGCAATGTGGGAAGCACATATGCAAAGGCGGTTTGCAGTAATGGTGCCACATGGAAAGCTGTAGATGGTTTTAATAGTCTAGGGAAAGAGTGTGGTGGTAAATAAGGAAAGCAGTTTCTAGGCCAGTATAGAAGCAGTAAAAGAGATGGAAATGGCAGAACTGAATGCGAGAACACAGAAATGGCAGCAGCTCTGAAATTATTATGGGAAGAACAGTGAAAGTATGAGTGATGGATGGTGACAACGGCATCCGTGAAGGAGTCCATGGAAGCGATAAACAAGCAAGCAAGATGGGTGGAAGCTGTTGACGAAAAAGGAAGCCACCACAACATGGTAACGGTGCAGGCTACAAAGGTCATCACGATGGTGGCAACAGCACGACACACACTGTGGTGGCGGAAGCGGCGTCCATAGTGGCAACGGTTATGGCGGCAACAGGACAGGATAAGGGTGGCACAGCAACTAGAGAGAAGCAACAGCGCCGACTGGGAAGGAAAATGTGAACAGCAAAGGTCACAAAAGCGACACAGGCAATGGCGGGGCAGCCTTTGACACTGGTGGCCGGAAGGTCATGATGCACAAGGTGGTGGCCCAGCAGGCCAGCAAATGGCAGTGGCTGCACAAAGGTCACAAAAGGTTACTGGCCAGTGGCCAAGGCCAGGCCACTGGCCACAGTGGAAGGGGTGAGAGGTGGGGCCCTACTCCCCTGGCGTTCCCCCTCCCCTATTTCGCCCTCACCTGGCCAGGCAGGAACCTGAGCTGAGGAGGCGGCGGCGGAGGAGGAGGCCGGGGCCCACGGGGTGGCGGGGGCGCTCTTGGCGGGCTTCTCCTACACAGCTGCTCCTCTCGAGCCAAACCTGGCTAGTTCCCCTCCCCTGCTGCCCCCTCCGTCGCGCCGCTGCCCCCCAACTTGTCTCGGCCCGCTTCAGGCCCCAGCCGCCGCTGCCGCCAACGACGACACCACCTCCTCCCCCTCCATGGCCGCCGCCGCCGCCGCCGCCGCTTACCCGGCTAGCGCTGCCGCCGCCGCCGCTGCTGCATTGTGGGAAGCGGCCGCCTGAGCCGCGGAGTCGCCTCACTCGCTGCCGCCGCCGCCGCCGCCGCGCAGACGACCGACTCCTGCCTCAGCCGCCGCCGCCACCGTCGCCATGGGGGCCGTCACCGACGGTGAGCGACACACCACCAAGCCCCGGCGCCGGCGGCCTCCTTCCGTGCCCTTCCTCGCCTGCCCCGCTCCTCGGACGGGCCCGCCTCGCTCGTCTCCGCCGCCGTCTCCCTTCCCCGCAGCGAGGCCTTCCCGGCCGGGCTTTCCCAGCCGTCGCGGCGCTTGGGCTCTGGCCCCCGTGGCTGGACGCCTCAGCTTTGGCAGGGACGGCGCCTGTTATTCTGGCCCCCGCTCCGGCCTTAGGTCTCCTCGACCCTCCTGAGGCTCAGCCCCCGCTTCCTGAGGCCCAGAAACGGCCTTCGCTAGTCGGGAAGGGCGGTTTCGTCTGCCTTCATTTTTGTTTTCAAAGGACCTCGTGGCCCTAAATGCGAGGGGGGCTGTTGTGGTTGTTTTGAATTACTGTGATTCCACCCCCCCCATTCATAGCTTGAAAGTAGCTTTCAGGTAACCCCATTCCCCCAACCTAGCCTTTCCTATTATTATTATTATTATTATTATTATTTTTAGTTAAATGGTGCTGTCAGACTATAGGCACAGAAGAAGGGAGTCTGGTAAGGCTAGAAAAAGCCCTGTCTCAAGGAAGTTACAGTCTGAAATAGCTGAAAAATTAGAGGGGGGAGAAAAAGGAGAGAGGCCTTCAGGCCTTCTGCACTATTATTCCACTTTCAGCCTCCTGTGGAATTCTGGGGTTTGTAGTTTAGTGAGGCCAAAGAGCTCTGGGGCTGAGAATTACAAGCCCCGGTATTCCATAGATGATTGTCAGTGGAATAATAGCACTGTAACAGTGTGGTACTGAAAGGTCCTTAGAGTGCTGCCCAAGAATGTGGCAAATGCTATTTGCACCTATGCTAAACTTGATTTTCTGGATGTAGGGCGTCTCTTTGACTCCATCTTTATTGCATTTCCATCAAATGACCAAAACTGTACAGTTCTATATGGCCTTTGGTTTCTAAAATGGTCTCTTTATTTTTAAATTGGCTTTTAAGATAATTTAAATCTGTTTTTTTTAATAGTGCTTTCTATTCACTTATTGCACATAACTTTGGGGGTCCCTAGCAAGCTGAAAAGCAGTTGACAAATGCTTCTAATAATTAAAACTCAGACTATAGGCATTTTAACATCTATCTGTACCCCATATGCATAAGTTGTATTTAGCTGCATATCATCTCCAGGAAGGTGGGTTGGGGGAGTAAGTTCATGCCTGCTGGCTATCCATCTGATGTCTGTGGAGGCCTCCAAACCAGTGAAGAGAACTGCAGGTGTACAAGATGTGTGGGGATGGGTTCTCTGTATATAATCAGGGGTACTTTTTATACAGGCTCTCACTCATACAGCCCATGACTGGGATCACATATCATGACAAGCCGCTATTCTTGAGAATTCTGGTATAAACTGTGAACCAGGTGGTATGCCAGTATATGCTGTCCCTTTACTTCAGCTGCAAGCGGGAATTGCTAAACAAACCCATGTTCCTTTCATCTGTGGTTTGTCACGATGTCCTTGCAATCTGGCTTGTGTCTTCTCTGACATCAGATAAGTAACACATGATGTCTTTATTATTAGAGGAGATACAAATTAGCTAACTTGATTCAGCTGTCCCAATAAACAAACCACGGTTGAAAGTTATGTGGCTTACCTACTGCAACTTGCAGTAGGAGCGATCGGACGCCAGCATGTTGCCTCTACAGTAAGTTGGAGTTCTCAAGAATTCTGCCTTAATGGAACCTAAATGCACCCTCAGTGTGTTAATAGTTGTTTCGAATCCACAGAGATTGTGCCAGTAGCTGTAATCTTTTTGTCTCCTAGGGCTCATATGAGACTCCAGGGTGGCTTTATTTATCGCCAGAGATTCAATTCTTCTTGCTAAGGGATCCCTATTCCTCATTTTCTACTGGTCTTCTGTGTTGAGAATTTAAAGAATATTTGATTTTGAGAGGCCAATAAACTCCCTCCCAGGTGCCATGTATGCTCTTAAAATTGTTTTTATTTTTTGCATATGGTCTTTTCCATATTCCCTGGTATCATTTTTCTAACACACACCTCAGATTTTTCTGTTTCTTTCTCCAGATAATAATAGTAATAGTAATAAGTTTCTGGCTTGACACTCAACATTGAAGTAGGATCCAGATTTCTCATTTATAGTAAATATACAGTGTACTTCAAAGTCTGGAAAAGTTTCCTTTTTGGATAACACCATGGTATCTAAGGAAGGAGCGGGGAAACTTTGGCCCTTCAGATATTTTGGATTATAACTTCCACAGTTATATCATTGGCCCATGTTAGATGGGATTATGGAGTTGGAGGCCAAAACATCTGGAGAGCTGTGAGTTCCGCATTTCTGCTCTCAGATTGTTGTCTATTTATTTGAAATATTTATAGCTGACCCTTTAGCAAAAAAAAAAGGGGGGGGATCCCTGAGTGGCATATCCAGTTAGCCATGCATAAACTCCATTAATTTCAGTAGTGCTGTTTTCTAAGTAGACTTGTGTAAGATTATGCCCCATGTATGAGACTATATGAGATCAATTGCTGATGTAAATCAGCTAGTGTAATTTTTCTTACGGTGTGCTGGTTCAAATAGGAAACACTACATCTCAGTCTTTCCAACTAAGTAAACTCATTGAAATTAGGGCCTTCTTTTTTTTAAGTGAACAGGTTTAATAATTACTGATACTGTCTGTGACCATAATGAACTTATTGGCATTGTTCATTTAAAGATACTGTTTCTTCTATAGATGAAGTTATTCGCAAGCGGCTTTTGATTGATGGAGATGGTGCCGGTGATGACAGACGAATTAATTTGTTGGTGAAGAGTTTCATCAAGTGGTGCAATTCTGGATCTCAGGAAGAAGGGTATTTTGCTGGCTTATCAGTAAATGGAAACTAGGAGCAGGAAACTAGGAAACTATCAAGCACCAGTGCTCCATAATATCTGTTAACATTAAGGGAGCATAGCAGTTGTGTCCAATGACATTTAACCATGAAGTTTGAATATGCAGTTTATTACTGATATATGTCATTGGACATAAAAGAGAGAACCTTTTCCAGAAAACAAATATTAAAATAATCTAAATGTTGTAGTGAAGCATAAATGGCTGGAAAAAAGTATGATATACAAGTTAGGTTGACATTTTCAAGTATATGTTATTCAGCACTCTCTATAGAACTGTGAATGTTTTTGGCAGGCATTGGTACTGAGTTCTGTAATAAGTACTGAATAATATATGGACTAACCAAGTAGAATGCCCTGGAATGCAGTACCTCCAAGAAAAACAAAAAGAAATCTTATAGATGAAAATGCTTTCGAGAGTTGTCATGTGGAATCATTTTTACTGAAGTAAATGTATAGTTGCTACCTGTTTGTTTTGTTCAGTTTCAAATGCCTCTCTTTGAAATTGCTTTTATTGCAGTATTATTGCATTCCTGGCATTGGACTTGCTGTGTTTTGCTTCTAGGAAAGTTATATTCTTCCTACACATAATGGATCAATTGCTGTGCAAATGACATGTAGAATGTTGATGACACAATGTTATTCCGGTACTGGGACCCAGGATATATCTTTGGATGTCACCTTATAAGAATCATATTTAAGTGCTTTGAAGACTGAATGTTTCATCATATCACTCTAGCACGTGAAAATTTTGCTTAAGTTTTTTTTAAGTGGATCCATCAAGGAAAAAACAGACATATTTTAAACTTTCGTAGAGAACTTGTGTGTTATTTCAGGTTTTTTCTAGATAAATGACAAATGACATTATGACTGTTGTCAACAGTGTTCTCATTATGTGTAGATTAGACATGACAATATTGT
Organism: Iguana delicatissima; assembly: GCA_948472985.1. Taxonomy (NCBI): domain Eukaryota; kingdom Metazoa; phylum Chordata; class Lepidosauria; order Squamata; family Iguanidae; genus Iguana; species Iguana delicatissima. Next base: position 378,597 of record CAOKZL010000108.1, read on the forward strand.
CTTTGAATAGGAACTTCCAAAGTTGTTGCACAAAAACTGAAATATAATTGGGTCCAGCAGATAGTGATGGTATGAAACAAACTTCATCAGGGGTAGGAAGCTGTTAGGAAAAGCCTAGAATATGTGATACTCTTTCAAAGTTGCTTTGGAGAACTGCATTAACCAAGAAAAATATAGCATATTAATTTATTAAAACAAGCTGTTTAAGTTGTAATTTATTTATTGTTGATGAATACTTCAAGCAGTGAAAATTCATTCAATATAAAATATAAACAGCTTAGGGCTGTCAACTAATGAATTGTTTTTAGTATTTTATTTATCATTTGGTTAATGATAAATGGAACCATTCAATTTAAATAGATTAAAATTTTACATATTACATGAAGACTATTTATTGGTTTCACTTACTTTCGTTATTGCTGAGAGTCTAAAAGGAGTTCAAGCATGCTCCTCAAACTTTCCATTTATGGGAGAATTAAGCAGTTTAATACATATGGTTTAAGGAACATAACTTAACTGCTTTAAGGATGAAGCATCTTTGCTGCTTTGAACCACAAAATGATAGAAAATCCAGTTAGAAATGTAGTTTTGAATATATATAGAAAAAGATTTGAGACAGGCATTGGAGTTGTTGCTTTGCTTCCATCAGTTGCTGTTTTCACTATAGTGCCTACTCTAGTAAGCTTGTTGTAATTAAGATTGTAAGTTGTGTAACCCTTAACCTGGAAGTAAGTGCCATTGATCTCAAAAGGATTTCTAAGTAAATCTGAACAAAGTTGTACTGTCAGGCTACAAATCTGTATATATTTATGTGGGAGTAAGTACATATGGAATCTAAGTTAGCACAATTAGGATTGAGCTACATGTGGTCACGATAAGTTAAGAGATATTTTCTTCCCTCACCCATTTTCTAGGACAGAAAATATAACAGCAGCCCGTCTTCTTAATCAGTTTTTTGTCTAAAGAATTACACACAAGAGTAGAATGTGGTGCCTTTTAAACTATTTTTAAAAGTTGCACTGTAGACCAAGCCATTTGCTTTATGTATCCTCGGAAGTAGTGCCTTCTTGTCTGCTGTTGAGAAGCAGGTTGAAAGAGAGATTCCATCTTCCTTTTGCATGTATTCCCTCCCTGAAATTAAATGATATCACTTAACCTAGACATTTGCAAAATAAAGAGTAGAATAAGAGATTGGTATTACTGCCATTTTTTAAAAAAAAGCTTCTTATTTCATAAAACCAATAGTAGAATACAGAAAACACCAGTTAAGATCAAGTGCTTTTGAGAGTGAATACAAAAATAATGTTCATTTATATTAATTGACAGCAAGATTCAATTCAAAGTAGAACCTCTAGGAATCATTGCACTGCAACCATGTGATAATAACTTATTGAAATGCATTAATACAATAACTCCTTTCTCTGTTCTTTTAGTTACACTCAGTACCAGCGCATGCTGAGTACTCTGTCACAATGTGAATTTTCAATGGGGAAAACCTTACTTGTTTATGACATGAACCTGAGAGAAATGGAGAACTATGAAAAAATCTACAAAGATATAGGTACACAGCTGATTCTTTATTGATTATTAGTCCCATAGGCAAAGTGCAGTTTTAGAAAAAGAACAAGCATTTCAGAGATTTTCATGACAGCATTAGGTATCTCTTTAACCACATAAAGTACCATCTATTCTTGCCACAATATTTTGAAGTAGATAAGCTTTATGGTGTTTAAATTGACATCTAAAGCTGTGAACTTATTACCAGGAACAACTTCTTGGGTTTTTTGGGAGCTTATCCTAGATGAAGCTCATTCCTGGCAAATCTTGGGCCTGGCCACAGTTATTCATATACAGGTGATCTGTTGGATTAGTTCAGCTTATTGTATATAGAGGTGAGTTTGAAAATAAGTTTCAGTTCTGCATGCTATTATATAATTACTAATTGGAATTGGGCAGTATGTGCAGATCTTGCTAGTGCTTTGCCAAATTCATCAGTTCCTAGTTGAGTCCTGGTTTTGACCTTTAAAGTCCTTCATGGTTTGGTGCCAGAGTGCCTGAAGGCTCTTGTTCCCTCATGTGCCAAGTTCACGATATTCTAAGGTCCTTTACTAGGAACGATGTAGTGGAGGAAGATCTTTTCAATGGTGGCACCCTGTCTACAGACTGCATTCCCTAGGGAGGCTCATCTGGCACCTATATTGATGTGGTTCTAACGCAAGTTATGTAGTTTTTTTTGTTTTTCCAGGACTTTTTGTCTATTCCATTTCTAATTTGTTTCATTTGTGCATTATTCTTATGCTGCTTTAATATGTTCATTGTTGATCTGTTTTATTATAGACATTACTATTATTTATTTTTGTTGTTGTAAGTTACCAAAGAACATGGTTATAAGGTAGTATATAGAGTAGTGTATATTTATAGGTTAGTGTATAGGGTGGTGTATAAATATTTAAAATAATAAAATCCTACATCCTCATGCAAAACTTTGTCCAGTAAAGATGGCATATTTTATTGAATGTATTACAAATATATCTTCTTTTTGTCAGGCATTTTTACAAAGATATTAATTTCAGTAGATTCAGAGCGCTCTGACAGTAATTACAGTATTAGAATACACAGTATATTATGATTTATAGACTTACAATTACTAGAGATGTAACTAGAAAACCAAGTGTTTTGTATAATGTTGCCACTTTTGGTACAATTTTTTGGTATTTAATAAATAGGGATTTTGACATTTATAGATTACTGTCAAAATCACTTTTAATTGTATTTCTTTTGAAAGAAAATAGCATAGCTGCAGCACATGAGAAGATTGCTGAATGCAAAAAGCAGATTCTTCAGGCAAAAAGAATACGAAAAAATCGCCAGGGTAAGAATTTATTTACAGCTAGCAATTGTTTTATGAAGGAGTATGTAATAATATCTGTCACTTATGGTGAGGGTTCTAAATTATCATGATTATTTTAATCTTTTATGGAAGGCTTGGTTGTTAAATAGTGAGCAAGCCTGTATATGACAGAGCAAACCACAGAATGCCTATTCTTTTGATGTGCCTGCAGTGATGGAAAAGAACAGTGGTGGAAAAGGGCTACTCATGATGTGTGGATATATGTAGAAGAGATTTCAGTGCAGTTTTTTTTAGGACTGATGATCCTGTAGGTAATGGTCATGCAAATCAAATATAACTTGGAAATTGATGTCTCCTACAGTGAAAGGTAAGGAGAATACATGTATTGAGAAGGGAGATTCAGGTAAAAAGGTATCATATGGGAAAATAGTAGGAAGTGGTGGTTGTCCCTTGTTATAAAGTTAAAGGGGAATATATTGATAAGCAAGGCAGTTGAACCATAGTCTATATCATTGATCATCCTCATTTATTTTAATGAAGAGTTGTTAAGAATATACATGTGTTTCTATGTTTTAATTGTTTCAAAACTTAAGGATTGAGCAAGCTCTAAATGTGTATTCAAAATTAAGTGAAATAATATTTTATGTCATTGGAGTTAAGCTGAATGTGATTCTTATAATCACTTTGTTCCTTTCAGAGTATGATGCTTTGGCAAAAGTTATACAGCATCATCCAGACAGGCATGAAACTCTGAAGTAAGTATGGTCTCAACAACTGATACAAAATAATATAGTTTGTTAAAGATGCAGTCATATTTTCCTAAGTCGAGTAGCATAAGCTAAGAATTACTGATATATAAACAATAGATCAGAATAATTTGGAAGTATATTCTAGAAATTAGTACAAAAGGTAAGAATGCTCAAATGTACTAAAGAAAGCTTCTAATAAACAACATAATGATAGTCATGTTAAATTATAATAATCACATGACAATAATCGCTGTCAATTGTGATCATGCAGAGACAGACACTACACTTAAAGTTACCTCTGGTTGCTCTGTTCCCTCATCTGTTCTTTCCTATCTGAAGGATTGGTCTGTACAGTTCTCCCCCCACATTTGCAGGCTTGAGTTTCTCAGGTTTGATTATTCATGGTACCTGCTTGCTTCCCCCCTTCCTGCCCGCAGCTGCCAGCGGAATTGCGCTGGCAGCAGGCAAGGGAGTGAAAGGGAGGGAAGATCTCCCCTCCCCTGCTCTCCTGCCACCACTGCCCACCAGATCATTTGGGTGGTGGCAGCGGCAAGAAAGCAAAGCAGAGATCTTTCCTAGACCACTCTTTCCTGCCCTGCCCCCACTGGTGTGATTGTGATTGCATGGGTGGGTGGGGAAGATCTTTCCCTGGCCACTCTTTCCTGCACTGCCCCCACCTGCATGATCGTGATTGCCTGGGTGGTAGCGGTGAGAAAGTGAAGCTGGGATGATCTTTCCCTGCCTGCTCTCTCTTGCACTATCCCCACTACCACAATCTGCCCCCATCATCATGATCACCATCAGGCAGGTGGGGGCGGTGATAAAGCGAAGCGAGGAAGATCATCTCCCCATGCTGTCCTGCCACTGGTGCACTCACAGGCGGGAGGGGGACAGAGAGAGTAAAGGGGAGGGAAGATCTTCCCCCTGCTCTCCTGCATAGTTACCACAGTTATTCGCAGTGTTTTGACTGTTCTATTTCGCTATCTCCCGCAAATATGGAGGGCTTACTGTACTTCTCAGGCAGACATAGTGCTTCTGGGATTCCTCCTCCATCACTTATAGAATCCAAGAATTCTGCAAAAATAATGTTCCAAGCACCATCATCTATGACAGAATCTGCCTCAGTGTAGGGATATCTGAAAGCTTGCAGTCAACATCTTGTCAGTTTATTAATTGAGGCTTCATTATGGCAAGCTAGGTCTCACCTTCATGTCAAGAATCTCTCCTGGACAATGCTATGATTGACCAGAGTATAGATACCTGATTGTAAAGTAGCAGGGAAAAAGTTCTCAACCAAGGTATATAGTTCCTTTATTTAACAAAGCTTTAGTATATAAAATCAACTGCAAAAAGAAAGGAAGTTATAAATAGCACCATTAAGCATAGGTATTCATACCAATATATGCCAGTACCAACCAGATCTGTACCTCAGGCTACAGCGACAGATTTTCTGGCCAGGAAAACCTGTGCCTCTGTGGTCTGGCTGTGCTTTTTTGTAAGATTGCCACCAGACACAAGCATGGCTTTACAGACTTCAAAGCCACATGTCTCCAGGTTTTGATAGTCCGCAAAGCTCACTTTTTAGTACCTGGTAATAATAAAAAGCGTGTGATATACAGTGTATTCCTCTGTATATGTGAGGGTTCACCTTGAATCCTGGAATTTGTGAATGCTGACATCCCATTTATTCAGTGGCAGCAATGTGCACATGGATACTTCAGTATGTCTACGTGCAGATCACCACCATTTTAGGTATAGGGACGTGATACTTTGTGTGAGCTGGAAATTGCACGTGTGAAGATCGCAGGTAAGGTGGGCTCACTGTATGTTCATTTTTGTTATAAGACAGGGCATAAATGTGTGCTGGCAATATTTAATCCCAGCTGGCCAGTCTAATTGTCCCAGTGTCCTTTCTCTGAACCATGTAGATACCTGTTGTCCACTGTATGCCCTTCTACAGATGAGTTTACTTACTCAAGATTTGCACTACGAGGCCGTTTCCTCATAATGTTGCTGTCCCGTGATGGGGTACATTGTTGGCAGTCCGCGAGTCGTGCTTTCACATGACATTGCAGTCCCACTACCAATGCGCCCCTTACCCGTCACGATTGCAGGATATTCCATTAACAGAAAAAATCCATTAATGGCCTGCAATCACACAGTGCTCCCGTTGCTGGTGGCCATGCAGAACAGGTAGAAGCACAATGTAGGCACTTCCCTCCCCAGTGCAGCATGGGAAAGAGTCTGGCTGCACTGCTGAAGGGAGGCATGTGTTGATCACGCTCCCATCCACAGGCAGCTGGCTGGGTGCAGAGGGGAGTGTTGCGGACATGTGCCCATCCTGGCAAAGGTGCTGCTAGAATGACGCCGCAACAGTGTTGGAAAAGGGTAAGGTAGAGAAATGGCCTCGGTAGTGGACTGCTTCCCTTTTCTTCTTTGCTATTATTTTTAATAAGGAGTACCATATATCTTATCTGTTTAGTCTCTTGGCAGCAAGCTCAGCTGAGCTCGGCTGAGAGAAAGAATCGTTTCAGGATTCGTGCTCTTCATGGCTGTGGCCATTTCTGCACTAGACTGGTATAGTGCTATTATTCCACTTTCGACATCCTGTGAAATCCTTTGCCCCTCCCTAGACTGCAAACCTCAGTATTCCATAGGATGTTGAAAACGGAATAATAGCACTAAAGCAGTCCAGTGCAGAAATGGCCTATGAGTTCTTCCAAAGAATTTTCTACTTCAGGCAGTCACAACTGGGTAGTATCTGCCACATATCAATGAGATTTGTAATTTCCATTCCCTTCTGGGTTCTTAGTAATGCTGCTGCACTTTCCCAGAGCCTAAGGAAACCTAGCTCCTTTTGTTGCTGCCTCTGGCAAAAGGAAAGGGTGAGGAACAGATGCAGTAAGGGCTCGGGGTCTGGATCATGGCCAGATTATATTATATCGTGACTCCAAACTTGGGAGATATTTAGGCTCCTGTTGTAATAAGTTTAAACAACCCAGACAGGGGAAGTCTATACTCCAGATTTTTCCTGAGCTTTGACTATATCATTGCCCTTTCTATGGTGACTTAGTTCTTATTTTCAAGGCACAATAAGAACTTCCTTGTACCACAGTAAGTATACCAGCTGAAAATTTAGGAACTGCTGCACAGTATTAGTAAGTTAAGTTTGTCCTTATCTCCTGGTCATTTGCGTACCTACCTGCTGTAAATTCTGTGAGTGTATCCAGAGCTGCATATAATCAGATATTGATGGATGAATTTAAGTCGTTGAAGATGAGCCAGAGCACCTACATGCTTAGTTCAATCTTGGCTGATAACATCTAGCAAGAAAAGTATAGCCATTTGTGTGTCCAGGAGGACACGATTGCTTTTTTCTAGAGGGAGTGGTCTTGGCCATCTTGAGCGAGGTGATCATGAGAGCACTCCTAAGTCCACTCTTAAAGACTCGTTGGACTATGAGGATTTTTTGGACTTCTGGCTGGTCACAGTATTCCCATTCTTGAGCAAGGTGCTTGGGGAAATGGTCCAAGTGCAACTCCAAACATGCTTAGATAATAATCTCTATCAGTCTGCCTTTCAGGCCTGGATTTGATGCAGAAACAGCCTTTCTCAAACAAGAATAAGGGAGTGCATCCTTGTTAATTTTTCTGGGCTTCTCAGCAGTTTTTGATAGCACCAATCCATAACTTTCTGAACTGGAAGGTGTGCTTATAGAAGGTGGTGCTGGGGGACTACTGTGTAGCCCTGCAGCAGTTCTACTGTAATGTTTGTTTAGCAGATTTTTAATCTGTATTTCAGGTTTATCAACTTTTCCAAGGCAGCTAGCAAGAGTTATTTATTTATTTATATGTTTTTTGCTCTATGTTCAAATATCTCAGGATGGTATACAATAAAATCAGGGTTTTTGTAAAAAAAGAAAAAACATTAAAACAGTAAAAGTTAATTTATGGTTTCAAAGCATATTAAACTGCATAACAATTCAGAATATCTTCAAACAGTTAAAGGCATGTGCATGTACAAATTGGATAAGGCTATTTTATCATAAAGGCTTTAATAAACATGATCAATAGAAAATAAAAATGTTCTAAAATTAAGATTATTGAGATTATTAGAATAGTAGCAATAGAACATAATTAAAATCAGCAGAAACATATTCTAAAAATGCATTTGCATTCTCCTGCTTATAACGAAAAGGTTTTTATTATGGGGCTTTTGCTACTGACTTATTCATTAATTTGTATAAAGTGAACTTATGTTTTCATTATCCACTGATATTTATGTGGAGTTGTATGGTTTATATCATAAGCTGCCTTGAAAAGACTGCAGTTTTAAATGTTGGCTAAGAAATGCACAGGGCCATAAAATTGCTGATCTGTGGACTATAGCATGAAATTACTCAACTGGGGGCTGGCACTGTAAAGTGGAACACCCAAGAAAGAAGGAATCATGCATATTTCCTCAAGGAGGTCATTCCAGAGGTTTGGGGCCATCACAGAAAAAAGTAACCAGAAGCCAGGGATAAAGTATCTGAAGCCAATCTTAAAACTCAGGCAGATTCATGTGGGCAAAGGTCCTGCAGGTAACCCAATCTAAAGCTATTTAAGGCTTTAAGGGATAACACCAATACCTTAAATGAGACCTGGAAATGAGTAGAGAACAAGTGTAATTGGTAAAAAAAAATGGGATAATGGGATCTGAATGCTTATCTCCTGAAAGCATTCTCACTGCTGTGTTTTGTACCAGCTGAAGCTTCCAGATGGTCTTCAAGGACAGTGCCTTACAGAGTGCATTATAGTGTTTTAGCTTAGCCCTTATGCTGCATCATGCCAATACTCAACTGGTGTCTCATGTCAGTAATGGGCAGGATAATTCAAATTAACACGAATTAAAATACTTATGTTCATTAAGAAAATGTTGTTATGTTTTCAGGCAGTTAGAGGCTCTGGGAAAAGAACTGCAGCATCTTTCACATATCAAAGAAAGTGTTGAAGACAAAGTAAGTTTTCTTTATCCCTTTATTTATTTATTATATTTATTGCTTATCATAGTAGAATGATGTGTAAATTTTGTTATATAATTATTCATTGATACAGAACAACAGAAAATTTTGAAATCTTTGAAGGAAGATTCCATATATTTCAGCATTTTTGTTTTGTTTTAGCTGGAGCTGAGACGAAAGCAGTTTCACGTTCTTCTGAGCACCATTCATGAACTTCAGCAAACACTGGAAAGTAAGCTTTTTCTAGTCCATAAAGATACCTTGTTTTCTTTTTCTGTAGGTTCTGGGATGATTCAGAAATAATGTTCCGTATCCTCCAGGCCATGATATAGATGATTCAGAATGTTACATGGATTTCCTGTCACACTCAGATCTCTCCTCTTCATCTTTGTAATTTGCCTAATTTAAAATGACAAACTGTGGTGTGCCCAGTAAGAAATATGGGGAGAAGAATCCTAATACTGAAGAATGTCCCTACTAGTCCAGATCATGGCCTGGGTTTCCAGAATTTCTTTCTGAACTGGCCCATAATCTTAATGAATTCCATGGCACTTCATTTGTGAAAAAGATTTATGAGTATGCCTTACATATATTAAATGTATGCCTTACATATATTAAATTTATTACATGGTGTGTTTTTTTTACTCATTGAAAAAATTTAAGTAGTAGCTGTATCTATGGGCTGCATCTAGTATTGTGCGAATATAGTCCCACTTGCAGAACAGAAATTTCTTACTGTCTTTTCCTTCTTGAGGCTACTTGTATGCCCTCCAGATTTTCTCTGGAGGGTCCTGCTATCTGCAGAACACATCTGGGGCAGGCTGGAGGCTACAAGGTAGAGTCTCTTCTACTGAGGTCTCCCATTCCATCCATTAGATGGACATAATCAAATTTTTCCCTGTGATATTTTCTGTAGCTATAGATATTAAAGGGTTGGGTTTTTTTAGCAAGCATTTCTGTCTAACTGCACAAGACACAGTGCATGCTAAACAGGTACGCAGAACTTTTTGCATTGGTGAGCATTGTAATAGTGGAAAATTTTACTAAATAAGACATACCTTAATACTGATTCAGGCACATAGTTTTTCATGCGTATGTTGTATGAGTACCCAGCTTGTTGGGTTTACAATGTATTAGCTAAAATACATTGTAAACCGCTTAGATAACGCTAGTTGATAGGCAGTATAGAAATAACTGCTATTGCTATATTGCTATTGCTATTTAAAACTACATGTCATTGTTACTCCAAATAGCCTGAAAAAATATACCAATAATTAAAAATCTTTGTACTATATATTTATTTCAGTGTCTTAATCCAAACTGTAAATACAAAGTAACAGAGTGAAATATGTTAATTTATAATTGTCAGTAATTAGTCTTCACACATCCGCCAACTGACTAGTGAGCTATTGTCAGTAGTCAACTAATTGTCAATAGTCAACTGTTATCTGCACCTAAGCATTAATTCTAACATGAATATTTTAAAATAATAAACAATAATACATGCATATGTCAATTGACAAGCCTCTCATAAAGAAGTTCTCTAGCTGGAAGGTTGTTGTTGTTGTTGTTGTTGTTGTTTTGTTTTAAAACCAGCATTTGAACTGGTAGATGGTAAAAGAGGATAGGAGAAACAACCATTCGATGCTTGGTTGCAGTACTGTGTGTTTGCAGTAAACAATACAATCAAGCTTGATCTGGGAAAGAATGGGATTCTGCTCTAGCTGTTCCTACTGTCTCTATGTGTGCCTACTTGTAACAGATAATGTAAACAATAGCTGCCTCAAATCCCTTACTGTGGATGTGTGAACAGCAAAACAGAGAAAAAAAGGGAAGAGCTGGTAAAACAGCTGCACTGGCTGTCTTCAGTATGTTAAAAAAGAGAGATCTGTAAGTTTGGCCACCATAATGGAAAACATAAGGAAAGTGGGGACTGGTGAAAAAAAGTCATCCCTGGATGCGTTTTGGAAGAAGCCTTCTAGCTCAAATTTTTTGTTTACTTATAGAGGGCTGGCTGTTCATTTCACACATGCATATTGTTACTTTTGAATAAAATTAAATATTGAAGCGTTCTTCTTTTTTGTGGTGAAGGAACCTATCCTTATCATTTTCAGGTTATTTCTGGCTCTGATACCAAACTTTCTGTTAAAGAAATCATGCCAACGAACAGATCTGCTTCGTTAACTGACATATATCTGTGTTTATTTCAGATGATGAGAAGCTTTCAGAAGCAGAAGAGTCTTCAGATGCTCCAATGGAAGCGGAAGATAAGCAATAATGGCCTTCAACTCAGTTCAGAACTTGGATTTCCCTTTTCCTGAAGCTGATGCCAAATTAGGGCTCTGAATTTGTTTTTTGTTTTTTTAATTTTACTTGTTGTAAATACAAAATCATGTTTCCATTAGAGTAAATTTGTCTTAATGTTTGAAATACTAAGTTACCTTTTTATACTATAGTTAGAATTGCAAAATAAAGTAGTTCAGCCTTGAATTCACACTGTATGGCATTGTTGGTGTTCTGGTATTGGGCTACACAGTAAAAAGCAACATTCCAGTGTTATTTGGAGTGCTGCTAATAAGCCAGATAACCCTTGTCATCTGAGCTCAGATTACTGAAAACGTGAAACAGCAAAACCTCTGCTTGGAAGAAGTTTAAATATACAAATCTTTCTGTTTATATAAAAGATTAAAATTACAATGTACTTTTACCATTTCAAAGAGGGTTAGCAACAACATTTACAAGAGAAACAAATATTTTTCAATTTATGCTTCTTTGTTGTCCTCAAGGAGACCTTTTGAAACTGCTTAGAAGACTGGAGAATCTTATCTCCCAAAGACTCACACTGTTGTAGTTCTGCACTTCTCAAAGCCAACAGTTGTATGGATTTTTCACTAATGTTATCCAGCAGGTTATCCACCTAGAGAGAAACATATAAAAATGGGACGTGTAAATAGGTGAATATATTTATAGGGAAAGAAAGGTAAAAGATTTCATTCAGTGAAGAGAGTTGTTCTATGTGGTGTTGTTTTTAAACGTAGTAAAATGTAAAAACCATTTATAGTAGAGACTGTGTGATGGGTATTCATCATGAGAGAAATGTCAGATAGTAATTAAGAATATGAGTTGAATTTCTCTGTTCATTAATTCACGGAATGAGTAATCTTATGTGAACCACCACCTGCCACCTTCGACTCCTCTGTTTGTATATTGGAAACAGTTATATGGCCTCCTTTATTGGGTGGCTTTAGAGACTGAGATAATCTATGTTTGCTGTACTTTGTATTGTCGAAGATAGACAGACAGATAGATAGATAGTTAATTTAATAACAGCTGTTTTTAAAAGACAAGTTGTAACCCCATGCTGTGTTTAGGGGCACATTAATTGGTATAGAAATACCAATCTTTTGGTTTGCTAGAAGTCATTGGTACAAGATACGGTATAAATATAATACAATGTGTATCATTAATTACTTTGGTAGAAGAAGACACAATGATACAGCATCCCATAAATACAAAATCAGCTGATAGATAGCTGTAATAGAAAGATCAGCTAATTTCATAAGAATAAACACCTGTACAATCAGACTCTTTCATCAGAAGTGAGAGAGATTATTGTGATTCTGAGTGAAACTGGAAGGCCAGTGTGTTGTGCTCTGTGCCACCTCTGGGATTGCAGGCATTCCACACACTGACACTCCACAAAACTTTAGAAAACCACCCCGTAGATGTCAAGACGCTCCAGAGCAGAGCACTACTGATAAAATGTAAGAGCTGCAGCCCATATTGGCCAAGGAAAAGACTGTTTAGTGTAGCAGTCTCAGTTCTCCTTTCACTATCTTTTATGTGGTTAGATGGCATTTCTTAAGATGAGTCTGAAGAAGAAAGGGCACAACTCACTAAAACCAACCCTGAACTTTTCCAGGATGAATTGATTATGTGTTCTGACAAACTACCATTAAGCAGAATGGCACAGCGGCCTTTTTTGCTTAGTTTTACGTATCAGGAAGAGTAGCGAGGTCTTAGGATATTACTGTATTTTTAATCCTCTGGAGAGGTGTTGGTAGGATTTTCTGTCTCACGTGCCAAAGTTACCTGACTAGCCATGGGCATCTTAAATTTTGGGGAACAAGGCTGGTCTCCCTCAGGCAATGAAGCCTTGTGTGCTGGTGCTGTCAGTTTATGAACACAACACACAGGAGTAATCCTCACTAGAATGAATTGGACTCGCTTTTAAACATGATACTTAAGGGCAGGGTGACAAAATGGTGCAATGTGTTGTCTGATAATATTCAAGAAGAAGAGCTTTAGATAAGTAACAACAGGAAGAGAAAGGTCTCTGTTGCATGATATAATTAAACAACACATTCTTTCAAGATACCTGCATTTGAAGGTTCTCTAGAGTAACATCTGAATGGTACCACACTGATGGCATGCTTTTTTTCTTCTTTTTGAATACTGGGGTTTTTTTCTTTTTTCTAGATATGAAACCTATTAACACAATGAGAAAACATTAGAGAGAACAACATGTTTTTCCATGAGACCATAAATGCACTGTGCACACATAGGCAATTCCTATTATGCACACTAAGATTTTCCTTTTGTCGTAATACATAAGGAGCCCTCTTAATGCAAGTAACTCTACGCATTCTATCAGTAGTCTGCACAGCAAGATCGGGGAACTTTATTTGTTCCGTCAAGGGTTACATTTATTCAGGGCTAAACTGTCAGATGCCACATGGTAGCAGTGGGTTAGGTCAAAACCACCACTGGTGGGAATGGGCCAAAAGCGGGTGGAATTTGCAACACTGTACACCTTCCCTCTCCCCTTCTGACCCATTCCATCCCAGTCTCTGTCTCTTCACTACCCCAGCTTTACAGCTGGTGTGTATATATATGTGTGTGTGTGTGTGGGGGGTATCTTTAAGTCACCTGTTGACTTATGGTGGCAACCTCATGACATTCTTAGGGCTTTCTTAGGCAAGGGATACTTATGATCAGAGAACTATATAAAGATTAGCTTAAGATAATTCAACTTTCAAGTTCATTTTTCAAAGCAGCAGGGTTAAACTTATAAATGGTATTGTGCATGTTAGCAATCAATCAATCAATCAATCAATCACCCCCTCCCAAAACCCAACCAAACCCAATATGTTTAAGATATCATAAATGGGGAGAGATAATGGAAGAGTTCCAAAACTCCATACCAAGCTCCTGGGCATCTCACCAGGTATTGTTTATAATGCTATCAATGCAACCTTTGTCTGATCCAATAAAACAACTTTCAGAGTACTTTGCACAAGCCAACCACTGTGCCTCTTGGTTATTTTGTTACTCTCCCCTTTATATATACATAGACACACACACACATATATATATAAACATTCCACTGGGTGCAGTGTAAATATTTAGCTTTGTTTGGAAACAAATAAAAAGGGACAAAGCTAATCTTGCATCTGACCAGCTGATGGCAGCAACAGCCAAACTAATTTAGTAGATCCTCTCTTTTCCCATAGAAACAATCTGTTAAAAATTGGGAAACCAAACTCTAAATATCTGTCAAGCATATCCTAAGAAAAATAAGGTTCCCTCTAAATTTTATTTTTAAGAATGAAGGCCCAGCTTGCTGCAACTTTGCTTTCTAATTCAGTCTTCCTGGTTTATTAACCTTTTCCCTCATAGGTCAAGTGGTTGTATAATGGAGTGTATACTAATCGAAAAGACATCTGCATTGTATTAACCTTTATGCTTCTGTATTTAGCAAAACAGTTGCACAACACAAATGAGCTCAAGTGCTCTAGAAATAAGAATCGTGCAGCCAGATGATCCTTCAATCATAATTAGTTGCTCTTTTTGCTTCCATCTTGTTCTACAATGTCTTCTTTGAGATGAAGTAATCTAAACAGTGCAGAGATGAAGAAATGAACAAAATGTGTGGACATTAACACTGAAGCTTCAGGTCAAAAGGGAAGGAGAAGCACTGCTGAGGAGGAAAAAGTAACATTTATTTTATTTATTATTTATTTTATATTTCTCCTTTCTCTTGGCTGGAACCCTGCCAAGGTAAATGTTGAAAACTTGAAAATAAAAAAGTTAAAATAATTAAACAAGTTATATTAAAATGCCATTAAATTGTTCAAAGTGTAACATCATGTAAAGATATAATGATAAAATTAAAAAAACAGCATACAAGCCTCTCAAAAAAGTTCAAGGTAAGAGAGAGGCCAGTCTAGGGAAGGGAAATTCACAGCTTGAGAGCAGCCACCGAAAAGGCTCTGTCCCATGTCCTCACCAGATGGGCTTGTGACCATGTCGGGACCACAAGAAAGCCCCCTGTCCCTCGGATCTCTAGACACTGGCAGATTCATATGGGAAATTACAGTCTTTCAAATATTCTGGACCTAAGCCATATAGGGCTTTATAGGTCATAACCAGCACTATGAGTTGTGCCCTGATAGCTCATGGGCATCTGGCAAGATACATAATGCTACGGTGCAGCCTTGGTCTGATCAAGCAAAACAATTTTCAGGGCCCTTTACTTTCTAATCCAGGCTCTAGTCCAGGCATACATCACAGGGCTAGTTATGCCTGATAACTCATAGCCTACAAACTCATAGCCAGTGAAGCTATTTCAACAAGGCCCAGTCAGATTTTGGCCACAGAAGTTTCTGAACAGTTTCCAAAGGCAGGCCTATGTAGAGTGAGTTACAGCAGTCCAAAAAGAATATAACCAATTTTTGTATTTGTGCAGCCAGATCTGTGTTCTCCAGGAACTGGCAAAACTGGTTCACTTCTTGTTTGTTGTGTGAGATTTCAGGAGGAGTATAACTCTGTCTAGCACAGGCTGAATCCCTATTCCCTGAGCTGCCTTTTGACTGATCAGGAAATGCCTCTGCCTCTTCTGGATTAAGCTTCAATTCATCTTTTTTGGATTAAGCTTCAATTCACCTTCGTCCAGTCCATTACTGATAGTAGACACTAGTTCAGTACTGAAATAGCTTTCTTGGAATTAGATGGAAAAGAGAGATGGAGTTGGGTGTCATTAGCAGACCTGTGACACTGAACCTCAAAAGTCTGGATAACCTCTTCCAACACTTTCATTCATATATACATGTTTGTGTACACATACACAAACATACATAAACACATACACTGAACGGCAGGACCAAGCCCTGAGGGACCTGAGGGACCTCATAACAAATGGTCATAGCATCGAATAGAATCCCCGGCACCCCTTTTTTGAGTTCACTTGTGAGCATTGTTCTGAAGTGGTTCTGGTCCAAAAAGGACCAGCTGGCAGGCAACATGAGGGCTCCACCTCTTCCTTCTGCAGCGCAGCCAGGTATTTTCCCAGGCTGCACTGGAGGAGGAAGCATGAGGGCCACGGCTCCAGAGCTCTGCATGGACGGTAAGTGCGTGCAGGGCCCCAGAGTGATGCGCGATCGCGCACCATTTTCAGCTAAAAGCTGAAAATGATATAGTGCGCGATTGGCACCTGCCGGCCCCAGCAGCATCACGCGATTACGAGGACGTCATCTGAAACGCTCTTCGCAATCGCGCAACACTCCAGAGGCCCTTTCGCATGAGAAATGCCATGCGAAAAGGGCCTTTCTCTTTCTCATAGCCAGGCCTGAAGCCAGACTGAAATAGATCTAGATTGTCTGTTTCATCCAGGAACCGTTGGAGGCCCTTGTTGGGGCTTCATTAGAAATGTTCCCTTTCTTCCTTCCAAGTTTAACAAGTATTTAATTAAGTCACTAAAATATTGCAGTTTAGGAATATTTATATAAGTTTGTTTTTTAAAAACTTTTCTTATAGACAAGAGAATAATTTTACTCCTATTTGTGGGGTAATGATTTGGGACCAACCTAGATGCTGGAGGGTGTGAAACTGATAATTACCAGGATCACAGCAGCTGCTTAAAGACAATACAACTTTTTTTTCCTTCTCTGTTACAGTCATGACAGGGATTGCTTCTTTGAGGCCACTGCTCTTCTTTTGATGCCAGTAATTTCCAGCAGCTGCTATTTGCTTTGCTTTTTGTAATTATATGTTAATTACAAAAGCAGATTTGCATTTCACATCATGACTAGTTTGGCCTTCAGGTATATGAGCTGTTGGAAACAATGGTTGCCAATGAGAATGCAGATGTATCAGTGACTATAGTGAAATGTGTGAGTGCACATGCATGCAGGCATGTTGGTGGGTCTTCCTGGCACATGCATGATTTGGTAAGACACTTTTGAAACTTAGGCCCTTTCCGCATGTGGGAAAGGAACCGCGCAAAAATGGACTCTCCAGATTTCTTCAGCGTCTGGACGAGTCCGTCGGGACAAGGAGCAGTGCGAGCTCGTCGCTCCGCACTGCTCCAGGGTCCAAAATGGCGGCTTCTGGTTGGAGAAGCTCGCTAGCCTAAAGCCCGCCCCTGGCAGATCTGCAGGCACGCACTACTGCGCACCTGCAAATCTGCACCGGAGCATGGTGGTGGAGCGACATGGAGTTGCAAGCTCTGTGCTTTTTAAAAACCTCTTAAAAGATGTTTTAAAAAAAGAACGCTGCACAACCAGTTCCAGTCGCTCCAAACCAAACTGAGGTGTGGAACTACAAAAAGTAGTCCGCCCCAGTCCACTCCACAGTGCAGCGTTTTAATAGCCCAGTGAGGAAAGGGCCTTAGACAGGAGGAGTATGAAGAGCACTCTACAGTTTAGAACCTGGAGAAACAAAAAGGGCTTGCCACACCCATACCTCCTGTTTACATTTGTGCAAACAGGACCCCCAAATCCAAGTGGTGCAAGACAAAAAGAAAGAGGTTGAGAATCGTAAAGCAGTGAAGGCCCAGCTCAGATGTACTATACTTCTCATCGACTCTCCTCTCCAGTTATAGAAGCCCTGTGCATGAAAAATCTGCCTCTTTTTAAAACTGAAAACAGATTTTGAAAATGGCATCACTAAAGTAGATTGACTATTGCCACCAAGTCCAATTCTGTGGAACAGCTGAACATGAGCATTGGTTTGGAGGCAAGTGACAGTTTATTAACTGTGAGCACTAGGTGCAACTCTACAAACTCTGTGTGTTTCAGCTGATGCAGAATCCAAGGATGCTAGTGTGTTGTAAATGCTCTAACACAGCACCTGCATTAATAACTAGGAATATATGAAATGTGTGACATAGATTAATGGGCTCTTGGCCTTTGCCTGTCACAGTGGTAAAGTGCCCGCTCATTCTATAATGAGTTGAGCCAGTTTACAGACTTTAGTTTAATAAAACCAGCCAAGTCAATACTGTTTGTGAATTGCTGGTTACCTTTTGGACCCCAGGAGACAACGAAACCACCGAGATGCGTTTAGTCATCCTTGTCAGCCTTCTTGCTTCTACATTGTGTTGCTCCACGATGTTCACATCCAACTGAACAGATGCTTCAAAGGAAGAAAGAAAGGATAAGAAGAGTTAACGGTAAGCCACTGTGCAGTGCGATCTCTTCTGGAGCAACCTCTGGATGCACAAATATGAGCTTGTGCTAAAGTGTCACGTTGGCATGGATACGCACACATTTCATCTACAGACTGCAATGGGATGGGATGCTTGCGCTTTTTATTTTATGTGGGTGTTGCTGGTATGAAACCCCCACGTATACAGTGGGCACACTGTGTTTATAAATGTGTTTCTTCACAATTAGGTAACCCAGAGTAAAGGCTACTGTTTTACTATGCCAGGAAAAGGATCCAAAGACACCCGAAGCTTTATGAGCTATACATCAAGGGCATGGTTAGCAAATGTCATTCCACCCATTACAGTGCTGTAGTGATGGGAGGAGACGTCACTCTGTTGTAAACGCTACATGACAGGTGGGTTTTAAAAGAAGATGAGCATCCTTTCATACTTGGTATTAGCCACTCAAAAACAGGTACATCATACAAATAGTACACATTGCTGCCACCACCTTGCTCCAACTCCAACCCTTTCTGTGCTATATTTAGTATAAGGATTGATTTGGCCCCTGAAGATCTGCTCCAAATGCAGCTGGTCCATACAATGATATACTTAATTCTGAAACCTCCGTGGGACATGGTATGTAACAGTCCCAGAACCTGCATTCTCATGTTGCTCATTTGGAAGATTTGGTTAACAAGACTATCCCAAAGTTTCACAGCCTCCTCCCTTTCTAGGTCAACAGTTGATCAGAGGGATTCAAAAGTGCCAGTCTAGATTTCAATAAAAAGGAGAGGTCACACTCAGCTGCTGAGCACCAAACCAGACATGACAGTCAGAGATCTAGGATAGAATTGCCCATTGTGGTTTTAAAATTAAGACAGAGGCAAGCATGGGTGATGAGGAAAGGAATTCTAATTGGGACATGAAGCTGAGGGAGCAGAGTTTAGCCCTATCCATGTGATTCTTCCCTTACCAATGTCCTCTACAGCTCCTGTTTTTCCTAAGTGGCAGCTGGGGTTGGGGGTGGAATTACAGGCATTATACTGGGTATCTTCAAATTTTTCACTGCAAATCAAATAGCATTGCAGGGACAGGTTAGATGAGTAAAACAAGTAGGGAGACAGGTTTTAAGTTCTCTCCTCCACACACTCTTGTCAGGATTAGTTTTGCCCTAAATGTGTGGGCTTTAGTGCGCTGAGCTACTATATAGGCAGTCCTGAAACATTTTCAATAACTGGGCTAAAAAAGGGGTAAGCTATGTAAGCAGTCTGCCCTATCTGAACAAAGCACAGGATAATGCCAGCACAGTTCATACCAATGACCAATTGATAGAGCACGGAGACAGGAAATGAGTGGCTATCCAGACATTCCTGGATTGCATCTCCTATCCCCCTCCCCTTATTGCTGGATATGTTGGCTCTCCCTGATGAGAGCCGCAGTCTAACAACAACTGGAAAGCCAATCATGCTGTAGCAAGCCCATTACCATTCTGAGAAAGCTTCCTTCTTTTCAGTTTTGGAAATACTTTTGGTGAAGATAGTTCACGAATAGTCTTTGGAAGGACCTGGTGCTTGTTTGGAATGGTAGTTGATCTAGGCATTAGTGGTTCTGTAGGATTATCGCTGTGAAGCATGGTTTTCTTGCTTGCCTTTTGATGGAATGGAAACATTTTCCTCACTGCTGTCCTAAGGTGTTTCATAAAACCTCTTTTGTTGCCCATGTGGAATTCAAGACACACAGAGCCACTGGGAGTGTGTCCTGGAGGCACCAGTGTATTCTCTTTTGTAGGTACAACTCCTAGATGTCTGAAAACAAAATAATGAGCTATTACTAATTTTTACAGTGAGTAAGACGTCTAAACTTGTAATTTATGTAGCTGATTCAGTGTATTGTTATAGAACTGAAACAAAGTTTTAACCAGTGGTTTCCAAACCATTTCAGATTTTGTTTTTGAAACTGAATCCTTTGGGATACTTTTTTAAAAAAAACTCCTTAAGTCATCCTTAAGTCCTTAAGTCAATCAAATCCTTAAATTAAGGTTTTAAAATTAATGATTTAAAAACATTTAAAATTAATGATTTAAAAACATTCACAAAAATCTATTAAAAATCACCATTAAAAATGTAAGCAACAAAAACAAGAACAAATTTCCTTCCTCATGAAAAACAAACCAGGGTATCCACTTCTCAAAACCACTCAAGCTAATAGACAAATGCGTGCAGAAGTCAACACATCTTGAAGATCAAGAGAGAGCTGATGAAACACACACTAGGGAATTTTTTATCTAGTTTAAGGTATAAGTTGAGAATGATGGTTCCTCACCTTTCATTCCTCCTTTCTTTTAGTTGAACCATTTTCTTTGGAGTTTGCTGTGTTTTTCCACTAAGAGGTCTTCCCCTGCCACTCTTAAGAGAAAAGTATCTTTGGTTGCACTGCATGGCTCTTTCCTTTTAAACTAGCGGGGCTGCTTTGATTCCAAATGCTGCACATTTACAAGCATTCTGCAGATACTGTCATGGGCACCTCCTAGCTTTTGTCCTTCCCTGAGCCTGGTTCTTTCCTTATCTGATAAATATTCAGACAAATCTTGGTGCGAAATGGCTTTTACTTATTGAGTGCTACAAAGATGGTAATAATTTGTCAGCGCCTTGGGAAATTCCACAATATGCAGGCTAATTACACCACGATAAATTCCTTCTCATAGCTGTGATACATTTTTAGAATTCAAGCAACTATTCTGCAAGGGACAAAAGGAAATCTTTTTCATCCTCATATGTCTACAGGGGTGTGGATTCCGTTCAAGAACACTCAGCTTCCATTGGATTCCTGGCACACTATAAAGCCCTGATGTTCCTCAAAGATCCATGATTTCACTGGTATGAGTGATCCTCCCACCAACGAAGAGCTCAGCTATTTCACACTGTCACTGCAGTTAAGGTTACTGACAATGAACACATCATGTGATGTCCAACCTTCTGGTGAGGAACCATTTCATATGTAGATAGGAAGGCCTTCAGACTACTGGTGTGCAGTTCACCACTGTGTCCATATTCATAGCCTTACCATCTTGCTAGAACTGCACTGTGACTTTATGGGAAATGTTTCACTCATCTGTTATACTTGTGAAGTCTTTTCTGTTCCTGCCTGGTTTTTATGTTGTTGTTTTTGAGGTTGTTATTCTTGTTGCTGTTAAAACTGAATCTTGCAAATAATTTCTGAAAAATATTTAAACACCCAAGTTCTTCACAGAATGATCGGTGGTATATATGATATGAAAAATTAAGAACAACTTCATATGTTCATACTCTCCAACTGTCCTGATTTGGAAAGGATTAATCTTAATTAATTGTAATTAATTAATCTAATTAATCTTCTGTCATCACATTTTTTCAGCTGCTTTTAAAATGTCCCAGTCTATTTCCTCTTCCAACTTTCCTTGTTTATCCTCAGCTTACTTCAATTGTTGCAAACTGAGTTCAAAGTCCAAAAGTAATTCCCATCCAATTCATTCAGTAGCAGAGAGAGGAGAGGAGAGGAGAGGAGAGGAGGAGGTGAGATTTTGTCTTTCCCAGGTGGCTCAGGCAAAAGCAAACTGCTGCAGCCGCCCCAAGCTTGTTGAGTTTTCTTCATTAATAACTTTTGCCATCTTGAGCTCACTCTGATGTTGTTTGGCCACATATATCTTGGTTTTCATCTGCAAAATGTTGGAGGATATTACATGATATCTTCAATTTAATCTATATTTTTCCCTATATATTTATACAGATCAGTGGTAATACTACTACTAATAATAACAATACCAGACCCTCCCAATATGGGGAATTCTGCCAGTTGTAGTTTTAAAAGTAACATTACCAATCTCAGCATGTTTGCAACTGCAGTGAAGATATTATGTCCCAAGCATGAACTATAACAGGAATCATGGAATAGTACTTTTTTATCAGCAGAGGGCAGCAAAGGATAAGAATATCATTTCTGTCACAGAGGGTTTGTGATCTGACCTTACTGTGTATTGGCAAAACATCCATTGTCAAACAAGCAATTACATTGGAGTCTTGCTTTCTACTAAGTAGACACAAATATCACATCATTTAAAGGTACATCAGAACTGAATATACTTTGATCCCATCCATTCCTTGTATAGTGCTTTAATAGTTTTGTCAGGGTCTGTTGAAAATATATTGGCCCTTTCTGCACGGCATTTGCCGTGCAAAAGGGAGCCTGGAGCGTTGAGTGATTGTGAGGAGCAATCTGCACGGCGCACTCACAATCGTGCGATGCTCCAGGGACCAACAGGCACCGATCGTGCACCTTTTCATTTTCGGCTGGAAACCAAAAATGGTGCACGATCGTGCATTGCTCCCAGGCCCTGTGTCACCCCAGTTCCTGGCCCAGGCTTGGGGACGTTAGATATCATTTTGATATCAACAATTTGGCCTACTATACCCCTCTGTTCTCCATGTGCTTGTGAGGCCCCTGGACAAGCACGCAAACAGACTCAGTCGCTAATTGCTGGAATATTCAAAACGAATACAGGCTGGCCAGAAATAGCCACACTGTCGCTTCAGGAGACCTCAAGGCAAGTACCCTCATTACGCATGCACACCACGCACAAAGAACCCCCTGCCCCGAGCAGGCAGCTTGATTAGAAGGATCCTCACCTGTCAAGCACTCTGCGTTTGCATACTGTCTGTTCCATTGTCAACTCGGAACTAACTCAATCATGCTAAATTTTGACCTTTTGGAGGCTTTGTCTCCAGCCCAAAACTCATTGTTTTCCCCAAGTACGGAATAACCTGTGGTCACATTTCTTCCTATAAAAACCCCTGATATTGTGAGCTTCTTGGGATCACGCCCAATTTTCATACCGTCTTGCTACCGCTGTGCCTGGCAAGCCTTTCCCTCAGTCCCGCATACTGAGACTATGCACCTTCAAACTTTCGCAGTGATCTACCCGGGCTTCAGGACAGGTGTAGTATCACCCAGATCAACAATCCCTCTTAAAATCCCTCTGACCCACTCCAACCTTTATTTCTTTAGTTCTCTGAGTGAGTGTGTTGCATACACTGTTTGATTGTATTTTAATAAAGATCATGATTATTATTTCAATCCTGTGTGCTCCTTGACTTCGCCTGACCCCGTAGACATTGGGTAAAAGATCTCGCTCCGTTGCCCTGCCTCTTGTATTGCTAGCTTGTGCTCTTGACTAATTTCCCCAACTTGTTTAATTGTGAGCGCATTTAGGTGTCCCTCCCAGGACCCCCAGAAAACAGGGTAACACCTATGTGCACTTACTTAGCATGCGGAGCCTCCAGAGCCACTCTGGTCACGCTTCCTGCCCCAGCGCAGCCTGGGAAACTCCCAGGCTGCGCTGCAGAAGGAAGAGGTGGGGCTCTCGCACGAGCAGGCAGCTCGTGTGGAGCTGAAGCAGCAGGGCGCAAGAGCCTCACGCTGGAGGCTGCTCGTGTGATCCCCGCATCCTAGTGCCAGAAAAAGGTAAGGTGCGGAAAGGGCCATTGGCTGGACTGGAGCATATCCTCTTTGTTACATCCATGTTGGTATCAGCAAAAGAAGAATGAGTACGTGCCTGACAGTGCTTGGTGTATATTAAATAAAGAAGATGGAAACAAGCCAATGGATTCAAAGTACATGAATAGAGATTCTGACTAAACTTTAGGAAGAACATCCTGACAATAATATCTGTTCAGAGGATGGTGGGCTTTCAATTAGGTCTTCACTTTCCTTCAGGGACAAAATGTAATAGGTCTTACGCAACCTTATGCAGATGCAGAAGTGGCACTGCAAAACAATTTCTTTTCTGCTATCACTGGATAGAGCCTTAGAGGAGTTTCAGCCTGTGTTTGGCTGAACTTATTCTGTGTTTTCTGTGAATGCAACTCTTGCCACTGTCCCAGTTGTTTCATTACCATGAAAAGTCAGGAAGTGCATTTGGCTCTTCTCAGTAGGAGAGGATACCCAGAAGGAATTGCCTCTGGACAATTTCCTTCTTTGAAGAACCAACCCAGAGCTGGATAGAATCATCTGCCAAAGTGAAGGGAATTCACTCAAAGTTAAAAAACAATGAACCCATCAGCTTCCAGTAGGATGGATTATTCCGCATCTCAGCAGAGGCTCCAAGTCTCAGAAAATACTGTTTCCACCAGATCATGACCTGTCCAGAGCCAGCATGGTGCTGTGGTTTGAATGCCAGAGTAAAACTTTAGGAGACCAGAGATCAAATCTGTCAGAGCTTGGTCTGGGCTGGCATCCAGGAAAAGCTAATAACAAACACAGATCAGAAACTCAGCAGTAACTTAAGTGGTCAGTCTACTGAAGAAAGGAAACAGCTTTGCAAATGCAAAGCAATAAGAGTCTCAACAATGTTCATAAATCAGAGGCAGACAAAAACAAACACAAGTCAAAGGCAGAAACACAGGCAAGGGCAGTGAACAGAAGCATGCATGGGAGAAATGGTCAATTGATTGCTGACAAAGGCTAGAGGAGAAAGGCTCAGTTCTTATAGACTCCAGGGTCAGCGCAGCTGGTGCCTGATTAGTTGGTGCTTGGCATAAATTCACTGGGAATGACGCAGGAGACCCTTCTGATATCTACACTGGGTGAAGGTAGGTATGGCTAGATCATTCTCTGTGTCAGAGTGAGCAGGGCCCACTGCTGGGGCTGACATTTCTGTCTCTGGGGTGGGTGGTGGGACTGTCTGCTCTGCAGGTTCTGCTACAGCAGTCTCTGTGTTAGGGCTCAGAGAAGGTTCTGCTGCCTCAGACTCTGAGTCTGAGTCTAGGTCCTGGAAGTCCATGATAAAATCCCTGCTCAGGTGTGGAAATCCACTGGGTGACCACTGGCAAGTCATGGCTTCAGAGGGAGGCAATATCAAATCCCCTCTGAACACATCTTACAAAAAAACCCTGTGATAGGTTCATCTTAAGGTTTTCACAAGTTGGAAATGACTTGAAGGCATGTAACAACAGCAACAACAACATCATGATCTATCTGTGACAACATATGACAACTTTTATGAAAAAAAATCTCTTTCATCCAGATCACAATCACCCTACCTGACGCAGAAAATCCGGTCTAAAGTGTAACTTGCCACATGAGTAGGCTCAGATAGATTGCCATGGAGTCCTGAGCTACTCCCCAAAAGGCAGCTGGGAGAGCGTATGTTCCCTGGTCCCTAGAAGACATGTAAGACAGTCATGGAAAACAAGCATGAAGCAGGAAAGTACTAGAGGAAACTGGAGGCACTGGGGTGAAAGGAAGCAGATTTAAGAAAGCTTTTGGTTCCAGAGTCTTTCTTCTGTCTCTTCCTAGCTTAAGATATTGTCTGAAATTTCCATTTCGCCAGTTCTGCCTGAACTGAAGCAAAAGGAATCTGTTCACACTTCAGGGGTCTGGGTTGAAACTTGGTTTGTTTAGTGTCAAGATTTGCCAATCATTGGCTCTTTCCTGAAATGCCACTGTTATATTGGCAATAGAGGGAGGGAACAGCAGTGTCACATTTTAAAGCAGTAGCTAGAAATCGTGGCTGACTTAGGAAGTGAAGCTCACACATTTGTATGGGTCACTTGGAAACAAACACCGTCACTCAGAACGTTTTCCCATTGATGCTGTGGAAACGTTTGGGTCACCCTTAGAAGCACGGGGAGTCAATCAAAGCCAAAGGCAATGCTGCACATGTAAAAAGAAGTCGGGGGAATTTTCCTTTCTTTAAAAAAAACAACAAAAAGGAAAAGGAATTAAAAAAAATATTATTTCTCTTTGGCTGGATGCCACACAGGCTGAATGCCCCCATCTCCCTGTTTTCACTGATTCTAAATTTGGATGTATTTTCTTAACTTTATGTATTTCATTCTATGATGAGATTATTTAGAAGGAGGGTGATGTCTGATTTGAAGGAATGGTGGCATGGTGGTAAAAGTCCACCTGTTGCCTGTAAGAGTCCACTTCTTGGCACATCTTTTAGGTGTTGGCACATCTAAAATAAAATAAAAGTGTGAACATCATCAATCAATAAAAGAAGAAATAACAATAATAACAAACAGGATGCATTTCATAAATAAAGCAGAGCAGTACTCTTAACTTCAGTTTTATCAATTCATTTCAGCTGGTAAATCCTTCCGCAGGGTTCATGTTTTATCAATAGCACTGTCACACTTCAGATGCAAAATGTCATTCCAAGTCCATGATTGTATAGAGGTGGACACCTTGATTGTTTCTGTATTGATTTATTCAATAAATGGATAGCATTTTTCAACAGGACTTTTCTTTCAATCAGTTAGCTAGCTGGTATTCCTGCCCCTTCAAGAAACCCTGATGCTACTGAGGAGAACAGCTATTTGGATCAGTACAAAATTTACTGCACAACTGGAGCAATCTGAATGCCATGGAATTTTGGAAGCTGCCAGGAAGTCCCATCCTGGATTTATAAGTAAGGAGCAGGGCTGATGGGAAGGTGGGAGCTAGTGCTAAGTGCCTGGGCCTGGTAGTCTGGAAGGAGGCCCAGGGCCCAAACGTATTGTATATATGTTTTTGTCTTCTCTGTAGCACCATTATTTCTTAACTGTTTGGACAATCCTTGGAAAACTGATGAATTTTGAAGAAAGCAATACTGATCAATAACATTTGAAAGATTTTTAGCCACTCCACCAGAGGCTCAAAACTGTTGCTGGACAGAAGCCTTGCTCCTCAGGAGCGATTCCGACAGCAGCCAAGTGAAGTAGCTTGATTGTGGGAGCCAAGGCAGAAAGTCTGACCCTCTCCACCCAATTTAGGCTCCAGACTGGCTCAGGCACTGGAGACCCTTCCCCATTCCCACCTACCCACCACAACAAACCATTGCTGCACTCTTTTCCCCCTTGCTCTACTCACCTGCTTTCCTTGTCACTTGGAACACTGCAGGAATGTCCACTTGGCATCCTCCCAGGCAACAGGCCTTTAGAGTCTTTTCCCAGCCTGTAGTAAGTTGGAAGCAGGAGATGAGCTGCTAACTTCCATCATCCCTCATGCATAGCCAGGAGCCCCCTTTCTTGCTCAGCGCAATGCCACTTTCCAAGCCAGAGACATTTACTTTGTTAGCTGGCGAATCCACAGTCACACACCATTGGTCTTCCCACCCATTGTGCAGCACTTTTGCTGGCAACCATTGGGGAGGGTCACCCAAGACAAAAATTCACTAGGACCTGAACCTACTCTTGGAAACCCTGGAACTGAGCAGTTAATTGGGAAAATGGGGTGAATGCTTGAGGGATTCAGGATAATCCAGAGGGCCCAAGGATGCTGCTATTATTATTATTATTATTATTATTATTATTATTATTATTATTATTATTAGCTAAAATTCTGAGACCTAGTCAGCATAATAGGCAACATATAGACACACACACACACACACACCATGCAGCAGGGCTAGCTCGCTACCTTTTAATGTGAAGAAAATAACCACCTAAAGAGGAGGCATCTGTAAAATTAGTCCGAGGCCATTTCCGCAGGAGGTTGATACATGGTAGTAGTGTTGAATGGTTACCCTCTGGTTTTAGTGTTGTAGTTTTCTTCGTGGTTCTGCACATTTTCAGCTCCTAGAACAGTTCACTGCGGTTCACTGCGATGAGAAATGGCTGTATGTGAAAAACAGAAAAGCGCCAATGTAAAATCTGCCAAACTGGTTCTGCTTCAGTTTCCGCCTACATG
The DNA here is from genome assembly GCA_948472985.1 of Iguana delicatissima. Taxonomy (NCBI): domain Eukaryota; kingdom Metazoa; phylum Chordata; class Lepidosauria; order Squamata; family Iguanidae; genus Iguana; species Iguana delicatissima. Next base: position 406,334 of record CAOKZL010000108.1, read on the forward strand.
CAGAAGAGTAGCATTGATTCACATTGCAGAAGTGGCTGGCTATGGCTGTTCCAGGCTGTCCCTTCCGTCATTTCCGTCCCTCTCTCTCTCTGCCCATCAAAGGACAGGCTGCCATCATTATTGTCTTCCTGTGTTAAACTGACAGTGGGAAGAGAGTGGATCTGGTAATGGACTGTTAAAACGTGTTTTTTTCCATGTATCAACGAACATACATTCCTACACACAAATGTAGCGATGCAGAAATGTGTTAAAAATATGCATATTTTTTTTAAAAAAACAGACCAATCAGCGATGGTGGAGCAGGGTGAGGGAGGGGAATGGGAGTGGCCAGGGACTTGCTGTTGCGGATGCAGCAACTGTTGCTCTCTGCAGTAATATGATGTAAATGGGGGGGGGGGTGCAGACAGCACAGTTTCTGAATTTCTGAATTCAGTTTCCAAATCGGAGTATAAAACACTGCTCTTGACACACAGTGAACCACTCCTCTCCTGTTGTGTGGAAATGGCCTGAATCACAGAAAGGCATATACTGTGACTTGCTCTGTGTCTCCAAGCTAACTATAACCAGTTTTTTGTTGGATCTTCTCATTAACCAGCACAAAGCTTTATGCCTTGAGTTCAAGTTATGTGAAAGATCACATTCTTCCACACAAGCCTACCTGTTTTTGAGGTCTTCTGAGGAGGCCCTTCTCTCCATTCCACCACTTTCACCATTGCATTTGGTGGGAATGCTGAAGAAGGCCAGGCTCTCCATTCCTTTCTTGGCAAGACTAAAAACCTGGCTCTTCCCACAGTGTCCTTCTAGTGGTAGATGAAGACTTTGTTTCTACAGAACTTTGGGAAACAAATGTATAAGGGGGAAAGGGCTTTCATTAAAGTACTGTATTGTCTGGATTTCTTGCTTTGTAATGGATATGTTTTTTAAAAAATTTTTAGTAGTTTAATTATATTTTAATTTTTTTAATGTTTTAGTGATGTAAGCTTTTAGCTTTGTCAGAGTTTTTGTGAGCTGCCTTGAGGCTTGTAAAAGATGGGAAAGAAATTGATGATGACAACAATGCTTTAAGCACCATTGTAACATGTTTGTAAAAGTCCACCTATTCCAATTTTTCCTTAGTACACAAAAGTATTACAGCGGGAGAGATGGGGCACATTCAGGGGTGTAGCAATTTTTTTGTGGAGGAAGAGAACACTGTTTTTCCAAATGAGAATTCTGATCCCCAAATGAAATTTTTAGCATACCAGAAAGTGAGACACTGAAAACCATTCATACCTAGAACTCTTCTATTTGCTGTGTTGACATTCCCTTGGTCACTTTGCCTGCCTTTTTTCCTTGGATGCTTAAACTGTGTTTCTAACTGTTAAACTGAAGTTTTAAGTTATTGCAATGCTAAAAAGTTGGGGATGGAAGGAAAATTTCTTTTGTAAGAGCAGAGTTCTTATTTGGGGGCCATGCCCTCATTCTGCTCGCCGGATAATGTGGCTCTGAGTATATTACTAAGATGAACTGGACTGATGGAGGAGAAGAAGAAGATCTGTGATATTGTATGTTTCCAGTATTGACAGCTCTTCACACAATAGGCCCTCTTAGCTCAGGTTGGACTGGCTCATAAAATAAACCAAGCTACTTAATACAGAAATAGCTTGTGAGGGAGAAGGGTAGGAAGACATACAAAGGCAAAGAGGCAGGAGCAGAGGTGCAAAGAATACTCTCCTGAATGAGAAAAGGCCTGTTGAAAAAACAGCCAACCACTACAAGAATTGATATTTCATTTTTTTCAGGAGTAGAGAAAAATCCCCTTTTTTTGCACAAAAATGTTGCTTTTGTACAAAACATTATATGTATGTTGTGCAAAACATTTTATGTTGTGAGAAAGTGCATTTTCCACCAAATGTATAAGCCACAACATTTTTTTAAAAAATGGGAGAAAATGTTGTCATAAAGCTATCTGATGATGATGATGATGATGATCAGCATAGTTGTTCTTATTGTTTTTCTTCCGTCCTTCTTCTTCTTCTTCTTCCTCCTCCTCCTCCTCCTCCTCTTCTTCTTCTTCTTCTTCCGCTTCTTCTTCTTCTTCTCATCATCATTATTATTATTCCCAAGTTGGGACTCATTCGTGTGGAGTGGTTTCAAAAAGCAAAAATTTGGTCTTTTACTAATTATTTATAAGGAGAAAGGTAGGGCCTTCAAAGACATTGGCCCTTTCCGCACGTGGATGTTAAAACGGACCAAGGCATCCTGGCATGGAGGTCATCCACACCTTGTATCGGACTAGGTGTGGACTATTTAACCTAGTTCCACCCTTAGTCTGATCCAAACCGCCCCCAAGTGGTCCTCCGGTGCTCTAAGGAAAGACCAGAAAAATCCGGTCTTTCAATTTTCTGGAACACGCCATTGCGTTCCTGTTTACCTATGCAGATGCGCAGGCTCGCACCAATGCGAGCATCCGATCAGCAGAGGGCGGGCTGTGGGCGTGGCCAGCATCAGCGGTTGGTCTACACCCATGAAGCTGCCATTTTGAGCCGGAAGCCACAGGAAGCCGCCATTTTGTGCTGGAGCAGTGCGGATCTAAAGACCTCACACTGCTCCGGTTCACCCTGGACTAATGGAGGAGTCCCGCGGAAGGGCTCAAGGGAAATTCTGCATTACTTCGGACCCGTGAAGAACCAGTAAGTAACGCCACGGAGCAATTCACTCGCCTCATGCGGAAAGGGCCATTAACTTGGTTTGAGTTTGCATCTTCATCCCCATCTTCTACAGTTAAAGAGCCGATATGTACTTTCTATAAAGATATCACTGAGGGAGCATAAGGAAGAGGGAATGGATCAAGAATATTAAGAGAGAGCTAGGCCTCAATATTTCTATTTCGCAAGCTCTATGAACCAAAATACAGACCATGCCACCTTATAAATCAATAGCAGCCTCATCCAGAGTATGTATACTGAAGACTATTCATAGGTGGCATTTAACACCAGTCAAACTTCACCAAATAAATAGTAAGATTTCACAGAACAGTTGTGGGACAATTGGGACAATAGATTGCATGTGCCTGCATTGCCTGAAAGCTTTTGAAAAAGAGTAATTGACTTTTTTGGAGAAAATAACTATTCAAGAACTACAGCCCAGAAGGGCTTTATCATTACTAACCATTTTTGAAAGGAGACACTTCTGCAAATGTTTTGCGTAAAGAGTTTATTCCGGCATAGCTGGGATATGCAAGAGTAGAAATTATAAGACCATGGAAAACCTTGAAAGATCTTTAATTTTGACACTGGTTAGACTCTGGCCATTTCTGCACGAGACTGTTATAGTGCTATGATTCCACTTTCAACATCCTATGGAACCTGGGGTTTGCAGTTTCGGAAACTGCAAACCCCAGGATTCCATAGGATGTTGAAAGTGGAATCATAGCACTATAACAGTCTTATGCTGAAATGTCCTATGTATATGGAGCTACTTTAGCAGAAAAACTGACTGGTAGAATGTGAATGGCTATCTGTCGGGAGTGCTTTGATTGTGTGTTCCTGCATGACAGGAAATTGGTTGGGATGGCCCTTGTGGTCTCTTCCAAATCTAGGGGTTCTCCAAAAGGACATGTCTGTTACAGTTGGATCTCCTTTTATTTTATCAGTAACCAAGAACGTATCTTCATGTGGCCCACCATCACATCAACAAACATTTTGAGTCTCATCTGTTTAATGCAGTAATGCCATTAAAGCAGAGTGGACAACTGCAAGCAGGGCAGGGGCCATCTTACCATCCTGTGCCCACCTGGTGGGTGACAGCGTTGCATTTCAGTGTGCCCAAAGTGATATGATGTCTCTTCTGGATGCCATTTTGGCCAATTTTTGGCCTTTTTTTTTAGTCTATTTTGAGGAAGTTTAAGGGGTGGGGGATAGAGGAGAAACGTATTTACTTTTGAAGTGGTTTGGGAGATTTGGGATGGTTTGGGGACAAAAAAATTGCTCCAAAATCAAACCCTCACAATTAATCTTGTGCCAGGATCTGAGGGCTTTGAGGAACTTCTGGGGAGTCCTGCAGGCCACACTTAGGGGTCCCAAGGGCCTCATGCAGCCCATGGGCAGCATTTTGCTCTCCCCTGTATTAAGAGAATATTGTATAATGATTTTTGGATAGAGCTCAATTTAAAATCATGTTTATGATGCTTGTGTAGCTTTCCTGTTGTTGTGTATGTGTGTGTTTTGCTTTTCTCTTTTACTTTGTTTTCTTCTTCATTTACGGTTGTATGGATATGTTATTGTTCATTGTCCAAAATTCACATAATACAAAAAGAAATGGGGGAGAAGGGAAAGGAGAAAAGACAAAAGGAGAATACACAGAAAAAAAGATATAGGAATCCTAAGGACAAAGAATATAGACATGGGTAGGCATGATGTATGCTATCCATAAGTCCAAAAATACATTTTCTTGTAGTTGACCCCATAAAACACCTGTTCCTTTGTGGCCAAGGTGGTAGGATTATTCATCCATTGACCAGTGGGTGGACAATGGCCAGTGATGTATTTAAATCTTTTACTTCAAGTCTCAAGTCAAGTCTCAGGTCTACCTTCAAGTCTCAAGTCCTTGCAAGATACTTTCAAGTCAAGTCTCGAGTCAAGCCTCAAGTCTGGGAGCCAACTTTATATCTCAACCTGTATTCCAGAATTTCTGGACAAAGTTGAAAGTCAGTTTTAACAATTTAAGTAGAGTTGGTCCTCTACTTTTGTGATTTTGCAATCTGCAGCTTCGGAAGTGGGGAATAGGATCCTTCTTACTTCCCATTTGCAAAGCTGGAGGCTTTTTCAGAAGTGGGGATCCTTCTTACTTCCCATTATTAAAGTTTCAAGAACTTTAGAAGGAAGGATCCTTCCTCCTTAAGACCACTGCCTAACACATTTTGTGTTCCCCTCTGAGATATGTGCCCTGCTCTCTGGGCACGAGTCTTGTCTCCTGCTTTTAGGAAAAGTTTTAGAAAGCTCCTGCTATATGTATCAGGGACAGGCTGCTGAGCAGACCTCAACCCTATCTCAAGCCTGTTGTCTAACCCATTTACTGTTCTCTCTGAAAAATATGTCCACCCTTTGGACTTGAGACAGATCATCATGTGACCAGTAAGTTGTAAGGTTTCTGGATGAATGTGTTATGTTACTGAACCAAGGGCAGCAAGTCAGTCACTAAAAGTATGCAAGTCTCAAGTCGAGTCGAGTCAGTGTGTAATTTTTGCCACGTCAAGTCTGAGTCGAGTCACTGAGGTGACCTAAGTCTGACTTGAGTCTGAGTCTATCGACTCACGTCTATATCACTGGGAATGGTTATCTTTCCAACCTTGCAGTGTAACTCTTTCAGCAACAGTTAAACCATGCAAGATCCAACCGCAAGGGCCACCAGTTAAATTCCAAGGTGCAGAATTATAATCTAAAAAGTATACCTGCATCTATGAATGTCAATTATTTTTCTAATACAATGTCTTGCAATCCCTCCAGCCAGATTGTGGCTGAGAGATAGTAGGTTGCCTCACATCGCCTAATGTAGCCTAATGTAGCCTTCCTGGAAGGCCTCCAGATGTGCCAAGCTACAGTTACAGTCACTTGCCAGATCTCTTAGCTACCACATGGCACCACTCTGCTTTACAGGGACACTAAGAACCTTTATCCTCCAAGCATCAGGAATCATTTAAGAAGCTGTTTGCCTGCTTTCTTTTGAAGGATGGGCTGCTGGGCAGGCTTTGCTGGCAGCCAGCAGAGCTCCACTAGCCAGAGATCAGTTGCTATAGTAACTGTTTGTGTTACTGATATTATGGATCAATCTTAATCTTTACTACTTGCGCTTAAGGGATTTCTAGATAATGTGGCCCAGATCTGTTTGCTTTAGACACTTATTGACCCTTGGGCTCTGTTTGAACATTGGTGCCAGCGCTGTTTGCTTCCAGTTTCATTTACAGTAACTTAACCTAGACTTCTGGAGAAACTCAATCCAAAGTTGAAGTGTATATACAAAATAAAGGGATATCATGGTAGTCAAGCAACAGAGTTAAATACCAACCTGAGATCATTTTATTGTTATCTTGCAACATCCATTATCCCTAGAGTAATGCAATGTTACCCTATGAATTAGGGGTCCCATGAGGGGCACCCAAACAACCAAAACAAACTAAGCAAAGATGGGGAAATTAGCTGGAGCACTCTCTTGCCTAACGAGAGGCAGGGTAACGCAGCAGGATCTTTTACCCAATGTATACAGCGTCAGGTCAGTGAGGAGGCAAATGGTTCAAACAATAATTAAGATTTATTAAACAGATGTTAAAGAAAAACACAAGCACACTCCTAACTAGAAAAGGAAAATAGAATTTGAGGGGAATGGGTGATACGCCACCTGTCCTGTAGTCCTGGAGACACCTGATTGAAGAAGTGGAAACCTGGCGTGGCAGCCAAGGGGAATCTGCTGAACCGAGTGGCAGCAAGACAGAGTGAAGTTCGGGTGATCCGGCAAGAGTTCCGGAGAAGTTCCAGCAAGAGTTCCAAAGAGCTCTCAAAAGCGGAGGATTTTATAGCGGAAAGAACAACCGCAGGCTAGTCTGGTCTCGGGTGAAAACAATAAATTTTGGGTTGGAGACAAAGCCTCCAAAAGGTCAGAATTTGCATGATTAAGTTAAAGTCCGAATTGACAATAGCATAGCTGGTATGTAAATGCGGCTAGCTCAGCAGTTAAGTACCTAGCTCGCCAGGGTGTCCTCTCGGGGCAGAGGATCTCTTTGTAGCAGCGTAATGAAGGTATTTGTTTTGGGTGGTCCCCTAAAGCAGAACTGGCAATATCTGGCTTAGTTTGGTGAGAGCAGCAAGCAATAGCCATGCCTAGCTATGTGCTTGTTCGGCGGGCCTCACAAACACTTGGCTGGTGGCAGAGTGGGGCCGAATTATGATATCAAAATGATATCTTTGGTTCACCAAAGGCCAGGCCAGTACAGGGTGGGAACAGCAAGATGCATCTCCAAGCTGCAAAGTAAAGGGGATGACAGAAACAGTGTCATTAACCAGCTTGATCATGCATTAATCATGCACTGTGGACCAGCAGAGAAGTTGTTCAGGCTGAGCTTCCTTGCTCACATGTCCTATGGAAATTGAAAACACTTCGACCACATTTGGACAACGCAAAGCCTCTCCATGCCTAAGGGGCAGGGAGGAGATCAAAAAGAAAGTCTTCAGTTAATCATAGTTTTGTATTTCATCCAAATAAGGACATTGTAGGTAGCTTCAGAGCAAACCAAGGTATTAAGTTTGAAATCTAGGTTTATTATCCTGGCTTGTTTCAGTGATGTTAATCATAGTACGGGTGAAAAAGGAAACTATAGTTAATTGAAGGCTAGCTTGCAGGCTGAGACAAAGGGAGGAATGGAAGGACTGTATGCACAGATAAAAGACTTGCTCCTATCTCAGCTTGTTAAACCAAAATATGATCATATGAACTTTTGCCGTACCTGAATCAACAAATCTTTTTAATTTCAGGGGGATATCAAAGGCTTGCAGGATCTACTGGCAGTTTCTTTTCTTTCCTGCAGGATCCACTAACCAGAGCCTAGCCATACGCTTAGAATTAAATAAATAGGAACTTGCTTTCAAGTACTAAACAGAGCTCATAGTTCACCACATTTAACAATAATAATCTTGATTGCCCAGACTTGTTGATTTCAGCTCAGTGGGAAAAAGGAAGAGCCATTTTGTTGTTGGTCTTTTTAAACAAGAGAAGTCAGTGTTAATGTAGTATGAATCACCCCAGAACCTACCCATACACTCAGACCAACCTTCAGCCTATGCTTGACATAACTCAACATAACCATACATTTACTTCTTCCTCCCATCTCTGGGACAGCTGCTGTTTACAAGTGCAGAGAAGTGAAGTAGTGCAGCCAGGGCTTGCAGAATGAAAGCACTGAGACTTTCTGAATGGATGTCAGGCCACTGACATCTGAATTCTGAATAGATATCTGCGCCCTCAACTTCAGATTCCCTCATTCCCTCTGAATTTAACTGTAATCCTCACAATAGCTGGCGGGAAAATGGATTTTCTCAGCACCAAGTGTATTGTTGTGAGCTACTCCCCCTTGTAATACTAAGGCCATTTCCACACGAGACTGTTATAGCGCTATGATTCTACTTTCAACATCCTATGGAATCCTGCGGTTTGCAGTTTCGGGAGGGGCCATGTGGCCCCTCTCGAAACTGCAAACCCCAGGATTCCATAGGATGTTGAAAGTGGAATCATAGTGCTATAACAGTCTCGTGCGGAAATGGCCTAAGTATTCTTTTATATCTTTTTATGCTGAAACAGACTAACATTACTATGTTTGTTAAAAGAATTTTGAGATTATTAGTCCTGATTGGCAAGATGGTATAGTGATCTGAGCATCAGACTATGACCATGGAGATGAGGGTTCAGTTCCCTGCTCAGCAATGGAAATCCACAGGGCAACCTTGGTTGTGTCCCCACTTTCAGCCCCAGAAACCCCATGATAGGTTTGCCTTAAGGTCATCCTAAGTTGGAAATGGTTTGAAGTCACACAACAACAAGTCCTGTTTGGGCTATTATGGCCCACAACTTTATAAAAGAGCTGCCCCCATTGGCGATGCAAACTGCTAGGACTGGTTGGTTGACATGGATTGGCACAGCCACTTGCCCTACCTTTCTTCTCCCTATAAATAATTAGGAAAAGAACAAATTTTTGAGTACTATCATGAAGACTGCCTGAGCTTCAGAATTTGTAATGCTGTGGAGTATCAGATCTCTTGAGTTCTGCATGTAAATTATGGATGAGAATGAATGAGTCCCCAGACTGCATACAAGACTTTATTCATTATGTAACTACTGAAATGCATTTTATGTGAAGATTTCTTTGAAGACTTTTAGGAAGCTTCAGTTTGGTCAGAATACAACTGTGAGATTGCTAACCATTTCACTCACTTTAAAATAACAGTTTTATGAACGTACACATTCTTTTAAACAGTTAATGGATAGAATAATTGATTACAGCTTACATGATTCATGAAAGTTTTAGCTGAGTAAGTATCCTTTAATTTCCTTTATGGAAGATCTGGTTAAAATAGCTGGGCTATGATGCAGGGAAGAGCTAGCGTGGGGTAGTGGTCTGAGAGTTAGACTATGTCCCTGGAGCCCAGGGTTTGATTACCCGCTCAGCCATGGAAACTCACTGGGTACGTCACACAGTCTCAGCCCCAGAAAACCCCATGGTAGGTTTGCCTGAGGGTCACCATAAGTCAGAAAGTACTTGAAGGCACACAACAGCAACAACAGTGATGTGGGGAAACCATGCCTTTAAGTACTACATTAAATTCAAAACACACAACTCTGTCTGTTTGGATCTTTAAAAAATACTAAGTGCAGGGGAATGTGGTTTTTCCCCGGGGGTGTTTCTGCACTGTTATAATGCTATTATTCCACTTTTGACATCCTGTGGAATTCTGGCCAAAGAGCTCTCTGGCTGAGAATTCTAAAGGTCCCTTCCTAAACTGCAAACCCCAGGATTCCATAAGATGTTGAAAGTGGAATAATACTACTGTAACAGTGTAATGCAGAAAGGCCCTAAGTTGTCACATCAGTCTCAACTAAAGAGCTCTTTGGCTGAGAATTCTAAATGCCTCTCCCTAAACTGCAACTGAAAGTGGAATAATAGCATTATAAGAGTGTAGTGTGGAAAAGCCTGAGAGCAATGACCTTGTTGGAGGGCAAAAGCAATTGAGTGCATTTTTACATTCATAATTCACTGGATACCCTAAGTATAACTGAGATGGTCAGTTGGAGAACCAAGGCTCTCATCAAATATAGACCCTGTCAGAAAGCGGGGGTGAGGAGACAAAAGAAAAAGGGGCATTGGAGAAACAGGCACCTGAAACTCCTGAGTGTGTAAGAGTCAGAGACTATTTCTGTACTACACGGTTATAGTGCTATTATTCTCCTTTTAACATCCTGTGGGAAGAGGAAGCTAACTGGAGAATTTTTACAAGTTGCAACAGCCAATCAGTTAAGTCTTTCAAATTGCAGCAGACTAAGGCTCTAATAGCTGAGTTGGCGATTTGCACACAGCCTTTTCTACTTGACTGGACCTGAATCTGCAAAAACGGGAGAAATTGCATCATTGGCCATTTCTGCACCACACTGTTATAGTGCTATTATTCCACTTTCAACATCCTACTGTTGTGGCCAAGAAAAGTGGAGACGACCAGGTTTCAGGGAAAAAATCAAAAAGCCATTTTTTATTGTTAACAATACCTTGCGCAAGGGCAACAGTTATCCCAGAACTGTTGTGTCAATTAATTGAGGTAGCATCACTATATACCTTTTGCCTTCTATGTCAGCAATCAATCATTTACTTAGCCCGCCCATCACTGGAGAAAAAGATCTTTAGTTAACTTTTCCATTACATCATTGACTGGCACACACGTGTACAGAAGAGAACAAAGAGTTAGTTTAGAAAATGATACAAAATAATGGTAGGGAGTATAGTGCCTCCCTGTGAATTCCCAGACCTTCGAATGTTACAAGGCCATTCTCTTAAAATTTGAGATAAGACAGACATCTGCAATTTACTCAGAGGCACAATTCAATTCGCTTGTTTTTCCTATTCAAGTGGCATTGGATTTAACCCCTTCACTACGGAATCCTGGGATTGCAGTTTAAGGAAAGGCATTTAGCATTCTCAGCCAGACAGCTCTTTGGCCTCAGCAAACTGCAAGCCCCAGAATTCGACAGGATGTTGGAAGGGGAATAATAGCACTATAACAGTGTAGTATAGAAATGGTCCTCATCTCCCCCATCTCCCCACTACCTTGTCTGGAAGGGGTTATCTCTAATGTGGGCATCCTTCCAAACTCCAGTCTTCCCAGGAGATTACAGGGGGAGAATGTCATATACCCCCTTTGCACTCTCCCCACAGCAGGAGAGGAGAGAAACTAACCATCGGCCCCACAAAGGCCTCTCAGAGGGAAGCAGTTTCTTCCCATAAATTTCAGTAGTCCACAACCCAGAAATATTTTTGTGTCCAACAGCCTCAGATCTGGGTTTACAGCCATTTTGAAAATTATCATCAAAAATACCCAGACATTTCCTTCCTTTTGCCTTTTTTGCTATGCAGTCTTCCTAATTTGTTAAAAATGATTATTAGTGGAATGTTTGCTTAGCGGTTAATACTGTTTGTTCTCCTACTCTTTTGCCTCCTCTCTTCCTTTTTCTTGAATTAATATTTGGTCTATTTGCATTTTCCTTGAATTTATTCCCCTAAAACTAGCAGAGTGGGTCCTATTAACCCAAGCTGAAAATGGTAGATTTTTTTTTCAATTCAGTTTTTTTTAAAGGCAAAATAAGCTTTGTATTTCTCAAAAGACTATTGTGGCTCAAAAATGAATGTGTAAAGCAATAGTGGAGGAAACAATTACAGCCAAAGAGAATGGATCAAAATATTCTTCTTCATATTTATTTTGACAGCTTATAAAGCATCAGTAAGCAAATGTGCCTCCTTGCATTTGTGTTCCATCATTATCATTGTTAGTTTCTCTTTCCTTCCTTGTTCAATTGACAATTATTCATTCCATCTCAGAGGGGGAATTGGGCAGTCAGTCAAATAAAAGCAGAGTGATTTCATCAGGAAGCAATAGCACAGTGGCAAAATGCACTGATTGCACAGACAAAATGCAAGTGTAAAAGAGGCACAGAACATTCTGCTGCATAATCTGCCAATTGCTACCTGTCAAAGTAGCAATTAGCTAAGGAAAATGTACTGAGACCGTGGAATGGTGAGCTGCATTACGAAGAGCATCTGGAGTCATGTCTTCTTCTATTAATTTCCACATCACGCTGATTCTATTAAGCTCAGAGGTCGAGCCAGTCAGGAAGCCTGACAAGAACCTTATTATCTGTCTAAATCAAGAACACAAAACAGCCACAGAAACCCCTGACTCCCCCTAGACACAACTACATTCAGTGGCACCTGCTGACTAGAATATCTTGTGAAACATTCCACACTGTGCCCAAGTAAAAGATAACTTTGACAATTATGTCAAGGCAATGTAGATCTTGCCAGTATAGTCATTATCTGTGCATTATCTCCTTAATTTTTTTTGAGATGTGCCCACACTGCACATTTATAGCAGTTTGATGTCACTTTAGTTTTTCCATCCTGATCTGCAGATCATGAAAACTCATGTTTTGCTATGAAATAACTTTTCAGGTATTTGTATGATAACAGTTGATTGTCCTGATGTGTAACCCAGTGCTAAGACAGGATGTGGAGAAACAGAATGGTTTCCAGTTGGCAAGGAGAGAGGGTGAAACAAGCAGTGATAATCTACAGTATATACAGTTTATACTGTATATACTCTATACTACACTATCCCAGTGGATTTTTCTATTTAAACCCAGAGTTAAACACATTTTGAATTTCTTCTAACTTTCTATCACTTTTCTTCCCCATTTAATAACTTCATTGCATCACCAAACTTGGATTTTGAAGCTGTCAGCCCCTACTTAGTTCTCATCTTTTTCCTTCCTTCCTTCCTTCCTTCCTTCCTTCCTTCCTTCCTTCCTTCCTTCCTTCCTTCCTTCCTTCCTTCCTTTTTCTTTTTTTTTTTGGCTTCTTAATAATCACCCAGGATTATGTATGGGTATCAATGAAACTCTCACTGTTGCATTGGGTCAGCCTGGCCAAGGCGCAAAATCTTTTCAACTTGATCGATGATTTATTTCTAAAGATTTCAAGGTTTATATCTTCTTCCATAACATAGGCCATTCCCACACTACACTGTTATAGTGCTATTATTCCACTTTCAAAATTCTGTAGAATTCTGGGATTTGTAGTTTCTTGAGGCCAAAGAACTCTCTGGCTGAGAATTCTAAGTGCTCCTCCCTAAACTGTAAATTCCATGATTCCATAGGATGTTGAAAGTGGAATAATAGCACTATAATGGCCTTATACACACAACCCAATTAGCACTTCCCTTAAACCACTTTTGTTGTTATAATTTTCAAGCAATGAGTGAAAAACAATTTGCACATAGTTGCACCTTCTATTATTATTGTTATTGTTACTGTTATTATTATTATTATTGTTATTATTTATTAGCACTACATGTTTTATAGTGTTCAGTCCAGCTCTAGTTTTCATTCAGATTCTGTGGTTGAGAATTTGTGAACCTTGACTCAGGTTAACCTGTGGGCACCATTTAGCTTTTCCTGAAAAATAAAAATCTAATTTTCCACTCTGTCAGAGTAGAAGTAATAGCTGAGCCACATGGTACCCTCTATGGTAGTAACTACTCTCCCCCCGTTTCAGTAACAACGTTGAGTCTGGTGATGGCATCTTCAGAGCATTGCTTAGCTTGGCTTTCTGCAGACTGTTGCTTTTCTGAGCCCCTGCACTACCTTGTATCTAACCCACATAAATCTTCTGCTTGTGACATGTCATCATTATAGATCATGGCACCAAAGAACATATTGAGATGCAGCAGACCTCGTGGTAAGTCACACAACTCTAAGTCAAGGCAACAACATTTAAAGACACTTTCAATTTATTTGTGAATTCTGTCCACCACCTTTTGGTTATTTAGTCATTATATTACATTTATATCTAGCATCGAGCATTGTAAATTGTACATTAGATCCTCAAGAGATCTTCCATTTAGCCACTAATCAAACCTGATTACCTTCTGCAAGAATGCTACAATCCAGCACCTTCACGCCTATACCTTGGACCTTCTTGGTCATTATGTTATGTTATGCTGTCTTATGTTTTATGTTGTAGTGCTTCACCACTCAAGACACTTCTCTTCAAGTGATTCTTAGATCAGGAAGTGAGAGACATTTATTGAACTTCCACTAGATATAGCAAAACTATGTTTTTCCTGAAGTTCTGTGACTCCAGTTCCATCAGTCCCAGACAGCATGGCCAATGCTCATAGGTGGCGAGCTTTGTAGTTCAACATTATCCAGAGGGCCACAGGTTCTTCCACACCTAAACTTCACTCTGCTCTTTCTTTAAGGACTTCTTATTCTGATTTACTCATAGCTCCTAAGTCAGTGGTTCTCAACCTGTGGGTCCCCAGATGTTTTTGGACTTCAGCTCCCAGAAGCCCTGAGCATTGACTATAGTGGCTGGGGCTTCTGGGAGCTGAAGTCTGCAAACATCTGGGGACCCACAGGTTGAGAACCACTGTCCTAAGTGATCTCCCATCCCAATAGTTTAAATGTTTAACCATCATAACATCATCCTCTAGTCTCTCTTCTCTTCTCTTCTCTTCTCTTCTCTTCTCTTCTCTTCTCTTCTCTTCTCTTCTCTTCTCTTCTTTCTTTTTGAGCGCTCCATCACAATCTGACTTCCATGTTAAAATGCTTAAATTCTTGCGTGTGCTGACTTTCAATGCCAAAGGTAAATCAAGAATGGGTAATTTTGTTGTTATTGTGTCATTCCTTCACTACCGTTATACCCACTCAAAGTATAAGAACTACTGTGGAGTAGAAATTGAAATACAGAGAACGATAAGTGGAAATAGTATATCCACTGGAAAATGAAATTGTAGAGCAGAATGTTTCAGTTTGTCTACAGCCTCTGAAATTTATATTGCAATGGATACTCTATTTTTAGAGTCATAGCCTGAGATCCTTAGGGAGCCTCTTTGAAGATAATTTTCAGTCACTTTGGTATCTTGTGCTGTGAAACTAAAACAGCTTCCTAAGTTACTTTACCTCACACCCCGGTTCTCCAAATATATGTAAGAAAAACTATGAGAGATGCATCTCTGTTTTTTGCATGCAGACACTACCTGGAAATTATTTTTGTTAAAAAATAATTAATTACAGTTTTGGAGTGGAATCCTATTAGTGGATTACAATGGTGTAACCTCTGTTTACACCAACATAGGTACTTTTAAAGATACTGCACAGAGATATCCGGTACTTCCTAGTGCTAACCTTTTGTCCTTGGCTTCTGTCCTCCAGTTACTGATTGGCAATCAGGGTGTATCTGGGCAACATCCAGCTGCCCAGAAAAGTAGCTGTTGTCTGGGATTGGTGGTGACTGCTGCTTCGTCTTTTCCAGACACACAATGGCAACTGGAGACCACCTAGGTGCCCCCCTATGGACAATCAGTGGCTGGAGGGCAAGAGGAGCTATACCTGAAAATCTCTGTGTGCTCTTGGATACTCAAAGAAGCAGTAACAATCGTCGCTTGCCTTTGGCATCTGAAATGGATTTCTCTTTTTGATTTCCCTTTGACTTTTTGAATGGCCTTAATCTTCTATTTGCCTTTCTTGTTCACTTCTTAATTTTCTGTCAGTGATATTGTGTTTCTTTTAGGTAGTGAAATTAATTCACCCTTCAACCCTTCATTCCCGTTTTTAGGTGCTAGATGGAAGACAAACAGTCTGGGGCCCTTTTAGTACCATACCTCAATTATGGGATGTTCCACTGCGATTGCGGGATTGCCAATGGTGGATTAGGCTCTGTATGCAGCTTCTTGTCTTCTGCAGGTACCTGGGTGTTCACAAGACAGCAGGGGATTGTACCTGGTGCCTGTTCCACAGTTCGGTGTCCTGGGTCACTCCCAGGTCCCGCCCCCTCCCTGCCCCACCATCCTGATTGGTCAGTTTTTTGTGTTTTATTTTGCCAGCTACCGTGCTACCATGCTACTGTGCTACCATGCTAATGGTGGTGCCAACCTTTTTTTTTTAAATTGCAAGTTGGCTGGACTGTGGGGGCTGATGTTGTCACGGATGTGGGTGGCAACATCAGCCCTGGGGTGGTCTTCCTGGGCGATGTATCCTGTGGTGTTTGCCAGTATGATGAGGGCAGCAGCTGGCCTGTGGCTGGGCAGACCTTCCCCTGGGAGTTGCTGAGTGAGGGGTGGGCAGGGACTGCCCACACCCTGTCCTCTCCTGGATTGTTCCCGGAAGGACACCAGATGGAGACCCCACATGGTTGCAGCTCCTGCGGTTGCTTCAAGAAAGGCTGGTTATTTTCTGGTTTCTGCTGAAAATGAAAAAGAGTAGGATGAGCACTGCTTGAAGCCGGGATAGCACCTGTTTGGTGAGAACGTCATGCGGTAAGGTGGCTCCTCAAGAGGGAGTGAAGCGTGGCTAATATGTGGCCTGAGTCACAGATAAAAGGGAGAGCATTTCCCAGGACCACTTTCAGGTAGACAAGAATCCAGGATTGCTATCTGCCTTCACTGAAGGTAGCAAATGAGCAGGTGTAAATTACAAGGCATTAACATTAGCAGTAGCTTGGTGAAGCACCTTATATCATGAGAGGTAGCACCATATACTGTGGCTCACAACAGAGGAAGAAAAATCTCAGCAGCTAGGAAGCAGTGGCAAGACCTGTAAGGCAGGGTTAAAGAATACTAAATCTACTAAAAGCAGCCGCTCAAAGCCTTTTTTCCTTGCCAAAAAGCTTAGGGCAGAAACTCTGGAAGAAATGGGGGAAGGGAGGATGAGGTCATGAGGAGAAAGTTTCTATCAGTGCCAGCCCAGATAATGAAATGCTTTAAGAAGGTTCAAGGGGCTGTCTCAGGAGAATCTCACAGTTGGATTGGTCTTAAAGTAGCCTTTCATAATGCCTGCTTGTATGATGCATCACTGAATTTCAGCAGTTGAATTTTCTTCAAGTAAACTGTCACTTCATTTTATTTTCATATCTGACGTAAGGTAAGACTTAGCTGATTGAAACTCTAGCAGGACTGTGCCAATGTCAGGATAGAAACATCAAAAATTATTTTTGTTTTTCTACCCCTCCCCTCGCAAGCCAAAACAAACAAACAAACAATACACAATACATCCAAAGTTGCTTGTCAGAAATTTGTCTCAGTTAATCCTTTCTTCAGGATTTTCCACACCACTTGTGGGAAAAAAAATAGCCATTTTTTCATGTGCAAATCAGTGGGAAGGACTAATGGTCTAGATCCCAAAATTTCAATTTAGATTTAGGCCAGTTCTGCACAACGGGGCTCTGTGAAGTCCTTCCGTTGCAGCCCCAGCAGGGAGCGGAACAAGCCAGGGACGCTTCACACCTTCATGCCTCACTGGGTTGCTGCAGAGAGGAGTGTGCTGTTCCCACCTCTTCCCTTCTGCAGTGCAGCTGGGCACTTGCCGTTGCTGTGCCAGAGAGGGAAGCATTGCCAGCATGCTTCCGCCCTTCTGCACAGCTGAGAAGGACGGCACTGCCGCACGATAGGTATAAGACGGATTTTTTTTCCCCATTTTGCAAATACCGTGTTCATGCCGCTTGGAAGCAAGATGGCAGCAGGCCAGTGATGATGTCATGCAGAAGCATGATCAGCTGACTGCTGCCATCCTGGTCCCACAGTGGCGCAGCCCCCTCATGCAGAAAGGGCCTTAGAGTCAGAAAATTCGGTCCAGATTAAGCCTGGCAGATCTCAGGGCTTGTTCTTGTGTCTGTAGTTTTCACGGGTCATCTTCAGGCTGGGGATGAGGGTGCAAATTCTCCAGTTTTAGGGGGCTCAGCTTCAGGCAAGAGGAAACGGCTGTGTGTAGGTCTCCAGTTCATCTAACAGACCAGCAGCTTGCTACAGTTTGCAAGGATTAATTTGTTACCACCGTGTTCTGGCCTGGCCTTTGGTGAACCAAAGATATCATTTTGATATCATAATTCGGCCCTACTCTGCCACCAGCCAAGTGTTTGTGAGGCCCGCCGAACAAGCGTGAAGCTAGGCATGGCTGTTACTTGCTGCTTCCACCAAATCAAGCCAGATATTGCCAGATCTGCTTTAGGGGACCTCCCGAAACAAACACCGTCATTACATATGCACGCTACTACAAAGAGATCCTCTGCCCTGAGAGGACACCCTGGCGAGCTAGGTACTTAACTGCCGAACTAGCCGCATTTACATAACTCATGCAAATTCTGACCTTTCAGAGGCTTTGTCTCCAATCCAAAACCTATTGTTTTTACCCAAGACCAGACTAGCCTGCGGTCGTTCTTTCCCCTATAAAAATCCCCCGCTCAGAGAGCTCTTTGGAACTCTTGCCAGATCGCCCAAACTTCACTCTGTCTTGCTGCTGCTCGGTTCAGCAGATTCCCCTCAGCCACCACGCCGGGTTTCCACTTCTTCAATCAGGCTTCTTCAGGACTGCAGGACAGGTGGCGTATCACCCATTCCCCTCAAATTCTATTTTCCTTTTCTAGTTAGGAGTGTGTTTGTGCTTTTCTTTAATAACTGTTTAATAAATCTTAATTGTTGTTTGAACCAATTGCTTCCTCACTGACCTGCCACTGTAGACACAGGGTAAAAGATCCTGCTGCGTTGCCCTGCCTCTCGTTAGCCAAAAGAGTGCTCCAGCTAATTTCCCCATCTTTGCTTAGGTTTGGTTTGTTGTTTGGGCACCCCTCCCAGGACCCCCAATTCACAGGGTAACAAATTGATTTGTTGCTTCATCTTGCAAAGACTGTCCATTGGCAGAGGGTGTTGCAAGGGGTCTGTATATTTACCTTATTGGCTTCCTTCTTCACTCCGGGTCATTAGAGTCACAGGAGTCACCCTCCACTTTCCTCTGCATTCACCTTTTTCACAGAAGCAAATAGACTAGATTAAATATTCCTTAGAGCTGAGGTTTCTATCTTAGTTTCCAAAAGGAAAATTTGATATGTCTCTTTCTTTCTCTCCCCCTCTGTGTTTGAAGCTGTGAGCAGCTGTAGCTGGCAAGACTAATGACATCACCAGGGATCATCCCTAGGTCTCAGGTTTGGGCCTGAATCCCTCAGGGCCTGAGTTAATGCTGAACTGGCAACTCTAATCCAGATAGGTCTGGATCGTAGAGCCATGCTCCAAATCAAACCAGAATACTTTCAAAGCCCTAAATGTGATTATGCCTTCCAAGTGGAAAAAGGAATTAATTACAAGTAATCAGTCTTTTGCAATGGTTACCTCCAGGCAATATGTACAACCCCTGAAATGTAACACAGGACAGAAAGTGTAGTGGTTAGGTAGTCAGACTAGAAATAGAGACCAGGTTCAAATTTCCATTCAGCAAGGAAGCTCATACAGCTTCCTTAGAGGAGTCCGGACTGGTCTAAAGAACTGCAAATTATCACAATACAGCTGTTGGTGTTTTACTGGTTTTGGTGGTGGTTGTGATCTCCATGTCTACCTGTTCCATTTTTTTGTGGGGCTGTTTGTAGTGATTCTTTGAATCTTCAATGCAGTAATTCCAAAACTGTTTTCCTTTTTTTAAATGGGAATGTGGTTTGCTGAGTTGACCCTATGGTATATGAACAAATTTTCTCTTAAAAATATTGTCTTAAGAGTTGTGTTCAAAAAGTGCCATCTCAGTGATTTGCTATGGCGCTATAACTCTAACATTTAAAAAAAAAAAGGAAAAGAAGAGAAGAGAATTCTTATGTGGAAGGGCAACGCTCTCATTTTTTCCCTCTGCTTCATAGCTACGTTCCTGTGGCCAGGCCCAGCAAAGGCTCGCTTTTGGCCAGGGAAGCAGCGCTGTTGGTTCCTGTCAGGGATGCAGCTCCCCAAGATAATAACTTGCAAGAACATCGCCCTCTTTCCTATGTGTTATATTTTCCTTATATGTCTTTCTGATCGTTATTACTTTTCTTCCAGAGAAAGGGACAGAGAGAACCATACTGAGGTTAGAAATATATTTTGAGAAAACTGGGTGGCTTAAACTGAAGAATGGAAGAAGATGAATGTGGTGGAACAGCTTGAACAGAAACCAGCTTTTCCCTGACCTGAAATTATACTCTTTCCTCTACACCTTTTTAAAAAGGCAAAAATCTTAAACTCATGATGTAGCAACCCTGCTTCTTGGATATGCTTTACTGGAATCTTCTTTCTTCTTCTTCCTCTTCCTCTTCCTCTACTTCTTCTTCTTCTTCTTCTTCTTCTTCTTCTTCTTCTTCTTCTTCTTCTTCTTCTTCTTCACCAAAAAAATAATAATTAGTCATCTCTAGGGAAGTAATTGTATAGTAGAGAATGATACTTCAGCAATGTCTATAATTAAAGAACAAGTTGGATTTTAATTATAAACTACTATCTTCAGTGGGTGATAGTTCAGCCATGAAACAAACATTAAACTTAAACATGAACATTTCCAAGGTACAGAAGAGACTGTCAGCTTTATTTATGATTATAGCTTGTTCTCTTAGTTTACGCTTTGGGGGAAAATCATGCTAAAATCCTCAAATGCTAAGGGGGAAATATCCTATTATTTTAAATTATTCAGAGCTGTGGATGTTCTCTTGGTGAGCATGACTCCCTTGGGCCTATTTCAGCACTTGTCCCATGATATCTTAACACCAACAAGAGCTGCACAACTTAAACCAGGAGTGAATTTTGTTAGCTTTCACAGCAAAAAGTCCCAAACCAATAAGTTCTTGGTATTAAAGAGAAATCCAGCCATAAGTTATAGGCCAGTTTCATTTAAAGAACTGGAGTCCACATAATCATTTCTTGTAAAGCAGAAGTCAGCATTAGTTTTTTGCCACATATATTACCTTTTGGGGAAGTCATTATAAGCTTTGTCATGATATATCCTAATGGGAGCATGAGAAAAAAATTTGGGCAGGGACCTAGGTTGGAGATGAAAAGCCAAGAGGAAGAGTAGAGACATCTGCTTTTGGGTAACAGCCAGTGCATACCATGGGAAGGAAGGGAAGGAATAAAGCACTGTTGGGTCTTATGTCAATTCTTCTGCACATTTACAGTTGTACTCTGTATGTATCTGCTCTGCAAAGAGAGAGAAAGACCAACAATGGATCATCTCAGGGTGGGTGCACATATCCAATCCTCTGTTAAAACAATAAAAAAGCTAGTCATTCCCTCAGATTAAAGTAATCTAAACCAGTGCATCTCAAATGATGTAATGTGAGGGGGCATTTTTTCCCCAATGGACCAGGAACTGGTATCATATTTGTGTTCACTGGCTACAACTGTTTCTTCTTTCATGGAAACCTCCTAGGGACTGGTAGTCAATGACTCAGGGACCAGCACCAGTCCATGGACTACCACTTTGAGTAGCACTGAGTTAAAGTATGTTGCTGTTAACCACCATCAAGTTGACTTCAACTTATGGTGACCCTACAGATGACAGATTTCCGAGTCACTCCTTCATCTACCTACTTGCTTAGGTCTTGCAGATTCAGGGACATATCTTCCGTGATTGAGCCTATCTATCTATAATGTGGTCTTCCTCTTCTCCTAGTGCCTCCTATTTTACCAAACATTATTGCTTTTTTCTAGTGAATTGTCTCTTTTTGCGGTATGGCCAAAGTGTGACAGACTCAGGCCCTTTCTGCACCAGGGTATTAAAACGGTGCAGAGCGACCTCCGACAGAGGTCTTCTGCACCGCGGAGTGGATTGGGGCGGACTATTTTTTGTAGTTCCGCACCTCAATCCGCTCCGAAATGACCGGAACTGGTGGCACGGTGTGTTTTTTAAAAACCTCTTTTCAGAGGTTTTTAAAAAGCACGGAGCACGCAGCCCCGTGCAGCTCCGTCACCATGCTCTGGTGCAGATTTGCAGGCGTGCACTAGTGCATGCCTGCAGATCTGCCGGGGGTGGGCTTTAGGTTGGTGAGCTTCTCCGTTTGGTGGAGAGCCTCCGCCAGCTGGAAGCTGCCATTTTGGATGCCGAGGCCGCTATTTTGGACGCCGGAGGACTGCGGAACAGTGAGATCGTGCTGCTCCGCATGGCGACGGACTTACCTGGCTGCTGGTAAGCTCCGTTTTAGAGTGTTTTCCCCGTTTCCCCTTCCACGTGCGGAAAGGGCCTATGTTTCACCACCTTGGCTTCCAGGGAGAGTTCAGGCCTGACTGGCTCTAGGACCCATTCATTTGTCATTTTAGTAATCCATGGTATCTGTAGAATTTTTCTCCAGCACCACATTTTGAATGAGTTGATTTTCTTCCTGTCAGCTTTCTTCATCGTCCAGCTTTCACAACCATACATAGAAACTGGAAATATGATGGCACGGTCAATCCTAACTTTAGGATTCACTGATATATCTTGACACTTACAGAAAAAAAAAATGACTCTTTGGCTAAAGCCAAAGTAATACCTTATAAAGTTGTGTTAAGGAACGGCAAATGAAACCAATGTATTGTAGAGGGACTTGCTACAGAATGTTGCAGTGTGACTGATCTCATTTATGTTCCAGCTAGTCATAGTCTTTTCCAGAATACTCCATTCCATACTCCCTTCCCTTGTTTTTCACCCCCTGCCAAGAGAAGCTTAGCATTCTGTGTTCATTGAGTATTCTCAGTTGTCAAGAGAATCCTTTGAAGGTGTTCCTTGAGCATGCCAATACTTCCCTTTTGCTTCTCACTAAATCCATTTTAGAGATACAGATGGTGAATGTTGGACAACAACCCTGGAGATCAAGGTTTCATTTCCTGCCCAGTCACAGAAACTCCCTGGGTGACCTTGAGCACATCACATACACTCAGCCCAGAAAACCTCATGCTAGGTTTACCTTAGGGTTGCCATAGATTGGAAATTACCTGAAGGCATGCAACAAAAACAGCCCCATTCTGGCTAGTTCTATTGGCACTAGATGAGTTTATCATTAAAAGAAGTATTTTTCATAGCCAATTGGATAGTACTTTATAGATTTAAGGGAGTTCAATATTTTGTTAAAGTGTGGGTTTGGATGGCAATTTCATGAAAGGTGCTGACAAGTTGAGAACTATTCAGAAAAGAATTGTGAAGATGATCAAAAAGAAGCTGGTCATTTTTTTAACCTTGAGAAAACTGCATCAAAGAGAAAAAGCCTCAGCTGTTTTGAAGCTTTTTTTTATGAGAGTGCCAGAAACAAGACAGTATTATATACTAAATTTGAGGCAAAAAAAAAAAGGGGGATTTCCAGGAAACAGACTTTTGTTAAAGTTTGGAAAGAGTTTTTTTTTTAACCCTTTAAAGTAACTGTGGTAAAATAAAATGGTTTGGGATACTGTGGAGTCATAATGTATCATGAAAAACTTTAGCAAGTGCCAAGGTTCAGAAACAGCATCAGACATTTTGCTGCCCTGAGCCAGAGGAAAGAAAGAATATCTCTTACCCATTTCAGTCAAGGTGTATAGCATCCATCATCAACCAAACTATTTTAGCCCATAAGACAGCAAGTTTTACCAGCATCTTTCCCTGTTCTCATCAGTAGAAATGCAGTCTTATTAAATTTGCACTTTCAGGACGCCCCAGATCTGTAGTAGCCACTTCACTCTCTCCGTTGGTTGGACTGGCTCTTCTGTGACGCTACCTTGGTTATTTGAGAGATACAGCCCACAATTCTCCCTAACTTTGCAAAAGATTCTGGCATGCCCTCCAAAATTTCACAAATGAAAACCAAGGCACATGTGCCCAAGCAACATCAGTGTGGTTGAGATGGCAAAAGTTATTAACAAGGAAGAACAGACAAGCTGGAAGAGGTTGCATCAATTTGTTTTTTTCCTGGGCCGGGGAAGGGCAAAATTCTGCCCCCTCCTCTCCCTTCTGCTGAATTGGGCCAATTCCGCACTACGCTGTTATAGTGCTATCATTCCACTTTCAACATCCGGTGGAATCCTGGGGTTTGCAGCTTAGGGAGAGGCATTTAGAATTCTCAGTAAACTACAACCCCAGAATTCCACAGGATGTTGAAAGTGGAATAATAGCACTATATCAGTGTAGTGTGGAAATGATCTTATTTGGATGCAACTACTTTTACACATGGAACTCAGTTAGTAGCAATTGAGATATGCTAAGGACAAAGAGGGAAAGGGAGAAGAGTGGAGAGAAACAGGGACATTTTAAAAACTGTTGGAAAAATGAGAGGACAGAGGATTAATTTGAACTGTTTCTTTCCAAATTGGAACTATTGGAAAGTATGTCCTGGAACACAGCAATGATGTTCATAGTGGCCCCTAAAAATATTTTCATCCAGAGCAGTTGCTTGCGTGTCTTGTATAGCCATAGCACCTAACTGCAGAAATGTTTTTAATGTCCTTTGAGTCTGGGTCTGACCTCTTAGCACCTTGGGTTCTGCCATTCTTTTCTTTCTCACAACTGAGTCATAATCTTTTGCTGATCAAGTGACCACACTCTCCTTAAGACTCCAGGAGTTTTACTATGAAGGAAATGGGCTCTTTTCAGATTATACATAACAATTCGGAAACACCTTGCAATTTTACTCCAGGATCTAGGCAAGTAAGGAAGTCTGAGCGGCTTGGCTCACAATGAGCAGGTATTTGCAATCAGGATAAAGCTCAGCTAGGAAGTACAGTTATTTGCAATCCTTGTAATATCCCTAACGAAGGCTACTTAAATTCTTATACAAGAAGGCTCTTATGACATCAGGAGCTACTTGTGTATAGATCAGATCAGCTATGAAGTCCAACCTATTTTAGTAGATTTTCTTGGTGAAGGAACAGTGAAATTATCCACTTAACATGAACAATTTCTGCTAGAGATAGATGGTCCATTCTGTTTCTTGTCCGTTGCTGTTTTTCATAAATTGATTTGTTACTGCAATTTTGAAGCCGCATTTGGGGTGACATTAGATATCGTTTTGATATCAACAATTTGGCCTTCCTCACCCATTCTTTCCCATGTGCTTGCGAGGGCCCCGGACAAGCACGCAGACAGGCTCCGTCGCTGATCACTGGAATATTCAAAACAAAAACAGGCTGGCCAGAAACAGCCAAACTGCTGCTTCAGGAGATCTCACGGCAAGTACCCTCATCATGTATGCACGCAACTTACAAAGAACTCCCTGCCCCAAGCAGGCAGCTTGATTAGAAGAATCCTCATCTGTCAAGCACTCTGTGTTTGCATACCGTCTACTCTATTGTCAATTCAGACCTAACTCAATCATGCTAAATTCTGACCTTTCGGAGGCTTTGTCCCCAGCCCGAAACTCATTGTTTTCCTCAAGTACAGACTGGCTTGTGGCTACATTTTCCCCTTTAAAAACCCCTGACTTTGTGAGCTTCCTTGGATCACTCCCGACTTCTATACCACCTTGCTGACGCTGTGCTTGGTGAGCCTTCCCCTCAGTCCCGCATACTGAGACTCCATATCTCCGAACTTCTGCTGCGTACTGCCCGGGCTTCAGGACAGGTGTAGTGTTACCCAAACCAACAGCTCCTCTAAAAACCTCGCTATCCCACTCCGACCTTTATTTCTTTATTTCTCTGTGTGAGTGTGTTGCATATACTGTTTGACATTTTAATAAAAATCACAATTATTATTTCAATTCTGTGTGCTCCTTGACTTGGCCTGACCCCATAGACATTGGGTGAAAGATCTCGCTCTGTTGCCCTGCCTCTCGTATTATTAGCTCATGCTCTTGGCCAATTTCCCCAACTTGTATAATTGAGAGCGCATTTAGGTGTCCCTCCCAGGACCCCCAGAAAACAGGGTAACAGCTTCATTAGTTTGTTCCATGACTGTGTGTGTGTGTGTGTATATATGTGTGTGTGTGTGTGTGTGTGTGTATATACATATATACACTTTGAAAAACATAACTATTGCTCTCCCTTCCCTCTCTCTATTTTGCTGCACCTGTTTCTGCTGCCAGAGAGGCTAGCTGGTCTTATAATTGCACGGTAGTTTTTCTCTTCAGTGTTGGGAACTGCCTTAGCAAAACCAGAAAGAAAAGCTCCACCAGTGCAGCTCCAGTGCATTCATATTCCCTTTTTAGACTGCTGGGCTTTCCACACTGCACTGTTGTAGTGCTATTATTCCACTTTCAATATCCTGTGGAATTCTGGGGTTTGTAGTTTACTGGGGCCAAAGAGCTCTCTGGCTGAGAAATCTAAATGCTGCTCCCTAAACTGCAGACCCCAGGATTCCATAGGCTATTCAAGGTAGAAGAATAGCACTAGAACAGTGTTGTGCAGAAAAGCCCCATATCTTGATTGTTATGAATTCCCAGTTGAGTCTGTAGTTAAAAACTGTATTAGCCACCAGGTGGCAGGCATGTTCATAAGATTAGTTTTAGAAGAACTCAAATGCCTTCATTAATTTTTTGACAGGGTTAAGGGTTTTAAAAGATGTATTCTTGCTTTAGTATTTCAAAGGCTGTTGATCTACAAATCCACTTAAAGAAAAATCTACAGCTTTGCCACAATGTTTGACTGTTGGATTAGGGGTGATTTTCCCAAACGTTAGCCCCTTTTTGAGAAAGATGAAGACTGTTAAGAGGCAGTCTTCTTTAGCAGAATTTGCAGAAAAATGCACTGAATCACTTGCGTATCCTTCTAAGACCAATCTCAGTACAGGAGGGCAAACAGACAGTATTCAAGTAAGGTGACAGAAACATTTGCTACTTACTTTGAAACTTACTTTCTGAACATACATACATGGATTGCCTAAATCCTGACTAAGGAAAGGAAAGTTTCAGGCAGAGGAAGAGGTGAGCAGAGAAGACTCAATATCCTGATGAAGGGAAGACAAGGAAGAGAGGAGTCTTTAGATCATGACAGACGCCTGGAAGTTTCTGGGGTCACGCTATCTGGTTGTCTGGATGCATTGATAATTGGTGATGGTGCATGACACATTTTTTAAAAAGCTCACTCATCAAAGTTTTCTGGACACTGTACAATTTCTCTTTTGTTTTTTATATTCACTCTATAACTATGGCCATTTCTGCACTAGACTGTTATAGTGCTGTTATTCTACTTTCAACATCCTATGGAATCCTGGGGTTTGCAGTTTAGGGAGGGGCCTCAAAGGCTAGTGCAGAAATAACAGTCTAGTGCAGAAATGGCCTATGTCATTTCCTTTTTTACCTGACACAAGTAAAACACAGATTGCTCTTGACCAGAGGCAGTGGTGGTGGGACCTCTGCTCTCAGACCTGGGATTGCCAGGTGACCAAAAAAAAAAAAAAAAAAACAGGACAAAACTACTGTACTTTTAATGTGGTGAACAGGGAATTTCAGCAGGAGCTGCTTATCACAAAAGCTCCACCTACTGAAATTCCCTCCTCTCACAACCATAAAAAGTCTGGGAACTTTGTCCTGTTTTTACCTGGCATTGCAGGTATATAGAGACATGGTCTGAAGTAAGGAGCATTGTGAACTGTGCGATCAGAGAGAACTACATGATTAACAGTGGCCACTCACAAAACTGTTATTCACAAACATTTACAATATTCACAAATATCCCACCATTGGTAATCTCATTGCTACTGATAATGTTTACACTCTGGATGAAAACAGTTGGATGTAAAAGCACTTAGCTTCAGCTGGGCTGCGTCTTTAATGACCAAATAATGGTCAGAGGGCCCCAGTGTGTCCATTTGCTGACAATAAGGCAGGTCAGTTGCTCTATGGTTGAGATTATTCTAATCTTTTCTCAGTGGCTTTGACAGCCATGAAAAGTTATGTGTACATCTTCCTGGTTCCTTCAGTTGACTTCCAGTCTCTCTGTTGCCTAGTAACAATTCTGGCTCTTCTGTAAATGTAAGTATTTGGACTGTCCAAGTGATCAGACACATTTTGTTTTTATATTGAGAACAAAACTCTCGTGCATAATTCATTTACCTCACTTTTTTTTTAAAAAAAAATCTCTTCCAAATCATATCTTTGCAACACTGATGATATACATAAGAATCCTCACAGATAAAATCTCACTTCACATACTGTTTGTACAAAGGATGTCCCTTGTGATCGAGAAGGAACCTGCCTATGTTGTTGGTCAGGGGTGTCGCTACAGGGGAGAGAGGCAAAATGAGAGCGTTTGCCACACAAACAAGAATTTTGCCTCCCAGTGGAATTTTCCCTCATTCCTCAAATGTCTAGCACTGGAGTGACTTAAAACTTCAGTTGAACATTTGGAAATACGGTTTAAACATCCAAAGAAAAGAAGCAGGGAAAGTGACCAAGGGAGTGTGAACACAACAAATACTAAAGGTCTAAGTGTGAACAGCTTTCAATAGCTATTTCTGCACTACACTTTTATAGTGCTATTATCCCACTTTCAACATCCTATGGAATCCTGGGATTTGCAGTTTAGGGAGGGGCCTTTAGAATTCTCAGCCAGAGAGCTCTTTGGGCCTTGGTAAACTACAGACCCCAGAATTCCACAGGGTGTTGAAAGTGGAATAATAGTACTATAACAGTATAAGGTGGAAATGACCAATCTCTCTTTCTCTTTCTCTTTCTCTCTCTCTGCAATGCTAGGAATTTGGGGGTTGAAGGAGTGTTTCATTTGGTGGGCTGAATTTTTTTTCGAGCAAGTACCTCAATTGCTCCTCCCTGCTACACTCCTGCTGCTGGTCCAGTCAAAGGGTTTTTCCACACAGGGCAAGGGAATCGCCCTGTGCCGTTACTCAATGGACATGTGTGCTGGTCCGGAGCAGCGCGTGGCCATGCTCCGCACTGCTCCGGGGACGAAAATGGCGGGTTGGTGAAGCTCGCCAGCCTAAAGCCCGCCCCGGCAGATCTGCAGGCTTGCACTGGTGCGAGCCTGCAAATCTGCACTGGAGTGTGGTCACGGAGTAGAGTGCTCCGTGCTTTTGAAAGACCTGTTTTAAGCGGTCTTTCAAAAGCACGCTGAACAACCACTTTGGGTCGTTCCGGAGCAGGCTGAGGTCCGGAACTACACAAAGTAGTCCAGACCCAGTCCGCTGCCAGGTGTAGATGTCCTCTCTGGAGGACTCTCTGCACCATTTTAAAAACCCCGTGCGGAAAAGGCCATAGATCTAAAGCTCCTTTATGCATAGAATGCGTGGCAGTGGATCTAGTCTCCTGATTTTTGAAAAGATTTTCAGAACTTAGAGTTGAAACTGTAATAATTTCTTCAGTGTGTAAAACAGGGCTGGCAATTGTGGGGCATTCCAGACGTTGTTGGACTGCAGTTCTCAGCAGCCCCAGCCAGAATGGTGAGAAATAGTGGGAGCTGCAGTCCAACAACATCTGCAGGGCCTCACAATTTTGACCTTTGGCCCTTTCATACTATAGCACTATGATTCTATTTTAAGTGCCATAGCTATAGCTCATGGAATCCAGGGTTTGCAGTTTAAGGGACAGGATTCAAAATTCTCTACCACAGAGTTCTAGTATCTCTCCAAGCTACAATTCCTAGAATTCCATAAGATGCAGCCATGGCAGTTAACATGGAATCATAGTGCTATAATTATGTACTATGAAAGGGCCCTGGTGTAAAGTTCTGCTCCTATGGGTTTTTGTTCATATGATTGTGGTACTTTTCAAAAAGGATGCTGTATCAGTCTGTTTCAGTACAAAAAATAAACAAAAAACAATGAAAAAGTTTTTTTTGTGACATCTTTAAAACTAATCAGTTTATTTCATGATAGGTTTTTCTGGGTCATAGCCCACATCTTCCGATGCAACATCAAAGGACTGAATAAGTTTTATGGAATTTCTCTTTGATGTATGCATGTATGGATTTAGATTTTCCTTCCAGTGTGCATGATATTTAATTGGTTTATCAAAGCTGATATTCTATGTTTCTTTTTTTAAAAAAAAACCCCAAAACTTTTACTCAGTGTGGCAAATAAGTGCAAAGATCCAAAAGTACAAATTAAAGCACAAACAGTTTATTGAAATGATAAAGAGTTAGACCCTTAGACACAATAACAGAAGACCATTCATAGAACGTTGCCATTCCTTCTTCAGCTTTCTCTCTTCCCCAAAGCCCTGCCGAAAAATATGAGATGGATGTGTTGCTAGGGGACAAATGATCTATATAGATTTTATATGGCACTTAATTATTTTTACAGTAGAATACAATTGGTGTCCCCTAGATAGGATTTGCTGGGAAAAGATTTAATATTTTAACACATAAGACATATACATTTCTAGCAGCTGTAGCATTTTCCTGGGTTTGTACATTAAAAATACTTTTTTTTTTTACTTGTTCTTTATTTATTTCTCATCAACCTGTACCACATTTGGGACTGAGGATACAGAGACAACTGCCACTTCATGACGGGGCTGTGCCACTGTGGAGACAGGATGGCAGCAGTTGGCTGGTCGTGCTTCTGCATGACATCAAAATGACCTGGATAGATTGGAGAGCTGGGCCAAGGCTAACAAAATGAAATTCAACATAGATAAGTGTAAGGTCCTACACTTAGGTAGAAAAAATGGAATGCACGAATATAGGATAGGGGATGCATGGCTGGATAGCAGTGCATGTGAAAGGGATCTAGGAGTCTTGGTAGATCACAAGCTGAACATGAGTCAGCAGTGTGATGCGGTAGCCAAGAAAGCCAATGCAATTCTCGGCTGCATCAATAGGAGTATGGTGTCTAGATCGAGGGAGGTACTGGTACCACTCTACTCTGCTTTGGTTAGACCTCATCTTGAATACTGTGTCCAGTTCTGGGCACCCCAATTCAAGAAGGACATGGTCAAGCTGGAGCAAGTCCAGAGGAGGGCGACCAAAATGGTGAGGGGCCTGGAAGACATGCCCTATGAGGATAGACTTAGAGAGCTGGGTATGTTTAGTCTGCAGAAGAGAAGGTTAAGAGGGGACATGATAGCTATGTTTAAATATTTGAAGGGATGCCATGTAGAGGAAGGAGAGGGCTTGTTTTCTGCTGCTCCAGAGACCAGGACAAGGAGCAATGGATTCAAGCTGCAGGAAAGGAGATTCCACCTGAGCCTCAGGAAGAACTTCCTGACAGTCAGGGCTGTCTGGTAGTGGAATATGCAGCCTCGGAGTGGAGTGGAGTCTCCTTCTTTGGAGGTTTTTAAGCAGAGGCTAGATGGCCATCTGTCGGGAATGCTTTGAGGGTGTTCCTGCATAGCAGGGGGTTGGACTGGATGGCCCCTGTGGTCTCTTCCAACTCTACATTTCTATGATTCTATGATTTTATGATCACCAGTCCGCTGTCATCGTGTCCCCAAGCAATGCACACACGTGGTATTTGTGAAATGGAAAAAAATCATTTTGTATGCGTCATCACGTGGCGCTATCACCCTTCCCAGTCATGTGGAAGGGCCAGAAACACGCTGGTGATGCTTTCTTTCCTGGTGCAGCAATGGAAGCTGCCCAGATGTGCTGCGGAAGGAAGAGGTGAGGCCACTGCACTCCCTTCCGCAGGGATCCAGTGGGGTGTGGAGGGGAGGCTTCCTGATACTCTCCCTTCCCAGCAGGGATGCTGCCAGGACTGTGTCAGGACAATGTGCGGGAGCATGTCAATGTCTATAACAAAGTTCCTCAGTTCTGAACAAATTGAAAAGAAGTAAGCAGGATGGAACATGGTTTCTTTTTGAATTTACTGAATTTAGGTGCTTAAAATTGTAGAAAACACAACCATTTTTCATTAAAAATATTTCCTACTCATGGTTGTTGAAAGAAAATGTAAAAACATAAGAGGATCCCTCTGTTAGATTGGAGAGGGGAAAAAAGAAGAAGAAAGAGCTAGAAAGAAGGGCCATTTTTTTTACTCTACCAGGAGACAGAACAGTGCAAGTTACATTTTTAAAAATTTCTTTATAATTTTTCTTTTTTTTTTACTGTCTCATAGGCCCTTTCTGCCCTACACTGTTACAGTGTTATTGTTCCACTTTCAACATTCTATGGAATCCTGGGTTTTGCAGTTTAGGGAAGGGCATTTAGAATTCTCAGTCAGAGAACTCTTTGGCCTCAGTAAACTACAAACCCCAGGATTCCACAGGATGTTGAAGGTGGAACAATAACACTATTACAGTGTAGTGCAGAAATGGCCTTTGACTCAGGACAGCAGCATCTCTATTGTAATCATGATGCTTTCTCAAGTTGTCATCAGTCCAACAACCGGAGTAGGACATACGTTTGGTTCAATTGTCTCTCTGAGCACATTGCTGAGTGATCTGGAAATAAATGAGATTGGAAGAGCCCTGTTGTTATGGTTAGGTCATTTCCTGATGAAGTGAGGCTTCAGTTTCCTTCAGATGTGGTGTGGGATTGATATGGATGCTCTGCCCTGTTAGCACTATTATAGTGTTATTAATTCAGTTCCAACATCCTGTGAAATTCTGGGGTTTGTAGTTTCCTGAGGCCAAAGAGCTCTCTGGCTGAGGATTCTAAGGCCCCTCCCTAAACTGCAAACCCCATGGTTCCATAGGATGTTGAAAGTAGAATAATAGCACCTATGAGAGTGTAGTGAGGAACTGGCCATAGAATCTTAAACTTAGAAAGGCCACAAGAGTCATCTAGTCTAATTCCCTGCCATGCAGGAATACACAGCTAAAAGCAATCTTGAAAGATGCCCATCCAACTTCTGTTTAAAGGACTCAAAGGAGAGTCCATTCCCCTTGCTCCTAAGGCAGCCTATTCCATTGTTGAACAGTTCTTATAGTAAAGTTTTTCCTGTTGTTTAGACAGGATCTCTTCTCTTGTAATTGGTTCATGTTGTAGTCTCTGAAGTAGCAGAAAACAAGCTCGCTCCATCTCCCACATGATATCCCTCCAGATATTTAAAGATAGCTTTCATGTCACCTCTCAGTCTTCTCTTCTCCAAGCTAAATGTATCCAGGTCCCTAAGTCATTCTTCATAAGGCTTAGGCCACTTCCGCACTAGGGCCCTTTTTGCACGCAGTTTCTTTTGCGAGAGGGCCCCTTGAGCGTTGCGTAAATGGGAGCGGCAGTCCATACGACGCACTCACGAGCCTAACGTGAACCGCGCACGCACCTTTTCATTTTCGGTTTCAAGCCGAAAATGGTGCACGGCACGGTCGCGCAAGGCTCCCAGAGCCTGCGTGCACTTACCTGTGCTGCGGTACGTTGTCCCAGGTGCGCTGCTCGTGCTTCATCCCCCAGTGCCACCTACAGCTCCCAGGCTGCACTGCGGAAGGAAGGAGCGGTGTGGGCGCGCAACCAGGAAGCCAGCTGTGGGACGAAGGAGCAGCAAAGAGAGCACCTTGTGCAAGAACCTGCTTGCACGAATGGCAACCCCCACCTCCGTGGTAAGGTAATGTGCGGAAAAGGCCTCGGTTTTTATAGCACTATGATTCCACTTTCAACCTCCTATGGAATCCTGGGGTTTGCAGTTTCAGGAGGGGCCTTTAGAATTCTCAGCCAGAGAGTTCTTTGGCCTCAGGAAACTACAAACCCCAGAATTCCACAGGATGTTGGAACTGAATTAATAGCACTATAACAGTGCTAACATGGCAGAGCATCCATATCAGTCCCACACCACACCGCCTGGCCCCTTCCAAAACTGCAAACCCCAGGATTCCATAGGAGGTTGAAAGTGGAATCATAGCGCTATAACAGCCTAGTGCAGAAGTGGCCTCAGTTTCCAGACCTTTGACTGACTTGGTCATGCTTCTCTGGACACATTCCAGCTTGTTGATTCCCTTCTTGAATTTTGGTGTCTAGAACTGTATTCCTGGAACAATGTTTCAGGTGAGGTCTACCCAAAGCAGAATAAAATGGCACTGTTGACTCCTTGGATTGCCAGAATTCAGGACTTGGCCCTGATTCTTTATGGGTTATCTCTAAGTCGGTGACAGTGGTGCAAATTCTCCAGTTTTTGTGGATTCAGTTCCAAGGCAAATGTGCAAATGTGCAAATGTGGAAATCGCCAACTCAGCTATTAGAGCATTAGCCTGCTGCAATTTGCAAAGACTTAATTGATTGGCTGCTGGAAATTGTAACAACTCTCTAGTTAGCTTCCTCTTTCCTTCCTTCCTAGCAATAAGCAAGTAGGCTAGATTAAATGTTCCTTATCTTGTTGCCCTAAGTGAACAGGAATAATCTCTTAATTTCACTTGGGAATAGCCAATTTAGTTAACATTTCTTAGTTGACAAACAGGTCAGTGGTTTGGCTCTGTGTGTGTATTCGTGCATGTGTTCACGTGTGTGTGTGTGTGAATGAACAGAAGTGAGCAATAGTGGTTAACGCATAACACTTAATTACATAATTAGGGGCTGTTCTACAAGGTTCAGTTTTTAGTCTAGAAACCTCAGAACCCGGAACAATCCTGAACTGGGAATTCTAGTCCTCCCCTGCAATGCTTGAGTTCGCAGGTCATCCCCCTACCATTACTGCATTCCTAAGCTTAAAATCCTTGAGCCCTTCCCACTATATATCAGCCTCCTTAGAGACAAATGAGCCAGATGTGTTTCCAAAATTTAGAAATTTTTCTCCCAGAGTGGGTTCTGCTCAGGGAGAAAGGCAATATATAAATTCAATAAATAAATATATAAATTTTAGGCCCATTTGTCACCAAGGAAACTCTGCAGTTGTGGCACAGGGAATTTGGATGCATCATTAATTCGAATTACTTCAACACTGACTTTACTAGCCCTTTACCAGATGCACCAGGGTTACATGTTTATGTTAATAAGACTGTACTGCATTCATTAGTCATTTCTCATTACTTGAATGTTAAAAATGCTGGGTGCTGGTTCAAAATAGAAGCTGTGTCGTTTTTTAAAATCATAGCATTTCTCACTTGGCTGGCTTGGCCATAAATTAGCTTGCTGGAAAAACATGTGTAATTCCTTTTGCTCCCTCCCTTTTTGCCTAGTGAAAATCAATATTATTATTCTCGAATGCTATCCAGATAGCTCTCTGTCTTATTCCCAGGGAGACTGCATAACTTTTTGCTCACCCAGAAGAGACATCTTAATTCAGATATGCTTTGTAACAGTGGGTACTTTAAATATCTGAAGGGCTGTCACAGAGAAGATGGAGCAAGTGATTCAAAAGCAGCTGCTTTAAACGGTAAGAAAAGAGATTCCACATAAATATTAGAAAGAACTTCTTGATGGGTAACTGTTGTTAGGCTATTTACACCTGCACTTTGATACAGTTTAATTGGCAAAATATGATTTAATTGGCAAGATATATCAATTGGCTTTTATATGAAATGTGCCCTGCTATGGTTGTAAGGTCAGGCTGTGTAAGAGGAAATGACTGGCCGAAAACATATGTGGCAAATTGGGTCAGAAACCCTTTCTAGGCATAGTCAGGTCATAGTGAGGAAATCACTAGTAACTCCAGAGATAATGGGTTTGCAGCCAGCCTTGATGACTATGCCTTTAGGACAATAGTGACTGGGAGATTCCTACCAAACCGCTGATTGCTTAATCTTCTTTTCCTCTGATCAAACAATCTTTCCTTCACCCCAAAACCTGTCTGGCAAGGATAGAGCTATCAGGCAACCATTAGCCCTTTTGTTACCTAACGCTAAAACCATCAGTCCATTCTGGACCTCATTGCCTACCCTGCAAACTCCATTGTTTGCTTGACCAGAGAGGCATTCACACCTGTGTCCTCCAGGCAGAGATTGTGTTTAAAATAGTCACAGTTTTGATCAGCAAGCTCTCAGTACATTTATTGCTGGTTGCCACTCTGATTTCCGATTGTGTGCTGTCCTTAGATGAAGTCTAAGCCACAATGCTGTTTCTTCACTGCTTTTCTAGACTGGTAAATATCACGCCCTGAAATCTCACTATCCAAAACCTTTCTTCCCTTTTCCTTCGGTTAGCCTTCTGTGATTGCGTGACTGTTTGGATCTTGTGCACATGCTTTATTCTCTTAATAAAACACACTTTACTTTACTTTTGGATCTCTGGATAGTTCTTCCCTGCAGAAATACTGGTAAACACTGGTGTCAAAGATCTTGTTAGGTCGCCCCCCTCTTGCAGGTCTCCTGATATTGAACTAATAATTCCCCACCTTTTCACAGAGGTACTTGCATCATGGGTGGATCATTGAGTCACCCACGTTTTGGTGTAACATTACAGTTTTTAGGCATTGGAACAGCCTTCCTTGGAGGTTGGTGATTCTCCTTTTTAAAGAGAGGATGGATTCTTCTGCATGGATTTGTGTACAGACAGAGGTTAGACTAGATGGTCTTTGGGGTCCTTTCAAGCTCTAGGATACTAAAGGCTGCTGAAGCTGCCACACATGTGACCTAGAAAGAAGAGTGTTCTTCTTCAGTTGTAACTACTACTACTACTGAGCTGGGTAGACAATAAAATTAGCAGAAGTTACCCAGATTAAGACTTGTTTAGTGTAATGTAAAGTTGAAGGCTCTCAGGGCCGGAATCCATGGGTTGTTGTGGGTTTTTCAGGCTGTGAGGCCATGTTCTAGTAGTATTTGCTCCTGACGTTTTGCCTGCATCTGTGGCTGGCATCTTCAGAGGATCTGGAGACATGGAGGTGGAATGGAGTATATATACTTGTGTGATCTCCAGGTGGGAGGGATTTGCATTTGTGATGCATTAGTGATGTAGCTGGCCTGTGAGATAGCTCACTGTTGAGTGGACTAGCCCCCAGGGTTGTGTTGTCAGGGGATACACATAACAGTTGTGTATGCATTTAAGTACTCATTAGCAATCCATTGTTTTGTTTTCTGTAGAGAGATCTCCTGAGTCTGGGTGGTGTTCACTGGCGTATTTTTGAGTCTTGATTTTAGTGTTCTTCAGTACTGGTTCCCAAATTTTGTTTACTTTCCAAGTTTCTTCTTTCCTATTGAAATTGTCCACGTGTTTATGGATTTCAATGGCCTCTCTGTGTAGTCTGACATAGTAGTTGTCAGAACAGTCCAGAATTTCTGTGCTTTCAAAAAGCATTCTGTGTCTAGGTTGGTTTATAACATGTTCTGCTACTGCTGATTTTTCTGCCTGGATCAGTCTGCAGTATCTTTCGTGTTTTTTTATTTGTGCTTGGATGCTACGTTTTGTAGTCCCTATGTAGACCTGTCCACAGCTGCAAGGTATGTGATAAACTCCAGCAGAAGTTAGAGGATCCCTCTTGTCTTTTTCTGAATGTAGCATTTGTTGAATTTTCTTGGTCAGTCTGTAGATTGTTTGGAGGTTATGTTTCTTCATCAGTTTCCCTATTCAGTCAGTGACTCCTTTGATGTATGGTAAAAACACATTCCCTCTGGGTGCTGTTTATCCTCACTCCTGCAATTTTTTCTGGGTCTTGAGGCTCTTCTGATGTCTGAAATGGAGAAACCATTGGCCTGTAGAGCCCAGTTTAGATGATTCAGTTCATCTTTTAGAAGGTGAGGCTCACAGATTCTTGTTTAATTGTCCCACCTAAAAGTGGCCTTGCCTTCATTGGCAGTGTTTAAGCAGAAATTAGATGGTGACCACAGAGAAGTTCTTTAACAGTAGGTTCTAACATGGCAGGGCGATGGGACTGGATGGCTCTTGCCTTCCTTTCCAATTGCTGTAGTTTTGCTATAGCAATTTGAAGCCACACTTGCTGTGCCTGCTGAATTTCAAAAATCTTTTGGGAGACAACACTTGTGCTGGGGAGTGTTTTCAGTTAGGTGTAATTTTTAGCTACCATGACAGACAAAGGCCTGATCTGCACATCCAGTCATTCAGAACTGCTGTGAATTCTAGCTTATCATGACTGAAATTTGGATCTCTCTGCTGCCTTCAGTCCCATTGTTCTACTTTTCCACACAGTGGTGCATTATGAATTAATGGCCATCCAAATCTGAGGCCTCTTTCTGAAATAGAGCCAGGATTAGTAGGTGCATCATCTGACAATGTGACAGGAAAGAGATATAATAAACACCTCAAATCGTGTAGTGGAAAGGCAATTATTTATCTGATTTTTTTTTTTTTTTTTTTTTTCTTATAATGATTCCCTGAGGGTGATAGTGGCTGATTGAGAAGGTCTTCCTGTGACACAATGTTTAAAGGTGTTTTTTGTTGTATGAGGAAAGTACAAAAATGACCATATTCTTAACTGCATGTAAGTATATAAGAAAAGTCTTCCTGTCTACACATTGTACTCCTAAGGCCTTAGATGGTAGATCTGGAGAGGGGCTTGGAAGCAGGTATGAAAGACTATGCGTATGGGAAATGACCGGAAGACCATTGTAGTTTCAAGGAAGTGTAAGGTCTGGCCTGACCCCAGTTTGTTCCACCATGTTCTAAGTTCTTCCGTGTTGTTGCTAAGAAAGGTCTGGAAAGGCCTTCTGGTATTCTTCCATAAATGAAGTTTCTCTATGCTGTTGTTGTTCGTGGTCTTCTGACTTGTTAAGCACACTGCTTTGATTCTTGTATTTTGTCTTAATCTTTCTTTGATGTACTCTGTATGCTTGCCAGCTTAAAATATAGACAAAAAAAAGTTGCAAGTGATGTCTGCTAAGTGGTACCTGCCCTTGGCTTGGGACATCTGCTAGATAACAGGGAGGAACCCAAAAGATGGTCACTTACCATATTTGCTGGCATATAAGATGCACCCATGTATAAGACGCACCCCATTTATGCACTGGCAAATACTATTTGGCAATGTATAAGACACACCAGTGTACAAGACACACACCATTTTCAAACAGTATGTTTTGGGGGAAATAGTGAGACTTATATGCTAGCAAATACAGTAATCAGTGACCTTGACAGTTGAAAGGAGTTTGCTTCATCCCAGGTTTGGATACAATCACAAGGTTCCCAGATTAAAGGTTAGAAATACCCCCTAGGATCTGCTCCTATGGTGAACTTAGCACAGGCTGATAGCTGAAGTGCGGTGCCGAGGTGGATATACAGAGAGGTCTCCTTTCTGGGCTCAAGGGTAGCTGACTGAAGGAGTCTTTGCTTATGTTATCTAGACAGCATAGGCATAAGTGGGTTGCATCTGCATGCTATTATTGCTTGTATGCTTATATGTATGTTGTTTAAATTGCTTGCTATTTAATAAAATTTAAGACTTTCTTACTACAATTGATATCATTTATTGCCTCTGGATCCCCTGAAAATGAACCCCTCACCTTTGGTGAGCTGGCCAATTGCCTTTGGCAAGATATTATGGACAAAATCCTGGATGGGGAGATGTAAAGTAAATTCCCCCCCAGGCAGAATTATGGTATGTCTCTCCTTTCCCACAGGACTCACCTTTATCCTGTACCACCTAAAGCCATTTAGGGATCAGTGGAGACTGAGGGGCTTTGGAGAAGCATCCGGATGTGCGTGTATGCATAGCCAGACATACAAGGTCATTCTCAGGGACTTCTGGAGGATCCCTGGGTGGTCCCAGAGGATGCCGTTGTGTAGCTGATTATAGGGACATATCCAGCCAGCTCTCCACTAGCTTCTAGAAGGCCATGGGCAGGTGCAGGTTAAAATGAGCCTTGAGGAGACGGGGGCCATTGTACAAAGAAGGTAGTGAATTTCTACTTCTACAATGGTCAAAAGGAATACATACGCAGGAGTGTGAGGTTGTACTTAATGTGTGAGCAGGTCACTACATGTCAGCTTGTATGTTGCCTACATGAAGGCATAATCATTTTTCTCATCACCCACCATGGTCTGTGCTGTTCATATTTCCAGGTGTGTGTGTGTGTGTGTGTGTGTGCGCATACATACACACACGTATTTAAAAAAATACTACACCTGATAAAGCCTGTCTGACCGGAACAATAGTGAGGCAAAGGTATTGATAGATCTATAATATTTCATTCAGTTTTTAAAACAATGAAATAACAGTAATACATCTATTCCTCACAGCCATGGAGATATATATGCTGTTAAGTATGGAAGACCATTAATGATATCTGTATCATCTATAGATATCTGTATCATCTATCTCTCCACAACAGTACAAAAAATAAAAATAAATCCACAGAAACTTGCAGCCAATGATTTTTGTTTTCAATGAGGTGTTTTGTTGTTGAGGACAAGAAAAATTCTTCTCCATCCTTGCTGTTAGCTCGTCAGTATAATGGGATCAATATTGACTTGGCCAGGAGGTGATGAGAATAAAACCAAGCAAATCATTCACAGTAAAATGACTGAGGCAGTGTATTGAGCCCTGTTTCCTGCAGAAGGCTCATACTATGCCTATAAGTAATAAGGTACTTGCACTTTTTATTTATTTAATTAAAATACATTGCTTTTCCCTGCACAAAATGTCCAAATTGGAATACAATAATATAGCATAGCTCCAAGGCATCATTTCTGGTAGCAATTATAGGATGAAACCAGAATGAATGATAGGGACATAAGATAGTGGTGGTTATTGCAGGAATTGCTAGTTTGACCTGCCAGTAACTGTGTTGCTTGGTCTGACCTCGTTGGTCCAGCTATGTTAATGGTAGGGACCAGCCCTGTGAATATGTGCATTATGGATGCTTGGTGTCCCAAAATAGTTCAGGGAAATGTTGCCTCAGTATTCTCATTTGAGAGGAAATTAATACAGAGAAAATTTTACCAGAATCCTCCTACTTTTAAATGGGATACTAGACTCCCCATAAGCTTCAGAAAGTCTGTTTAGTGGCCTGGCATGATTGGAAGTGTAGCCTGACCACATCTGAATAGCCACAGACAGGTCCAAGTGAATGCGGAATCAAAGACCAAACTTTACTGATGCAGTAAAAATAAAACTGTGATTCCCCTTCCAAATTGTTCATCATACTTAGCCTTGTTGCCTTTCTAGCTTTTTTAGTATTGAGAAAGGCAGACCGACTCTTACAACAGAAAGCTCCCCTTCAGTCACTCTGATAAACAGTACCATGAATAAAGAAATTCCCATTGGAAAAAACTATTGGCAGGTGTCATGCTGTGGATAGCTATCCCATAAACAATATCACCTTCAGCTTTGATCCAAGTAATCCCTACTTCATGATCAGCAGAAATAAGTTATCAGGAGTATCCAGTCTAGCAACCTTCAAAAATCACATCATAGGAACACAGGTGATATAGGGGGCAACTTATCTCAGGAAACATTTTAAAAAAGAGTGCTCTTGGGATTCCACAACCTTGGCTTCAGGAGTCGACACCATCTGGCAGCAGTTTCTGTTGTACTGGGAGGCTGATGAGCAAACTTGCAGATCTGCTAGCATTGCTGCTGTTCCTTCTGCTAGCTGCTGCCTGATTGCTTCCCTTATTGGAGTAGAATCATAGAGTTGGAAGAGATTGCAGGGGCCATCTAGTCCATCCCCCTGCCATGTAGGAACCCACATCAAAGCACTCCCAATAGATGGCCATCCAGCCTCTGCCTATAAACCTCCATAGAAGGAGACTCCACCACACTCTGAGGCAGCATATTCCCTGCCTGACAGCTCTGACCTCCTCTGTCCTCCCACCTTTCTGGCTGTTTTTAAAATGTTCCAGTTTCTCTCTCTTCCTCATCCTTTCCCCTGTTGTCCACAGCTTACTTCAGTTGCTGAAAACTGAGTTCACAGTGCAAAAACAGTTTTCACTCAATTAATCAGCAAGGAATGAAGAGGAAAGGGAGAAATCTTACCTTTCACAGTAGGTTTCGGCAAAAGCAAACTGCTGCAGCCATTTCTAGATTGTGTGTTTTTCTTCATTAATAGCTTTCCCCCATCTTGACTGCACTCTGATGTTGCTTGGCCACATGTGTCCTTATATTTAATCTGTGAAATGTAAGAGAGTATGGCATCATGAACCACACTGGAAGTAGTTATAGATTTTGGATTTGATTAATCCAAACAAAGACAGATTTAGTTCACTTCTGAAGTAGCAGTAGTATGCCTTCAAATCGTTTCCAACTTATAGAGACTCTAAGATGAATCTATCATGGGGTTTTCTGGGGCTGAGTATATGTATGACACATCCAATGTCCCCCAGTGGGTTTCAATGGCCAGGCAGGGAATCAAACCCTGGTTTCCAGGGTTGTAGCTCAACTGTCATGTCTGCAGCAGTGCAG
Organism: Iguana delicatissima; assembly: GCA_948472985.1. Classification (NCBI taxonomy): domain Eukaryota; kingdom Metazoa; phylum Chordata; class Lepidosauria; order Squamata; family Iguanidae; genus Iguana; species Iguana delicatissima. The sequence goes on from CAOKZL010000108.1 coordinate 447,944, forward strand.
GCAGTTACTCACAAACAGCACAGCTCCTACACACAAGGTGAGAGTCAGAGAATGTCCAAACAGAAAGGCAGCCAAGAGCAAACAAATCCAAAGGGGTAAATCCAAACCATAGTCCAAACAGGCAGAGTTCCAAGACAGCCAGATCCACAAGCACAGGGCATCAGGACCAAAGAGACCAGTTGCTGACCCTAGGAGGAAAGGCCAGCTGGAGCCCTCTTTTATCTATGGCTGCCACCGCCACAGGTGTTCCCTCCTTAAGGCTCGTTTACTATTTAAATGGGCTGAGCAACACAAACCCTCCATTTCATGGTGTCTCTGCTGCAAGGTAGGTGTGTCAGCTGTGTCTTCCTCTGTTTGTTCCCCTGGCTCAGGCCCTTGTTGTTGTTGTGTATTAAATCCTTCTGGACCAGCTTCTGGGGACACTTCAGCCTCTGGGGAAGCCTCTGCCTCAGAGTCAGAATCCTCCTCCTCGCTGCCACAGTTCCCAAGGCAGCGTATGACATCAATACTCAAACTGCTAGCCCACACTGGCTTTCTACAACCTATAGAATATAATGTAGGAAGCTATGTGTATTAGAAATTGTGTGTGCGCGCGCGCGTGCGCATTACTGGGAACAAAGAGACAGGCTAATGTTGGACACAGTGTCTCCTTAAAGGTGAACAAACTGATGATAACATCTGTATTTCTATCGATGCTGAGATGTGAGCAGTCCAATGTTCAAACCATCACATGTGGCATGAAAAGAATGTGAGGTTTAAATTTTGGCAAGTGTGAACAAATGAAACTTGTTGGCATATAGACAAGACCTACAACTTCAATCATTATAGAGTTAATGCTGTGAGACAGAGAGGACATTCAGCTGGAAATGTTATTTAAAGCAGCTGTGAAGCCTCCATAAGACTAGTATTTTCTTCAGTGAACTTATCTGCTGCTGGATCCTGCTTCATTGTGGTATTTTGTAGTTTGATATATTTTGTATTTTACTTGCCTATATTCATCATCATCATCATCATCATCATCATCATCATCATCATCGTTTATTGATTAGTCAGCTGACCATATCAACAATAAAAATGTAACACATACTTGCCTATATTGCTCATGTTCATTTTAACCTTTTTGACTACGTTTTCCCTTTTGTGTATTGTCTTTATATAAATAGATTCTTTGCTATTTTTTTCTTTAACTAGAATAGATAAAAGAATATTTTTATTATCCATTTTGTCTTCTGAATTTCTATTTTACAACAAAACTAGTAGATGGTCATATCCTTTAAGCAATGCTAGATATTACAAGCTAAGGCACAGAGCCTCAGAGCTGGTTTTGATGACAACTGTATAGCACATGTCTTGTAGTCTGGCTCTTAGTCTATTAGATGAGCAGCCACTCTATTATCTATACTGAAGTGGACAGAAGAGTGGCAGGAAAGAGGGAAAGCCCAGCAGTCGGCAAAAGGTCAATCTTAATGTCCCCTGCACTTTCCAGTCCCCTAATTATACTGCTGAAATGAACACAGAAGGTTCTTGTGACACCTTGAAGTATTACTCAGTATGTACTTTTGTAGCCCACTATGAGATGCACTTGAGGCAGTGTGTTACAGTCAGTAGCCACATAAGACTTCTCAGCCTTTCAGATACCAAAAGATTCCTTGTTATTTTTTGCTATAAGAGATTACCATGTCTCCTCAATCCTTCATGAAGTTTTTGCTGAAATGAAGGAATCTTGGGAAGATTTTTGTGTGGAAAATATTCAGTTCTGGTACAAAAAACAAAAAGTAACTTTTCCAAGTTCTGTCTAAATGTATTTGAACTAAAAGCACATACTTAGTGATCCTCCATAACCTAAGGCCATTTTCCACTGCATAACTACAGCATTATGATTCCATTTTAACTGCCATCACAGTATTTTATGGCCTCCTGGAGTTTGTAGCTTGCTGAGGCACTGGAGCTCTCTGACTGAGAATTCTAAATGCTCCTACTTTGAATCATAGAACCATAGAGTTGGAAGAGACCCCAGGGGCCATCGAGTCCAACCCCCTGCTATGCAGGAGCACACATCAAAGCATTCCCAACAGATGGCCATCCAGCCTCTGCTTAGAAACCTCCAAAGAAAGAGACTCCACCACACTTCGAGGCAGCATATTCCACTGCCGGACAGCTCTGACCATCAGGAAGTTTTTCCTGAGGTTCAGATGGAATCTCCTTTCCTGCAGCTTGAATGCAATGCTCTTTATCCTAGTCTCTGGAGCAGCTGAAAACAAGCCCACTCCCTCCTCGACATGACATCCTTTCAAATATTTAAACATGGCTATCATGTCCCCTCTTAACCTTCTCTTCTGAAGACTAAACATTCCCAGCTCCCTAATCCATTCTTCCAGGTCTCTCACCATTTTGGTCGCCCTCCTCTGGACACGTTCCAGCTTGTCGATATCCTCCTATCCTCCTTGAATTGAGGTGCCCAGAACTGGACATGGTATTCCAGATGAGGTCATGCCAAAGCAGAATAGAGTGGTAACGTTACCTCCCTCGATCTAGACACCATACTCCTATTGATGCAACCAAGAATCGCGTTGGCTTTCTCGGCTGCCTCATCACACTGCTGACTCATGTTTAGCTTGTGATCTACCAAGACTCCTAGATCCCTTTCACATGCACTGCTATCCAGCCATGCATCCCCTATCCTATATTCGTGCATTCCATTTTTTCTGCCTAAGTGTAGGACATTACATTTCACTTTACATTTCTTAAACTGCAAATCCCAGGATTCCATAAGATAGAGCACTGGCAGTTAAGATGGAATCATAGTGCTGTAACAATCTAGTGTGAAAGGGCCCTGGTATCCATGTTTCATAGCTCATGGTACTCTGACATATCTAGAATGGACATGGAAAACAATGTATGTATCAGTGTGTCATCATTCAAACCTAAGGCTTGCAGCAAAGACTTGAAGTGTCCAGCCATTCCTATCACTGCAAACGTCCATAGAATCAATGCCAAGCTGCCCCTCTGTGATCAATATGTGTATCGGCAAGCTGGTGATACTTAGTTTCAAAGTGGAAGTAAATAATCTCCACATGAAAAAAGAAGCCCCAGGCCTGTTGCCTTTGCTGGCTGCCACTGATGTGACTGCTTGAAAGAAATCAAACCAGCTGTTCTCATATAGCTATCACAGAAAAGTGAGCCCTACAAATTGGAGCAAAAAGACAGGTCCTTAGAATGGACATTGCTGATATTGGTTATTATCAGTCTTTCCAACCTTCTTCAAACCAGTCCCCTGTATTTTGATTTTGCAATTGTTCCTAGCTAGTGGTGTAGTGGTAATTTTTTGAAGTCCGGGTGCTCAGTATAACAGTCTCCATGATCAGACTGTGAAGGAGAGTAAAGTTAAAAATAAAAATGTTACAGTTTGAAAAATGCACCAAACAGTTTTAATCTCTACTAGGAGCAAGACTTTTGTAAAGGTAGTAGTTTGGAATTACCCATTCAAGACCAATACATCCTAAAATTTGGGTTGCCTCAAGAGGAACTCATAACGGTACTCTGTTGCTGAGAAAATATATTTTCCCATCTGAGTAAAGTGAAGACTGTCACTGAGTACAGTGAAGGACAGAAAAGCTTGAGATGCAGAGGTGCATCTAGGGTGAGGCAAGTAGGATACGTGCCCTGGGCGCTAATACCAAAAAAAGCCATGCTGGAAGATTTGGAGGAGGAGGAGGAGGAGGTAGCGGCCCTGGAGGAGGAGGAGGAGGAGGAGGGTTGCCCTAGGTGCTATTGATGCTAGATGGGTCACTGTTGAGGTGCAGGTGGGAGATGATAATGCTGCTCCCACTAATTAAAAAGCCCTGGTGCTTTGATCTTCTAAGTCCTGGCTGGGGAAAACCTGGTAATCCCCTCAAGCTGGCTTTTTGAGGCTGAGGGCCTTTTGTTTGTGCGGACGTGCCTAGCCTGAGGTCTCCTTGAAATTTGACTAGGGATTTTCCTGGCCTTGACCTATGTCCGATCATTTGACCTATTTGTCTACACACTCATCTAGGCAATCTCTCTGGCATAGAAGATACATTTGATATTAATTTTATACCCCCCTGGAATGGTGTCTGCCAAGGGGGTAATAGTCCAGAGAGTATTTTTTCATAGCTGTGTAGCTTCTGTCCTCTTCTCTCATCTGATTTTTCTTCTGCCCTTCCAAACTAGTTTTTGTTCTCTAGTCTCTTCTGAGTTTTGCCCAACAACAAAACATGAGGTAGGTGATGTACTCTTGCTTTTTTTCTAGACTTTAATGGAGTTGTCACCAGAATAAGTCAGCACCTCGGACTGGTCCTTTAAAGTCTGAAATAAAACACATAATGCATTAATGTGCCCCAGTATGGAAGACGCTGTCTGTTTTTTGTGATGGTTGTTACCTGAAGATGAGGGAGCTTATAACAAACCCAATCATTCACCTCGATTTTATTTTAAAAACAGAAATCTTCTGATCTTTGTTTTGTATGGGAATGGGTTTGACTATTAGCCTATAGGGAGTCATGAACAAATTACTGGTTCCACAGAGAGAAAGTTTAGTGGAGTGAGCAATATATTTGGGGTGTGATAGATGGTGGCTCTGAGGTTAAGGAACAACTGATTGTGCCAGGAACAGAGCTAGTGATTGACCAAACCAACTTGCAAACATTCCCAGCAGTTGAAGGATACGTGAAGGCAGAGTTGCCCCAACAAGCTCCAGAGGGAGAAGGAACCAGCAGTGATTTGGAAGAATTACAGTCACTTGATTCCCTTAGCCCCTAGTCACGAAGAAGGCAGGCAGCTTAGAGGGAAGCTGCCTTGGCTAGATTAAGGAAGCAATGACAAGTAACACCTGTCTCTGTGGCTACTTAGGTCTGTCAGCGTGGCTTGCTCTTTGCTTGTAGCAAATTACTTGTAAGCCTCATGACCCTTGTGTGCTGGCTCCTTTGACCCCTCTGGATGGACCTCTGCTTTCTAGACTGTTGCACTGGATTTCAACCTGGCTCGGCTCTGCGATTTCCTTAACAGTTGTATTGGACATTCCTCGCTGCCTCTTCCTCCCCCTTGCTGGCAGTGAGGCACAGGCAGGGAGTTGGACTCTGACATGGGAGAGAGAAAAGAGCTATATATCAACCACGACAAAGAGAGAAAGAGGGGAAGAAGTATGTGTGGAGGAAGTGAGGTCAAGGCTGAAAGTATTAGTCTATAGGTGAGGCATTAACAAAGCAGACAATACAAAGAAAGAACTTACCTGTTTCTACTCCCACTGTCTCCTATAGGTACACTGTTACTTGTGTGTCACTGACTGTGGTTGTGTGTGACTGAGACCTTTTCTGCATGATGTCGCTGTGGCGTTTTTGCCACAGGATGGCAGCGGTCGGCAGGTCGTGCTTCTGCATGAAGTCATCACTGTCTCACTGCCATCCTGTCACAGAGCATCGCACTTGCACAGTGTTTGCAAAATGGAAAAAATCTGTTTTGCGCCTGTGATCGTGCAGCACTCCCATCACTTCTGGTCATGTGGAAGATGTGGAAACGCATTGGCGACGTTTCCTTCCATAGCGCAGCAATGGAAAAAGCCTGGCTGTGCTCTGGAAGGAAGACTTGGTGCCACTGCATTCTGTTCCTCATGGACTGAGCGGGTGCAGAAGGGAGTGTTGCTGATGCACTCCCTTCTGGACCCGGGACTGCAGCAAGACAACGCAGAAGAGCTTCGTCATGCGGAAATGGCCTGAGTGTGGAGGCTGGATGGCCGTATGTCAGGAGTGATTTGATGGTGCATGGCAGGGAGTTGGATCGGATGACTGTTGTAGTCTCTTCCAACTCTATGATTCTATAATCCTATGTTTCTAATTGTGGTTGCTTTTTCCTTTGCTTCCAACACAGGGAATTGGATCACTACTCTGCCATGTCAAATTTGTCTATCAAAAAACAGTTATGTACATAGTTACCCTTGGTATATTTTTACAAGTGACATAGAAGAAAGGCTGGTTTTCCACCAACTATGCAGTAAGGAGGGAGCTGCATGACTATGTCCATAGGGCATTTGTGTTTGCAGACTTGTGTCTGTTACGTACACACTTTACTATTTTCAGTGTAGACTTCAATCATGTTTAGGTTACACCTAAAACTGTAAGATAGTAAAGGGCCTTGAGAAGTGGCGTAATACTGTTGATTTTACTATTTGGTAACAATATCTGGTCTAAACTTCCAACTAATCATAGGAGAAGAGGAATATATAGTTACTTTGTACCTGTAGACAATAGCCTTTGAATGATGAACTGAATTTGTTTGGAAAGTGTTGCAAATTGACCTTTGGAGTCCCATAAGAAAACTGAAACAGTGTGAAGCTTTTATAGTTTTGTGTGATACTTTAACAAATTTGAAATTGATAACCATGATTGTTGTCTAGAAAGCAGTTAAATGCAACAGTGCATATTTCTGATAGCAACTAGAATCTGTACTTGAGTGTCTAATCTTTGAATATTTTTCTTTTAATAAATTAAGAAAAAGATTTTTTTCCTGCCATCCCCCAGAAACAGATGCTCAGCTGGACTCTTTGTTTGTGAAGGCTAGTGTTGTTTGGGAGACTGGCAACTCCAAGCCAAGTGTTGTGCTGGAAAGGGTTGAGGATAGCAGCTGGACTCCTTGAGAACATTCCAAATTTGATGTTGAACTGGGAAACCTATGTTTCTCCCACATTCAATGCTGGCTTAGCAAAAATTGGTATGGGAGTCAAAATTGGTGGGGGGACAATCTGTCATATCTGCTTTCTGAGCAACTTTAGATGTCAGCGTCCAAATGTTCTTGAAAAACTCCCTAAACGACATGTAGTTGCACCTGTAAGTTCAGATTAGTATGTTAAATGCATCTCAGTTGAGCTACTGATCTGAAATATGCAAGAACTTTGATTTGTTCTACTATAGTGTGGTTTAATTGTTCACTATTACTGTACTGGAAGGTAATACAAGATTTAGATTATGAAGACCCACTCAGTCTTGCAATTAGCAGCATCCACAAAATGACTGTCTCTGCTCTTGAAAATGCAAACCCATTGTTTTCAATGCACCTAAGTATTTCTAGGCATGTCACACTCCTGCCGTCCTTTCGACTTGAGATGTTTGCCTTAGGTCCTGTCTTGTTTCTGAGACTTGTCTGAGCCACATGCTTCATTCAAGTGAAATAATGAAGGTGGCTGTTGCTACTTTTGGTTGTTTGTTTCCTAAGAAGACTGGCCAGATATCAATTCTGGCCTCAGCCTCTATGAAGATAATGAACCAACTGAACAAACTTGGTTTTCTATCACTTTCTGTCAGGCAAAACACTTCTTGATATTTCAGTGAGAATGACAGGAAAGAAAAGAAGATACATAGTAGGCGAAGTAAAATGAAACCTTAGAATGGACCAGTGTAGGCTAATGAAGGAATACGCTGCCTGCTTGATGATCATATTACCTTGTCTCTTCCAGAAGAGTCATAGTCATAATTTGGTGAGTGTGTTGAGAGGAACTTTGGCTACTCAGATGTTTTCAGCTACAGTTCTTATAATCCCTTACTGTTGACCATGATGGCTGAAGCTTGCGGAAGTGGCAGTAAAAAGAAAATCTTGAGTGCCACATATTTCCTGCCCCTTTTAAAGTACAGTGAGGCAGAACCCTTGTGAAAGTGGAAAAACTATGAATAACTCCCCCTGTGATCTCCCTCCCACTCCCTTGCCCCTGGCTCCAGTGCTCCTGGTGGGGGGGGGGGAGGCTTACAGGTAGAGGGAGATGGAGAAGTGTGGAGTACTGAGTTCTGGCATTCTAGCTGCTTCTGATCACCATCTTGAGAAAGGAGATTCCTCCCAGAGAGGAGAGGTAGGATCAAAGAGAGCACCTGACCAATCAGTGGCCATTACACAGCAGAATGTGCAGCTGTGTGGCAGAGAGGACATGCCTCTAGCAGTGGGGGGAGCTTTGCTCACCCAAAAGGGAAAAAAAACACATCAATTTTAAACACAAGCCTCACAAGCCTGGAATGAGAGGAGGAGAATGAGAGGAGGAGAATTTGGGGGGGAGGCAAGCACCTGCTTTGCAAATAATCAAATTTGTGAAGGTCAAACCCACAAATGTAGAGAGAAGACTGTATATGACCTGTCCAAGACCTTGCTCTTTGATTTTAATGAACTCCTGTGCATCATGGTCACCTTTACAGTTGGGTAGTTGAATTCTCAGGTTAATGTTTGGGAAATGTCACCAATTCCTTTATTTCTACTAGTAACTGCTACAATCACTGTGGAGGTCATGCCTATCAATGAGTTCAGTCCAGTTATTTAATAAATCAGAATATATTTCTGTGATTCTAAAAACATCAGGAGGTAAGATAGTGTATTTGTTCATTTTTTAAAAATAAACTGACATTCAATAGCCCACTTTTTTGTTAAAAGGTTGGAGAATGGTGTGATATGAATCGGTAAGAAATATCTAGAATGAAGAGAAATTGAGCATAGAATCAAAAGCATCCCTGCTCATCTGCATTAGTAGTTAAATATGAAAAGTCTGAGGAAATCAAGTCTTAATGTGAAAAGAGAATATTATACAATATTCTATCACCTGATAGAACAGCCAGAATATGAGTGTTGCATAAGTGCTGTTTTTCACTGCCCTTAAAATCCTAATTTGAACATTTGAAAGATTTCTGTTTCAATGGGGATTGAAAATTGCTGAAGATGTTGAATAGCACTGGGTCCAGGATAGAACCCTATGACACCCCACTAGTTACTTCTTTCCAGGATGAAAAGCAGCCATTGGTGAGCACCCTTTGGTTTCGTTTGGTCAGCCAATTACAAATCCTCCTAACTGTAGCCCGATCCAGCCTGCATTTTACTAGATTCTTTGCAAGAATGTCATGAGGAACTTTGTCAAAGGCCTTGCTTCCAATTCTAGATGGAAGCAGGCTAATATCTCAAGGATCAAAAAATGCAATATAAAAGATTCATAGTACTGCAACTATTGTCTTAAGCCAAACAACAAATGTGTATTGTTTGACCAAGCCAGTAAACAAAGCCACCCAGCTCTGACAAAAGATTTTCTATCCCCAACTAGCTGTACTGGCCAGTGAAAAAAATGTTGAGAGGAGTAAGCAGTAAGTGAAATTTGCATTTAAAGGCAACTGTAAAAGATTCACAGCTGGCTGTCAAAAGCAACCCAACAAAGCAAGATGGGTCCAGTGATTCTTAACATCTACTCCATTTTTGTAAAAAGGCACAATGCACGGGATTGCCCCCTCAAATAAGAAAAACAGACTTCTTCCTGTAAGGTAGGGTGGTGGAGAAAACAGTGGTGGAAAGAAAAAATGAGAGAGAAAGGGGCAACCAAAGGTGTCTATATCTTCAGTTCTTATTTGTCATTTCCCATAGGTCTGAACAGCCTTTTGCTTTCCATCCTGTTATATAGCCTTGTGTATCCAATGCAACAAGAGATGGAGCTACTTTTGGAGCAAAATTGCCTTGTATGTATGGAATCTTAGTAACTATGTAATCTGAACACAATTGTACCAAACTGAAATATTTAAAGTAATTTTCTCCGATGAAGTTTGACATACACATGGATTCCAACGTAGCGGCAAAAGAAAAAGCACACACGGGTAAAATTAATTTCCTTGTAGCCTGCAAATCATTTCCTCTTGTTTAACAAAATCCAGAGTAGCTTTATGATAAACTGAAAAGCTCAATCACATTGTGCTGAAAACCTCAAGGGAAATGCAATTCACTTACAGCAATTTTCAAAGAGCGAACCTGGCAGCCTTTCAGGAGGTTTCATAATGGCTCTATTTTAAATTTGAGCTAAAATGTGCTCAGATTAGCTTTTGATGCTTTACTGAAAGTTTAATTTGATACGCACAGAAAAATGTCAGCTTTCAATTATATTTAACAATGTGTTAAAAGTGAGAAGGAGAGAGGGACTCTTTGCATTCACTTGGGCAACATCAGCTACATTTTTAACCCACTGTAGTGTGGTCCAGTAGGTATGCAAAAAGATGGCAGTTGTTCCATTCTGTTTAATGGTAGGGCTGGCCCAGACAGCATGTAGCTTGTCCAGACCAATTGTGTAAGTCACCATAAATTATATTCTATGATTTTTTGTAAACATGCTAAGCTGCAATACATAAAATAGCAATAGCATGTGTATTTCTATACCGCTTGTCAGCTAAGTGCTCTCTAAGCAATTTACAATGTGTTAGCTAATTGCCCCCAACAAGCTGGGTACTCATTTTACCGACCCGTGGAAGGATGGAAGGCTGAATCAACCTGGAGCCCAGCAGGATCGAACTTACAACCTTGTGGCTGCCATACTGGCACTGAACCACTGCACCACCAGGGCTGTGCCAAAAGTCAACACTGCAGTCTTTCAGACTCCTCTCAGCTCCTAATAAGGTCAAGCACTCATTACCTAGCTTCAGGTAATGTGAATGTCATGCACTTCATTCAAAAGTGCCCAACAAATCCAGACAGGACTTGTTTGGGTCTCAGATTTGAACCCGTTGCATGAACTTCAACTCTGAACCTGACAACTCTGCTGCTACTCTCCTAGATTCTCTTTGGTCTTATTATGTTTCCTCCACTGCACTGTACGTTTAAATCATGAGTACAGGAAAAAGGCCAACGCCAGGAGCAATTTCCAAAGGTTCTGGGAAATGCAATGAAGAAAGAGTAAGGATACCAGACTGAGCGCAGGCAGAAAGTAGATTGAGATCCATTAATAACTTTCTGGATGCAGGAGATCAACAAAGGTTTCTGACTTCCAAATATGTCAAATTAGGCTGCTGCAGTCAAAAAATCCTGCGGGGGTGTGTGTTATGTGTGCATATTCCAGTTCTTCTCTTGCTCAAAACAAGCCCCTAGGCTGGGCATGTACCCAGGAGCACCTTATTCACCAATTCTGTGTCTCCTTTCATGAGACATTATTTGACACCTGGCTCCATTTGATGGACCCTTAGGATTCTAGTGAAGGACAAAGTATATGGTGGGCTTCTTGGATTCATGAGGGATTGGTTCCAGCACCCCTTGCAAATACTAAAAATTCTTGAGTACCTATAAAAATAAAGCACTGGGGGTGGCAACAACCTGCAGCCCCAGCAGAGGTCTGCCAATTGCCACTGCCATGACCTTGTGGAAGCTCCTTTTTGCTTTGTGACTGTTGACACCACCCTTTCCAACAATCATAGGGAAGCCTGCAGCTTCCACAAGGATGTGGCAGTAGGGCTGGTGCCAATCCTCCTTGTTCATTTGCAAACAAACTAGCACGATTGGCACTGCCCCACTGTCATGTCCCTGTGGAAGCTCTTCATCACCCTGAAATTGTTGACAGTGGCTGTGCCCTTCCTGCTCACTCATTCACAAGTGAGTATGCAGGATCAGAACCACCTCTGCCAACAATTGCAGGGTGATGAGCAGTTTCCACAGGAATGTGGCAGCAGCAGCAGTGCTGACCTTGCTCATTTGTTTCTCTGAATCAGCCTCAAGCTTCAGGAGGGAGGTGGTGGCAGCTGCAAGCATGCTGCAAGGCAAGCTTTCAGACATCACAAAAGATGCAAATTCTATACAATGCTTGCTTACAAAGCCTAAAAATGCCTTGTCAATGCTTCCCTTGTTGCCCTGGAACCACTTCTGCACTGGATGTCAGGTATTTTTTTAAAAAAATATTCTTTCACTTTTCAGTTTGCGTTGGTTAAATTCATTAATCCTGAGCTCACAAATATTGCAGGCCCACTGTATTCTGCCCAATGTGAGAGGTTAGGATGGAGAGACCTGGCTTGACTGGGATCAGTAGCAAGAGACATCAGGAAAGAAGCTAAGATAGGGAGAGGGGATGTGTGGCTCTTGCAATAATGCTGGGTTGCAATTCCAATTTGTCCTCATCATTGGCTGTTCAGCCAAAGCTAATGGGAGTTCAGGGACCCTGCATCTATGATATCCCTGGCTCCTGGACAGAGCCAATCCCTTACTGCCCAAAGCATACTACCTTGATCCACTGAACCTAAACTGGAATCCAAGTCCTATTACAGATCACAAACATACTACAGTTGTCATCCTGGGACATACTGAGGCTGGTTTCAAGATGTATTTAAAGAGGTCCACCCTTTACTCTGATTTATTGATGCATGAAGGCCCATCCATCCATCCCCATCTAAGATAACTCCATTATCTGAAAACATAATGTCAGATAGATAATTGCACATAAGAAATTCAGGGGAAGATACATTTTTTGAGTCTTTTATATATAGGAGAACCAATTGAAGAAAAACTTAATAGTTAATTAAATGACAGTTGCATCCTAACAGTGATGCATGCAGGTCCTGCTTTGCTTTCATTAAGGAGTAATAAGTAAGATGTTGTGTTATGTGATTCTGCCCAGCTACATGGCTAAATAGAAACTCTTGGTAATCAGTTTTACAAAGCCAGGACATAAAAACTAATAGGCTTTTCTCCCCTGAAAACTCAGCTTTCCTTGTTGGAAAAGAAGAAGATGATAAAGAAGAGGAAGACGAAGAGCCACTGCTGCATTAAGGAAATAAAATCTCTGCACGTTAGCACCCATGGAACATTGCTCTCTTCTTCCAGCACATTTTAAAGTGGGCAAAGTGATTGCTACTGACAAAGTTTACCCATCAAACTCTGTGACCTCCAGAATAGTCAATGGAGACAATTAGTCTGTTAAGATATTCTTGGTGCATCCTTGGAATGATAGGACTGATGACACAGCCAGACTAAGAATCTGTTCAGTTATGCAAAGTGATTGTCGACTGTGATCTAGTTCATTCTCAAGCAACTGCTATTCTGAGATTAATGATCAATTTCAAGTCAGAAGCTAAAAACCAGTGATCCGAGCATTTTCCCCCCTAAAAGCATCCTTTTCATAGTGTATGAATGAGTGTGGAATCCACTAGATGGGTAAGATCAAAGGCAGCTGGATGATGTGCAAACCATGTTATTTCACAGGGTACCAAAATACACAAAAAAATACACAATGCCTCTGCCACACCATCTTGATAAACTCAAAAGTTCAAGGCTAACCTTGACTTTGTTTTCATTGGAAGTTGTTTCTTCAGAATCAAACATCAAAACAAGCAGCAAGAAAAACACTCTGATCAAAGATCCCATATGACCATATTTAATGATTAGTAGCTTTTGAGTCAGGGAAAATAGGATTTCTTTCAGAGAAGAAGGGAAGATAAGTGTGTAAGGGTGAAGAAGATTAAAACCACAAAGAGAATAAGGGGCCATATGGGTTTAGCTGCAATAAACCAACGAAAGATAGAAGAAAGTCACAAAGCAAAGAGAATTGAGGGATAATTTTGGATTTTGTTCTGTCCTAATTATTTTTTTATGGAATTTATCACCAGCACACAAAGATGTAATGAATCTCTCCCATCATCACCACCACTACGCCCCAAAAAATCCTGAACAAAGAGGTCACATTCTGCACTGAGACAAAAACACATTGGCTGGCTTCCTGTATTGCAGTAACCTAGAGTTAATGAGTAAGTGCGCTATATCCAGTAAGTCTGTTCTCGATTGTAAATGCTCCTGCCAAGCCCACCTTAACAGCCAGTAGCTGTAAGGCTGGACAATCAGAAACAAGACCCCTGTCACAAATCCTCATTGCAACCTCACTCACTGGTGGGAGAGGGCTGGAAACATCATGCTTCTTGCACCCTGATCAGGAGTAGAATGTCCTTGTGCTCTGATCAGCAGCTAAGCGCCTTCATCTGATGTGGCTGCTGGCTGTTACGGTAGACTTGGGAACTAGACCAAGAGACATTACTTAGTTGCACATATGTAACTGAGCAGCCAAAATAGAATATCAGTAAAAGTAAAAGAAATAGTTAAATCCAAATTACATTAGATTTTATTTCTCTAAGCACCTTTTCCAAAAGATACATGGTAAGGCAGGGTTATTTAGAGTGGAACTATGAGCTACCAGAAGTATGGTGGTGCCGGTGAAAGTTGCATGCTTGAATTCTTACATGAGCCCCTTAGCCCCTTCTCCACATCATTGGCAATATATGCCAGGGATAGAAAATGTACAACACAACTTCTGATGAACAAGAGATTTGAAAGCTTGAGGGGAAAAACAGAAAAATCATTAAAATACCACATTTTTGCTGTCCCCCCCCCGAGCCTTCCTGAAAAACTGGAGAAATAGAAACCGGGGGCGGGACGTGGGGGACATGAATTTTGTAATGATGAATGAAATGTTTAGCACAACATAGTTACTCCCTCCCAATTATTTGGAATAACCAGTGGCGTGGGGACAGGAGGATGAGGGGGGCGGTGCGCGCAGGGTGGCACTTTTGGGGGGCACTGCCACTCCTTGGCTGTCCCCTGCGTGCTGTTGTCCCATCCCCACACGCTGTCACCCTGCCTCTCCGTCCCTGTCCTCCCGTCCCTTCCCTGCTCGTGCCAAGCTATGCCACTGTGAACAACTATGTAATAAGAAGACTTTCATGTAAGAGTTCTCAGTTCTTTTTATGGGAATGAATGCATTATGTCTATTTGACACTACAGGAAACTGTAGGAGATAAAATAGTTTTCTCTGTTTTGATAATGTTGATCACTTCTTCTTCTGCTTTTCTTGCTGATTCCTAATAAAGTGGCAAAAGCAAAGAGACTTCTTACTGTTCAGGAGCTTGTAGCTCCATTTGTAACAAAAAAAATTAAGAATATTAAAAAAGGATTTCAGCTTGCAATTATTATCTGATTGAACTATACTTTTAATATAGCAGACAAGATGATTTTATGCCAACTAAAATCACATAATTACATCACATTACATTTTACACACTTTACACACATTTTAAGTTTTACACATAATTATATCACAATACAGTTTATCCTAAAGTAACAAAATTATTTTCAATCTGTAAATTTTCAAAATTTTTGTTAAAATTTCAATTTTTTTCCTGAAAAGCCTCCAGAAAAAAATGAGTGTTTAAATGGCTTCAAAATTTCCACAAATTTTATATTTCTATGATGGACCATTATGAGGTAAGTGTAATTACAGTTTGAGGCAGGACAATTGGGAAGAATTCAACATGCAGGACACTGTTTCTGTGACCATTTACCATGATGTGTAAGTCTGTTCTGAAGAAAGAGAAATGAATATGTGGTGGACAAAGAATGGTAATGTTACAAACTGGCAGCTAGTCCTTTGACAACAACCTGTGGCTGTGTTCTGTGTGTATGAAATTAACTCCCAAGACCTCTTGATCTCAGCAAACGTGAAAAACAGTGGAAGGTAATATCCTATTTAAGTCTAGCACATGCCCTGAGAAGTGCATCTACAGTCCACAGGAACTGACAAGTAGAAAACCAGGATAGTTCCAGGTCATGCACAGAGTTTCAGTGGAAGCAGAAGCATGGTCCAGAGAGCCTGAAGTCCAAATGGGAAAAGCAGATAAGAGACCAAAGCCAGGTATGTTAGTCCAAGATATATGTGAAGGTCAGAGATCCACAAAGCCAGACATGTCAACAGGGTCACCAGGAAATGTTGGAGCTGTTTATCTGCAGCAATAGAATGGCCTTTGGAGAGCTAATTTGCAGCCAGCATTAAATCAGGCCAGCTGGCCTCATTAACTCAGTGTCTTTCATCTAAATTAGAGCAGGGCATTTCCTGGCCCTTGGCTCCTGGTATTTTAATTTACAATACTCTACAGCAGTGGTTCTCAACCTGTGGGCCCCCAGATGTTTTTGGACTTCAGCTCCCAGAAGCCCCAGCCACTATGGTCAATGCTCAGGGCTTCTGGGAGCTGAAGTCCAAAAACATCTGGGGACCCACAGGTTGAGAACCACTGCTCTACAGGGTGCGCTGCCTCTGTATCCTTTTTCCCAGTGCTGTCTGGGATGGACCAGGCTCTATCTCTGCCAGTGCCGTGACAGGACTGCTGGTCTCTGTCTGGCTCTTGTTATCTTGGCACTTCTCTTCTTCTTTCTTGTCTGAGAAGACCCCTCCACGTAGGACATGACAGTATCAGTGGGGCACTCAAGCTGCTCCAGATTTTATTTGAAACTTTAAGGAACTTTCCAAATTGCTGAACAATGCCTCCCAAGTAGATTCAGCACCTTGGATAGCTGAACACTTTAAAGCTACCTTTGAAACTATCCAGAACCTGGAATGCATTCACCAGCTTCCTGATATGGGAACCACCCAACATCCCTGGTGAGAAATGCATGATTTACTTTTGAGCCAGGGTTCTCTAAGTCTTGAGAAAAGTGTTGTCTTGGAGCTAAACTGTTTTCTCCCCATTGGGCTCTGCAATGTTCAAAAATAAGGCTGGGTATAGCAAATCTAAGTGTCCAAATTTTCTATATCATCCTTTAGGGGATGGCATGGTTTTCTTCCCCAGCCTTCTCATCCTTCTGGTAGATCAAAATCATGACAGATTGTGCTGAAATTCCAATTCTGAGCATGGCCCTGTAGGCACTTCTATCTGCTGGCTGTTGTGATAAATACACCGCAAGGGGATGTACCTCTCCCCTAGTGTTTTCAGCTGTGCATGAGTGAGTGTATATGTGACTGCTCTCTTCCTAGCTGCAGGAACATTTTAATTACCACTTCCAAGTGTAGGAAAACTGTAACATAAAGCTCCTTTACTGATTATACGCTGCAAGCCTGGAGTGCTTTATTTTCCAACCCTGGGAGATAATCATGATGGGTAACTTCTTTGTTTAAGAGGAGTAGCACGTAGAAAAAACATAGGGGCAGGTTATGCAGGGGCCAGAAGTGTGTTAAAATGGCAGCAGCAACTGACTCTATGGTCTGCCATTTCTCTCTTCTCAAAAATAAAATAAAATAAAATAAAATAAAATAGAATGCATCAACAAACTACAATTATGACCCATAATAATCACAGCACACTATGGCCTGAATCTTATTGTTAGTTCCAACTAGCATTAATCCATCAAATCAATAGGATATACCTATGCGTGGACTCACCATCTGATACTTGATTCAATATATCTACATCTACTCTTGTTGAGAGAGCCAGAGTGATGTAGTGATTTGAACACTGGATTAGGCTCTAGAGCAGTGGTTCTCAACCTGTGGGTCTCCAGATGTTCGTGGACTTCAGCTCCCAGAAGCCCTGAGCATTGACCATAGTGGCTGGGGCTTCTGGGAGCTGAAGTCCACGAACATCTGGGGACCCACAGGTTGAGAACCACTGCTCTAGAGACCAGAGTTTGATTGCCTGCCCAGCTGTGGAAACCCACTGGGTGACCTTGAGTGTGTTACACAATTTCCAACCCAGAAACCCCATGATAGGTTTGCCATAAGTCAGAAATTACTTGAAGGCACACGACAAACAACTCCAGTTGAGATTAACAAATCAGATTCAGGCCTTAGATATGCACTTAATTGTTGTTACTTGATCTTTAGATGGGCACAGAATTTGGAACATTCAATTGAATTAGAAACTTGGGAAAGAGTGTGGAAAATAGATATAAAATTTACACCAAACTTAAATTTAAGAGAAAACTTCTATAAAATGTTTTACAGATGGTACATGACCGCAGAAAGATTACAAAAAAATAACAAAAAATGGGAACTCAAATTGTTGGAAGTGTGATGAAAAGATGGGGTCTTTTTTCCGTATGTGGTGGACATGTAAGATAGCAAAAAATTTTTGGAAGGAGGTACATGATCAAATCCAAAGAATTTGTAAGCTGAATTTTGAAATGAAACCGGAGCTTTATTTGTTAAATATGCTAGGGCAACAAAGGGAAATAAGAACTCATCAGAAGATATTATTATATTCAATAACTGTGGCAAGCACTGGAAAGAAAAGAAGCATATTGATATAGAAAAATGGAAGTTAAAAGTTCTGGATTTGATAGAGATGGAAAAGTTAGCATTTTCTTTGAAGAATAAATCTATCCAGAACTTTGAGAAAGAATGGAAAGAGTATTGGATTGGATAAGGATATAAAAGTATAAGAAATCAAAGAAGAAATAATGTAACTGTTCTTCTCTCTGTAAGATGGAAATTATGTTTCTAATGGAATGAAAATAAGCAATTTCAACTGGAAGATTTAAGCATGGAAGTGTGTCTGTGGGGTGTATTTTTGAGACAAACTTTTAAAAAAAATTATACAAAGAAAATTGTTGTTACTTGATTTTGGTGAATAATGGCTCAGTTTAACCATACTGAAACCAATGAGAATCAAATCAGCATATCTCTCATTAAGCAAGCAACAGAGCAAATCGAATGGTTACAAGAAACTAATCAGCTGAAGGAGGGCTTCTCAATAGCCAACTCCTCTGTACCTGGCTGATGGACAAGTCCAGCTTGGTGTGCTACAAAATGGGCAGATCTGAAATAAAGTACAGTCAGCCTTCCGTATTTATGAGTTTCACTTTTGTGGATTTGATTGTTTGCGGATTATTTGCTGTCACCTCTGCTGCCTCCCTCTGCCATTTTTGATAGGGACTGCAAGCCTTGTGAGATTTAGAAACTGCGAATGAGGTTTGTAAGTCCCTATTAAGAATGGCGTGGGGCAGCAGTGGAGGTGGCAGTCAGCCCCACCAGCCACCCACTTCTACCTTGTGAAGGAATCCTGATGCCTCAAAGGAATCTGTGGTGGGTTGAGTATTGTCATCACGCTTTTTTTGTGTGGGTTAAATATGGTTTGGGAGGGCCTAGAGTTATTCATGGTTTTTCCACTTTCACTGGGGTCCTGTGCCCCTAACCCTAGCGAATGTGGAGGGATGACTATATAATAATGCAAGCTCCTACTCTATTACTGACATATATTGAATGAATGTGCCTTATCTTTTTTTTTGCATCTTTTACACCAGCACAAACCAGTTAAACCAGTTATATGTACCTAATCAAGTGCAGGTTGAATTCAAACCAGCAGATTACATGCTAAGGATGACTTACAAATTTAGAGGATAGGATGACTTATAAATTTAGAGGATAATGCAGCCACAGGAGATGTCAAGGTGACATACTATATCGTCAAGTTCTGAAATGTTATTTTATTGGATGACAGCTTCCATAGTTAAAGGACTCCTTCCAGTGGAAGACATTGGGCAGGTTTGCCATCAAATCAGTTTCAACTTAGGGCAACCCTATCAATGAGAGACCTCCAAGAACCAAGAGACCTCAGGTCTTATAAACTCAGGGCTGTGGCTTCCTTGACTGAATCCATCTACCTGCAATGAGGTCTCCCTCTTTTCCTGCTGCCTTCCACTTTACTGAGCCTCATTATCTTCTCCAATGAATCATATCATTTCATGGTATGCCCAAGTACAACAGCCTCAGTTTAGTTATGTTGGCTTCTAGAGAGAGTTCATACCTAGCACCCATGCATTTGTCTTTTTTAGAGGTCCATCGTATCTGCAGAATTTTTCTCCAACACGACATTTCAAATGAGTTGATATTCTTCCTGTCAGCTTTCATTACTGACCTGCTTTCACAACCATGCTCATTTGGGTAGCTCTTGCTGCCATTATACACTACACAATTAAACTGCTATGATTCTACTTTAATTGTCATGGCTCTATCCTTTGGAATCTTGGGATCTGCAGTTTAGGGAGGGGTATTTAGAATTCTCAATCAAAGAACTCTAGTGCCTCACCAAACTACAGACTCTAGGATTCCACAGGATGCAGCCCTAGCAGTTAAAGTGGAAACAGTGCTGTAGCTGTGTAGTCTAGGATTGTCTGCTGTGGCTGACAGATGCTCACCATAGTCTCAGATAAATGTCTTTCCCATCACCCACTATTTGAACCTCTCAGCTGCAGATAACAGGATTTGAATCTGACACCTTTTGCATCTCTTCTGTAGGTCCCCTATCAACGTACTTGTAGAATATAGCAGATAGAACAGACTGGCAGGCCAGAATGTTTGAAAAATCCAAGACAAGAAAGGTGAAAATGCACCATTAGTAAGGAGTCCTCCCTCCCTCCCTCCTTCCTTTCTTGAATTTATATCATGCCTTTCTCCCAAATTGGGATTCAAGAAATGACATTAATAAATAGGAAGGTCTGATATGTGATTTTGGACCTTATGTCAGAACTGGAATTTGAAGTGCAGGTTTCCCTGGCCGGGTTGTTAGCCATTTTATTTTTTACCGGCTTGAAGCTTCTGCATACATATCTCCCACAAAGGAAATTTCTTCTATCTTCTGTTTGCACCAGGAACTTCTACTTTGCAATGGGTCTTGGAATGCAGATTAGAATATATCAATCATGCTTCTTGACAGTAAGCGGGGAACATACTACGCTCTGGTCTTCTTCATACATTCATAATATACTGCTTCTCTTACAAATGACTGGCTGCTGAGGAGGGCAGGCTAGACAAGCCTTAAGGTTCCTTCCGTGTGTACAGTTCTTTGATTCTGTGAATATATGAAATGAAATTGTAGGATTGTAAGAAAACATTGTAGTTCAGGTGATGCGAATGTGATGATCCTGAGCTGGCCTGCATAACTACTGACATTTTATCATGGCCAACAAATCCATTTTAGAAGGTAACAAAGCTAGCGACACACTCAACCTTAATGGATCAATGCACATATTGTCTACAAGTGAATAATGTTGCAATACCTTTGTTTACTCCTGTCTGTCACACTCAGGGAGCAAATGTTTGCTGGATTTCTGTTTCTACTGCTTTTTCTACCTGTTGTGCAATGCCAATAAGCCTTATTATCAGGTAGAACTTAGATTGTTCATTGTCACTCATAGTTTGCCCCAGCATGTAATTGGCTCTAGTGTTATCTTGATTTCTGGGGTCCCTTGGGGGACACCTCAATGTGCTCCACGTGATGGGGAATGGAAACTAGCCAGAGCACAAGCAATAGCAATGTGAGAGGCAGGGTAACCTAGCGGGGTCTTTTTACCCAGTTTTTACGGGGTCAGGCCAAGCCAAAAAACAAACCAAAATGTCCAATAAATGATTTTATTGAATGCAAGTCTCACACACCAATGCAGTCACGCACACATGCATCCAAGAGCTATTGAGAAGCAAAAGAGAGGAAATTGGACAGAGGGAGTATTGAGGGGTGTTGTTGGGGTAATACTGCACCTTGTCCTGAAGTCCTGGGACCGAGGAGGCAGCAAAGAAGTGGGGCCCAGCACAGAGAGGGCTGAGGGGATCACTCAATGGATGGAGAAATGGTCTGCTGGGGTGACTGGGAGTGATCCAAAGAACTGCTCAAAAACTGGGACTATTTGTAGGGGAAAAGTACCTGGAGGACTAATCCTTTCCCAGGGAAAACAATGGGTGTTGGAGCTCCACCGTGGTCATTTTCTTTGTGTGATGGGATTGCAAGGTGTTGCCAAAGTCTCAGGATCTTCGGCTGTTTTAGTCTGTGGTATGACTTCATGTAAATGGTCCTCGCCTGATGGAATATTTGCTCAGCTTGGGGCAGACACGCTAACACCCTCAAGTTGGCTTCTCAAGGGCTGAGGACCCTTTGTTTATTGTGGGTTTGCACATCTTGAAGTCTCCTGGGGCTGCATGATTGGGGATTTTACTGGCCTGGCCTGGTTTTCAGTCTTTCGACTGCACCTGCCTACGTGCCCTTTCGGGGGACCTCTCTGGCACATGGAGCTATATTTTAATATTAAAATTGTAGACCCTGGGATAGGATTTCTCCCTCGAAGTAACACTAGGACCATGAGGGTGTGAAAACAGAGGCATGTTATAAATGTGGAATAGGTAGATTTCATGCTGGCTGGGGATTTGGGGAATTCCTAGTCCAAAACCATCATTCGCCCAAGCTCTTATAACTTGCTTTTTATGAGTTTATTATGGGACATAGAAAGTTTGCCTTTTAGCTACATTATGAAAATGTTTTATTTTGTTTTTTATGTTTCAGCTGTTAAGTATTCTAATTTTCTAACATTATGTTGTTCTTTCTATTGCACTAATCTAACTCTGCATTTGAATGTTCTGTGCCTGTTGTTGTTGTTGTTGTTGTGTGCCTTCAAGTCATCTCCAACTTATGGTAGCCTTAAGGCAAGCCTATCTCAAGGTTTTCTGAGGCTGAGAGTGTGTGATGCATCCAAGGACACCCACTGGGTTTCCATGGCTGAGTGAGGAACTGAACCCTGCTCTCCAGGATTATCATCCAACGCTCAAACCATTACACACTCTTAAACATACCTTACAGGTAAATAGCTTCAGTTCTATATGAACAAGTTCTCCAAACTATGAACAATCAGGCTTTCTGGTCCTAAAACATTTATCCAAGAGGAGGTAGTAAATATTTACAACTAGTAAATTACTTGTAATCAATTCCAGTTTTTCCAAGAAGAAAGAAATGGTTACACAATGTGATTGTAATGGTATGAGGAATTACTTCAACCCTTTTGCAGTGCAACTTCAGTTATAGTTATGGGGGGTTGGCCTTATTAAATGGCGGAGGAGAATACCACATGGTTCCAGTGCTGGTTTGTGCTGTACCTTGTGCTCGGTTGTGGTATAGATGCCACAGTGAGGGGGATGGAAAGAAAGTGTGCTTTGTAGCACAGGCTAGCAGCTTGTAGCATTCAGATGTTATTTTTTTTTTTAAAAAAATAAAACTTAAGCAAATAGTTATTGCTGAAAACTGAAAAATAATGTTTCTTTTTAAAAATTGAAACTATGGGGGTATAGTTGAAAAATATAGCTCTGATCAAAATCACTCCCTGCTAAGCAAAGAGATGGACTGAGCCCTTAAGCTTCATCCAAACTAGAAGTCCCTTCTGTAAGGGGCATGACATCCAAGAGTGGGGTCACTAATGGCATGCTTTTGTCTTTGCCTATGCTTGGATATCCACAAACCATGAATTAGTTCAATTTATGTGGTTGTTGTTTTTTAAGAAATCTTTGTTCATGCAAATTTCTCATCTCTCCATGTGCATGAAGCCAATCTACGAAATGAGCAACATGCTGTGCCTTGCTGCTGTGTCCCACGTTTCTGCATTTATCAGGATTATTTTTCTAGACTGGTAGACTTGCTGGGAAGTGCCTATTAGGACAGTGGGGGTATCTTTGCCTCATCATTTAGCCCCAAGGGACTCATTACGCAACAGGATCTAAGTTGTGTAGGGCTTCAAAGTCAGGCTGGCTTGCTCTCCAGAACCCTTCATTTTTGCATATTATGCCTTGGAATAATCATAATCACCGAAAATGTTAATGGCAAAGATCTGTAGGCTGCTTTGCTCTTTAAAATGCTAACATCTTGTATAAGTAAATCAAGGAAGACAAGGGAGGGGGCTTGTCTGTTTGCAAACAATGTGGAAATGCAGTTAGAGTTGCTCAAGACCATACCTCTAGGAAAAGAGTTTCCTGTAAGAATTCCCTCTGAAAATCATTAAAGCAACTTTCTGGAATGGAAGGAAGGCGGTTACTTCATTTCAACCCAGCTGCTTAACAAAGCTTCTGGTAGTTGCTGGCACAGTTAATAAAAGTTGGCAGTGGAAGGGGATGGGGAACAATGTTGTTGCACCCTAGAAGGATCTTCCGGGAGATAAACGTACTGAGATTATTCATGAATGTTTCAGGTGAGAAACCATTATCATTTCGGAGGCAAGTAACCTTTATATTTGGTATGGCATTTTGAGCTTGTTTCGCACTTTGATCTTTTCTGCCCCCCCCCATTAAAATAGATATATTAGAACAGCAACAAAATGTTATAGTATATCTTCAGCACCTAAAAAGGAGGAAGTGAGATGGATGAAAAAAAAAGAAATGGGTCAGCACCTTTAAGATTAACTAGTGTATATTTTAGAATAAGTTTTCATGGATATAAACTCACTTTTTCAGACACATATAGGGTGACATGAAAGCCTCAGGTATAAAACATATTTATGCAGTTGTGGGAGATTTGCATCTTTCTGGATCCTATTGGATGCTATCCCACTCCTGCAACTGTCTGAATGCATTTGCCAAGTTTGTATAAATGGGGGTGGGAATCAGAGATTCATGGTCTGCAGCTTCCTGTATTCCTCATAATTAGTCATGCTGGGTATGAAGGCGTGAAATAAAAATATGCATTTTGTGAGGGGAAATCTGTTAAGTTGCAGTTAAAGCAAGATGGGACATGTGGTGTTAAAAATTATGCTAAGTAAAGTCCAGCCTTGAGGTTATTTTAATCCTTGCAGTTAAAAAAAATGTACTATTGTGCATTCTAAGATCGGAGAAGCTGGCCGTGAAGGTTTTTGAAATGCATTCCTGCCAGTGTTGATAACAACACTGAGAACAAGGGAAATCTATAGGTCTCAGAGGGAAGTGCGGGTGCAGGTTGTCTGGAATATGGTCAGCTTTGCAACTTCGTAATCAAGAAGCAGTTGAAATCAGATTGAGGGGAGTGGGAGCAGCTAGCCAGGAACTTTAGTTACCTACAGCTTAATTATGCTTCATTTTAATATTAACTTTTATACCTCCAAGGTGGGGTCTGGTATTATAATTTGGGATCACCCATAAAGACATGCGCAAGTTTGAACGCTGACATAATAATGTATTCATGACATAGTTCCTATACATATGTATTTGGATCAGCCAGTTAATTAGCTTTTTTTTTTTTTTGCTTTCGTAGCCATGCTTAGCAGGATATATAGCTGCCTGCCTGCAGCCATTTCTTCGGAGTGGTTGGTCTTGGCTTCATGAGCACAGCTACTCACCACGTGCGCAAATGCAATAAAGAACCCTTTTATTATGATCCTGGTGTTACTGACTAATTATTAATTGGAAATTTGCGACTACAGGTAGAGCTTCTGGGACTTGTAGTCCAATAATCTCTGCAAAGCCATCTGATTGCCATCCCTGCTGTAAAGGATGTGCAAACCATGTTAGAATTAGGAATGGCTTTCTAAATCTATTTCTGAGATGACCTTCGTTGTAAACGCAATCCATCCTGACTTTGGAAGGCAGTAAACTTTGGAAGGTTGTATTAAGCTGTGGCCTGTCCCTGAAGATGTACCAGTATTGGTACATTGATGAACCATGCCACTATGTGAGCAACAAAACAAAACAAATCATTGGATGATTCCAGCACCCTTGCACAGTCAGTCTCTACCTGCCTGTGGCCTCATCGTGGTTCCTGTCTTGAGAGCTTGCTATTTGCAGCCTAATTTGCAAAGTTTGTTTGAGCGATAACAAGGCAAACTCTTCCTGCTCACTGCTGGTAGAAATAATCCCCACTGGCAGGTGTGCAGGTGCTGTGCACAGCTCAAAGCACCTCTTCCCTCTTATTAAGCTTAAAAGACAGGAGGCAGTTCACAGCCACTCGATATCCTGGCTGTCAGCCATACTTGGGGCTTCTTTGTTCACTGGATGCAAAAGAGAGCCAGCCGCTTGGAATGTGAGGCGGATGGAGGGGGTTGTGTTTGCAACAGCGCCAGCCAGGCAAATCTCATAAAAGGACAGCCCTGAATGCCTCTGTTTATTTGCTTGCTAACTTGAGCATAAAATTGCAGGAGTGTGTTGCTTAATTGGTTAAAAGCAGAAGGAATACGTTCCAAGAAGGGATTAGCTATGAAAGGCCTAATCAGAAGCAACTCTTCCAGGCTTCAGCCCTTTTGAAAGTGATGAGAGAGACTGTTAAGGCAGCACAAGAAAAAGGTCTACACACTGCCTCTGCTGCCAATTTCTAAATGAATTGTAGAGGTTGCAGTAAGCCAACGGCCTAGGATGAGTCTCCGTTTAGTATAAAAGAACTGCTCACTCCTTTGCATGAGTGGCCCATTTCACCTTCCATTTTTCTGCACCCTACAACTGAGGTAAAAGGGGAGCAAATGAACAACTTACCATAATGTATATTGATCAATATTTTATTAGGAAATATTTATGTACGCATAGAGAACTCATAGAATCATACAATCATAACATTGAAAGAGACCACAAAGGTAATTGAGTCCAGTCCCCTGCCATGCAGGAATATACAGTGTCTTCAAAGTATTCCTAACAGATGGGCCTCCAACCTCTGTTTAAAAAACCTCCACAGAAGGAGATTCCACCACACTCGAAGGCAGTGTATTCCACTGTTGAACTGCTCTTACCATCAGGAAATTCTTCCTAATGTTTAGATGGAATCTCTTTTCCTAAAATTTGAAGCCATTGCTCCATGTCCTAGTCTCTGGAGCAGCAGAAAGCAGGCTTGTTCCATCTTCCATATGACATTCCTTCAGATATTTAAACATAGGCATAGCTATCATGTTGCTTCTTCACCATCTCTTCCCCAGGCCAAACATACCCAGCTTCCTAACTGTTGCATTCGCAGGTCATACTAAACAATGGTTTAATTCAGAGGCGGGCAAAATGCAGGCCTAGGGCCGTTTCACACCAGTCACAGTTACAGCACTTTGATTTCACTTTAACTGCTGTGATTTCATCCTACAGAATCCTCTGATGTGCAGTTTAAGGACGAATATCCAGAATTCTTAGCGAGAAGGCTCTTGTGTCTCACCAAACTGCAAACCCCAGGATTCCATAGGACATGGCCATGACAGTTATAATGGAGTCATAGTGCTATAACTGCGTAATATGAAAGGTCTCCTGGGGTTTCATGCAGTCTTCTCTCCAAACTGAGCCTTTAGGCTCAAATTCTTCCATCTCTTCTAATGCAGCCTGGAGGAGGTGCCTTGTGTTTTGCTGGCCTGTCAGGTCAGTCATCTTGAGGGAAGGACTTCAACATACTTGCCAAGTCTGCCTGTGAAGTCCTAGGTCCTTTCCGCACCAGGCAATTAGAACGGGACAGTGCATCTTCTCACGGAGGTCATCTGCACTTTGGAGCTGACTAGGAGCGGACTACTTACTGGAGATCCGCACCTCAATCCGCTCCAAAATGACCCCAAGTGGTCCTCCAGAGTGTTTTCTAAAGACCGCAAAAAACAGGTCTTTATTTTCCTGGAATGCGCCATTGCGTTCCTGCTCCCTTGTGCAGATTTGCAGGCTCACACCAATGCGAGCCTGCGATCTGCGGAGAGTGGGTTTTAGGCGTAGCGAGCTTCAGCGGCTGGTCGGGACCCATGACCAACCGGAAGCTGCCATTTTGGAAGCTGGAAGCCGCCATTTTGGAAGCCGGAGCAGTGTGGATCTATAGACTTTGCACTGCTCCGATTCGCCCCGGGCAAGGAGGAGCCCTGCGGAAGGGCTTCAGGGACAGTCCGCATTGCTTCGGACCCCAGAAGAAGTGGTAGGTAACAGCATGGAGTGATTCCCTTGCCTCGTGCAGAAAGGGCCCTAAACTCAGGACAGCAACATCTCTGTTATAACCATGATGCTGTCTCAAGTTGTCATCAGCCCAACAAGTGGAGTAGGACATACTTTTGTTTTAGTTGTCTCCCGGAGTGGAAAGCTGAGTGATCTGGAAGTAGGTGAGATTGGAGGAGCCCCGTTGTTATAATTAGGTCATTTGCGGGTGAAGTGAGGCTTCAGTTTCCTTCTGATGGGGTGTGGGACTGATGTGGATGCTCTGCCCTGGAAACTAGTGTAATTCAATGTATTCCTGAATGCTTAGGACAATTTTCCAGTAGGTGCATGATAACACTGCCCAGGCCCTGGTCTTGCTCTGGAATGGTGAGATGAAATGGGGCATCAGCACGAGAACTCCATAGCATGCCGTCCAGTGCTGTGGAAGCCATTCTGGATCTGAGTAGTCTGAGGATGATGGGGCTGAGGATAATGATGTACACTGAACAAGGACTACAGTGGGTGTGGTACAAATGGATGTGACTAAACACAGGGGCTATCCCAGGAAGATGATGTTGTGAGTGTGCTTCACAGTGTTGTCATGCTACCGTTACTTTTCAATTTTTGTATTGTAGTTTATTGTGGCTTCATTGTGGTTTTATTACTAGCTGGAGTGTACCAAGTGCTGCTGAGGTCTGTACTTAATACATCAAAACAGTTCATGAGGTCTCCTGTCTTCCTTCTTCCCCTTTACTTGCCTCAGGAAACTTGCCAGCAGAACACTGGAGTGTCTTTCTTAGATTCCTACCCCATTTTTTAAACTTCATAAATCTTAGCAGCAGTGACTGGCCTGTCTCCTGTTTTCCTGCTTTCTTTTCATTCCTCAGATATATTAGCAATGGTGGCCATATAGAATCCTCTCTCTCTCTCTCTCTCTCTTTAGCACTTTAAAAATATATTTCCTGCTGAGTTATGCCCCCCTTGCTTCTGGGGAACTTCCTGTTTGGAATGTTGACTTGAAACAAGTCACTGCAAATTCAGCAGCAATCAAAAACGCTGATGAATTTGGAAGTGCCTACCACGGTGTGCCACTGAGTCATATCAGCCCCTCTCCACTCCACTTCTGCTTCTAACTAAGAAGCCCTCCTTTGGAAATCTGACTTTTCATCTTGACACTCAGCACTTCCATCTGGATGATAACCAAAGCACTTTATTGAATTTTGAGGCATCTATCACAATTTCCTGATGTATTTTTACTGACCCATCATTTTTTTCTTCTGCCTATTCCCCCTCTGCCCCAGTTTGAGGTATCACATTCTGCAGTAGAACTTGGACTATTTCCGTACTACACTCTATTATAATGCGATTATTCCACTTTCAACATCCTATGGAATCCTGGGGTTTGCAGTTTAGGGAAGGGCCTTTTAAACTGCAAACAGCAAGATTACATAGGATGTTGAAAGTGGAATAATCGCACTATAAAACTGTAGTGCAGAAATGGCCTGGGATGAGAACTATAAACCCTTTTTTCCAGTTTTGAGATGTCTGGCATGATGTTGAGATGAATTATGAAGAGAGAGAGAAAGAGAGAGAGAGACTCTTTTTATTATTATAAACCTGGATATTGTGTTGAAATGTTAGAATGCAAAATATTGCAATACAATGCAATACCATTTTATACACCTCTGTGAATGTCTTCAGTTCTGCTGATTGGTATGTCCTATTCATCTTCACACTGATGGGACGGTAAAAGAAAACTAAAACCAATGCAAAGGGATCTTGTAGTACATTTGAGAATAACTAAGGCTCTTTCCGCATCCTACCTTTTCTCGGCGCTGGGGTACAATGCTCGTGTGAGCAGCCTCTTGTGAGAGGCCCTTGCGTCCAGGTTTCTTCAGCTCCGCACGAACTTCCTGCTTTCGTGAGAGCCCTGCCTTTCTTTTCGCAGTGCAGTCTGGGATCTTCCCAGGCTGCACTGAGACAGGAAGCACAACCGACCCAGCTCCCAAGGCTCCATATGCCAGGTAAGTGTGCATGGGACCCAGGAGCAATGCGCAACCGAACACCATTTTCAGCTTAAAGCCAAAAACGAAAAAGTACGTGAGTGGTGCCTGCGAGGCCCTGGACTGTCGCACAAATGTGAGTGCATCATGTGGACCACTCCTCACATTTGTGTGATGCTCGAGGGGCCCTTTCGCATGGAAAATGCCATGCGAAAAGGGCCTAAAAGAAAGAAGCTGGCAGCAGAAGCTTTCATAGACTTAAGTCTACTTTATCAGATGCAAATGTATAAAATATAAATACACATTTCCAGAAGAAATAAAGTATATGTGAACAAACTTGCTGTCAGCACAATGCCCAGGATCCGAATCAGGGAAACTGTCTGTCTGTCTGTCTGTCTGTCTGTCTGTCTATGTATTGCTGCCCTTTTCTCACTAGGGGAACCAACAAAATATAAATAAAATAAAATATAAATAAAATAGAGTGATTTTGAAACCATTGCACAAAAAAATCCAATTAAAACATTAATTTAAAACAGTTAAAAAATACAGCACACCCTATTAAAAAATTATCCTGCCCCACCAATTGAAAACTTCAAGGCTGGTTGAAATAAAAAGGACTTTGCCTCCTGGCAAAAAGATAATGAGGATGTTGAACTTGTGTTGTTGAACTTGTGTTGAAAAGAGGACCACACATAAAACTATAGCTCTGTCCCCTTTGCAGAGCAATTCTGTTTCTTCGAAAGGCTTGATTGTGTATTGTGAAAGCTGAAGTTGAGGGCAAGAGGGTGAGTAAGAAGAGGGGGCATTCCATTCTAAGAGTGCGTCTAGACTGCAAAATTATAGCAGTTTGATACTAATTTAACTGCCATGGCTTCATGCTAAGAACTCCAGGTTTTGTGGTTTTATCTAAATACTTTAAGGGCACTGAATCCCATCTGGTCTTGGAAGCTAGGCAGAGCCAGCCCTGGTTACTGCTTGGATGAGAGACTGCCAACAAATACAAAATGCTGTAGGCTATATTCCAAAGGAAGGAACTGGCAAAACCTCTTCTGAGTATTCTTTGCCTAAGAAAACCATATTAAATTCACAGGGGCACCATAAGTCAATAGGTGACTTGAAGGCACACACTCAGACAAGTGTGGTGTACTGGTTTGCATGGAGGACTAGGGGTTTGAATCTCTCCCAGTCGTGTGAATCCTCTGGTTGACGTTGGGCATGATACCCACTCCCTCAGCCTCAAAGTAAGGCTATTTCTGCACTAGACAGTTATAGCACTATTATTCTACTTTCAACATCCTATGAAATCCTGGGGATTGCAGTTTAGGGGTTTGCCTCAGGCCCGTCCCTAAACTGCAAACCTTAGGATTCCATAGAATGTTGAAAGTGGAATAATAGTGCTATAACAGTTTAGTGCAGAAATGGCCTAAGGCAATGGCTAACCCCCTCTGAACAAATTTTGCTAAGAAAACCCTCCAGGGCTGTCATAAGCTAGAAATGACTCAAAGACCCACAACAAAAACAAAAACAAAATCAGCAAGAACAGCGGCAGCAGCAATAACAACAACAACAGCAACAGCAACAACAGGTGTTGGAATTCTCTACTGCACACATTTCGTTAAGGTCACAGATGAGTCTCCGCAGTTACAGAGTTGCTATTATATGCATTCAAGTCAACCCTATCATACAGT
Organism: Iguana delicatissima; assembly: GCA_948472985.1. Taxonomy (NCBI): domain Eukaryota; kingdom Metazoa; phylum Chordata; class Lepidosauria; order Squamata; family Iguanidae; genus Iguana; species Iguana delicatissima. The sequence continues at coordinate 478,792 of CAOKZL010000108.1, forward strand.
TTTCTTGATGAAATGTATTCATAGGAAGTTTACGATTCACTTTTTGTTAAGGCTGAGAGAGTGTGACTTGCCCAAGACACACCCCCCAGCTAGTCTTCCATGGTTGTGCAGAGATTTAAACCCTGGTCTTCCAGAGTTCCAGTCCAGCACTGAGACCATTACAGCACACTAGGTTCCAGTAAGTCAGTAGTTTACAAAACAAGCAAGCACAAATTGAGCAGGCACTAATTACAAGTCCAGTAGAATTCCAAGGTCAGGGTCTACAGTAACAGAAACTCAACTTTCTTCAGTATGGGACCTATACCAATGGCACTACCTTTGCATGGTGGTGGGATTGCGTGCTCCCCTAAAGCAAGGGGCTATGCTGACGGCAGCAGTGCTGCTGGTAGGGTCTCCCATGTCAGATGGGCTTTTTCTGAAAAGCCAGCTTTTGGCCCTTACCGCACTATGCTCCAATAACACGTTCCCACGAGATTCCAGCACTCCCATTGCCAGGACGGGATAGGGGCCTAAATGCTCTCCACCGCACCCGGTTGGCTGCTGGGGATGGGTAGCATCAGGCACATTCTTCTTCCTTCTGCAGTATAGCGTCAACAGTGAGTCCCTTTCCCTGCCTCTTCTCTGCCCCAGGACCCTTGATTGGTCAGTTCCTGTGCTGTACTGTGGAATCTTAGAATCATAGAGTTGGAAGAGACCCCAGGGGCCATCAAGTCCAACCCCTGCTACGCAGGAACACACATCAAAGCATTCCCAACAGATGGCCATCCATCCTCTGCTTAAAAACCTCCAAAAAAGGAGACTCCACCACACTCCGAGGCAGCATATTCCACTGCCGGACAGCTCTGACCATCAGGAAGTTCTTTCGGAGGTTCAGATGGAACCTCCTTTCCTGCAGCTTGAATCCATTGCTCCTTGTCCTAGTTTCTGGAGCAACAGAAAACAAGCCCGCTCTCTCCTTGACATGGCATCCCTTCAAATATTTAAACATGGCTATCATGTCCCCTCTTAACCTTCTCTTCTGCAGACTAAACATACCCAGCTCTCTAAGCCATTCTTCATAGGACATGGCTTCCTGATCCTTCACCATTTTGGTCTCCCTCCTCTGGACATGTTCCAGCTTGTTCACATTCTTCTTGAATTGAGGTGCCCATAACTATAGAGTGCTTAGGCAGCACTATCGAGTGCTTAGGCCCTTACTGCACCCACAGGTAGCTGACAAGCTCATTACAGGAAAGGAAGCCATTACCGGATTTTTTCTGGTAGTGAAAAAGGGGGCACTTCCAACAGATGGGAACGTGACAGCAGTGGGTGCACAATGACATCGTGCAATGGCACATGTCCTGGATTGGGAGCAATGCATTGCTCTTCCAGGATGACAACATCATGTGGTAAGGGCCTAAGACTAAATGTACCCAATAACTATTGGGCAGCAGCAGTAGCGAGGGGTGATGCTGACAGAGGATCTGTCGGAGACAAAGACTGTGGCACCATAGCTAACCTTTGTTAATACTGTGCAGAAGGAGGCACAGAAAACCCGTTTTGAATGTCTCTTACCATGAAAACACTATGATAAGACAATACAAAATGAAATGAGGTAGTGCCAGAAGATGAAGTAAAGATGAAAGTAGATAATAAAGAGATTGAAATAGTTCAAGATTTTCCATTCCTTGGGTCATTCATTAATCAGACTGTAGTCAAGAAATCAGAAGAAAGCTAGGACTTGGAAGGGCAGCTATGGAGGAACTGGACAAGATCCTGAAGAGGTAGAAATATGTTAGGGATGGGCCAACTGAATCCTCGAATCCTTGGCGGAGATTTGAGATTCACAAATCTGAATCCCTGTGCCAAAATAGGCAAACAGAATATTTCGAATCTGCCATCCAAATAGTTTGTTGGAGACCGAGACACTTGAAAACCTGAGAGACCAGGACGCCTGAAAACTTGGGAAACTGGACACACAAGGGGAGATGGCAAGTAGGTGAATTTTTCGCTTGGAGTAATAATGGCCTTTGCTAACAATTTCACAAAGTACAGCTGGGGTTGTATTCTAAGATATTTAAATTGAACATTTCATATTTAATTTAAGCACTTGACTGGAAGCTACAGGCTTGAGATTTCAAGGACAGCTGAAAGATCCCTTTGCAGAGCTCCCCTGCAAACCTCTTTCAGACACAATTCTGGGCTTTATAGTTTTACAAGGTGTCACAGCCTTCTCTGTCAAAGGGTACTGGCGCATCATCAAACTACAAACCCCAGGATGCCATAAGGAGCTATGCAAAGAAAAGCCAGTTTTGACCTGGATTATATGGCCCTGTTTACACAGGCAGGAAAATGTGGCATTAATCCACATTTTCCTGTCTGTGCAGAAAGGACCTTCATGTCATTTTCAATCTGGGGACATCCTGAGGCAAAACTACAACAATTGTCCTTGCCACATTTCTTCAGAGGAAGATTTGCCGTTGCCTAGGCTTTTGCTATGGCTGGGAGAGTGTGTCTTGCCCAAGATTATCCTTCTTTCCCTTGCTTTTTAAACCCTTTTTAAAAAAAGAATTTGAGAGATTTGAGATTTGTGGATTCCCAGAACCTTCCAGGGATTCGGATTCAGAAAATTCTGGATTCGTTCCATCCCTAAAATATGTCATTGAATACTGAAGTTAGGACTTCCCATGCCATTGTATTTCCAATTTTTATGTGTGATTGTGAAAGCTGGACAGTGAGGAAAGCTGATAGGAAGAAATTAGCATTATTGTCTTTTCTCATGAATCATGTCTTCTCATTATATGGTCAAAGTACAACAAGCTCAGGCTTGATTTGCTTTGGGACCCATTTATTTGTCTTTTTTAACAGCCTGTGGTATCCACAGAATTCTTCTCCAGCACCACATTTCAAATGAGTTGATTTTCTTCCTATGAGCTTTCTTTACTATCCAGCTTTCACAATCACATAAATACAATGGTATAGACAATAATAGTATCCAGTGGCATAACTTTATAACAATAGAAAGAACTTTGGACAAATTGCTTTCTTTGTACTGAGTATGATGGATCTCCTGTCCAGGTTGGCCCTGCAGTTCTAAACCTTGTTCTCCTATAGTTCACCTTTTCCTTTTACCCTTAAGATCCCTCTGTGGATTTGGTAGTCCGCCTTGTTTTGAGCCCAGAAAATCCAGTAAGAAATGGCATGAACCGATTCACTAGCCTCGTGCAGAAAGGGCCGTTGTCGTGAGCTTTAAATACATCTCCAAGTTTGAATATGACAATACTGTTGAACTAGATGACCTGTTTCTCAAGGAACAACAATGAAGCTGAATTCTTCAGGGCTGCAAGTAATCAGTGACACCATTTTCTATCTTGTTTGGGGAGACATTATATTAAAGTGAATAAGAAAATGTTTTTCTCCTGATAATATTTGAAATCATGGTCAGCCAGTGTAGGGGAGTGCAGTTGTAGTAATAAACCTGGACAGCTTTAAAAGGGGGTTAGACAAGGGCTGCTGAGAACAAGTTTTTGCCCTAGTGGGGAAAAAAAAAGAATAGCTCTCCAGCTGTTTGCCAGCAGCAATTGTGCAGGGGCTACAGCAACAGTCTGGTGCCTGAAGCTGCTTGGAGCCTGGTTTGCTGGAAGTGGGAAGACTTCCCCTCTTTGCTCCCAAAATCAGGCTTAGGATTGCCAGCAATGAGTCTCCAGTTTTTGTGGATCATCTCCAGATGGGAGATGAGGGTACAATTTCTCAGCTCCAGGCAAGAGTGTGCAAATCTCCAGCTCAGCTATTCAAACATTAGGTAACAACAATTTGCAAGTCTTAATTGGTTTGCTGCTGCTTCTTTCAAAGACTCTCCATGCAAACTACTAAGTTGCTATTGTGCAGCATTTCTCTCTCCATTTTGGCCATTGTTCTTCCTGGGAGAGGGCCTGCCCTCGAAGTACTTTCTCCCCTATAAGTAGTCCCAGTTTTTGAGGGTCTCTTCGGAGAACTCCCCACCATGCTAGCAGACCGGCACTCTGTTAGTTGAGTGATCCTCTCAGCAGCCTCTCTTCGCTGAGCTCCATCCTTCTCACCACTTCCCGGACCAAAGACTTCAGGATAGATGCAGTATCACCACCTTTACACCCCCTCTGCTAAATCCTCTATCAATTCTCACCTCTTTCCCTTCTCGGTTGGCCTTGTGTGCATGAATGAGTGAGTGCGTTGGTGCATGAGAACTCATTTATTAATAAAAACCATTTGTTAGTACGTTTGTCTGGCTTTTTGGTTGGCCTGACCCCGTAAACATTGGGTAAAGGATTCTTCTGAGTTACCCTGCCCCTCATTTTGCTATTGCTAGTGCTCCGCTATTTTCCCCAACCTTTGCATTTTGGAGCAGATCAAGGTGTCCCCCACGGGACCCTCAGAAGTCAGGGAAACATGTTATGTTACTGAACCAGGGGCAGCAAGTCAGTCACTAAAAATGTACAAGTCATAAGTTGAGTTGAGTCAAGTCAGTATATCATTTTTTTCCAAGTAAAGTCCAAGTCAAGTCATTAAAGTGACTTGAGTCCAACTTGAGTCCAAGTCAATTGACTCGAGACTACATCACTGTCTTGCTCTGGGAGCAATTCCTTTAGCTAAGATGTCTGTCTTTAATTCCAAACAGGAAAATATGTTGTGTGTGTGTGTGTGTTTCAGTGACAAGCTCTGAGCAACTGGGGTTGGAACTAAATGCATAATGCTCAATAAGATCACCAGCAGCCATCTTTAGGTTTCAAGTTTTGGACCAGAAACCTCAAGGCCTGGTACAATCCTGAACTGGCCACCCTAGTTGGGCTACTTTGCTGCAAGAGTGATTCTTGCAGAGTTCAGCTTCCTTTCCTGGACCACTTGATGGCAGTTTTGACCCCGGAAGATGTGCTAAAAGTACTTTCACAGTATTCTAAAATTTGATATGTCATTATTTTCTATGAAATTCACCAATTGTATAACGAATATGGAAAAGAATCTGTAATGATATACTGACAAATACAAAAACACACAACATGGCCAAATCCTGGGGCCCTGGTAATTTGTACTAGCCTCTGCATGGGAGGATGGGGCTATCAGTGACCACCACTCATCATGGTTATTCTGTGACTGAGATAGCATGCCTTTGAATGCTACCTTCTTGGGAACAAGAGCAGGAAGGACATTCATGGATGGCTCTCAAAGGTTTCTCAAAGGTGTATGATTTGGATGGCAATCTCCAAAGAGAATGCTGAAATAGATACACTTTTGGTCTTCTTTTGCACTATTTTTTTTTTTGTATGCTATAATATTTGAAAGAGTTGTCCATCCATTAAATGCCTTTGCGCTTGTGATGCAAAGCCACTTTTTTAAAAAAATAGTCCATCATTATTAAATGTTTTGTATGGAGAGGCTACTCATTAAAACGCAGATGTTTTGAAGACACAAAGGGCCTTTCCATCTTGCACTGTTATAGTGTTAATATTATTCCACTTTCAACATCCTATGGAATTCTGGGGTTTGTGGTTTACTGAGGCCAAAGAGCTCTCTGGATGAGAATTCTAAAGGCCTCTCCCTAAACTGCAAATCTCAGGATTCCACAGGGTGTTGAAAGTGGAATAAGAGCACTGTAATAGTGTGGAAAGGCCCAAAGAAATACCCTTGCTCTGGAATCTTATCAACAAGTAAGGGAAAATGTGACATTAGGAAATCTATTAGTGGATTTTCTGCTGTCTTTAGAAAAGGATATTAGTGGTATCAAAGGACCTGAGATCCATCTGGAATCAGGTTGGTACAGATGCCTATGTAATTTTTCCAATAAGTATTGCCTTCTCTTGAAAGCTTCTATTTGACCCACAGGGAAAACAGAAAGGTACTGTATGGCTCAGGATTTTTCTGGTGTCATGTAGAGTTCTACTGTGAGGTACCTTTGCAATAGGATGCAAAAAAGCTTCTTCAGACAAAGATTTCTTGCTATTTTTATTACCCTTAGTACAGTTATATTCCTAGCCCACTCCTTTTACTTCTGATCATTTGCTTTTATTATGTGGATTTGATACCTAACAAAAGGAACGAAATTTATAAAAGGCGAAATTGGATGCCATGTTTTGCAAGGGGGAAATTTTCATTCTCATTTTCCAGCACAGATTGCTTACAATGATTTCTCTAGGTGGCTTAGTTTAATTTGTTTATCTATATTGCTTCATGCTGTCTTCAATGAAAAACCTGTTTGGATCAAGCAAGGGAATCCCTGTGGGTATCAAATGTTCAGGCTCTGCAACATCTGATATTCTCTGGCATGCCAGAGAAGTTTGGAATTATTAAATTGGCAACTATTCATTGAAAAGAACTACATGAGTAGAAGGTGGAGAAGCATATGTATACAGTTCATGGAGGCTATTTAGAGTTTTGCAGTACATTTAATATTTTTAGGACATGCGAACTCAGCAATAGTAATCCTTGTCCCAGGGATTTTTTGAAACGTAATTTCCCTTTGGATGACTGACTTTCAATGCAAATCATTAATTAAGGCCATCCAGTAGATAAACTTGAAATAAGCTATTTCAACTTATTGTTTGGATAGGCCAAGTGACTTGCCTGAGGTCAGCTTGGAAAGGGACGTGCCCAAGGTGAACCAGTGGGTTTCCATGACCAAGCGAGGATTTGAACTCTGGTCTCCAGTGTCATAGTACAACTTGCAAAGCACGAAACCGTGTTGGGTCTTGCCCTTCCACATAGACCAAAGCTATTTCTGAAAGGAGGTCGAGGGATTCTGGGAGCAAGGGTATCTTTCTCTAGCCTCTGGCTTGGATTATGGGATAGCCCTTTAAACCTGGAACAGTCTCACATGACACAATCTTATATGTAGGTCATGTTTAAGAAATCAGTTTGTAGGCCCCTTCTCAGAGGTGGACAATTATAGGCTATTTCTGCACTACACTGTTACAGTGCTATTATTCCAGTTTCAGCATCCTGTGGAATTCTGGGTTTTCTAGTTTACTGAGGCCAAAGAGTTCTCTGGCTAAGAATTCTAAAGGCCCCTCCCCAAACTGCAAACCCCAGGAGTCCACAGGATATTGACAGTGGAATGATAGCACTATAGCAGTGTAGTGCAGAAATGGCCTTGGTTCTCACTGTCTTTCGGCCACAAGATGGAGCAACTAGACATGTTACTGGAGGCAATAGCTATCTTTATAAATTTAATGCCTGCTGTCTATCAGATAACTGACTAAATATTCCAGAGGCACCAGATCTTGTCTGATCTTGGAAGCTCAGCTGGGTTAACACTTGGATTGGTGGTACTTGAAATTTGGCTAACATATTCAGCTGACTTCTCTGAAACTTGTTCTTGATCTGTTTTGCTTCACTGTAATCAGGACAGGCCCAGTTGACCAAGACAAAGAAAATAGTTTGTTCAGAGCAATTCCATATGCTATCAAAATTATGGTTAAGCAGGTTATATTTGGTAGAATGAATTGAAAAACTATGAATACTTTAAATAAATTTAAATTCAACCAAAAAAACCCAAACACTTGGATTGAAGACCAGCAAAGCATACCATGTGCTGTAGCCTATGGGCCTTTCCGCACTACACTGTTATAGTGCTATTATTCCACTTTCAACATCCTGTGGAATTCTGAGGTTTGTAGCTTCCTGAGGCCAAGGAGCTCTCGGGTTGAGAATTCTAAAGGCCTCTCCCTAAACTGCAAACCCCAGGATTTCATAGGATGTTGAAAGTGGAATAATAGCACTATAACAGTGTAGTGGAGAAAGGACCTATCTTTCAGAGGAAGGAATTGGCAAAAATACCTCTGAATAATCCTTGCCTAAAAATAGCTCGTGAAATTCAGGGAGTTGCCATAAGCCAACAGGTGACTTGAAGACACATATGTATGCATACGCACACATGCACACACAGACATTCATAGTTGTCAGATGCAGGTTTCTCCACACAGAAGAAGCAGAAGAGAAATATCTGTGAAGTGAATGAGCATTCTGACTAACGTAGGTGTTCAATTTAAATTGCAAGCTGACTTTATCAAATATCCAAAATCTTTATTTGTGTTATCTCTCTTATTGGGTAGACTGATATATTACAAAATATTATGCAGGCTTTTTAGTTCTCTAGTACTTTTCGTCATGACAGATGAGGACATTAAGCAAGGGAAAAGACAGCAACAGAAAGAACAGTTAAAGTGATGCTGAAGAGCCACACAATTTAAGCCACACAATTCTACAGTTGGTCACCCTCTTGAGATGTAAAGTTGGAGGAGGCCTCAGATGTTCATATTAGCTTGCATTAGGAACTTGGTGGTTTCAGTTGTCTGCATCATTTTGTAGGGCTCAAGCAAAAATAATTTTAGGCCATGTGGGAAGATGATCTCTCATGCTTTGCTGTGCAGCCACTCATAATGTCTTTTGAGTTTTCTCATGGTCTGTGCTGATTTGGGGTGTGTGTGTGTGTGTGTGTGGAGAGGTAACAAATGAAACAGCCCAAAGTAGCATTACAACCCCTCTGCACTGGACTAGGACCTTTTATTCTGTTACTGTGCAACTTTTCAGAAATAACTCAGTAACATTAATTAGGCCCAGAGTCTCCTTGGATTCTGAGCATGAATATACATGTATGTCCCTAATGGCTTCCTAGTGCAATTGTTTGAATGATGAATGGGAAGAGTTTGAGAATAATTAGTGTTCTCATGAAAATTCTCTTTCAGACAAAGTGTCTTAAATAACCTTAAATCACTCATGTTAACCTGCTTACTGCTAGAGGACTCTGAGTGGAAAGAAGGAGATTGTCCTTAAGTTTGATTTTCCTTCCTTAGCTCCAAAGGATTCCGGGAGAAATGTGGCAGGATCTTAGTTACACAACCAAATGTATGATACTTTGTGGAGGATCAAAGCCTCAGCATCACCATTTGTCAAACACCCTCAGAAACCACAGGAGGCAAATGGTGGCAGATCAAATATGGTATTGATGAGCTAGATAATGCATACACAAAAGGGAGCCAGCCAGCCAGCTATCTATCGAATGCCAGAGACTCACAGGCACAATGGGATGGATGGTGCCCTGTTGTGTGATAAAGCTGTATATGCTCCATGATGCTCACATGGGCATGACAAATGCTGTACACATTAGAGTTTTTGAAAGGTACCCTGTGCAGCATCCTGCAATGACATGCTGGATTTGATGATGATCAAGCACAGAGTTTGGCTGCTGTTGTTTTCCAAGCGCCTTTGTCTGAAGCAAAGCTTCTTTCCAAGTCCCCATATTTAATTCAAGCCATAAGAGTTCTGAAGAGCCACTTGGCAGTCTCACAATTACACTGCAGAGTGCCCAATGCATCATTTCCCCAACATGCCTGTCTCTTCCTGGCATGGCCACTGGAAGCCATCAAGCTTTTTGTTTTTTAAAAAATTAATTTAAAGTCCCCCTGCTGTAGTTCACATTAACCTAATTAACCACCATGATGAGCCTAGATGTTTTGCATAATTAGACAGCAAAACTACTTTTCCATAACTTCCCCCTGTTTTTTCCTCCCTCCTCCACCAGTTGTTTCATTCACAGTCTCCATCCCTGAATGCAAATATCTTATGCTTTATGGATAAAAAATGTTATTTCATTTCCTCATATACGAGGTACAGGCCTTGACAAAGTTACAGGCCCTTTTCGCATGGCATTTTCCATGCGAAAGGGCGCCTGGAGTGTCACGCGATTGTGAGGAGCAATCTGCATGACGCACTCACAATCGCGCAATGCTCCAGGGGCTGGCAGGCGCCGATCGCACACCTTTTCATTTTCAGCTGGAAGCCAAAAATGGTACATGGTCGCGCATTGCTCCTGGGCCCCATGCGCACTTACCTAGCATGCAGAGCTTCTGCAGTCACGCTGGTCGCGCTTCCTGCCCCAGCGCAGCCTGGGAAACTCCCAGGCTGTGCTGCGGAAGGAAGAGGCGGAGCTCTCGTGTGAGCAGACAGCTCTTGTGGAGCTGAAGCAGCAGGGACACAAGAGCCTCTCGCTGGAGGCTGCTTGAGCTGAGACTTCTAAAGGCCTCTCCCTAAACTGCAAGCTCCGGGATTCCATAGGATGTTGAAAGTAGAATAATAGCACTATAACAAAGTAGGTTGGAAATGGCCTCAGAATTATCATGTTGATATTCTTTTATGACTATTGTTTTTGGTCTCACATTGGACTGTCAATTCAAATCTTATCCTAAAACCTTACACAGCATGGCACTAGGATTCTTCATATGAACCCCCACATTTTCAGGTCAGCATCAGATGCCTTTCTTTGGCCCTTTTCTCACACCATTTGTCATGTGAAAGGGGCTCCAGAGCATTGTGTGATTGTGAGGACCGGTCCACATGACGTCCTCGCAATCATGCGACGCTGCCGGAGCCAGCAGGCACCAGTCGTGCAATATATCATTTTCGGCTTCTTTCCGAAAATGATGTGTGATCGCGCATCACTCCGGGGCCCCACACGCACTTACTGTCCATGTGGAGCCTCCAGAGACTCAGCCCTCGTCCTTCCTCCCCCAGCGCAGCCTGGGAAAATACCCAGCTGCACTGCAGAAGGAAGAGGTGGACCCCCTCACACTGCCTGCCAGCAGAGCAGGAGCAGAGGGGACGCGAGTGCCTCTCAGAAGAGGCTGATCACGTGATCCTCGCACGCCCACGCCGGAATCAGGTAAGCTGTGGAAAGAGTCTTTGTTTTCTATACAAAAAAATAAGAATCTTCTCAGTTGTAGCACCATTGCTGAATGTTTGTTGCGGGAGGTCCACCATATCACATCATGGTAGCATCAGTCATATGGTATAGACCCAGCTCGTAGGAGACTCTTTAGGAATGAGATGAGCAGATTGCTGGTGAATTTTCATGGTGCTCTTTTAGGAGAGTGCCTTGATACACATACCTTTGATTTGATCTAACAGGGTTTTTCTCAGGCTCTTATCTCTTTTTCAGTGTGGATTTCATCTCTTGTCAATACTGTTGCATTGGTTCTTGGTGAACTGAGTTTTGCTTCAGTTTGTTGTCAGTGGTCTTGGAGTGATTAAGTCCTGCAGGCTCTTGTTTCTCTCTGACATGCCACCTTTCTCCCCTGCTTTCCTGTAAAGTTTCTAGGAGCTGACATCTGAACACCTAGTTCCAAGTCAACACTGTGGGCTACTTCTCATTTGCCTTTGTATGTCTCCACCCAGTCTCTGGAGCTTTGCCTTCCCTTGTGGAGTTCAGCCATCGGAGACTAGCCAGACTACTCTTGTGCACTTTTTTCAGTGGGAGCTGAATAATGCTCTTCGGAAATAATTACCTCCATGAGAGTGAATGAAAAAAGTAATTTGGGGCAGGTCAACAGATTTTATGTATCTACATTGGAATAAAACATTTGATTGTAGGAACAGAATTTTTCATATCCCTGAGAGATCTGTAGATATATGTTTTTCTAGCTTCAGGGAGACTTTGGGTATCAACATATATTCAATCATTCTCCGCTCTTGTTTTTTTGTTCAGCTGCCATGATCTTTCTCTGTAATGGTGGTGGCAGAACTAGTGATAGATATTTTTAGTTGGGGGGCAAACATCTCATGAGGGCCAATGTGGTATAGTGATCTGAGCATTGGACTATGATCCTGGACACCAGAGTTCACCTCTCTGCTTTGCCATGGAAACCCACTGGGTGAGCTTAGGCACCTCATACACTCTCAGCCCCAGAAAACCCCATGATACATTTGCCTCAGGATAGCCATAAGTCAGAAATGACTTGAAGGCACACAACAACAACAAAGAGTTCATACAGTCTGGTTTTCTTTTTTAATACGCCGTAACTCCTTTCTTCCTCTCTTTCTTTGGTCTTTTCTGTTCTTAGCAAAGGATTCCTTCTCAAAGCCACATGAATTCCATCTATGGGTGAATGCTGGTGGTTTCTCACTTCTGTTGGATGTGAGAAAGTGAGCCATTTCTATGTCTGAGGATCTGTCCAACAGAACCAGTTATGTTTTAATTTTCTCTGTTTCATAACGATTTTGTTATGATGATTCTTGGCAACTGTTATATTTTGCCTTACAGCCTTCGTCTAAATATCAATAAAAATGTAAATGTGAATGGAAGATAGGTGAGAGCAAGGGAGAGAAAATGAGAAAAGAACAAAGCTAAGTCCAAGGAATTATAGACCTTTGATGACATGAGAGTAAACAATAAAACTTCTAAACTACAATCTGGTCCTCCACTGCGTGCATGTAAATCCTATTAACTTCAGTGTACATAGCACTGTGTTCGCACCCTACTCACAAATCTTTATTGCTCGTATGGGAGTTCTTATGTACAAATTTCCCATACACTTCAAATAGAGTTCTTCTACATGTACTGATACATGTGTATTTGTGCCCTTTCCAAGGCAGCAAACAAGAAATCTCAATGAGTTAGGAGCAATTTTGCCCACTAAAAGCATGCTCAGTTCCTAGACAGGCATGTGGAGTCAGTCTTTTTACTAATGCTCCTATACCAAGGTCAATTGATGGGTTTCTTTAATCATGTGGGCTGAGCCATCCCCTCTTCTAAATTTTCTTAGCCATCCCTGTCATCATGTGGACAGTTGGGCACAGTTTTTTGTGGTTGTGTTGATAGTGATCACACAACTTCTAAAGGGAGAGGGTGGAATCTCAGCATTCAACATCTGGCTCTCATTAGGGGTCCTTTCATACTACACAATTATAGTGCTATGATTCTACTTTAACTGCCATGGCAACATCCTATGGAATCCTGGGATTTGTAGTCTGGTGAGGCACAAGAGCTCTCTAGCTGAGAATTCTCAATATCTCTTCCTAAATTTCATATGCCAGCATTCCATAGGATGTTGTCATAGGGTTAAAGTAGAATCATAGTGTTATAACTGTGTAGTGTGAAAGGGCTTCAATGGTAGGGGAAGAGAGTTGGTAGTAACCTGCCACAGATCATCTTCCTACATAGGACACAAAGCAGGGACAGCACTCTTTTCAAGAATCTGAATTTTAGCCACCCAGCATGTCAAGGCAGGACTTTCATAATGTGTACAGACCTTTCACAGGGGTCCATATTTTATGGCTGGAGATGCTGCCTAGGTATGCTTGGCAAGAAGCGTGTTGCTGTCCCACCATTAACTCTGGTAGGTGCATGTCAATGTCAGCATCATTCAGAAAGTGTCACAGCTGATGGCACCCCCATTTTGCAACCTGGCTTCACCTCAGGTTTAGCTCACTTTCACAGGGGCAATGGCATGCATCTGTCTCTAGCTGATTGTAATATCTACCTGGATAACCTTACTCTGGGCCTCTAATAGTTCATTTGTACATGTGGGAAGAGAAGACTCCAAGGTGGACTGATCACCTCCTATGGCAGGTGTAGATGTGAGGAAAGTGTAAACAGAGCAGTCTAAAGGTGCAGGGGCAAGGGACAAAGTGGGTACTGGAGGCAGGGAATGGTACACTGCAGATCAGAGGTGGCTTACCTTGGCCTAACACTCACATTTCCCCAAATATTGCCAACTGTTTTTAATGAAACAAGTATGTTATGTCACAGATACCATCTTCCTGCTGGATGAGTGTTTTCAGCATCTCCACCTGCCCTTCTTGTGATTAATCATGTGGCCTTGGTTGAATTCTGTATGTAAAAGTTGTGGCCACCCATGTATTTCACACTGCCAATGTCCTTCCCGTCATTCTCACCACAACAGTTTTGGGGTAAAGAAAAGCCATGAATTTCACCAAAATCTCCAAATAAAGATGTTCCAGAATGAAACCGAATCAATAGTGAAATCAGATGTTGCTTTTCAGCAGGAAGGCATCTAGCAGTAACATGCTTCATTAAGTTTTAGCCCTTAAGAGCAACACAGAGTGAATAATCCAAACATCTGAAGTGCCCAAAAGGAATTCTTGATGCATATAATCTAATATATGCCTTAACAACAGGTTTCTTCCTCAACACTCCATTCTTAAGATTCCTTCAACCAGCATCATTTCCTGCCATATTTATTACTTACTGGCAGTGTAATCAGTCCTATTCATGAGTATATCACACTGAGTTTCCTTCAAGGGATAGGACTGTAGCCTTATTTACTTTCATGCTAATAAACTGCTGGCCCAAGACCATAAACATATTTGTTAATTAGATATGTTCTGACCCAGACAATTTCTGCACTACATTGTTAGAGTGCTATTATTCCACTTTCAACACCCTGTGGAATCCTGGGGGTTGTAGTTTTAGATAGGGGCCTTTAGAATTCTCAGCCAGAGAGCTCTTTGGTCTCAGTAAACTACAAACCCCAGAATTCCACAGGATGTTGAAAGTGGAATAATAGAAGTATAACAGTATAGTGCGGAAATGGCTCCACTTTGATACTAGGAAATACTACAACCAATGCAAAAGATTGTATTTTGTGCTGTGAACTCAACTCAGTTTGTCATTTTCATTTTTGTTCATCTTAGTGTGCTGAATAGCTTATTTTTCTATCAGCAATCACAATGACCACTGAGAAGATGTTTTGACAATATAGTGGTTTGAGCCAATTATATGTTAAAGAATATGAAATAATGAAAAGATAAAACTACTACTACTACTACTATAGCATAGAACATGTACTTTTTTGGACCACAGCTCCCAGAATCCACTAGCCACCACGGCCAATGGCCATAATGCTGGAGGACTACATGAACTGAGGAATGAATGAAGGAAGGAAGGAAGTTTGACTACCACATCCCCTTCTTTTGAATCTATATAGTTCAGTTGACAGTATCATTAAAGAACTCTTCCTACAGTGTGGGCCAATAACATTTTCTTGCCACAGAAAATTTGTCAACTGAACTGTAGTTTTATGATTGGAAGAAATGTGATCTCGTGCAGCACAAAGGTCAATTGAGTTTCCCTCCAGCTTGTACTGTATCAAACTCACTAATTTTTTACTTGGCCAAGATACCACCATTAGAAAGAGTCTGAGACTGGAGCTGAAAAGGATAGAGAAACCCTCTCCTCCCTCCCTCACCCCAGCATCTGAGATGACTTGCGGCTGCTTTGAAAAGAGAGAGAAACCCCTCTGCCTTGAAACTATA
Source organism: Iguana delicatissima (assembly GCA_948472985.1). Taxonomy (NCBI): domain Eukaryota; kingdom Metazoa; phylum Chordata; class Lepidosauria; order Squamata; family Iguanidae; genus Iguana; species Iguana delicatissima. The sequence goes on from CAOKZL010000108.1 coordinate 493,849, forward strand.
CTCTGTCCTTCTGTCTCTAGATGCTGGCTCTTGCAAAATTCTCCTTTGCAGTACCAGATTTAAGAGTATCTTTATATATATTCTTTTAAAAATCCAGTCCCAGCTTTCAGAACCAGAGCTTCCAAGATGTCCCACAGCAGGGATTAAAGGGATCAATTTGAAACACATGTCTCAACAGAAAAACAAACAAATAAAAAGCAGCAGCAAAGGTGTGTGTGTGTGTGTGGAGACCTACAATAAAATAATCAATCAGAAGAAAGGTCAGTAATGAAAAAGCAAGTCCAGCACCAAAATATGATTCACTAAAAGCACACTAGAATGAAATGAGCGTCCAACTGGGATCTGAAATCTAGTAAAATAGGAGGCAAATAAGAATCCTTGGGGAGAGTTTGCACCAGCAGTGTTTCTTGGGCATCATAGAGAAGGCTCTCCTTTTTTTCCTGCTCTCTCTTTCTCTCTTCTTCCTCCTACCTGAAGGAAGGACCAATTGGGATAGGGACTCTGTTGAACATGAGATATAAGAGATGATGTGAACATGTTTATAAATAGTTGGAATTTATATGACAATGGCATGGTGTTGTGACTCAAGTTTTGGACTAGGACTCCTGGAAGACCAAGAAGTGAGTCCTTGCTCAGCCAAGGAAACCAGTGGGTGGCCTTGGGGAAGTCACATTCTCACACTCTAAGAGGAAGGCAATGACAAACTTCTTTTGAATAAATCTTGCAAAGAAAATCCCTTCACTTTTGTTGTTGTGTGCCTTAAAGTTATTTCTGATTTATGGTGACCCTAAGGGTTTTCTGGGGCTGAGAGTATGTGATGTGCCCAAGTGTTACCCTGTGACTTGGGGGTCCTGTGGGGGGCATCCAAATAACCAAACCAAACCAAACAAAGATGGGGAAATTAGCTGGAGCACTCTCTTGGCTAACGAGAGGCAGGGTAACTTAGTGGGGATCTTTTACCCAATGTATACAGTGTCAGGTCAGTGAGCAGTCAGACAGTTAAAATAGCAACAAGAATATTTATTAGCAAGCAGGCAAGATAATAAGAAATCACAACCTCACTACTAAATAAGAAATAGGAAATAAGAGTTTTTTGGGGGGAATGGGTGATACGCCACCTTTCTCGTAGTCCTGAAGAAGCCAACTGAAGAGAAGGAAACTCAGCACGGCAGCCAAGGGGAATTCACAGAAAAAGTGGCAGCAAGGCGGGATGGAAGTCCAGCAAAGTCTCAGGAACTCTCAGAACTGGGAGTTTTTATTAGGGGAAGGCATAACCGTAGGCTAGCCTGGTCTTGGGTGAAAACAATGAGTCTTGGGCTGGAGACAATGTCTCCGAAAGGTCAGAATTTACATGATTGAGTTATGGTCCGAATTGACAATAGTATGGCCAGTATGTAGATGCGGCTAGCTTGGTAGTTAAGCACTCAGCTCGCCAGGGTGCCCTCTCGGGGCAGAGGTCTCTTTGTTTTAATATGCATCCGTGATGAAGGTGTTTGTTTCGGGCGGTCGCTTAAAGCAGATCTGGCAGTTTCTGGCTTGCCTTGGTGTAAACAAATATGACTCAGCGAATAATAGCCATGCCTAGCTTTGCACTTGTTCAGTGGCCTCACAAACACTTGGCTGATGGCAGAGCAGGACCGAATTATGATATCTAAGGTTACCAAAGGCCAGGCCAGTACACGGTGATAACACAAGGTCACCCAATGGGTTTTGATAGTTGAGTGGGGAACTGAACCCTGGTCTCCAGGATCATAGTCCAATGCTCAAACCACTACAGTTCACTGGCTCAGTTTCACCCTAAGTTGGCATTCCCTTGGAGGCACATAACGACAACAAATACGAGAGCAGTCAGTCCTTCATTTTTGAGTAACATCTCTGTTTTTGCTGTGCATTTGCTCAAGGAGAGAAGATTAATCTGAGGGCTGATATAGACAGTGGTGAATTTTGAAGTGCAGGCTCTCATCATGACAATCTCTGTAGCAATAACCCAAGACAGTCTCTCTGTCTAGATTTATACAAGAGCAACAATGTGTGCATGTCTCTGTATGTAATCAAACACGTAAACACTGTTTATCTCACTAAAGAGCAGGGGTTTTTGTAAAGGTAACCTGTCTATTCAGGGCCAAGCCAGCCCAAAATAATTTGCATCAAAAAGAGGTAGCTCTTAATAATGCACTATTTTGGGGGGAAATCCATTTCACTTCCAGGTGCAGTGAGGACAGTAGTCAACTTGAGAGAGAATCAACAAGGTGGGTAGGCAGTTACATATGTTGTCATAGCCTCTGTTAACTGAAAGGTCCTACAACTCTGATGTTGTAATCCCTGATTCAACCACTCTACTGGGTATATGGTTCCTAAATTTTGATTTAGAAAATATTGGTCTCCCACACATTACCATCACCCTTGAAGTGTCAGTGGATGGATCAGGAAAGCAGGAGACAGAGCATGATGAATCAGTGGTTTGTTATTGGTATGTGCCTTCAGGTTGTTTCTGACTTATGGAGACTCTAAGACAAACCTATAACAGGGTCTTCTGGGACTGAGAGTGTGTGATGCACACAAGGTCACCCAGTGGATTTCCATGGCCAAGCAGGAAATTGAACCCTGCTCCCCAATGCTTAAAGCACTACACCATGCTGGCCCTCATGAGATTCCCTCCCCCGCCCAAAAAAAACCTACCACCAGTTCTGCCACCACCACATCAGAGAGAGATCATAGCAGCTGAACAAGAAGCAAGAGGGAGGATGCGGAAAGATGGAATATATGTTGATACCCAAATCTCTCTGAAGCTAGAAAAACATATATCTACAGGTCTCTCAGAGATATGAAAAACTTTGTCCCCACTTATGGAGACCCTAAGACCCTATCATGCGGTTTTCTTGGAAAGACTTGTTCAGAGGCAGTTTGCTTGTTCCTCCCTCTGAGGATGAGAGAGTGTGACTTTCCCAAGGTTACTTAGTGGATTTTCATGACCAAATAGGATTCAAACCCTGGTCTCCAGAGTTGTAGTCCAATGCTCAAACCACTATGCCACACTGGCTTGAATCAATGGTTGAAACCTCTTTAGTGAAGGAAGAAGTTGGTGGGTGAAAAGTAGGACATGTGTGAGTGTGTGTGTGAGGATTTTTTCAACAAACTATCTTAGTTCTGGTTTGGCATGTCTTGTGGAATAAAATAACTGGACAGAGGAGCTCCTAAACATGGCATTCTTGTGACATTGCTGTTAGGTCTCCTACTGTGCTCCCACGAACTAGTTTTAAAATCCTGCTAGGTGCTCATTCATCCATCTGTTCTAACAACCTTTTAACCATTCATTGTTAAATAAAATACTAAGCAGTCTTAGGGTAAGGTGGGGTCCAGTGGAGGGAATCTACATCCAAGTGGATCACTCTTTGTAGACATATTAAGTCTTTTTATTTGTTGTGTATGCAGATTTAGTCTTGTATTGTGCTCCTATTTGTGCAGCTCAGCTAATCTGAAATGCTATAAAGCCAGAAAAATGAAACACAGTTGGAGAAATGGGTAAAGTATGTATGAGGAACAAAGCCATCTCCCCACCTCCTCTGGATTAGCCAGAGTCTTTTTTCTTCCACTATATCCAGTCAAGCTTTTCAATAATACATACTATTAAAGATTTGGAAAGCAGGGAGAAAAAGACAATAATTATAAATGAGTAGTCTGCAAATAGTTTCTGGGACATTTTCATAATACATAATCATAGCAGTATGATTCCATTTAAACTGCGATGGTTCCATCCTGTGGAATGCAGAGATTTATAGTTTCAGAAGTGGTATTTAAAATTGTCAAACAGATATCTAGTGCCTAAACAAATTACATACTCCAGGACTCCACAGGATGTCGCCAGATAGTAAAAATGGAATAATAGGGCAAAGACTATGAAGTAGTCAATTGGCTTTGCCCGCTTTTGCTGGATCCAATAGCAAATCAAACTACAGGTTTCCAGTGATACATGCTGTGCACTGATTTGGGTTGAAATTTGTGAAATTTAAGCTCTGTATGAGTAATGAGTTCACAAAACTTGCTAAGTATATACAATATAATGCAGAAAGCTCTCTGTGGTACTAAGAACAAAGACCAGTTGACCCTGGGCATGTTATAAACAAAGATATAAGAATGTCAACAAGACATGAACATTAATAAACTCAAGTAAGTGCTGTGGCAGAAAGCAATGGCTGATGCAATCAGCTGGCTGATGCAATATGATGGAAGTTAAAACCACTTGGTGTGCTTATGACACCTCCAAGAATCCAATTAAGGAGAGCAATCTTGATATAAATGGAGTACATAAGCTGTCTCTTGTTTTGATTACATCAGATGTGTCAACTCATTCAGCTAGTAGAGATATGAAATAGGCCAAGAAGAGAGAGAAGTCAAGAAACTGAAGTCCACCTCCATTGTATGAGGAGAAATAGCTATGAAGTTCTAATCTGAAAGCTGTTCAGACATGTTGATGAGGATAAACTATGCTGCTAAGAGAGAGTATCTTTGCTCCTAAGTAGGCTATGTTAAATAGATATATTTTGACATTCTGATTTTAATGGATGCTGCTGGCTATAGCAATGCCCAAGGATATTAACCCTTTGGAAGCCTGTTTAGCAATGTATAGTTTCTCAGCAGATGAGATGATATTCCTTGGTGGATAAATGGTTGATTACAATGTTTAAGATGATAATGTTCCTCTCTGTCAGGGGTGAGCAATTGTGAAAGCTGGTGGCTGCATTAGCACCCTAGGAGACCTTGGAGGTCTCACTCCCCACCACACCTGCTCCTGAAAAAAAAAAACACTACCCTCAAGCTCTTTATATGGAACATGGAGGTTTTCACACCATGTTTTTGGGTTCCTAGAGGGTATTTTGGGCCATTATGAGGCACATTTTTTTGGGAGGATGGATTTTTGCCAAAAAAAATGGTTTGACCCCTGAGAGGTACAGAGAGGCTCCAAATGTAGTGGAAATGCCCTCCACTTTCCCTACTGGTCATTTTGTTGCAGATTTTGAGAAATACTTTTTTGACCCCAAGGAGTCATGAGGGGGCACAAAAGTGATCCAGAGGGCTGATATGGTCCACAGGCTGCACTTTGCTCACCTCTGCTGTATGTGTTAAATATAGAGAAGCCTGCTAGAGAAATGGTATAAACATTCAGTCCTTATGAATGTGTATCATCTTTCCCATATGTTTGAATGTAATGAATGTATGATGCCTTGCATGCAATATGAAGTAATAAAAACAATGAGCCTTGGCAAGGACATATCTATGATCCTCCCTAAAAGGAATGTGTATGAATATATATCTATCATTGTATAATATAAATGACCTAAAAGATTACCAGAGGGCCTACTCCCATATTCTAAGATTCCAGTACTTAAGAGTGCTTCATCAAAGTGTTGATGTTAACTCTGTCTGCATGTCTGAAATGTACTATAGTCACAAGTTGGATGCCCAAGTGGCCAGAAAGTAATAAAGAGATCCCAGACAGAAACAGATTTGCTGACAAATGGCAAAGGGCCCTCAGTCTAAAGAGATTGGGGTGGGGAGCCATGCCTATTTTACCACTACTGAGTGAGACAGACAGACACGTCTCTCCTCATTAGGTGGTAGAGGCAACAAATTCTACTACCACTGTTCAGTGACAGAAATATAAAGAATAAGTAATTTTTTTCTCAACCTGTTTTCTCAGAATGTTGAGGAAATGGTCAGCCTTTGCAAGACATTCTTTTTTTTTTTTTGCATTTATACTTTATAACATTTTTTAAAAGATCATTTTGTGCAAAAAATGTCTATTTTCCACAACACGCACCATTACAAAATTGTTGTTTTGCGGGGAAAAAAAATTTTTTTTTGTACAAAAGATTTTTTCACACAAATGTTCCTTACACCGAAAAAAGAATGAAAAGGACAAAGCTTTTTTACAATCTTGCCTGATAGGAAGAAAACCTTTGTATTTATGAAAAAATGAAATGTTTTAGCTCCACATCTCTAGTGGGAATTGTCAGGATGGTCTCAAAAGATAGAAAGTACTAATTTAGCAAGATATGGGACTATAAGTTTTGGCATTAGAAGATGTTTTCATCAAACAGGAACAAAGCAGTCATATATGTGTAGGGCAGCTGAATATGAGGCTTCTTTTTATCTCTGTTCTTGGTGCCAACATAGCAAGCTTCATCTATTATCTCAAAGTAATTGGCAGACATATGCCTGCTATTCATCTTAATCTGGATGATGAAAAGGAGTTTTCTGAGAGTGATGGCAACTACAGTATGCATAAACTAACCCAATGTGTAAATGTTTGCTTACTTTATATACTACAGCCCTGAATCCTATTATGAAGCCTACAGCAGATTCACTGAATGAATAGAATTTACATAAGCATTGATTTTTCAAGTTACTTTTCATGTAGTAGGTCTACTTTGGTACAGACTAACAACAGTATTTAGGCCATTGTCTGTTTCTCTTAACTTTGGAATTATATAGGTTGCTATTGTCAAAACCTCTGGATGCTGTAAAGATTTATGAGTTTCCTTTGACTTCCAAGATTTTTTTTTTAGTTTACTAAGTAAATCTTTGAAGCAAAGATAGATATACAGCCAGCATGCATAGTGGTTTGAGCATTGGCCTTTGATCCTGGAGAGCAGGGTTTGATTCCCCATTCATCCATGGAAGCCCACTGGGCAACCTTGGGTGTGTCACACAAACTTAGCACCAGAAAACACCATGACGGATTTGCCTTAGGGTCGCCATAACAACTTGAAAGCACACAACAACAACTTATAGGTGCACTTCAGTTAGCAAAGGAGACATGTTCCTGGATATTACTTCTTTAACAAAAAATTTGGAACCAGGGTCAAAATTAAGATGGAAAGACTAGGAATAGGTTCCAACACCACACAAAAAGAATAGTTGAACATGTTTCAGCAAACTTTTATCTGAAACTAACAACGTGCACATGTGAAATGAAACAATCAGGTCAGGTAAGCCTTGCTACAACAAAATAAACCTTCCTGAGTCTATTCAGTCTTCTTCCAAAATGAATACATGGCTCACTTTGCCTGTTATAGGCAGCCCACACAACTATAGAAAAATTGACTTCGCACACATACCACAACTAAGCAACCTCACGAAGCCTGAATATACTCAAGTCATTTGTGCACTAGACTTTTATAGCGCTATTATTCCACTTTCAACATCCTATGGAATCCTGGCCCCTCCTGAAACTGCAAACCCCAGGATTCCATAGGATGTTGAAAGTGGAATAATAGCGCTATAAAAGTCTAGTGCAGAAATGGCTTCAGTAGCCACAGAATGAATGGGTGGAGTGAAAAATCAAGGTGCAAGATAAAGGAATTGAATGCCCTTAAAGACTGAAGTACCAAACAAGAGTACCGCACAGTAGCAATATGTTTTGCACGTCCCTTTTTATCAGCAGTGTTTTCTTTCTTTCTTATCGTTTCTCTATGCAGGGTGTTCCACATTTATATTTGCATCTTAGAATTACTGATTCTGGTGAGCCATACTCTCTCTCAGCTACTTCATGGGGCTTCTGAAATAGTTACAAGAAAATAAGGTATGTGAAGTATTTTGAGTATTTTGGTTATTTATACTGCACTTGTTCTACACAGGAGCTTAAAGTATCATACATGGTTTCTCCTCACTCTTTTTTCATACCTGGAACAGTACTGTGAGGTCATTAGGCTGAGAGATTAGAGAGTGTCCCAAGATCACCATGGAAAAGCTTTGACAGCTGGGAGAGTGTAGTGGTTAGAGTGATGGACTAGGACAGTGGCAGTCCGGGTTCAAGTCTCCCCTCGTCTGTGAAACTCACTGACTGATGTTAGATTAGTTACTATCTTCAGCCTGAATTTACCACACAGAGTTCTAGCGAGGGGAAAAATGGGGAGGCCTCCTTTTCCTTGAGTTCTTTGAAGAAAAGCTGGGACATAGATGTCAGAAATAAAAATCCTAGCCCAATGACAGCAAACTGGCCCATTTGAAAACACACTATAGACCAGCCTTCATCAACCTTTTTATCCTTAAGCAACCCTTGAAATAATTTTCAGGTGTCAAGGAGCCCCTGCCTAAAATTTATTATATTCACATTTTTTTTTTTAAAAAAAGACTTTTGTCAATCATGATCTCTCATGAAACTCCTAGCATCCTCTCTCAGAACTCAAAGATTCTAGGGAAATTTAGTTGAGAAGCCCTGCTTTAGGTGTTGGTGGTGCTGATAATTCCTGCCTTCTTTCTGAGTTACTTTAGAACAGAGATGGGGAAAGTGTAACTTTCCAGCGCTACACATTTTTTTTAAAAAAAACCTTGCTTTTCTCAATCAAAATCTGCAATGAGAATCAATCATAAAAATATGGAAGTTTGGGTCCCCCCAAACCCAAACAATAGGGAAAGCTGAAGAAAACAACCATTTGTCTACCAAAATCCAAAAGTAGTAGTGATGTTGTATCACTTCCAGGCACACTGGGAACAATGGTACATCATGCAGAGAGAGGCATGGGGAGAAATAGCCTCCTGCTTCGTAGCCCACCTTCGCTTTAGGACTTCATCACACATTGCTTCTTCCAATAGGAAGGACTATATCTCTATGTAAATGGTAGGGCTAAAAAGGCACATGCTCTAACCTGTGTACGTGCATCAGCTATGACAGAAAGACATTATGCTTCTTGGATCTATTCTTTGATGTGTGTGTTTCCAAGTAGAACACAGAGATGAAAATCTTCACATATTTTGCTCTCCCACACAAAAATTAATTATTGGAAATGTTTCCTACCCAATGGACAAAATTACAAGAGGGGTTGGGGACATTTTTCAACAATTATTTTCTGATTATATATTTTTGCAAAATTTTCATTTGCATGAACATCAGCTGAGATCCTCCGTTGTCATTGTAACTAAGATGATGGACCTCTGTCATTGTAGTCACTACTGACTTTGCCTCGCTCCCTAAAAAAACTTTCCTCAGAAGTCTGGAAGTGCCCCAACCAAGCTGTTTCTGGGGTGCTGGAGATGGACCACTGGGAAGGGGTGCATGCAGAATTCTCCCAGTTATGGTCTGTTGTGAGAATGGGCAGTTGAAGAGACCCTCAGCGTCCTGCCCCAGCTGCTTGTCTCAGAGCACCCAACACCTGAAAAGGCTCTGTGGATGTGGTTTCCCTGCAGTTCTGCATCCAGAGCATCAGAGGTGCTTTGGTCAAGATGTTGCCAGGCTGGGAAGCTGAGCATTTGGAGCCTGTCATCCATTACCATAAACATGTATATCAAGCAGTTAGGATATTGTTCAATGCTGTTTACAATATTGTAACTGTTGAACAGGATGTTTACTTCCACAAAAAGACATATTTTTGGTAGACATAACACTGTATTTTGCGTAAACTGTTTATTCATCTAATTCATATTCCACCTTCTTCCTGAATGGGACCCAAGGTGACTCACACTGTGGATTAAAAGAAAGTATATGAATTGCTTGGAACATGAATTACAGCATTTTTTTTTCCAGATGAAACATTGTTTATCCACAAAAGTCATGGGGGAAAACTACAGTTCTCCTTATACCAGCTGATGGATACAAAATCTCATGGCAGTTGACAATTTGAGGTCATCCAGTGACGTTCATATGTTCCATATTCATGTGCTGAACTCAGTACAGTTGCCTGCCATATATGTGGGAGTTCTGTTCCAGGAACCCCAGGTAAAACAAAACAAAACAAAACAAATAAAATAAAATATGAAGCATTGCATCCCATTATAGTCAACAATGTGTGCATGTCTGCAACATGACAGGCACGTGCCTGCTGTATTCATTGACTATAATGGGACACAATGCTTTGCACGACCTTGCTTTCATGCATGTGGAGGTCGCATGAGAGGAAGGCCCATTGTACTGGAGGCAATATGGGAGACTAAACCCTGGATCTTCTAAGACCCTTTGCTAAACCACACTGGCTGGCCGATATATTATATAAGAACAGGTATATTTCTATATATGGATCATGGCATTATGGAAGGCAGACTGCATGTTGTATCTTTAACGGAAGGGAAATTTTTAGTGGCAAATGCACAAAACAAAGGGGAGAGCAGAGCTTCTTCTGTGGCAGTCTTGATTTCAAATACCAATCTGCCTTCAGTACTGTCTCCAGTTCCTTGCTTCCAGTTCCCTGCCTCAAAAAGATGGAATGCATACTGCCTCTCTGGAGAACAGCATACAATAGTGGTTCTTAACCTTTTGGGTATATGTGCCTGTGTGTGTGTCATGGACCCCTTGGAGAATCTGATGAAAGCTGTGGACTGCTTCCCCATACACACACATGTATACAGACAAAATTTTGCATGCAGTTTCTTTTAGTGCATTGGACATTGATTTCCATGAACACAGAACTATTATAACAGCAATTACATAGAATTTATGAAATGATATGTTAGAATGTTCCAGTTTTGTAAGTCTGCCTTGCAGCTCATAAGGGAGGGCATTTTTTAAGTTGAGATTCTGTCCTGACCACACAGTGACAAAAGTCCAACCCCCAACCCACCCTGAAAGCCATGCAGCCTTCCCAACATAGCCATTCTTGAGTTGTCAGGGAGCAGGGGATCAGTAGTGGTGCATCCAGCTGTTTTTCTTTAGCTGGATGCATTTCAAGGACATAATCTGCAAAGACATCCCGGTGACCCCTCAAAGTCCCAGCCACTGCCTTTTGTAGCATGCCTAGCTAAGGGAAGGTAGTTGGAGTTGTAGCTACAGAGACATCCCTACCTGAGAAACATATGTCCCCCAAAGCAAGACCTCAGCTTACATTTTTATTTTAAAAATTCATAATGGCAGGAAAAACAAAATCAAAACAATAGAAAGGAAAGAATGTATGTGTGTTCTTTTTGCACCCAATTCATGTACTTCTTGAAACTCATCCATGGACTCCCGATAAAGATCCCCTAACATACAGCCTATATACTTGGCTTTTAGTTAATTAATTAGTTAGCCTTTGGGCCTGAGTCTATGCAGGATGCACATGTCTTATGCAGGATGCACATGTCTTAAAACTTTAACTGGTTTTAAATAATCTTGTTTTAGCTAATTGAATGTAATGTAAGCCATACTGAGATCTTCAGACAGAGGGCAGAATATAAATATAAAAATATAAAATATAAATATTTTCACTGCAACAACAAAAATATCATGCAAAAGTATGAATATACTGAATTCTAGGGTACACAGAGTTTGGGTATGGGGACCTCACGTTCCTTAATTGCTCCCACATTGTCCAATAATGTTATTCCCCCTAGTGCTGGCATGCTAAAAATAGAAAATGTTCTAAAAGGGGAAGAATATGTTTATAAGGCAGTGTTGGAACGCTGCCATTTCTCACTACATTATTTCCTTGGTAGATTTCCAGGTACTAATATATCCTCATTTCTGCCACTTTGCTTTTCTAGGAAGAAAAAAAAAGACTAATTATATGGCATAGATCAATTTATCTGGACAGCTGCTGCTCTGCCTAATCTTTGACTGATAGCCATTTCTTTGTGAAAATGGTTTGGTTTGGGTTTTTGTGTGCTCGTTTGTTGCAAGTACCATGGCACTCTTTGGTAATGACTCAAAGAAGCTGGACTGTGAATACGTACAATAAGACGAGTTTTGCAGTGATGATCACTCAACTCAACACTTGTTTTTGTGATTGCTTTAACTGGTGGTGAAGATGGCAAGCAGCCAGCTTCCCTTGCTCTTTGTCATTTGCTTCTCAAGATGCCTTTCAGGTTTGTTGGGAAAGCAAATAAACAACCACAGTACCTTTTAAATGTCAGCACCTGCCTGAACTTGCAGTTACACACAGCAGAACTCTCCACTGCCCACACACAAAGCTATAGAGACCAACAGCTCAAAGCCTGAAGAATACAGACTCGGTTGTTAGCAACCATGCTAATCCAAAACAGAACAAAACAAACACCACAACTAATTGAACTTTTTCTGGACTGATTTGGTTTTCTGTTTCTACCTCTAGCTGCTAGAAAGTTATCAGCGTCTAATATGGGATGAAGCTTAATTCGATAAAGCTGATAAAGCTTCACAGGATTCATTTGCCCTAGATCTAGAAAACTTCTTTTTCTATTGTGGAAGGAGATACAGCCTGAACATGTACAGGAGCATTTTTCTGTTCTGTTAACTGTCCATTTTCTAGGGAAAGCTGTATCATCACTTTGAATCATTTCCTAGATGATAGGTTACAGCAGACAGGAAAAGAAGGCATGCAGATGCCATCAACCTAACTGGAATAGATCCTCTCTCTCCATGAATAGCCCTGGAGATAGAAACACTTATGTCCAGTGGCGGAGCTTGGAATATGTGGAGGGGGGCGGGGGGCACAGCACAGGGGGCATGGCCACCGTGCATGGGAGCATGACCGCAGTGTGTGGAAGTGTGGTCAGGGCTCACAGGGGCATGACTACAGGCTAGGATGCCCCAAAAACATTGCTGCGCAGGGTGATCTGCCCCCAACACCTCCCTGTCCCTATGCAACTGCTTATGTTTTGTAGCTGGGATCATGGAGGTTGAAATATGGTTTTGTGACCATTCCACTTTGATTTCCCTATTGTTTTGCCTCAGGGAGTTCAAGTGTCCTCATTTCTCTAAACCAGGGCTACACAAGGAAGCCATGTGCAACTGTACTCCTATGGATGTCCTGATCACCTGGCTATCACCACCAAATTTCTCTCCCTGATGATTTCTCGCTGCTTTCATAGACATCACTCATGACCAGCTCTTGTGAACAGTAAGAGAAAAGCCATCTGTACTGAGATTACCAGAGGAACTCCTGGAGGGATGGTGCCCCATTCTTTCTCCCAGAGAACTTTCATTCTCCACTATTGGGGGGACAGAGAAAAGAATTCCCCCCCACACACACACACTTCTCTTTCCTCTTTGGGAATGTGTGTGTGTGTGTGTGTGGCTCATAGTTCCTTGACCAGTATTACTTGCATTCCTTAGGGACTGGCAGGGTTATACACCCCTGCTAGAAACTTTTGCTTCTTCACCTAGCAGGTGAGGAAGAGGTTGGCCTTATCAAGTATTGCTTTCTATATGTAAGAGCCCTATCCTCTTTGCAAGTGGATGAGGAAGCATGTGGCTGGACCTAAGGTGTGATGCATTACTGATGCTACATGGTTTAATTTTTTCCATGTTTGAAAAGGCTGAATGGGCTTTTTCAAGGTAAAAGGGTTTGAAAACCTTTTTCAAACTGAACCTTAGTCATTCCATAAACACAAAGCTGGCTTGTGTATGTTTGTGTTTCTATTTATGTCTTTATTGGACTGATCTATATAGATGATCAGAGAGCCTTACCGTTTAACCCCTTCTTCCACTGTGAAAAGAAAACACCATTCATATAAGCTGTATGACCAGCTCCCTTGGGAAACCTCATGTGGCAACATCTGGTATGTTACCAATAATCTAGCATGGTATAGTCCAGGGATGACCAGAAGGTCAGGCTAGACTGTGGGTAGGAACTGTGCAGCCCTGTAGAGGTTGTTGAACTCTTAGCATTCCTCACCATTGGCTATGACAGCCAGGGCAGCAGCTGGACATTGTGATCCAAGAGCATCCGGAGGATTGCAGAATTCCCACCTTTGGCCTACATCTACTGTTAGATATCTACTGATTTGTAGTAGAATCAAAAAAATCTTGGAGTCCAACTACCAGCCACAGAATGTCTCCTTGTCCCCTGCCCTGCCTACCACTCTGAGTTATACTACAGAAATGAAGAAAGCTTGGAGGTAACCATCGATAGAATTTTCTGTAAAAGGACAGTGGGTCCCTTACTGTTCTGGTACTTGAAATGAATCCCTGAGCATTGAATCCTTTAATTCTAAATGTATGGCTAACATCCTGTTATAGACTTACACATGCATAATTTCCTTATACAGATGGTTGTACTAGGCGTGGTGCCATTGCGCCTTGTACATCCTGATGTGCATTGCACATTGCAGCCAGGCATTCCACATTTGTTTGCACATTCTGTTGCTCAGTGTTGCAATTCACTAATAGTCTGTCTTCTTGATGTAGGATCTCATCCACATGGCTTTTGTATCAGCCTCCAGTTAATGGCTACAGAAGCTGTAGGGATGGATAAAACCTGTGCCAGGTTCTATTCTGAACTTTGAAGGAGCTTTCCAAGGTGTTGAATCTCTCCTTTAATGTTCAAACTAAAACCTCCAGCAGATTTAGTGTTCCACTGACATGGAAGCAATCAACCACCATTGGAAATGGATCTAGAGTCTGCAGTAGAGCCAACAACCGTCAAACTTCACTCATGCTTGTTAGCTGTCATTCCCAATCTTGGATCCCACAAATACTATTGGAATACAGCTCAGATACCCTCAGTTGCCATGGCCAATAATCAGGGATGGCAGGAGTTGCAGTCTGTAAGTCCTGCAGAACCATGACTTTAGAGGATTAACCCAGGACTAGAAAGAGCCCAGATATCAACCTTGGTGCAGCCATGAATAGAGTTGTCAGATCTCAGGGCCTGGCTCTGAGTCTCCAGTTTTTATGGGTCATCTCCAGGTAGGAGATGAGGATATGTACTCTCCAGTTTTTGTGGCAAGAGGAAAGGGCTGTGTACAAATCTCCAGCCCGGCTAATTTGGTACAATTTGTAGCAACTACAGTTGAGTCTGCTCAGAAGCTTGTTACCATTTTCAAGGATTAATTCATTAGTTGCAGAAGTGTGAAAAGACTCTGCAGAGGATCTATGTGTTTACTTCATTAGCGTCCTGCTTTCCTCCTAGTCATTGTGATGCCAGGGCTTATTTCCACTCTATTCTGTCTCCACCATCTGGCTAGAAGCAAGTGAGCTAGAGTAAATGCCCCTTGTCCCATCTCAGTAAGTGAGAAAGAATAATCCCCTCATTTCATCTTGATCTGGATACAATCTTTTTAACAAAGATTGCCAAACAGAAAAATATGTTCTCTGTATATGCACAAGTTTATGTGCTTGAATGACTAGTGAGCAAGTATAGGTGGTATTTAATGCATAACTGTCATGCCCCAGTCCCAGGACTTGGGTGCAAACACAGACAGGACCTTCCCCAACAGCCACAACACAGAGACATGAACAGGGAATTACTTACGGCAGTCAGCCTAGATGGAAAAGGGAGACCCCATGGGACTCAGAATGTTTATATAGAGCAGATGTGCTAACTGGGCAAACAGCTGGGGGAGGCTGCTAGCAGATAAATACAAAGGATAGCATGGGGAGAAATTTGTTGGAAACAATTGTTTTCACTGGTAGAAGCAACTCCTCCAATGCTCAGTTTTCTGACTTGTGTTCCTGGAAACCTTGGCTCTCGTCTGGTATGCTGACTTTGCTGCTGGATACTCCCTTTGGACTGTTACTTAGACTTTATTACTCGGACTGCAGAAACAACAACCCATAATTAACTGATGAACTGTAGTGAACTTGTCCATGGCTGCTGCTTCAGTCTCTATTGGAAGAGCTGGGAACCTCTTCTGGCTACCAGCATATGACAATAACACTTAATGACATGACCAGGGGCCATAATCTATGTCTCAACTTTTGTCCCAGAAATCTCAGGACCTGGGGTGATCCTGAACTGGCAACTCTAGCCACAGGACATTCAGTAAAGTTATTCCAGTCACTATCTCTTCTTGCAGGGTTGTTATGTGCTCATTTTAAGAAGGGGAATGGGTGCTGTAGAACCTGGAAGAAGGGCAGAATAAAAATGTAGGACAATACAGTCAAATCAATATGACTATTATTCTTTTGACTGGGGAGGCCATTAGGCTCTGGATGCAATGAACCAATGAGAGCTACAGGTTGCCACAACACAATGCTTCTCTTGTCAGCTCACAGGTAATATTTCCCTTAAAGCCACATATTTTCCTCTTTCATTAGCACTAAAGGTCTCAGCTGAAGGGGTCAATTTCCCCATCCCACTTCAATTTCTCTTTCTTCCTGCTTGAAGAAAATAAGTGCATGACAAAGTGCCAGGGCCGCCCACCTGCCTCTTCTCAGGTAAGTGAAAGAAAATGAAGGGGTTAGAAGCTCTGGAGTAGCAGTGATACCTTCACAGCCTTTCTTTCCAATTTGTTACTTAGAAAGACCTTCCACCCCTCTTTTAAAAAGAGGGGTATTGAAAAATATTTTTAGCATAGAGAAGAGAGGTGGCTTAAGTTTTTTGTTTATTTTTGCTCATTTTCCTCTAAAAGCTTGCTGCTCTCCAGAGGCCTTTGCTATCCAAAGCTCTCATAGGGTTGCTAAAGATTGCATCCTTCCCTTTGAGACAGAGGAGGGAATTGTAAAGGAGTTGTACTGCAGCTCCCATCAGCCCTAGCTAGTGTAGCTAATGGTGAGGAATTCTGCAGTAACATCTCGAGGCCCACAGAGCTCCCAGCCCACTCGGACACAATGAAAGAAGATGCAGCCACTATAGCTTTGGCCCCATTTTGCTCACCACCCCCCGGCCATTTCCATCCATTTCCAACGCTACTATTCCACTTTAAACCTCCTATGCCCTGGCGGCGCAGTGGTTAAGTGCCAGTACTGCAATCACAAGGTTGTGAGTTCGATCCTGCCAGGTTCCAAGGTTGACTCAGCCTTCCATCCTTTCGCAGGTCGGCAAAATGAGTACCCAGCTTGTTGGGGGCAATTAGCTAAAATACATTGTAAACCGCTTAGATAACACTAGTTGATAGGCGGTATAGAAATAAATACTATTGCTATTGCTATTGCTATGGAATCCTGGGGTTTGCAGTTTAGGGAAGAGCTTTTAGAATTCTCAGCCAGAGAGCTCTTTGACCTCAGTAAACTACAAACCCCAGAATTCCACAGGATGTTGAAAATGGAACCACAGTACTATAACAGTATAGTGTGAAAATGGCCTCTGTCTGTATCTTTGGTGACCTTCCTGTGTCATCTGCTGTATCAAAAAGGGCCAACCTTCCATCTCAGACTAGGCAGGAGAGGAGCCTCACAGAGGGGCAGGCAAAAGGCTGTGGTTTCCAAACTTGGAAGAAAAGTGGGGTAGAATAAATGTAGCCATTTTTAATAAAACAGCCAAGAATGCGACACGGCAGCTGTGGAGACTCACTAGAGAACACCCTGCTTCACTTCTGAATATTCATCTGCACCCACAAGGTTTAGCAAGCAAAGATTTCAAGGTTAATTAAGATCTAAGAAGGAAGTGGAGCACAATGATAGAGATGTATTTGCATGATGATTAAGATTTCCACCAAGAGATGTGAAGCCACTGTCTTTAAAAGGCACTTTTCCAAGGCTCAGGCAAAGAGGCAGGGCTTGTGCTTCCCATGGCCATGTTGGCTGGGGACTCTGGGAAATATCTGGTCCAAAAAAGTAGTATCTTCCCAGGAGCACAAATCAGCAGAGATGGTTCTGTTTCTCATTCACTTCATCCTGACAACAATGCTGCCAGGCAGGCGAGGGCAAAAGGCAACATGCCGATCACAGCCAAATTCCTACAAGAAGCAGGAGAAGCCTAGCACTCTGGGCACACAGTTTCAAGTCCTGCCCGTGCTCTGGTAGCCACCAAGCCCCAGAAGAGGGCCCTGCCTCTGCTGCAGTGGCTGTTGCTTGCTGGTGAGGACTGGAAGGAGGAAGGGAGAAGCAATAAGAAGCAGCTGGTCTCAGCTAAAAGGGGGCAGGGAAGGATGTGCTCGCAGATGGGGGCACCCTCCTTTCATTTCCCTTTGGAGCCAAGAGCAGCTGCATCTTCACTGTCTGGATTGCTTCCCCCTCCATCCCTTCATTCTGGAAAGCAGCAACAGCAATTCCTCACAAGGCTTGTTAGCTGATGGTGGAGGGATTTTTGGATTGCACAGGGTTACAAAATAGACCCCTGTGCCCCATCAAAAAAGAGACATATGTACACAATTGCCACACTTGTAGTAATCATCATCATCATCATCACCTGCCTCTCCCCAGGGCTTGAGGCAGGGTACAGAAAATTCACATGGAACAATTGATACAAATATACTATAATTAAAATATATTGTACTTAAAAGTATAATTGAAATACAGTTAAAAGTACAATTAAAAATACAATTAAAAGCACAATTGCCTTCTGGTTGCATGGCGCGCGTGAGCGGCAGCTTGGAGCGAAGCTGCACAATGGCACGGCTCCGAGCTGCCACCCGCTGGATTCCAGCTGCTTTTTTTTAACCATCTGAAGCGGCTAGACACCCCTCCGGTAAAAGGGGTGCGGAAGAGGTCTGAAGGGGACCCTGAAACTGGTGGCTGGCTCTACCCGGCTGAGGGAGCAGAAAGCACTGGGAGGTTGAGGGACCATGATGGAACCAGCGGGATTGTCGCAGAAGCAGCACAAGCGCCGCCGTCAACTTTTAAATAAGAAACTACTTAAAAACAAGTAAGAAAACAAGTAATCTGATCTAGTCTTCTATTTCGATAATATCACATCCGAAATTGACTTGCAACGGTGTGCAGGAGCGGAGGAATGGAAGGACCCAGAGGAGATGTGAGTGCATTATGATTGAGAATTCATCTTAAAGGGGCAGCTGATTTCCAAGAGACTGTTAAGTGGCTTTTCTGCTTTTCTACTGAGGATTGAAGTTTTTAATGTTTAAATGATTTCTGACTTGCAATTTGAGACAGAGATTTACAGTTTGATAATGCTAAATAATTAAATGGACGGAACTGGACTGCGGATTAAGATTGGATTTTACAAGATCTAATAAACTCCATTTGGACATTGAACTTTCTTTATTTCTACATTTTTCTATTCTGGTCGACCTGAGAGGATTGGTATTTTGGCTTTTTGACTCTGGATTTCTGATTTTAGAAGACTACTTTGGGAGGCAACAGTTACTGAGCAGTGTTGTTGTTTTTTTTTAGCTCCTGCTGTTTGAGACTTGTTTCCTATCTTTTCTCTCAGTCTGGATTGTTGAGACTGGCGAGCCTGTGCTGGAAGGTCATTTAAGCAAAACATCGTCACTCCCATGGACTTTAAGACTGAGAATACAGAAGAATCTTCAAACAGTAACACTCCAGATGGGAGGGGGGAATGTGAGGTGGATTAAGGCACAGGGCTCTGAATTAGACAAAGCGGCTGTGTACTTTGACAATGATAGAATGAACTTAAACAATTTAAGCTTACATATTTGACTGATATATTGGTATTAATATAAGCGATTTTGATATTGTTAAAGGGACAGTGGTGATTGAACAGGACATAAGTATAGAAATGGGAAACAAGACATCTTTAACAGAAAGGAATCCAGGTCAAGAAGATGAGTGACTGTTGCAGTAATGACAGCTCAGATTGCCTGATATACATTAACAGTACTTTATTTTGAGAGTTTATGTTGTAAATGATGGAGGACTTAAAAAGTAAAAGAGAAGATATCAGAAGATCTAAAAGAGGCAAGAAAAGAAATCAGAATAGATTGAAAGCAGAATGGCCAGCTGAAATGGGTGATAGCTGGGAACTGGCAATTGAAAAAGACTGTATTTTGATTGTAGAAATGACAGTGGGATAGCAGCAACACAACATGATGGGAGAGGGAAATGCATGTTCAAACAAACTGAGACAAACATTGTATTGTGATACATAAATGTAATAAGTGGAATGAATTTTGAGAAATGAAGACTAGATCGGAGTGGAAGATCAGAAATATTTCATGTAAAATTACAGGTCAAAAATGTTCTTTTTTAATTCGTGAAACTTAATAAAATTATAGATTAAGAAAGCACAATTAAAACTACACTGGGTAGATCTGCCGGAAGAGATAAGTCTTTAGTACTTTTTGAAATTCAGCTAGCATATTTGGCTGTCGAACCTCTTCCAGCAGGTCACTCCACAGTCTAGGGGCAGCCGAGTCCTCTGGGTGACTGTTGCCAGTCTAGTCTAGCCATGAACAGGATGCTGCCTGCCATGAAGCTCTAGACCCTTTTTGTTCCCCAAATCACATCTCTTCTAATCCAACAATCACACCTCTGTACTGCATAACCATGACCTTGTGGGTGATCTCAAATAGTAGGAAAACTGTTTTGACTGTTCTCTGACTCCCATTGTTAATCTCAACCAGAACAGCCCCTTTGAATCAATAAGATTTCCTACCTGTTCACTTGCTATTCACCTATTGATTCCTTGGGTCTGCGCTAGTTGGGACTAACCCATAGGATTCAAGCTGTCTTCTCTTGGGTTCCATTTTAGAAAGTTCATAGACCTGCTGACATGGGAATGAAGAGAACTAGATTCACACTCCAGCACCTCTGGAGTCTTCCTTACAAGTTGCCCTTAAATGCATTCTGAGAGAAAGTCTACGTGGCAGTGAGGGAGAGAGAAAAGTTGGTGAAACCATATATTTGCTGCCTCCGTTCTGGACTTATAATCTAATCTTTAAGTCAGGGATGGGGGCACCATTGGCTTGCCAGATACACTTCTCATCATCCCTGCCTACAGACAGTGGTAAGAGATTTGTGTCCAGAACATCTGGAGGTAAAGGCTTTCCACCTCTGTGTTGTTTTTGAGCCTAGAGAGAGCTGAAGCAGAGGTTCTCTCCCTTTGCCCCTTTCTCTCTGGACATGTGTCCCCCTTCCCTCACTCCTGTAGCGATTACTGCCATTATTATTGGCTCTACTTGATTGTACACCAGCCTGAGACACAGTATGAGATGAATATTGTGTCTGTGTGAGTATGTGTGTGGCCTTTGGCCTCACCACATTCCTGAAACCTGGAATGTGGCCTCTGGCACCAACATGGTTGCTTGTTTCTGCAGTAAAGTCAAAGTATGGATGGCTGCAGCCACTTGGAGGTTTGCCTTCCTTTAATACCTTCTCTCAGTAAACAAAAAGCATCAATATAAGATAAGCATTGCTGATATGAAGGTATTTGTTCTCTTCCCTTCAGTTTTGATTGTTGCTAGTTGCTAGATTTGTAGAAACCTTAGAGTTTAAGACTTAGTTTTACTGATTTTCTTCTCTCCACCCACATTCCTTTTGATTTACTAATCCCCTGTTTGTGTATGTGTGCCAGGGCTGCATAGAATCTTAAGAAAAGAAAAACCCTACACTTTGCAGAGACCCAGCAGAGAGAAAAGAGCTTTATTGGGTAATTACTTTGAGAGACTTCTGTTTTTCTGGAAACCAATGTTGCATTCACATTAACAATGCAGTTAATCACATATCTTACTCAGAAGTAAGATGCTGTAACTTAATTACTTCTAATTAAATGTGCACAGACTTGAAGTCTAAATGTAACTTTCTAACCATTGGAATACAATAATTTTTTTATGGTAATCATGCTTTTTCCAACAACAGCCTTCTAAACTAATTTCATTTCATTTATCTACTGAAGCTCTCAGTTTTGTACATTATTTCCCCCACCCTCACCCATCTACTCATTCATCCTCATTTTTATCATAACATCAACACTATGAAATAACTTGGGTTGAAAGACCATGATTGGCTCAAGCTGAAAACATGAGTGTTATGGGAAAACTGGGATTTGACTTCATTTGTAATGCACTTTGGGCAAAAGCAGTGGGTGTGAACAAAGAGCTCACAGACGTGAGAGAAAGCTACAATACTGAGTGGGGTTTGATAAAGACATTTTAATTTAATAATAAGGTACTATTTAATGTTATTGTATTTGTTGATCTGGGGTGTTTTGCAGGGTTTCCTGCACTCATTACATACATTTCAAAGTTTTTCTCCTCAAAACAGTCATTTTTGTGTGTTTTTCCTCATTAAGAACTTCTGCTCTCTTGTTGCCTGGTTACACCCTTTTGACTACACTCTGAGTTTGCTCAGCCATGTGTGTCCTGGTTTTCATCTGTGAAATGTTGGAGCGTATGTGTAAGTAGTTCTTTAGCTTCACAACATTACCTCATCTATTTTTATTCAGACATCCCACTGTGATCAGTTGACTTTCTTCCAGTTAAATGTACAGTGGAGTACAACCTTAAGACATATAGTTGCTTGAGGCTGCTTTGGAGCTGTCAACCCTAAAACCATTGAATGAATAACATACAGGTACAAAATGTAGCCCACTGTCTCTTACTCCACAGTGAATGTCTCTGTACTAATTTTCAGGACATCTGAAAGGAGAGATTTCCAGCTGTCACAAAATTGGTTCATAGCAGGTCTCCAAGTCGCCAAGAGGAAGCCAAGATAGACCAATTTCAGGATGACTGAAAATGCACTAGGTGATATAATAGGTGAATTCTGTACTTTTCAGTGCTTGGTAATTTCATATTCCTCATTAAAAGCATTAACTTTCTTGTGTTTATCATTATTGTTGTTGTTATTCTTACTGTTATTATTGATAGATAAAGCATTAATTGTAAACTTTAGAAAAGAGTATACCTGTATTTACTGATATAAGTATTACTGTTAGATTGAATTTGGAACAGTCAATTCAAATAATCTCTAAACAAGCAATCAATTTTCCAGTAAGTCAGTACTTAACTGCAGGAACCCAAACTCTTAATATTAACAACAGTCATTTCTCAACAAAGTTAGCTGTACTATAGCCTAGTCAGTGTGTATACCAAGGAGACTGAGCTAATTTACTTCAGTACTACAATTTTTTTAAGGGTGATTCACAGACTGATTCAGCCAGAGTTCTTGTACAGGTGATGGAGGAGGGATTCACACCCTACACTCATGATTGCTTGTACAAGGCAATGTATTGGGAAGGCACTATTTGTATATATCCTAATCTACATGAGGATCCAGATGCAACTTAATATGGACAGTAAACATGGGCATCTAGGAGTAACCAATCTAATGTTTTCTACACTGCCCCATATTGTAGAGGTTAAGATGCATATTTCCATCCCATTTGTCTCTTGGTGTAGATGGGAATATTTATTCCTCTTAAGCAAGAACACCTTTCCAGATGTTGTGGAAGTCTCATCTTCTTTCTTTAGCTGTCATAGCCAACGGTGAGGGATATTAGGAGCTGTAATTCAACAATATCTGGAGGACCACCCCTCTGGAGGGCCACCCCTGCTGCAAAGTTCCTGAGATCAACACACACACACACACACACACAGACACACACACACACACAGTGTTCTCTCTCTCACATTATTGATCCACAGAGAGTCTTTATGATGCCATGACTTTCTCTGGAATAGGGTCACCATCTGGTTTTTGTCACTGCACTATTTAACCAAACTATCTTTGGCAGCTCAAACCTGTGCATATTTATAAAGAAGTCAGTCCCACTGTGTTTAAAGAAGTATTCTCTTAGATAAGGTAATAGGCAAGCCAGTTTATATTTACCACAGAGTAAGCACAGGTTTGGACTATTCCTTTCTCATCCAAACTTTGATATTTAGAATGTGACCCAGAAATTGGAGACAAATTCTAACTTTTCTCCTGCAACCTTCTGATAATCCACTATTCTTAAATTATACTGAGGATACCAATGACCTATCTTTAGTTCTACCCCTTCCCTAAAATTACCTTCTCTTTTCTCCATTGCTTAGTTTACAAGTCCCATTAAACACTCTTAATCACTTAGTTTTTTGCACATTTCGGATCTGTTGACGGAGGTCAGACATCAGGGTGAGACTAAGCAGCTGAACCATGAAATCTTCAAAGTAAATTTGGTCATCCTTGTTCTCATCGAGAGCAGAAATTATCTCCTGGTATTTTGGTTTGGTTTCCTGACCCTGTGAAATAATGTAAATTGTTTTATGGCAAAAGATGGAAGTGACTTTCATCATTACTAGTAAGGAACGTAGTAACCAACAAACTCCTGCTTACAGAAAGTTTATAGAACAATCGCATTTAAGGAAAGGTTCCGATCTTGCTTTATTCCATCTTGGTTTAGTAAGATCAGTTAAAAGCAAAGGCCCTTTCACACCGCCGCAAATTATAGCTGTATGATTCCATTTTAACAATCATGGTTCCATCCAATGGATTCTTGGGATTTGTTGTTTAGACAGGGGTATTTAGACTTCTCAGCCAGAGAGCTCTAGTGCCAAACCAAACTACAAATCCCAGGATTCCACAGGATACAGTCATTGCAATTAAGAGTGGAATAATAGTGCTATAATTTAGTAGTATAAAAGGGCCCAAGCCTTTTGCCTTTTCACTTAGTTTCTTTGCTTTGGCTAAAATTAAACCAGGAAGTTGTTTCATCCAAAACTGTGAAAAAAATACTTGCATACTTCAGAACAGCCTAAGACATTAAACAAACTTCAAGCGTTTTCATGGAGGAACCTGGCTTTCTTCTTAGAAGCTGCAGTGGCAAGTTAGGCCCTTTAGGGTAGTTAGAAGAGTTAGGCCCTTTAGGGTAGTTAGAAGAGTTTTAGTTAGAAGAGTTTTAGAGACCAAAAGCTGGGTTTAAAATCTTCTTTGAAATTCTCCTTAGTCACTAGATGAGCTGACAGGGTAAGTCTAAAAGACCTCAAGACCCACTTACTTTGACCCACTTACCTGCATGAAATGCACAAACTGGCTTTGGAGTAGCTGTTTAGCATCAGATTTGCTGAGCTTCCCATCAGCGTCTGCAGCATTGTCATAAACCAAGGCTGCTGTAGCAATCGCTTTCTCTAGATCAGAACCTTTTCCTAGAGCTGATAGGAGGAACAATTTTTGGAAGGTCACAAGAAAATATTTTTCTAGAAATAGTGGAGTCCAGGGGTTTCCAGCCAGCACAGGTGTGACATTGCTCTAGAATGGGTTTGGCTTGTGGTAGGAGAAGCCTCCAAGTTGACACTTGGGTTGAAGCAGCATGCTGTGAACGGTCTGGTGTTTTGCAATATGCCCATGGTAGCAGTAGGTCTGTTCACTACTGGAGCAACTGTGCATAACATGAGGAGGCTATCATTCAGGTCTATGTGAAACCCAAGAGTTAAAAGAGTTTCCAACTTTTGTCTGTGTAACTCTCATGCCCCAAGTGTCCTGAATTGACACGAACAGCCCCAATTAACCTTCTGTCATCCTACTTTTTCAGATGCCTTTGGAATGTCTCAGTTTCTCTCTCTTCCTCTCAATTTTCCCTCTTGTCATCAGCTTATTTCAATTGATGCAAAAGGAGTTCAAATTTGAAAAGTACATTGCACTCAATTAACTCATAGAGGTAAAGGACAGCAGGAGGTGGAATTTTGCCCTTCCCTGAAAATGCAGACAAAAGCAAACTGCTACAGCTTCTCCTGGAAACGGCTGAGCAAATGCTTCCCAAACACACAGACATTTGCTCAAACATGAAAAAAAAAAAAAAAAAGACGAAGCAAGGAACAACATGTAACATTCTTAAAAAATCCAAGTGAAGCTTACACTAGAAAGAGAAAATCTCAAGGAAAAGAACCATTTCTGAAGGATGGGGTGATGGATGGCAGAATAGAGGAGATAAATCCATCTAGTTTGGCCCTAACTTGATTGAGGAGGGGCTGCCATTTCAAGCTGCAGGTAGGGAAGGCCACTTGTGACTCTTCTTAATGAAAGTAAAAAGGAAGTAGGCCAGGGAGAAAAATTCTGGCCCAGCCATCTCCATCCTGTCCTGTTTTTTGACTTTCAGAGCATTGCTTCCTACATAAGGGGCTGTTGAACATGACCCAACATCTACAAGTCTGAAGTGGAAGGGTCCACTCTAGCACCTCCTCTCACTGATGTTTGAGCCATGTCTAAGAGGCCTGTTGTTGCCTGAAGAATAGGGTTTGCTTTTGCCTGATCTAGTTTTTGTTTTATGGTTCCCTGCTGCTGATTTCTGAACTCCTTACCCAACAAAAAATAATCTGAATACAACTCATTACTTGACCCTCACTCTGACTTCCCTGTTATTGCATTTCTCCCATGACATGTGCTGCATCTTACTCTCCAGTGGAAGCTGTTAATGCTGTTAGATCAGCTGTGATAGGAACAGCAATACGTCTGAAGCCAAAAAAGCCATGACCTTGGTAGAAGAAAATTAATCCCATTGGAGGCAGTAAATTTGGCTTTGGAGTGAAAGTGTTTTGTGCTCTGTGCAGTTTGTTAGCTCTTATACATCCCCAAATAAACGGATATGTAGAGTAGACCACCTTACCTTTTATGGAAGCCAGCTGCTTGGAAATGGGAATACTGAAAATCAAACAGACAGACATATTACTGGCATATCTGGGTGCTTCATCTTATTAGAAATGACCACTCTGATACATTTTCTTTGAGAGGGTCAAAGTTGTAATCTTATTCAGTCATGGTCTAATTTTTAATGCTTTGGAGGGCACTTTATAAACATTACTCTTAAGAAATAAAAGCCTGGTTAAAATAATCAAATTTTACTATGGATTGTGTGGAACGATAGAATATCTGTATACTGGTAAAGGCAGTGATGGATCAAGGCTTCCATGTCAGTATGGTGGCAAATCTGTTCTGGGTCTCATCCTAAAGGAGGTGTCTGAGGTGCTGAATTCTATGTTTTAAAATAAGTGGGGTAGTAATTTGAGTGTTGGACTAGTATTCTGGAAATCAGGGTTCAAATGCAGCCATAGAAACCCAGTGGGTTACCTTGGGCAAGTCATCCTCTCTCAGAATCAGCAGATGACAATGAACAAATCTTGCCAGGAAAACCCCATGACAAAGTTGCCTTAGGGTTGCCGTAAGTCAGAAACAACTTGAAGGCACACAGCAACAAATGGGATTAGCACTTTGGATAACTCCATTAAAACCTGGAATACAGTCTAGAGTTGATTCATCACACACCTCACATGGGAGGCACTGGCTATCATTGCATGTTGGGGCTGTAGTTTAGTGGTAGGGGACATGTTTTGCAGACAGTTCACTCAGTAGCATGCTCAGATAAGGTTGGGAAAGCATTTTGCCTGAAATCCTGGAAAGCTTTTTTTCCCAGGCTAAGAATATGTCTGCCAACAATAGGACTCAGTTATAAGGCAGCCCCCCATTCACTTCTGTGTTATCTATAGCTAGCAGCTGTACATTCAATGGCTTCATACAAGACCTGAAATATACATTTTGGATAGCGTTGGTTCCAAATCCAAATTCCTGAACCTGTATTTAAAAAGTTTTTCAGGAATTCATAGATTGCTTCTATATAGATTGGACAAGGTAAGAGGAATTAATGTAGGAACTGAACAATTGAACAGGAATTGAACAGCTCTGGGAGTATTTCTAAAATATGGAAAGGTAGGTCCACCCCTTCCATGGTAAATAGTTTTCTTTTCCCTCTCCCATGTAAAAGTTAGGTTCTATACAAGATAGATGCCAGATTTCATTAAACTTTTCTTGTTACTTCTTTGAACTGTGGACGCTCTAATGCTTAGCTAAGTGACAATGTGTAGGTATGTGAACAAAATCTACCATGGAATCTGTTAGTACTTAATTTTCCCTGTTTTGAAGGATCAAAATCCTCATGATGCTGGATTGCTTTATCTCAATGGCAAGGCAGGAAGGGTTCCTTGCCTTCAGATTTCATAGAAACATTCAAAGTATAAGCCTGTGCTACTTTCAGATGATGATGAAAGAGATGCAGATAAAAGAGAAGGTAGAAGATGTACATTTTTGTACATGCAAATACATCTAAGAGGCTTTGTATTATCATGTCTTGTAGGAAAATGTGTACAGTATTATGCTTTGTATTGTTTTTCTCCCCAAATCCAATGGAATGGGGGGGAGAATGGAAAAGTGATCAGTGGATGATGAGTAGACAAGAGCAGCTGACTGGCAGAAATACAAGCAGGGCTTGTTATGTTATGTACTTCACTTGTGGCATGGTCCTAATCGGCCTTTGTTGGCAGATAAATCGTAAAATCCATCAATGTGGCTCTAGCATTTCAGAAGAAAATGTAACATACGGATATGAAAAAATAAAATAAATAATACATTTTGTTTAAAGAAAACAATGTACTGAGAAATTGCTCTGGGAGGATTTTCTTAGTTTCCCTCAGGCTTTAAAATTTTAATAGAAAGTATGATTACTTTTGCAAAAGTGAAAGAATCTCATTACAGTCCAGCCCACAAGCTGTGAAACTTCTGGCTTGTTTCTTTTCCCCCCCCATGTGGGCACATCCATACACCCACACAGACATGCTATGTAGAGCAAACAAAATGGATACTGAATGAGGGATTATTAGAGAAGAAAAGAGAACAGAATTTATCACTCACCGTTTGGGCATTCTTGCTGAAGTGTTACTTTTTTGTTTGGTTGAAGTATCCCCTGGTTGATTAGAAGGGTAGGATTTTCTATTTCCAGTACTGGATGTACAGCCACACATCTTTCCCTACAGTTGGGCCACTGTTTATCATCTCTAAGCAACTTAAGTGACTACAAACAATTACAAACCCATAGTACTATGGAGGACGAAGGTGGAGCAGCCCATTTGCCAACCAGCTCTGTCAGAAATGGGAGTGCTCATAGGTCCTTGAGTTTCTGGCTGCTTAAATCAGTCTGAAAGGGAGCTAAGAGAACACCAAAGGTAACTGCAATGCACAAGGCTCAGTGTGGTTCCACACAGGATGCCAAAAAATGAGCACTTTGAATCTCTTCTGTGTGGTCACTGTAGGCTATCATGGATGTAAATGAGAGATGGAAAACTAGGGGAGAGAAGCAGTTGTTTTAAAATTCTATATAGCATATTCCATTCAATGCAAGGATGATATTTGGATTTGGGACCTGGGGAATTCTTAAAGCACTTTTAAGCTAAAGTTTTAAGCTAAAGCTAAAGGTTGTGAGTTTGATCCTGCCAGGCTCCAAGGTTGACTCAGCCTTCCATCCTTTCGCAGGTCGGTAAAATGAGTACCCAGCTTGTTGGGAGCAATTAGCTAAAATACATTGTAAACCGCTTAGATAACACTAGTTGATAGGCAGTATAGAAATAAATGCTATTGCTATTATATTGCTATTCTGAATACTTCCCTGGGAGTGGAGCCCATTGGATTCCATTAGGTTTGCAATTAGAACTTTTGCGTTGTGTTTGCAAGTTTCTTCAGAGGAAATGAATTGGAGAGTTTGTTTGAGTCTCTTAATCCTTTAAAGACAGAGCTCTTTCCCCCGAACTTAATGTTTACCTCATAATGCCGGTGGTAAGAAGCAATAATAACAACTTTATAGCAAAAAATTCCTAGTTGCATTTGTCTGGTGTAACAGTTTAAAAGAATAGCGAACATATTACCAGCTCTTCCTTGTTTTACCAAATTAAGATTTATGCCACAGCTCAGTTAACACCGATTAAAGCAGCATATAAAATTGCTGTGGTAATATTCACCTGAAAAGTGCTATGGAACCAACTGACAATAGCATCACAAACTGATTTTTGTCTTCTTGAGCACTGCTGAAACAGTCAAGACTGTGCCTGGAGGCAACCTTATAAATGAAGTAAGTAAATTAATTACTGGGATTAATAGCTGTGGTAGACTTTTATAGTGCAAAGTCTAGACTCCCACAAAATGGTTGTTGTTACCTCCTGCTAATTCACCACCTCCTGTTCACTTTCCAGCTTTCCTCCACCATTGTAACAGCTACAAATATCCTTTCTTTCTCATAATATCAAATCTGACATTTTATGGATGCCACATCTTACAACAGGTATTAGATTTTGTGCATACGCATTGAACTCCCAGGCATTCAGAATTCATATCACTTCTGACAGTATTTTGTTTTGAATTTTTTTTTTTTTTTTGTTAAAAGTATCTGGGTCCTGGGTGTCCACTGATATTTTATCTGAAGTAAAGGATAACGGATAACACAACATTTAGTTTAAAGAACTGGTAGATTTCCTTTGAACTTTGTTATTTATCAGTGGGGCTCATGATATTTAGTACAGTTATCTGATATTTGAAACTGCTGTGCAGTTTTGGTAGAAAAGGGCTTTCAAATTATGGTGTGAACTTCCTGGGTTGAAAACTGGAGAGGGCTTCTGTACCTTTAATGCTTGTGTAGAAGTGTGGATTTCAGCAAGTGTTGCTTGTCATGCGACCAGCAATACTCTGCTGAAATGTAGTCTTTTACCCTACCATTAAAGGTAGAAGAGCCCTCTCCAGTTTTCACTCTGGCAACCCTAGGTGGACTGTTACCCATAGCCGTTTATGGCCAAATTTGTTAGCATTTAAGGTATCAGAAGACCCTTTGTTCTTTGTTGTTTGTACACAGATAGGGTAACATGGCTACCCTTGAGGAAGCCATTGTATATGCCAGTGGTTCTTAATCTGTGATCTGTTGATTTCTGGGTCGTGGTGTCCTCACAGGGGGTCTGCAAAGTCTTGAAGAAATATTATGAACTTTTACAGTGAGGGAGGGAGGAAGGTGGGCAGACAGAGAGACAGATGGCCATACGTTGAACTCATAGAGCAGAAGTCTGTTGCTGTGATAGACATTTGTACTAAGTTTCATTACAACATCTCAAATTGTTCAAAAGTTACAAAAATAACTGTTTGATAGTGAAAAATGTAGTCCCTCTGCACATGGTGAGAACATACAAGTGAATGATGTTGAGTGGCTGAGAGAAAGCAAATAGCATTTCTTGCTGCTGTGTGTATAGCCAGAAACCAACTTCATAGTTGCACCAAATTCTAGTGTTGCCCAATTTGTGCCATCATGTTTTCAGAACATCTGTTGCTTCCCAGAATCCTATAGCTGTGCTGAGAATGTTCTCAAAGAAATTTGAGTATCAAAGGAAGATTGTATTCTCAGGAAGAGAGTTAGGGTCAGTCAGTATGAATGAGTGTTTGGATGGGATTTGGAATAACTGGATTATTGAAAACGATTGTGTTTCTTCTGTTTCTTCAAATAAAAGCTTTTGGTTATTGTCGGATAAAGTGACTTTTTGATGTCATCACAATACGTTTTGGCTGAACCTCAGGATGGATTGCTAGCTGAAATTGAAACATAAAAGTACTGATGATGCTGATGAGAGTCCATCCTGTACAAAGCAAAATGAAGTTTTTCCTCCAGTCCACTTAAATAGTATCACTGCTATAGTAAGGAATATCTGTCAATTGGCTTCATGTGTACAGGCCCAGAAGACAAGCAACTACCACAGTGTTGTGTTGTTACGATGTAATGTCCAACGAGGTCATGAAACCATCAAAATTGTGAAGACATCTTGATATAAACATAGAGAACGTGCCACAAAGAGCATCTTTTTTTCCCCCCAAAAGCAAGGCGCAGGAGCTTTAGGTAAGTAAGAAAATGTTTTAAAAGATTACAACTGGTTGGGGCCTTATTTGAAGTTACTTGACTAATAGCTAAAAAACCAGAAAACCACATGGACTAGTTGAAGAACTTATATCACCCCCTGCAAAAACATGGTTTCTGCATTGATCAAGGAGGAAACTGCCAAGGACCTGCAGTGCAGCTGGGTACTTTCCCAGTTTGCACAGGGTCAGGAAGCACCACCATTGCATTTTCTGCCCTTCCACAGGACAGGTAAGTGCAGGATGGCAGCACGATCATGTGCCATTGACAGGGAAAACTTGTCAATGATCTAACCCGCAATCACACTGCCTGGGGATGGGAGAGGAGCGGGACCACAATGACATCATGCAGAAGCGTTGTCATGGCCCTGTCCTTCTCCTGTCCCCATGGTGGGATGGGAGGGTGCTGCAGAAAGGGCCACAACTAAGAATCAAATCAACAGTTTGTCAGCCAGTATTGTTTTATACTTTTATTAAATGTTTACCAGTACAATAAAAAATCAAATGATAAATGTGATGGGTCCTCTTCTTCTAGACTGGTATTGCAATTCCCCAATCTGATAAGGCACACTGTCTTTACCACACAGCTCTGCCTTCCCCCTTATAAGATCACCTTTGTGTAAAAGGGTAAGGATTTCAGTGTTTACTTATAACCCCTTAACAGTCTTATGGTAGTGTGTTTTCTGTGTTACAGTATTTGCTGGTGTATAAGACTCCCTTTTTCTCCCGAAAAATACTGTTTGAAAATAGGGGTGCAAACTGTATTTGCCAGTGTATAAATGGGGTATGTCTTATACACAGGTGTGTCTTGTATGTACTTTAAATACTGTATACAACTCAGCCAAGTCAGCATTTACAAAAATAAACTGTAACTTTTATTTAGATAGCAATAAGAATAGAGTATTAAGGTTCATATGCAAGTCAAAGTTAATATATTTCTTCAGTGCACTTTTTAAACAGTTCATTTTATCTTTAGACTCATATAAAGCACAAGTTTCATATCATAGCTCTTTGGCTACACTCCAACCAAAGACTTACTCTCCGGACTAAGTCACGCTTTCTGACCAGATTCTACTAAGGTTCAGTCACTCATCTGCCTCTCACTAGGCTTCCACTGAGAATTAAACCTTCCCACACAAGCACCCTTGGTGGCTGACTAAGGGACTCTACTCCATAGCTTCTTGCTAGGAATATCACTGAAGGACTAAATACCAACAACCAGTACTTGACTGAAGAAGTATTTAACAGCTTAAATAAGTTGACAGTGTCTGATCACAGAGATTGCCTGAAATGCATTGACATTAGCTTAGATGGGACACAAGCAAAGTCTGGAAAGCTTACTGGACTTGTAGCACAGATTAAAGAAATCATACCATTAGTGACTGGGTACCATTGATGCATACATAAGGAAGTTCTAATTGCTAAGAAGATACCAGAAAAACTGAAACAGACCTTAAATGAATCAATCAAAATTGTGTTATAAATTTCTAACTAAATTCAGAACTTTTTTTGAGACACTATGCAAAGATATGAACAGCGAATGCCATCCACTGTGAAGTTCGTTAGCTACCACAAGGTAAGGTTTTGTCTCATTTTTGGGAGCTGAGAGACAAGATTATTCCCCACAGAGCAACGATTTCACCTTAGCAATCGTTTGACAGATTTTTTCATTGTTAATAAAAGTAGCATATTTGTCAGATATCCTCACTCATTTAAATATGCTCAGCTTAAATCTTCAAGGAGAAAAAGGTTTTTTAAGTTGAAGATGGGATCAGACTAAAGATGAAAAGGTTGGAATTGTGGCATCATCAAACTGAAACTATGAGACATTTTCAGACCTCAGAAATTTTCTTGGTTCTATTAATGGAGAGTTGTCTGAAGAGAATGTATCACTTATTGCACAACATTTGAAGGATTTGCAGCATAGTTTCCATGATTATTTTCCTGTTCCTGAAGTAAGCAGAAATTGGATTAGAGATCCATTTTCAGTTAATGTGTATGAACTAGAGAAGCTCACAGCAGTGGATGAGGACAAGAAATATACATGAATGATGCTCTGAAATTGTAGTTCAAGGAACACTTCCAAATTTCTGGGCTCACTTACAAGCAGATTTGCTGGAGTTGTCGAAGAGCATTGGTGTCCTTCGTAATGACATGCTCGTATGGAAAATCATTCTCTGCTCTTGTTTAACTTAAAAATAATATAGAAACCATTTGAAAAACGTAAGAGTCAGAATTCAGAGTGCAAGTTTCAGCTACCGAGCCTGTTATAGCAAGGCTTGTACATGAAATGCAGCACCAGCCATTACCCTGCCAGATCTCCAGCATATTCAATACAGGTTTGGAAATGTGATAACTGTGGTTTTGTCCTG
Source organism: Iguana delicatissima (assembly GCA_948472985.1). NCBI lineage: Eukaryota > Metazoa > Chordata > Lepidosauria > Squamata > Iguanidae > Iguana > Iguana delicatissima. Next base: position 527,371 of record CAOKZL010000108.1, read on the forward strand.
GCGCAGAAGTGCAGCCCCAAGCTGCAGAAGTATCTCATGCCCCCCCTCAAGCACTAAATAGCTATCAGGACACAAACTGTCCCTGAGAAGTTGCCTTGTACGGGGACAGAAGTGGTAACCCAGTGGAATAATGCCAGAGGAGAGTTTCTCTTTGTTGTGATGCAGGATCTCTGCCGTTGCCTTTTTCCATAGGTTCTTCTACTAGTATTCATCCCCATAGGTCACACATCTTTGCCTACTAAATCCCTCGCTACTCTTTCTTGTGCATTTATAAGTATTAGTGACAAACCTATCTGGAATGACACTTTATGTAATGTAGTGACACAGAAATAAGGCTGCAACAGATGGTCCAAAGAATTAAATCATTTCCCTCATACAGTGGAAGAGAAATTACTGAAGCTGAAATGAATATAGATATTTGCCCCTATCACCCTTCTTGGATTTTAATTATCTTTTTCAAAGCCTGAGGGGAAAAAATAATTCCTTATGTGTTTCTCCATTTTTAGCGTTTTGTCTTTCAAACAATCCCCCTGCCCCCATTGGAAATATTTAAACTTTCTTAGTTTCCTGGTACCTTCTTGAAGGCTCATGAATAAAAGGAGCCTGTAATTGCAGTGTCACTGCCAAACTACATGTAATCCATGCTCATTATCCCTTCAATTAACATGCTTAAATTACATAGAAATGTGTCTGCTCTCTGCTGGAAAACTGAAGAAAGCATTGACGTCAGGTGTGAGTAATAATCCCGATTTTAAACCAGCTCTGTGGCAAGGCATGGAATGGTTTAGATTTGGGTCTTGATTAAGATACCAAAATGCTGGGGAGTTTGGGGTCAGATAACTGGTTTGGACAAAGCAACTAAGGCGATCCAAAACAGCAATTTGTAATAGCCCATGTCGATTTAGATTGGAGTTGTTACTCCTAGTTTAATTTCTTTTTTAACAGTGATTTTAATTGTTCAATGACATGAATACTAATAGGCTGAATAATGACACTGAGCCAGTATAGTTTAGGGGTCTGAATGTTGGATAAGGACTCTGAGGCCATTTCCGCGCTACACTCTTATGGCACGATGATTCCACTTTCAACCTCCTATGGAATCCTGGGGTTTGCAGTTTCGGGAGGGGCCAGCCGGCTTTAATGTTGCTCTTTCCAAGCTTTAACAGCCCTGCCAATGTGGTCAAAACAGACGGAAAAGGTCCCCAGTTGTGTAAGTGTTGACTGGTCCTGCAGAGTTCATTAGCCTACATGGCTCCACAACCCTCTCGTGTGTGCTTTTAACCCTCCATAAGTGTGTGTGTGTGTGTGGGGGGAGCTGTTTCCTGAAGAATACAGTCAGTCCTCCACATTTGTGGGTTTCACTTTTGCAGATTCGATTATTCATGGATTATTTGCTTCACCTCTACTGCCTCTCTATGCCATTTCTAATAGGGACTGCAAGCCTTGTGAGACTGAGAAACTGCAAACAAGGCTTATAAGTCCCTATTGATAATGGTGTGGGGCAGCAGTGGAGGTGGCAGGAAGCCCCACCAGCCACCCACTTCTGCCTTGTGAAGGAACCCTGATGCCTCAAAGGAACCCACAGTGGGCTGAATAAGGTGATCATACTTCTTTTCTGTGTGTTACATATGGTTTGGGAGGGCCTAGAGTTATTCACATTTTTTTCACTTTCATGGGGGTCCTGTGCCCTTAACCCTAGTGAGTGTGGAGGGATGACTGTATTCTAAAAGCTGAGTTCAGCCTTAAAGTTGAAATCCTGATTTTCTAGGTAGAGTGGGAATACAGTAAGAAAATAGAAACCACTTGGAAGATGAGACACTAAAATGGAGAAGGGAATAATGGGCAACCCAAAGTAAATCTTTGAAACACCCTAGATGGAGATTTTAACCTGAGATATCTGGAGCCCTCAGCAAAAAATCTTGTTTCTCTGAGTGGGTTTGGCCAGGTAGCTCCACTAGCTCCTTTTCCGCAACTTACCTGCATCAGGGGCGGTCACACGGGGATCACGCGAGCAGCCTCTCCCATGAGACTCTCATGTCTCTGCTGCTTCTGCTCCGCAGGAAATGTCTGCTGGCTGGCAGGCACCATGAGAGCTCCGCCTCTTCCTTCCGCAGTGCAGCCGGGTATTTTCTCAGGCGGTGCTAGGGGAGGAAGCGTGAGGGCCGTGGCTCCAGAGGCTCCGCACGCAAGATAAGTGTGCGTGGGCCCCTGGAGCGATGTGCAATCACACACCATTTTCGGCTGAAAGCCGGAAATGATATATTGCACAATTGGCGTCTGCTGGCCCTGGCAGCGATGTGCAATTGCGAGGACATAGTCTGAAACGCTCCTCGCAATTGCGCAATGCCCCAGAGGTCCTTTTGCATAATGAATGCCATGCGAAAAGGGCCTAGGTATTTCAGGAATCTCTAGAAAAGTCTGAAAGAAAGACTTCTGTACAACTCTTCTTAGATATGAGAAGTGAAAAGTATATCCCACAAAGATTTTGGAAATCCGTAATCCAGAATTGTTCCATTTTTATCTAATTATTTGGCTGTTTCTTTTTCCTTGTGGCTTTTTTGTTTCTGTTTTATTAACTGCAACAAATCATCTTAAGGGTGCTTCTTCTGCAAGATGTGATATGAATTCTATAAATAATACATAATATGTGGACAAACCCCTTGAACTTGGGTATTGTACAGCCCCCTGATTACCAGAACTGCCTTATAATGAGACGCATGCAGGAGAAGTTCTTCTCCTTCATTGTTGCCACATCAGTGTACACATTCCTCTCAAAACTGGGGTCAGTTGGTTCTCATGCTGCTTTTAGGAAGGGTTTGAAGACACAGCACTATAAACCATCCCTTTCAACTGTTTTGATGATTACAGATTACTTAAATAAATAAATAAATAGTTTTTTTTCCATATAGTAGACAAAGCCATTAAATTTACTTCCTAATAGAGGACTGCATTTTCTCCAGGCTTTAGCTGAGGAGAGAAGCAATATCAGAAACAGATACATTTGGTAACTGCGGAATACAAGCTCTGTTTTCTAGTGAGCTTTACGTTACACATTCACAGGGATATATGTTGTTTTACCTCACGTAAAGATCAAGACTGCAATAAGTATCACTTTTCTATAGAATTTGTTCATTTTCAAATTGTCTCCCCATCCCAAGAACAAAGGGAAAAATAAAGAAAAGCCAGTCACAGAAAAACTCTAGATAGATACAGCAGAGGTAGCTCCACACAGCTATGGAAGCATGCCAAGCAGCAGAGAATACCTTTAGCAACAAATGCTCTAAGCCAGTAACACTCACCCACTCAGCTTGTAATCTTCCAATATGGAGGCTCTTTATTTTTTGTTACAAAATATATACAATATTTACAAAGTCCAGATTGCAATCCAGCATTTCTAGCTTGCTTTTTCCAGCAGAGCCTCCAGCAACATACTTCAAGCAACATGTGCAGTTGTTGGCTGGGATTGTGCTACCTTTATACAGACACCTAGCCAATCCTGGCCAACCCTTGCATTGTTTGCACCTGGTGCTCATCAGCATGGCTCAGCACAAACTAGCTTGAGTCACATTCCTTTCCACAGGTGCACTTAACAATTAAAGCAATTAAAGCAACATGACATTTACACTTACATCACGAAGTATTTTTCTTAAGGTTTGGTCCAATCTTTTCTGACATCCCCAACATTTCTAGTCAGGTAGTTGTGTCATTTTGTTGTCTTAAAACCAAATAAAGAAACTAACTAACTAACTAACTAACTTTTGGCACCTCAAAGAGAAACAAACAGAAGGGTCGTGTCCAAGGAGAGCGGTTACAGTTGTGTTCAGCCAGTAAGTCTGAACAGTGAGAGTCAAGAGTTGTTTGTGGTTAAAATTCTGCATTACGCATTACGCTCTTTGGCTGGAAATGCTCTCTGTACAGTTCTGACAGTTAAATTGAGCTCTGTGGATCACTAATGATTAAAGTACTAATCACTGCTTCTGAAGATAAAGTGGATAAAATGTCATTTTAGGAGGTATTATAATTTGTCTCTGACAGTTGAGAGAGGGGACATACCATTTATCATTTCAGTTCCAGCCGAGTTTTGGAATGAGATCCCTATGCCGAAAGTGAACAGCTATTTCCAAATGGCAAGATACCTCAGGGACAGTCGGTGTAGATTCAGCCTTGTCATTGTAGATCAGCCTCCCGCACACTCTTTCCTTTTTGATATGGAAGGAACATGTAAGATATGTTGAACTACAGTTCCCTTTACCACTGTCTCTTCAGCTTTTTATTTTTTTAAAAATAGGACCTCTCAAAAGAGAATGGACTTCACATTTGCCATGAGGTCAACATCTTCATGACAATATTTTCCACTTTTTCTTAGGGATGTGCTATGAAGATGTTTTTAGATTAATATTTCTGCACATAAAATCCTTCACAGACCACAACCCCCTTTGATACAGAAATATTTTTGGGGAGGTGATATTACTCAGCTTTATAGACTGTCTTCTCTTTGTGTCTGAAGGTGGTTGTCTTGTGTGTCTGAACAGACAAATAGCTGCTCAAGAGTGCAGGTGTTGCAATTTTCAGAACTCTCCCTTTCCCCCCCACTATTAAAGGCATCAAACAGATATTGTATTCAATTGATTGCTCACATCCCATTGGGGGAACTTATGCACAGACTTTCTGATAAACAGCCTAGTGCCTTGTGCCTATTTTATAACACTTTGTAGGTCTAAAATGTAAATATCCTCAGAAGAAATTGCCCTAAATTCCATAATAAGTCTTTCCACTAGAGTAGATCCCCTGAATCAGTGCAGTTTTCCCATAATTCAACAATTGACTCAATAGATCTACACTAATTGGACAAACCTATTGTTATATTATACATTTCATATTCTCTTACTCTCATATTCTCTTACCCTTCCTTATTCTCTTACTCTTTGGAAACAATTATTCCAAAATGGATTAGCTAGGCACTTGGGAATTTCAGACATTTTTATTTCCTTTAACAAAGTGACTTGTTTCTACAAACTGCTTTATTAAACCATTCCTTGCTTGCAAGCATATATGTGGGGGGGGGATCAAGGAAGGTGATTGAATACTTCAAATAAATGTCATATGCCTTGAATCTCCTCTTGGGAGAAAGGTGGGATATAAATTCAATAAATGAAATAAATAAAAATAACGTTGAGGAAAAAGTGAAAAATGAGCGTATTTCTGTGGGGTGTGGCATGGGAAGTTTTCAAATACACAGAAGAAGCATTTCATCAAAGAGAGTGAATGTTCATCAGGGCCTCTCAGAAGTAAAGAAGCAGCAATGATTTCATTTTGTAATAATACAGGTGTGAAGAATACTTATCATCATAATCCCTCATTGTTGTCACCACACTGGGCAAGCACAACAAGAAAGTTACAGAATTCCCTTTGCAGTGCAGGAAAAGTTTTAGGCCTTTGCTTGGTTAGATATTGTATACTGTATGCAACCTTCCTGCTGCTAGCAAGTTAAAATAGCACTCGCTCTGTTTCTTATACATGGAGCAGCACTCTAGTTTACTTCTGTATAATGTCCCTCTATAAGATAAATTGGGTTATTTGGAATCTAGATAGATTTTTCCTCCACAGAATTTGGATCACTTTCTTTTGGTGGCTGGGAGATTTGTGAGAGGTCTGGCACAAAAAGTAACTTTTCCAAGCTCTAGTCCTACAAATGGACACATGCCACAATGGGTATGGTGATTGCCATATGCAATTGCTTTACATTATTATATGAAAAGCCCTGTTAAGAATAATATAGAACCATAGTGCAATGGTATCGTATTTCACAATATGAGAAATATGAAGATGGAAAATTACGTGGGGAGCAGAGTAAGTGGTACACATTTTTTTTAAAAAAGGATTGATTTAATGAGAGTGGCCAGGAGCCTACATTGCATTAATAACTACATAAATGTAGTAACAAATGACCTAAGTAATTGAGCCCCCCCAAACCCACCTTAAAGAAGCTGCTCCAAGTAATGAAGGCCTGTGGTGAAGTTGAGTGGGGTACTTCAGGATGTCTAATGCCTTTGCACCCTCAAGTCAGGGTGCAATGAGCCCCCTCCCACCCCCAAGCTGTGGTGCAACAAGCAGAAACTTCTATTCATTGTACCATGGTTTGGGTGGCAGCTAACTGCATCATCCTGAAATATCCCACTCATCCGCATTGCAGATCTTTTGTCACTCTCTGCAACTGGAGAGAGTGACAAAACTACACAACCAACCCAGGACTAGAAATATATGAGTATACACTACAAGACACATAATGTACAAGACTAATATTCTTTTGTTGGGATTGCAGCTGTACTAGTATATCCACATTATGTTTGCCTAGGCCTTTTTTTGTTGTTTTTGCTATTTTCTTCCACCCTCCACAACGACCAAAGGCCCCTCGCCCCAGGCTATGGGGCATAGGCAGACCCTTCTGTAATCCCCTGTGCTCTCCCCTAGCCTATGGAATGGCTGCTCAGGGAATCTATCACAGCGAAATCATGAGTCCTGGAGATGGTGAATTGGGGAGCCATAAGCAGAGCTCTACCTGCAGAATTCTTATCCTACACTGGACAGTGTTAGGATCTTGGCCTCTGCGTTCATGATGTCTTCAGTTTCTCTGAGACAACTAAGCTGCTGCAAACCAAAGATCTCCAACTGAAAATAGCCTATGATTCATGTTTTTAATTCTCTGTTACACATATTGCTATGTGTCTCATTCAGGGCTGATCTGACCATATGGCAAATGAGACATTTAAGCTAAGTTTAAGCTGAGGTTTACAGAAGGCATTGAACAGCCAGCTGCTTAATGCCCCTTCCATCTGGTTCTCCTGTTTCTTTAACACATTCTTCTGTCACCATTTTGCCAGATTGTGTTCAATGGATCTTTAAGTCCTATTTCTTCCTGTTCATGCACTTTGATTCCTAGCTATGCTTTTAAAAACATGTCAGATAGCTTTTCCAAGAACAAAATTTCCTATTGAGGACCAATCGCCTACTATACCTTGCAAAAGCATTCATCACCACTCTATTTTACTTTTCCATATTTTTTGTGTTACAACCTGAAATTGAAATGGATTTAATTGAGATTGTGCTTATTTGATGCACACAAGATACTCAACAATGTGGCACAAGAATTAAGTAAACTACAACTGGGACCTGTTGATTGCATAAATATTCACTCTCCTCTTACTATGATACACCTAAATAACCTTTGGTGGAACCCATTGCCTCCAGAAGTTACATAATCATTTCAATAGCATCTACCAACGTGCACTTCTAGTGCCATGTGATGTCAAATTAAGTACATGTAGTTTTGAAAGGTCCCAGAGATTGTTGGATAGTAAACAATCAGCACTATGAATACCAAGAAGCAAGCAAAAGTCTGCGATAAAGTTTTGGAGAAGTATCAGCCAGACTTTGGTTATTAAAATCAAACAAGGAGCATCCTCAGTGGTCCATTGAATCATTTATTACAAAATGGAAAGGAAAAGGCTCAACCACAGTTCTGTCTAGGGAAGATTATTCACCAAAACTCAGTGGCTGAGTGAGAAAGGCATTAAGCAGAGAAGCAAATAAAAGGCCAATAGTAGCTCTGAAGGAACTGGAGTGATCTGTAGCTGAAATGGAAAGAACTGTCCATGGAACAACTATCACCTGAGTGCTCCGCAAGTTGGGCTGTATGGCAGAATGGTGAAAAGAAAGCTTTGGTGAGAAGAAAGCCCATTTGGAGTTTGCAAAAAGCATAGGACAGGCACCACAAATCAGGTTCTTGAGTCTGATGGAATCAAAATGGAACTTTTGGGACTTGCTACAGAAAGGTATGGCCAGAATTCATTAAGGGACTTACACCTTTAGGAGGTAGACTTGAGGAGTGTCACAACATGCGTATTCAGTATGGGGCTTCCATGATGTTACTACATCAAGGAGTAAAGCAAAGTGACTGATGCACAATGAAACCAATGCACAATGGGATAGATGCTCATGGGGCACTGGTAGAGCCTGAGGTGTGTTGGGACACTCTTGCTGGTGCTCTGCTATGCATCTTCACAATTCTTTAAAAGGGTGTCACAGTGTATCTGCTATGTAGCTAAGTATACAACTAAGTATACATTATGCAGACCATAATAACGATTCCAGCCCTTGCACAGCCAGCAGTGCTCAGTGCCCTGATAACATACTCCCCACAGTGGTAGGAGCTTCATGTCACGGGGAAACTTTTGCTTAGCAAGGACTGGGAATTGGGTCAGGATTGAAAATAAGATAGATCAAGTCAAGGGCTATTATTGGCTACAATCCAACATCTCCTAGGCATAGCATAACTGTCAGAATGTGGAGATATGCTACACCATCACTGTGCAGCCAACAGGCAGAATAGCAACGTTGTCCAACACATGTCAATGACTGACTGCAGTTGTGTAAGCTGCAGTGCACATCAAGCAGTGCACAATTAACAACTGCAGTTCACATTACGCAGCTGCAATATGCAACATTGCTGCATGAGTGACTCCTGTTACTGTCAGTAGAATGCATCCATTGTGTTATGGCAAATAATTCACCTCAAACGCTGGTAACAAGGATCATCTTCAATCAGGATGATGACTTTGAACAAACAGCCAAATTATCAGTGTGGGGCTGCAGTCCTTAACTTTTTCTTTACCATGGACCCCCTTTAAATATCTTTTGTTGCTGCGGACCACTAAGACTTAACGTGAGACTTAAAATCCTAAAGTGCATCAAATTCTTATTTAAAGTTGTTCATCAAACATCTTCAGATTTGAAGTGAAGGGAGAAATAAGTAAATTCACAAACTCCTATTATAATATTTTTATTGGAATTATTCTGTACAAATTTGTCTTTCTTTCTTCTTTTCTTTCTCCCCTTCTATTTTAACTGTAAAAGCTCATAACATTTCTTCCAGCAGTTTCGGATCGCCTGACATGAGGGTCCACAGACCCCAGTTTAAGAACTGCTGATATTGGGCTTTAAAAACCAGAATATGAATGTCTTAGAATGGCCCAGTCAATTATATTCTCAAATATATTCTCAAATACAACTTTCCAAAATTGGCATAAAGAAATCTCTAGGTTTCTATGGGCTGGGAGAAAGCCTAGAATAAAATGGAAAATAATGACAGATGAAAAAGAAAGAGGAGGATTAGGTGTACCAGATTTAAGAATTTATTTTGAGGCTTCATGCTTAGTTTGGATTAAGGATTGGGTCATGCTAAAAAATAAGAAATTATTAGAATTAAAAGGTCATGAGCTGAAATTTGGTTGGCATGCCTATTTATGCTATGAAAAAATTAAAGTGAATGCTCGATTCAAGAATCATATTATAAGAGGAACAAGTTTTAAAATTTGGGAAAGATACAATAAAAGATTTGGAAATAAAATACCAGGATGGCTGTCACCACAAGAGGCATTTTATAGAAGAGAAATGGGGAGTTTAGATTGTTGGATAAGGTATAAGGATATAATAAAAACTGAAGGTAATAACTGGTATATTAAGGATAGGCAAGATTTAGAGCAAGAAGGTCTTAAAGTCCAGTGGTTAACATATTTTCAATTAAAAGAGAGATTTAAAGAAGATAGCAAGAAGTTCTGTTTTGAGAATATTAAGAATGGATTTGAAATATTGTTAGAGGTAGAGGAAACTCATTTAATTTCGAAAATATACAAATTATTACTTAGAATAAATATGGAAGAAGAACAAATAAAGGAATGTATGATTTACTGGGCCCAAAGATTAGGATATAATACAGATATAGAGCAATGGGAGGAGGTTTGGGGAAAAGTTTAAAATTTACCCATTTATTATTTATTTGTTTATTACAGTGGTCTCAACCTGTGGGTCCCCAGATGTTTTTGGACTTCAGCTCCCAGAAGCCCTGAGCATTGACCGTAGCGGCTGGGGCTTCTGGGAGCTGAAGTCCACAAACATCTGGGGACCCACAGGTTGAGAACCACTGGTTTATTATAAAATGATGTATAAGTGGTATTTAATACCTAGTAAGTTGGTTAAAAATGAATCTTGGAAATGCACAACTCGAGAAGGCTGTTTTTTTCATTTATGGTGGCAGTGTAAAAAAGTGAAAAAATATTGGAGACTAATTTGTAATTGTATACAAAAAATATTAAAAGTAAAATGATATTTAAACCAGAATTACTTTTATTGAATAGGATAGATAAGGAAGACCCCATTCAAAGACAGTATAAGAAATTATTGAGATATATGGTAACAGCCATGAGAATAATTTATGCAAAATATTGGAAAAGCAGAAAAGCTCCAAAATTATATGAATGGTTAACTAAATTGATAGAATTAGCAGAAATGGATAAACTTACTGTTTCATTAAGAGGGAAACCATTTGATTTATATTTAAAAACCTGGAAATCCTTCACAGACTATGCAAGGAGTACGGAGGAAACTTGACAACTATTGGTTTTGATTTATAAATGTAAATAAATGTAAAATGGTAAGAAAATCTTTGAAAATACAGTAGAGTCTTGATTATCTGACATAAACGGGCGGGCTGATAGTCGGATAGCCGAAAATGTCAGATAATCCGGAGGCCTGTAACGGCCGCCATGTTGGGGTGTGTGTCTGGGGCGTGTCTGGGGGCGTGGAAATGCCTACAGCCACGCCCCAAGCAGCCGCAATATTGGATAATCTGGAATGTTGGATGACCGAAGGACGGATAATCAAGACTCTACTGTATATAGATTAAATAGGAGTTAATAATGGATATATAAGAACCAGCAATTAAGTTTATCGGGAAATCATTTTTATGTTAATTGTTTGTTAAGGATTGTAACTTCTGTAAGTATATATTTTTTGTGTTATTGTTTCTTTCTACTTTCTCAAATCTTTCCTCTTTTTTCCCCTCTATTTTCTTTGTCGTCTTTTTTTCTATCTTTGTTGACTATGTCGTCTATGTATGTATCGCTATGTATGTCGTATGTGTAAAAAATTTTTTGTGTGTAATAATTTTGTACTCAAAAAAGATTATTTTTAAAAAGAATGGACCAGTCAATCCCAGCATTTTGATTGATTGTGAATCTCTGGGAAGACTTGAAAGTTGCTGCTCACTATTGGTCCCGGACAGAACTGGAGTAAATTTGCCAAAGAAACATAGACAAAAATTTCAGGGTCCATATTCACAAAGCTGATAGAAACTTTCCCAAGTCTTGCAGCTGTAATTGCTATCAACGTATTGACTTTTGTGTGTGTATATGTGTGTGAATAATTATGTAACCAACATGTTCCAGTTTGTATTTTGTACTACACTAAAAATATTTGGCACCTTTGCAATGTCAAGTATTTTGTGTACATAGATAGTAAGAACGCTGGGTAAACCCATTTCAGCTTGTAATACAACACAATGGGGGGAAATCATAAATAAGCGAATGCTTCTGCGAGGCACTCAAGATAACCATGAGCAAGGACAGAAAAAATTATATTGAGCTGAAGGAATTATCTTCAAGACTCTCAGTCTTGCTGTTCTTTGTTAGCTTCCTGGAAGTATTAAGTTGGTTACCATGTGAAAGAGCAGGCTGGACAAAATGGAGTCTTTCACCCTGATCTTCCAGGAGTTCTCTTATGCTCAGATGCCTTGGAATCAGAATGCTACACTTTTTTTTTTAATGAACAAATCTGAATAATTTTAATTTTCACTAACATCCTACTTGTGAATAATATATGCTTTGTAAAATCAAAATATCATTTGTCACCTACTTGTGTACTTGTAACCTAGCCTGGCCTCCATATTCCTGAAATGCTACTACTTTTTCAATGTCTCACAAACAGTTGTATACTCTTATGCCAATGTAAGTGGATCCAATAGAAGTTTACATATCATTTGCTTTTACAAATTGAAGCCTGATTTTTCCTGCCAAGATAGATATTGTGGCTTAAATTCTGCACTGGGAGATGCATTGCAATGTTCTGCACAGTTCTCCCACTTCCCAAGCCCACCTTTCAGTTGCTGGAGCTCCTGCAACATGGGAATTCAGTAGCTAGTGAATTGGGGGAGTCTTCTGAGATCTTCAAGGATGATGTCATTGCTACACATCCAGCAACAGGAACACTGCTGGATTTTTCTCCACTGCCTTCTTCAGGCTCTCTGCTGGTCATATTAGGGAAGGATTTTAACAGCTAAAAGCTAGTTTTGAGGGGTGGGGAGAACAAATTTTATCACTGAATAGGTGGTAAAGGATTCTGTCCTTCACAATGACCAACAAATAAGTTACACTGATGTAATTTGGACTTACATCTGGGTAACTCACTTACAGGGTGCCAGAGTTCGTCTTAAAATGAAAATGAATGTGTCAAGAAGATGTAGTTGCTAGTCCATAATCTTTTAGTTTCCTAGCACCCTGCCAGTGATGTATGCACATGTACATTTCCCTTATGCCTGCATATGTCTTTTTTGGGGGATGCTGCAAAAATTGGTATTCCTTCCCTCCCTCCGCAGCACACAATGGTGTCCCCCCCAACTTACTGTCCAGCTTCTAAAATCCCCCTCCCCTGCTTGGCCATTTCTTGCTTGATGGAGGGGGGATTTCAGAAGCATCTGGCTATGTCCCCATAGCAAGACGCAAAATGTTACAGCAATGCTGAGACTTCTGGACAACTCAAATGGACATCAGAATAGATGTTATTATTCTGTGTCTGGCTGTTGGGACATAGGCAGACGCTTTCCCAAAACTTGGAATGGCCATGGGGGAAAGGTCTTCAGAGGCTGTTCAGTAACCCTGGGAAATGATAGGATATGGCTCAGCCTAGTGTAGGGCCAAATGCAGAATTACTATGCTTTGTTGAACTATACAGGATTGCAGCCTCAGTGTACGTACAAATATCAACCAGTATTGCTTTAGTTTACATCACCAATGGACAATGGTGCTGTGTTGGGGAGCCAATCTTTTGCTCCTGGGATCTTGTGGGGGCTGCACACTCTGTCAAAAATGTTAAAAAAACAAAAAGTGAGTCTGAAGTCCACATCTAGTTTTGAAGAAAAACTGATATTATTTTATTTAAACAGGGCATACAACTCCGCTCCCCTGAACATTTTAAAAAGGTGAATTGCTTGTCCTGGAGGATTTGAAAACAGGCAGTTCATCCAGGCAGGGACAGATAAAGGACTGCCTGATAAGTCTAGCTGGGACAGGGGTTGCAAAAGCAGACCTGGCACAGGCAGAACTGTACTCTGGCTTACAGAGTTGCAAGAGAACCAAGCACTGTATGCAATAAACCTTTATTTATTAGGGTCAAATAGATATATCACAATATTGATTCATCCACTGAGCAGCCATACATTGGTTACAACAATCATTTAAGTGACAATGTTGTTTTATGCTAAAAGATGCTTGGAACATTTACAGCTCATACAATGATATTATAACGAGCACACTTTTAGTTAGAAATGCAGATGTTCAGTTTTATTTCTCCAGTGGTGTGTTCTGTAGGCTGCAGACTGCGTAAGAAAAAGGGATGCTAAGACAAACCTCATTTTGCTGTTGTCCCCTTGCCTGAGTGTTTTAGGTGAGTCATCAACTTTTTCTCACTCTAGGGCCAATCACTCAGTTAAACAGATCTATGCTGAGGTTCAGCTCTTAACTCCCACCCTGCTGCTAGATATGCACATAAAAACATGCACCAGTGGTCACTAACACTGGAGAGCAGACTTAGTCTGGCTAGATAGAAATTGTTTTGCCCAGTTTGGCAGATGGCAATTTTTCAGGAAGCAGCTCAGTACTCAGTTCACAGAACAATGAATGCAAAAACCCCAGTCTTTTCTTGCAGTATGGGAGACGTTGCTCTCAAACTAGATTCTACTTGGTAATGGAAGTTGAGTGCTAAGTATGTGGGGTTCTGTTTGTTGCTGGGAAGAGGGCTGAACAAAACTACCTGTCCAGCAGCAGATTCCTGGTTATATTCTCTTCCAGTAGAGATAAAGGGAACTCCATGAAGAACAAGAGTTGAATGGAAACTTCAGCCTCCCCCCTAGAAAAGATTATCCACAATCTGAGATCAGCAGTTTGCTCCTTTGTTAAGAAACTCACCCTGTGTTCTTGATTGTTGAGATCATCCATTTGACATTCTCCTTCTACTTATGGGATAGCACCAAATCCAGTAGTCATTATAATGACCAGACTGAATAGACTTCAAACAACTTTCAAACAGCATAGAGAGAGAGAGAAAACATTCTTCATCATCAGTGGCAATATAGGAAAAGCTACTGTTTTGTAGTGTTTTGCACTAGCAATCAGTGTGGGCTTTTCTCCCATTTAGTTTCACTTTACTGATATCTGCACCTCTGTTACCCTAAATAAATAAATATCTTTGTAAACATATAAACACAGTTACTTGGTCCTTATATTACACAGCTCACGTTCAAAGAGTCACAAAACATCAATAGAAATATGGATTCATAGAAGGAATACTGTGCTTGATCAAACAGAAAAAATGGTCTGTTTACAGCAGGTATTTCTGAATGCCCTTTTAAGGAAAACTGTTTTAGTTCTATGCTGCATTCAGGATTTGGGTAAAACATTGATTGAACTCTGTAAAATATATAAAATAGGCATACATAGAGAACATTATCTAAAATGTTATATTAAACAAGTAAACCAATTAAAAAAGAGTAGTAGTGGTACCGAAAAACCCCATGTCTACAGTCCAAAACATCCTGCGGTAGAATTATGCAGCTTCATGCACTAAAATACACTGCAAATTTGCTAATCAGAAAGAATGCCAAACAAAATTCTCCAGCAGCAAAACAGAACAAAATGGAACTGGACAAACTAACCGTCATAGACAGGCAATGTTAAAAACTGAGGAGTTGCAGTGCATGCATTATGACAGATAGATTCATCAGAAATCATATGAAAATACATTTTGCTCTTTGCTAAAATGTAGAAGAAATTCTAATGCTAATTTAATTGTGTTATGCATAATATGTACTATAGACTCCAGGCTACAAAATGCTGCTACCATACACATACAAAACTACCATTAAAGGTTTCTATACAGTACATACAACAATTATTTACTCCAATTCACACTTGCGATGCATATATCATCAATCATCTATTCACAAGGAGAAGATGCATCATATTATGAACAAACAAGAGCCACAGCCTGCTTTCCTTGGTTGATACCCGTAGACCTTTGATTTAGAAGAAATTCTGACACATATATTTCAAAACTTCAGAAATCTGCTGCCTGCCACTGTGTTTGAACTTTCGACATATAACACTCAATATAACTCTGCAAGTGCTAAATTTGATTAGCAAATGAAGTTGGGCCGCTCGGTTGCTGCTGGCCAAAATCATCCACTTGGCCATATGTGGTTTGCTGGCCAAAGCTGCCTCCCTGTTGGTTATAGCCACCACTTGGACCGTAACTATCTTGATTGTAGCCACCTTGGTTATAGCTGCTGGACTGTTTTCCCATGGTGTCTGGAGGGTATCGTGTGCCTGAAGAATGCCAGCCAGTCTCCTTAAAAACAAACCAAATATTTCCTGCCCAGAGAATAAAGTTCAAGAATCCAAAGACCTAAAGAAGAAGCAGAGTGAAACATTAATTTAACTGCATCTCATCTCCTCCTAACCTGACCAACAGGAATTAAAAAAAAAACCCCCACACACTATTGACACAATTTCTTTATTAGAGATTTTCAGTCTGTCACTGCTGCCAGCAGGCAGGAAATGCCAAATTAAAAGAAGTGATTAGCTGCCACTCAGTTTCTGGACTATGGCTCGAGGTAATTTGGTCTATGGCTTTTGATGTGGTTAGTGGGTAGACTCCCAGAGCCCAGTCCAAAGACAACTCCTGTAAACAATCTGTGTTTTGTCCCTCTTCCCACTGACACTATTAAATGTGTTGGAGCGAACTATTTGACTTTTTCAAATCACTATTTAACTATTAAAAGGTCAGGCACTCCTATAGAAATAATGTAAGATAGAGCAGATGCAACTTCCCTGAAGACTATGGTCATGATTGTGATCATCACATTCATCATCATCCATAAGAACAGAGAAGTAACAAATCACTTCTTCTCCAAATTCTCCATTGCCTATTTTATTTCTGTCTGTCTATCTGTCTGTCTATCTATTTATGGATCTATATCTATTAAATTTATTTGCAGTTGTTGTTGTTAACTGCCATCAAGTCGACTTTGACTTATGGTGAATCTACAGAGTCCTCCAAGATACTCTACCATCAAAACTCAGGACTGTGGCTTCTTTGATTGAGTCTATCTTGCTATAATGCTGTCTTCCTCTTTTCCTATTGCCCTCTACCTTACCAAGCATTATTGTCTTTTCTAGGGAGTCATGTTTCCTCATGATATGTCCAAAGTACGATAGTCTCAGTTTAGTCATCTTGGCCTCTAGGGAGAGTTCAGGCTTGATTTGCTCTTTGACCCATTCATTTGTCTGTTAGCAGTCCAGGCTATCTGTAGAACTTTTCTCCAGCACCACATTTCGAAGGAGTTGACTTTCTTCCTATCAGCTTTCTTCATCGTCCAGCTTTCATAACCATACATAGAAACTGGAAATACCATGACAGGGACAATCCTAACTTTAGTATTCAATGACATAACTTTACAATGATATATATTAGCTGCCCTTCCAAATCCTAGTCTTCTTCTGATTTCTTGACTGCAGCTTCTATTCAGATTAGTGACTAAGCCAAGGTATGGAAAATCCTGAACTATTTCAGTGTCTTCATCATCATGCACCCATTTCCTTACGAGCAATCCACAGTTTTTTATGATCTAAGTAATCATAGGCTTTGCTCTAATCTGTAAAGCACAGGCTGATTTTCTTTTAACCAGTCTTTGGCGTGCTCCTTTAGCCAATGTATAGTTGCTGTATGATCCCTAATGCCTCTTCCTTTCCTGAACCTAGCTTGGACATCTGGCATTTCTTGCTCCATAGATGGTAAAAGTCTTTATTGTAGAATTTTGGATTCAGCGGTTACTGCAATCCCTGGTGTCCCTTTCTTGGGGACTGGAATACACACTGAGTGTTTCCAGTCTGTGGAGCATTCTTTTTGTTTACCATGTTTGTTCACAGATTTCCATTAGAACTAGAGTAGATTCTGTCTCTGTATATTAAAGTAGCTCTATTAGCATGCCATCCGTTCCTGGTGATCAATTTCTACCACATGCTCTAAGTGCAGCTTTCACTTCATTTTCTAAAATTGGTGGTTCATCTTCACATCGTTCTTACTCCAATGAATTTGTCAACCTTCATTCTCTTTTAGATATTTCTTCCATGCATTGTTTCTATCATCTTTTTGTTTCTACTTGGTCATGCAAAGTGTTCCCCTCCTGGTTGTAGAGCATCTCCATTCTTGGTTTAATTTTTCCTTTGATTTCTTGGATCTTGTGGAAGAGGTCTCTAGTCTTTTCTTTTTTGTAAAAAGCCGCAAAGTTTTCAAATTATGTTGCATGTTTTTCAAGATAAAAGCACCTCAATTGCTCTGTGCAACCAAACCAATCTGATGCCTAAAAAATAATCTAGTAATTAGAAGCACCTGTCATCTATATAGGCACAATTTTGTATGGCCCAATGTAGCATCATAGTTATACATGTGGAACTATATAACAGCTGGATATTCACTGACATCCAGATTTACAGTAGAGTCGCCGCAACCCAGCTAGTTTGTGCCTGGTGACAGCAGTGAGGGACCTGAGAAGTGTCTGGTGCAAAACGATTACATCCGCCTCCGAGGTCCACTGGAGTCCTCTGGAGGTTTAAATGAATGATGTAATCGTTTCACATCTGGCTGTGGAGACATAGCCAGAACTTCTCCAATCAATCCCCCTTCCCCTCTTACCAGGCACTGCTGCTGTGAGGGTGTGTGTGTGTGTGTGTGTGTGCTACAGCTAATCAGCTGTAGGTCTTGTGGGCCTTTTTTGGTGTGGAGAGAGAAAGGGAATACCAACCTCTGCAATGACTGCCCCTCCCCCCAAAAAAAACCATACATAGGTATAAGATTGACTTACACCTGCATGTGCCACTAAGAGAATGCCAGCCACTGTGGGCTATATAGGTTCAGTTGTGGAATTTTTTAAATTGTGTATATTATCTACCTTCACAAGAAGGCATGAATTAGGTTAACTGTAAAGATTCATGCTAGACTTCCATGGTTTGTCAGAAATGGAAAAACCACTGGAGGCAACTGTCCATTTCCTTGAGTGGCATTGCACTAGCCAATGTCCTACCTTCTCTTTCTCCCTGCAGTCCTTTGTACCACCTGAACATTTGCTACACGGGGTTTCCAAGACTTCTAGGTCAGCCTTTGAGGACATCTGAGTATGGGGGGCTTCAGAAAAGGAAAGGAAAATCCCTCCTCTTAGTTCCACTGCTAGTAGTGGCTGTCCTTTCCCCCCCTTCTTTGCATAGAATAAAATAAAAATACTTACAACTGAAGTATTCAAACTTGACATAACAGGGCTGCGCACAGGCAAGCACTTGTTGGATTGCTGCTTGCAAGCAGACATCAGTAAGAGCACTTCATCTGGGTCGGTGGCAACCTTCACATCAGAGAGTCCTTTCGCCCAAGCAGAGGAACCCACAAGCCACAGGAATGAAAACACCACTGTCACAATGAAGTCCTGCAAAGACCAGATCAAACACTTGTCGGTTTATGTCCACTATATACTGAGAACAATAGTGCTACAGAATAGAATGTCTGGTAGAGAAGGATGGAGGCAAGTAGATCCCATCCCCAAAGGCCAAAAGGACACAAATAGAGTCTCCCACATGATGGTACCATTTCAGAAGTCATGTGGGAAAACACTTGTTTGAAAGCAATCAAAAACATTAGCCTAGGTTTTCTTGGTTAGTTCTGGGCCATTTCCACCCTACACTTTTATAGTGCTATTATTCCACTTTCAGCATCCTATGGAATTCTGGGGTTTTTAGTTTACTGAGGCTAAAGAGCTCTCTGGCTGAGAAATCTAAATGCCCCTCCCTAAATTGCAAACCCTAGGATTATTCCATAGCATGTTGAAGGTAGAATAACAGCATTGTAACAGTGTAATGTGGAAATGGCCCTAGTCACAGTAGACCCACTGAACTAACTGTTGAATGGTGAGTCAACACATAGTGTAAATCCCATAGACTCAATTGGTCTACTCTAAGAACAACTAGCAGTAGGATTTAAGATAATAGCTCCCTGTAAAATGAAAACTGTATACATGTCAGGCACTGATAGGTAAATGTTTTACATGCAGAAGTAGCTCAGTCTCTTAAGTGGTTGCTTGGGTGTGCCATGCTTGGGGAAATCTGTTTTTAGCTTAAGAAGACTGAGAGAATCTCCCCACTGTTGCACTCTTCTCCAGAAAGCATTTCATAATCCAAAAGTCTGCCCACAGGTCCACATAGCCAGGCTATCCTGGTTCATGAATGGGTGCAGCAGTTGAAACAGCCAAACTGGTAAAGAAGAACTCTTATTCACTTAGGCCACCAGAAGGGACTATGATTAATCCAGGACCACCTCTGGACTGCACATCTGCTCTTTCAGAAGGAGTGCAACCTTCTATCCAGGACAAGCAATAGGCCTATTTCCTCAGGAACCACTTACATACACCACCTCTGGCTACATACTTACAGGCTCAGTTTACTGGCTTGTGTCTAGTTCACCACTGCATCCAAGTGAGTCTTATGTGGCACGATGAGATTCAGATGTTAAGGAGAAACAAAGCTATTTGCCATCAACATCTTGGTGACGTCTGGCTTCACATCTCTGAATAGTCAATTTTAATGACTTCATAGAGTTATTAAAAGGTTATGAAGAATGAATTATTTTATTTATTTATTTATTTCTATGTTATATTTCTATGCCGCCTTTTCTCCCAGAATGGGACCCAACACAGATTCCAAAAATAAGTTAAAAACATTAAAAACATTTTAAACAATTGGAAACATTAAAAACCTATACAATTATAAAGATCTATACAGGAATGTGCAATTTTAAAAACAGGTTAATAAATAAATAAAAAGCTCCCCAGGTCACAGAAAAGCCTGCTTAAAGTGAAATGCTTTTGTCTGCTGGAAAAGAATCATGCATGCCAGGCATACCAAGAAACCAAGAAATATACTACTTAGTTTTAATTTCTAGATGCTCCTGCAGATAGGATTGGAACTTCTGCAATATGGAGCCTGTGGCCCCCATCCTATAGACATACTCCAGAAGAATCCTGAGGCCAATGGTATCACAAAAGGCATGCAGAGACTGTAAAGCAACAAGGTCACAGTCCCCTTGTTCTTCTTTCCATCAGGGCAACCAAGGCTGATTCAATCTCAAAGTCAGACCTAAACCTATATTGAAATGGATCCAAATAATCCCTGTCCTCTAAGAATGCTTGTTGTTGCTTATCTAGTATCATCTGCAACACCTTCCCTCGAAATTGATATTTCCAGCCATATGGTAGTGTCAGGGTCGGCAGGATTTGGCTCCTCTGAGCATGAGTAGAGTGCAATCTGTGAAGCAAGGCTTTGCCACAGCAAAGGGTCCCAGTGAAGCAGAAAAAATTCCAGAGGCTCATTAAGTAGGACTTAGAGGCTGAATTTATTGCCCCACTCTAAGATAAGGCTTAGCAAAAACATACCAGCATTCCATCAATCAGACAAATAGGAATAACAAGATAATGGAGAGATATCAGGCAGCATCTCCCCTTACAAACAGCATCCTGCCAATAGCATGGCAGGTCCAGCTAGGGTGTCTAACTGGCAGCTGGTCAAGGCAAACACCAGCCTTTGTATGCTACCTTGTCACCCTGAAACAAGTGGGGTGACCCAATCAGTGCTCTGGCATGTGGCCTTCTCTGATACCCAAGACATAGCCATAACATTCCTGCTGGCCTTGCACCTGGCTGTCTGGCCACATCGCCTCTTCCCTCTGCTGTCCACTCAGAGGAAACCTTGCCTGCCCGGCAACAACCTTGACAGGTAGTTGTTGAAAAGTGTCCAGACTGGGTTTCTTCAGAATTGCATTGCTGCTTTTTTAATGGTAGCAGACATCACCCGCTTCCCTTTGCAAAGATGCACAAACCACAATCAGGGCCCTCCAAGTCACACCTCCTGTTCTAATCATGCAGAAATGATATTGTTCTGTGATACCTGACTGGTCACATTGTTTCAAGGATCACATCCAGACCATCAGGCTGAAGAAATGGAAACTAATCTCTTAATATTGGGCTACCTGTGGCACTTGATACCCCAGTTTGAGAAAGCTATAAGTGGCATGTAGTTTATTTTGGATTTGTCCTCGGATTCCTTGAGAAAGGAGTTGTAGCGTACTTCAAAGGGGTCAGAGTCCCATCTATCACTGCTGGTGTCAGTAACCTTCTGACCATCCTACCAACTTCCCCTGGACAGCTAATTAAGGAAGGAGAGAGGCATCAGTGACCTCAAACTTATCATTATCCCCTAGCCGGCTTTGCTTTCCAGGGCTGATGTGAGAATAAGAATTGAACACCATGAAGGAAAGCTGGTGGGGCATTAAATAAATAAATAGGCTTCCATTAACACACCTTCTGATTATTTGTGTTGTTTTCCCCCTGAGACTATACAGAACATAAGTCTAAGCTATGCAGACTGTGATAACTCATATAATTATTTTCACAGATTGTAGGTAATGAAAATGTCACCACTATAATGTTCGCATGGCTTACTGCTGTTGTTTATTTTCTGCTTATGAACCAGAAATACATTACTGAAAACAAAGGAGTAGGCAGTGGCACCTCTATTAATCAGAATTATCTTTCCTGAAGATAATGGAGTTGCAAGAGTGTCAGATTGCTCAGGCTATTAGCCTGAGATTAGATATAGCCCATGATATGAAAATATCTTTTTTGCATGTTGTGGAGGATTCGATACCCATCGTCATCCAGGCTACCTATATAAAAGAAGTTGCCTGTTGAGTTCCTGAATACACTTCTATCTACATAGCCCACTTAAAATACAGTACACTAAGGAAGACAGCTTCAGGGCTTGTACCGATGGAGGCTTTATACACTCTTTCCCTTTTCTTAAAATATTGTAGTTGGCGAAATCAGTATATATCTGTACCAGCTTATTTCAGTCAAAAAGGTATAGAATACCACAAATTCTCTGTGACCTCCTATCAGAGGAAACCGTATCCAGCCAAATGGTTCATTCTTGGAACTTCTCACTAAGTTCCTATCAATAAAAGTGGTAACAGCATAACAATAACAATATAATAGGACGTGTTTTGGTAAAGTGGCCGTGATCCTGTTGGCTAATGTGACTAGGAGGTGTCATGGGCACGGGACAGTTCTGTGGCAGAAGCAAAATGGCTATATGTGCCATGGTAATGGGGGTGTTACTGGGCCATAAACTCTCACTCCATTATATTGTTTAACTGGCAAATATTAGTTGGCACAAAATATAAATTATATCCTGTTATGACTGAGAAGTCTGCTGGCAAAGAGGAACTAGCTGCACACATGTGTTGCAAAACTAGGTCAGATTGGGACATCAGGGCATGACTAGGTCAAAGTCAGGGAAACTCTGGAGATAATAAACTTGCAGATGTCCCTCAGTGACTCAACCTTAAGAAACAATAGCTTTCATGGAATGACTGATTGTCTTCGGCCCTCTCCCTTTGTCCACAGAAACTTTCTTTTTGTCTTCTCACCTGTCCCATCATTAGGGAGCTATCATGATTCCCACCAGTCCTTTGTCACCTAACACTAAGGCCATCAGCTCATTCTGGACCCCATTGTCTACTCTGTGACCTCAGTATCTAGAGAGCCATTACCAACTCCTACCCTCAGTGCGGAAAAAGAGTATATAAACCTTGACTCTGAGCCAGATAGCTCATAGTCCTCTAGACACAGTCTATCATTCTGCTGCTCTGATTCCTCTTGTGGTACTACCTTCAGACTCTTAGTCTGGGCCACATCACTTCATCTCTTCTCTTTGGATAGGTAAATATCACTCACTTCATTCTAGCTCCTTGCTATCCAATTTTCCCTCTCTTTACTTCAGCTAGCCTTGAGTGATTGTGAGACTGCTTGGATCTTGTATGCATGTGATTGCTAGTTCCCCCAATAAAACAAACATTTGTTGAACCTCTGGCTGGTGTTCCTGCATTTGTACCAGTATAAACAGGTGTAAAAGATCCTGCAAGGTTATGCCCCTCTCACAGCCTTTTCCTTTGAGCAAATATTCCCTGCTGTTTCAAAGAGGCACTGGCATCACAGGTGGACCCCTGAGTCACCCACGTTTTGGGGTAAGAGGGGATGGGGGGGAATGGCTGCATAAAATGTTATCCTTCCCCAGAAAGAAAGCGACTCTGATGGCCCCCAAGGTGCTTGGAGCTGGCAGTTTTCTCTGCTATCCCTTAACCACTGCATGCTATTCCAAAAAGTGCTTAATAATCCAAAAGGGACATTATATCACCAAGCAAAGTTTGGCCAATGGATATAGGTACATCCATCCCAAGATGCTTGATACCTGAGATAGAACAGGAAACAGTACTCAGGCACCACAAATGATGGTATGTAGCATCTAAGACTCACTGTCTTTTGGAGGGGGATCTGAGACAGAAGATTCCACAAGCACTGCATGCATAAACAAAAAACCTAATAAATCAAACAACAATTGGCTGTCTTTTCATGTCACCAGGAGCAGCAGTCTGGGGCATCTGCCACATTCTGGCTAGTGGTAGGGCCAGCCCTCCAATGTGAGAAGAAAAGAGCCTTCTGCAGCTGTATAACTGTGTGTATGTGTGTGTGTGGTCACAGCTGAAAGCTTCTTTCCACTTTCTAGAGAGGGCATAACATCTGTGAAAATACTGGAAAATCTGCATCTCTATCACCATTCAACAACTAGTTTAGTGGATCTGCTGCAACTATCAGAGGTATGGTGGTATGGTGGTAAATTCTGAAGTAGAGGTCATCATCCTAACTGTCCCAATAGTTGTACCCCCAAGGAAAATCCAAAAAGGTGGCTTTGAGTGGGCAAGCTGCAGTGAACAATTTTTTCAGTGATTTTCATCCCTAGTATGAGCCAGTCTTTTGTTAAGTTTAATGTGGCTTGCTCACTCAAAACATGGCCATTTCCGCGCTGGACTGTCATAGCACTATTGTTCCACTTTCAACATCCTATGGAATCCTGGGGTTTGCAGTTTAGGGAGGGGCCAGCCAGCGTTATGACAGTCCAGTGCGGAAACAGTCCAAGACATGCCAGAATACTTTTGAATTGCAACGTGAGTAGCTCATAACAATACATTCTTGCTAGGGAAATCAATATCCCCTCCTGCTACTGTGGAGATTAAGACTCTGCTAATCCAAAAAGTGCAAGTGGTGGCAGATGACACTATAGTTTCTTCCCATCAAAAAGTCTTGGGGCTTCAACCTTGAGAGCTCTGGTTCCATTATACTACTGATCTCTAGTAAAATGCTGCCCCATCTTATCATTGGGTCTCAATGGTGACTACAATATCCAAGCTCCAACTTGACTGTGAAACTATGGTAGAAATGCAAGTCCTTGTTTACTCCATTCTTGCATGCAAGAATGAATAATTACCATAGTTTTCTTTTTGGTGTGGGAATAAAATTAATACTCCTGCACAGTATTCTCCTTGTATTTGAGCATCCCAAAGTGTTCTGGAGAACCTTTCTGCACAGAAAAACACATGGAGAAGGAAGTTGTGTGCACAAAAACATGTTTGCTACACAGAAAACCCTGTTTCCTATGCAGGAAACACATTTTCTCCTTAGAATTTTTTTCCTCCAAAACAGCCATTTTTTTATGCAGGGAAACCTTCCTGAATGCCTTGGGATAGATAGATGAATACTGGAAAAAACTGTATGAAACCCTCACTGTTCTATTATTTTTTTCTGACAGTTTCCCAATGAGAAATGAATAAGAGAGAACATTGTTTACATCCATAACCTACAGTGGCATAGGAGGAGGTATTGGTGGAGACAGAGGCAGTGCTGTGACTTGAGCACAAGTGGGGCGGGGGTACACAGGTATTGCAATGATGGAGGGGCACGCTGGCTCCCAAGCTGCTCAAGAGCTGGCTAGGACAGCTTTATCTCCTGATAAGGAAAACTTTTTGCTGCTGCTGCTGTCTCCCCAACACTGTTATGCCATATATACACACACACACACACACACATATACACATACATACATACATATATATATATATATATATAGTATCGGTGGCTCTTTGTGTCAACAACAGGATCCCAGCCACTATCTTATTTTATTGTAAATGTTTGCAAACTGCTGTTTTTCTGCTCAGAACAGACATCAAAAGAAGCTGATAAAGAGACTGCAATACATATGAAGTAGTCAATGCAATGAATGTAACCATTACCATAAAAATGACACCACCAGAAAAGAATCAAGACTGACCCAGCAAAATAATAGAAATGGAAGTGAGGAATAATTTTCTACTCTGCTCATGAAACCTTCTTGAACAATAAGAAAGAGCATTTTATATGAGCATTGGGGAGGCAAGGAGAGGGTCAATAAAACTCCCTAGATCCCAGTTCAAAAGTTTTGATAGAATGCCCCTGTCCCAATGCTTACTCACTTCATCTCTGAAGGTGTGTGTGTCTATTTGTTTGTGTCCCACTTTACAGTGAGTAGTCCTCTCTGGAAGGTATCTTCTCTTTGAAGAGCTAGCTCTTCACTCATTCAGATTTGGCATAACCATGAGAGGGAAAACCAGCTAAGTCCTTGTAGTTGCCCATCAGCAGTGAGTACCTCAGCCATCACACAGGTCATGCGGTCAAAGCCTTCCTCATTATGGTGAGAATTACTGTTTTTCTACAACATGTTCATGCTGAATTATTTAAGGAAAATACACTTTTTTTTTCATTGCAGAAATATCAAATCCAGTTTATATGGTTTTATAAAAATTGCCACATGCATGACAAGAAACATCGATTTGCAATGAAAATATAGTTTGATTTAAACTCTCAGCACAAAAAAATCCCCAAACACACCATTTATCTTTCCATGAATAATTTACACAATGTGGTCATCAATACTTCTCGCAGTGCTTTTCTTTTTTAATTACCGAAAAGTTATAAAGGATTCTTTTTTGTTACTCTGGGGAAATTTAAATGTTGTAGATCCCAGTGTTCATATTACATCTTATATTAAATCAGTCTCAAGGTGCATTTATAGGCTGTTTGTTTTATACTGAGAATAGTTCATCCAATTAGTATGCCAAAATTTCGTGTTGTAATTAATAAGTGCGCCTCCTTCTCTCTTGACTTCTTCTTAAAATTGGCAAAACTTCTGAAAGGGGCATTGAAATGTGCATCAGCCACTGGATGTTTTTAATTTTTTTTCATGCAGCAGGCCCCACTTGCCACATTGAAGCATACAGTTAGAGTGATGGGAGCAGGATTCAAGACTTTGCTTTGAGCAGCTACTGCCTAAGGTTTACATCCTGTTTTTAGTTCTAATTTGAGTTAACCCACTGAATCAATGGTAATTTGGTATGTCAGCACTTGTGTAAGAGTATCTCCATTAATTTAATGTGTGTACTGTGTTTTGGACTAACAATGGAGTTTTGGCTTAAGCCTTTAACTCCAAATTACGTAAGAAGAAGCTAGCCAGATCTAAGAAACCAGCAGTATCAGAAATGCTAGATATCAGTGCTTAGAAAAACTGTTGTTTCAGACTATACAACTATGAGCATAGCCAGTGCCTGTGTGGGTTAGGGGAATCCTGGAAGTTGCAGTCCAAAGAAGTAACTTTTTTGAACTATGCCAGAAAACTAAGCCCCTTGCATCATGATCAAGCCTAAACATCTCTTCAAAGTGTTTTCTCTTTGGAGAACTGTCTACTCCAAATTTCATTCAAACCTGATACAAACCCAAAGAGTGCTCACCAATTGTTCTCTTTCATCCTGGAGAGGAATAACTAATGGGGTGTCACAGGGTTCCGTCCTGGGCCTAGTTTTATTGAACAAATTTATGAATGACTTGGATGATCAAACAGAGGGCATGGCTTATCAAGCTTGCAGATGACACCCAATGAGGCAGGTAGACAATACCACAGAGAACAGAATCAGATCTCTTTAAGAGATAGGAGAGCTGGGCTAAAACTGAGGTCATTCCCACCCTACACTGTTATAGTGCTGTTATTCCACTTTCAACATCCTGTGTAATCCTGGGGTTTGAAGTTTAGGGAGGGGCTTTTAGAATTCTTAGCCAGAGAGCTCTTTGGCCTCAATAAACTGCAAACAGAATTCCATAGGATGTTGAAAGTGGAGTAATAGCACTATAACAGTGTAGGGCAGAAATGTGTGTTATTATTTATAAATCATATATTTTTAAAAATATAAATGAAAGGTTTTCATGCAATATGTTGTGTCACCAACATGAAAAGACCAAAAAGCTCTGGAATACAGGGTAAGTAGAGAGACAAAATGTTTCTTCCTGTCCTCCTTTCTTAATAGATCCTCTCCTCTCCTCTCCTCTCCTCTCCTCTCCTCTTTCCTTCCTTCCTTTCTTTCTTTCTTTCTTTCTTTCTTTCTTTCTTTCTTTCTTTCTTTCTTTCTTTCTTTCTTTCCTCTTCTCTTTTCTTCTCTTTTCCTTTTTTTCTTTTTCTTCCCTAGGTTACCAATTCCTTTCCTTTTTATATTTTCTTATATTTTCTTTTCTTTGACTCTTTTTCAGATAATTCTTTCTCTCTTTTTTTCTTTTCTCTCTTTCTTTATTGTATATCTCTTCTCTTGCTGAATTCTTATTCCTTTTGTTTGTTGGTGGTGGAGCTATGTGTATGTTTATGTGTAAGTGTATGATAATATATATTTTATGTGGAAATCAATAATTTAGAAAAAAATCCTTTCTAGGCAAGAAATTTGATATTTCAATGCTCTCTGTAGTGCATTTCACACTATTGATATTTAGAATATATATATGTGTGTGTTTGTGTGTGTATCTATATATGCTAGGAACAGTATCTATAATCTTAGCTACAAGCCTTAATCATACGCTGAAGGACAAACTATTTTGATGAAAAAAAAGTCCCCATTCATCCCTTTTGTGTTTTTCATTGCTGTATTCAGCAGGGTTTTCTGAGAACTATAACTCCTTGTATGGAAGAAGAACTTATATATCATTTATTACATATCATATAGATACAGGTATTTTATCTGTCTATCTCCTCTCTATAAATCCCAACACAACAATTGGAATTATAGTGACCAAAGAGAATATTCAAAGAGAAAAGCTAAATCAACAAATCAATACATAAAGCTATCAGATTTGGTGAAAGACACACTTACAATCAAAGGTCCCCTGTTGTTTTCACGGTATTTGTTCTGGAAGAAAATGTAAACCACTGTGGCTGCCAAGGAGTAGAGGAAAGCAAAGACTGCAATAGTGACAAAGAATTCCGCAGAAGAAGAAAAGTCGCCTATTAGTGAGAGCTTTTCTCGTTTGCCTTCGCAGGTGGGAGCATCAAAATTCACCTGGTACAACCTAAAATTAAGAATTACAGGAAAGTGAGTTGAATCAGAAAAAGAGGTTAGCTACATGTGAGTGACAAAGCATCTCTACAAAGCATCCAGGTTGCTTCTCATTTTAATGTTGACATAATTTGCCCCTTGGACTGACTATATAAATGTGCTCCATCAAGTTCTATCCTAGAGTTCAGTGAATGAACTGATGGGTCTTAGCTACTATTTTTTTTTGCCCAAAGGAGTGAATAATTTGGAAGCTTACAGCCAGTAAACAGAGCTGCATGGAGTGAATTGCATTTCCACGATACAACAGAATCAAAGGCAACTTCCAAGTGTTGACCATCTTTGAAAAGGGAGATAGGATTGCACATCTTCTTACTTCTCAAACTGAATGCAGCATTGCAACTATGTTCATCCGGAGGTCATAAATACCATGTTCCTCCTGCCTCTTTGGAGTGTCTGGAACAAAAAGGTTACCAGACAGCATTGAGGCCACCAGCACTGAGGTTGGATTGGTCTGTCTGAGGCAATTTTCTGCAAATTTGAAGTAGAAACAGATTATTTATTTAATTCAGAGGCAGCACCCTTCTAAACACTTATGGCTCAAAAAGAAGACAGCAGCAGCTATTTCTGCTGTAACCACTTGCAGGCAATGAAAGTTTTTTGCTCTTTTATATCTCTCACACATACACACAAAAATGGAACTTGAGATGATGTAACCCTAGTAAGCATGTTTTTGGAGAATTCTTGAGAAAAGCTTCTTTTAAAAGAGAGAGGACAAAAAGCTCTTTTTTCACAGAGTATTTGGCTCTGGTTTGTATTGACACTTTGCCTCAACTCTGCAGCCTTTGTGCCTTCTTGAAGGAACCTAGGAATGGTTAGAGTGCCCCAAAATTGCCTTCTGTGATAAGTACACAAGGTAAGGAATGAAGAACTGTGATTTGCAGGCAGAACTTCCATGAAGCCCAGGCTCAAGGACACAAAGAAGAGGTATCCTGCAACCTCACTACCAGACACTACAGAGATTGGAAAGAAATTGGGAAGCAGACTTCCTGGAGCAACTCTTCCTTACCCAAACACCCAGTGATCGAGCTTGGAGTGTGTGGAGGGGAGGAGGGAGGGGAGGGGCTACAACACGAGGGGCGTGGCCACTATGCATGGGGGTGTGGCTGTGGTACACAAGGGCATGGCCAGGGCACGCAGGGGCATGGCTATGGGCCGGGGCGCACCAAAAACACTGCTGCCCCAGGCGAATCACCCCCTACATAACTGCAAAGACCTTATCTTACCTTACCCAAAGACCCACACATATAATTTGGATTAAGGATACTATTTAGAAAGTCCTCAAACCACCCCCTATTTCAGATTATGTATTAATATTCCTCAAAAGCAACCGTGAGTGTATCTATTACATTGTTACCAAGACTTCTCTCAGGGAATTATAGCATTGCAGTTCAGAGGAGATCACTAGACAAACTTTCTAGTTCCTCATCAACAAATCCCAGGATTCCATGGGCTGGCGCAATGACAGGTAAAGTGGAATTAAACTGCTATAGTTCTGTAAAGCAGATACACTTTACAGTTTTAGTTATTATGATGTATAAATTTCAGCCACAACAAAAGTTCTTTAAAAAACACTTTTTAGCAAATTTAATTTTAAATATGCCCAAGAAACATGAATTTTGCTTTGCCCTACTGATTTCTTTTTGATATTTCCCTCCCCACTGAAGCCTGAAAAATGCTGCCTTTGCCATGATAAAATGATAAAAAAGGAAACTGCTCACTTGAATTGGTTTAATATTTATACAGAAGTACATCACTTTTACAATACACTAAAAGTACTACATACACTTCTTGTACACATTGATTATTATAGTATTTGTCCTTGTAAACCACCTTGAGAGTCTGGTGGCTGACAAGGGGCATTAAAGCATAAGAAATACAATAAATAATATAAAAAAAATGATAAAGAGATCAACAGGCGAAATGAAAGGGCAGAATCAAGCTTAGCAGATGCAAAAATGTAATAATATTGATAGTAGTAGTAATAATTCTTCAAGCAAAATCTATCTCTAAAGGCTTATTGGCTTTGTTGAAATTATTAAAAGCTCCAGGAATCAAAGAGTACACAAATGAAGGGTATGAGAAAGAGACACATGAGTAAAAGTCAAAGGTTTGACAACTGGAATTACTAACAAGGATTAAACTCTGGCAGCCCAGAAGCATCTGGGAGACATTCTTTTAACAACTGTGTGGATCTGAAGATCAGAGGTAACTCTGAATATATAATTTTCAGCCAACACAAATGACTGGTATCTAACTGTAGTGGGCTGTCAGGGAGTGCCGTGCCTCTGCCAAGGTCAATTCACCCTTCGGTTTCTGTCAGGACCTCAATAGGGCTCCCAGCCATCTCACTGCTGGCTAGAGCAGTTCAGCAGTGCTCAGGATTTACAGTCAGTTTTCCAACAACAAAAGAAGTGCAGAAGCCAGCAGGCTAGAGCAGAGAAGCTCCAGTGGCTAAAAGCCACAGCTGCAAATGAGGAGGATATCATACTGGCTCTTCGTATAATACCCTCCAACATTTCATAGATGAAGCTGGGGAAGTATGATAATAAGGACAGAGCAGGTCAGGAGTGGTAGCAGTGGAATTAGGTCTTCCTACCTTCCGTCATTTCACAGATGAAAACTAGGGTAACAAGCAACATCAGAATGTGGTCAAGGTGGCAAAAGTTATTAATGAAAAGGGGACAAACAAGATGGGAGAGGCTGCAACAGTTTGCTTTTGCCTGAACCTGTTGGGAAGGGCAAGATTCCCCATTCTCTTATTCTCTCCCCCTTGCTGAGTTAATTGAGTGTAAACTACTTTTGCACTTTGAAATCAGCTTGCACCAATGGCAGTAACCCAAGGATAAAGAAGGACAATGGGAAGAGGAGACAGAAAACTGGGGCATCCTAAGGGCTTTAGTCTGGGTGTAGGCCAGAAGACCCAGCAGTTCAGAGTGCTGTAGCACTGCTTTTGGATTGACTATTTCTGTGTGGAAGTCAAGATGGCTCTTAATAAAGGGACTAGAATATATTCTCCCTTCCAGCATGTTTCTTGCTGCATACTTTATTCACTCTAACTGTCCTGATTTGGCAGGGACAGTCCCAATTAATCCTCTGTCATCCTACTTTTTCAGCTACTTAAAATGTTCCAGTTTCTTTCCCTTCCCCTTACTTTCCCCCCTTTCCCTCAGCTTACTTTGCTGCAAACTCAGTTCAAAGCATAAAACTTGGTTGCACTCCTTAAACTCAGCATGGGGGAAAGGAGTGGAGGGGCAGAATTTTGCCCTTCTCGGTAGGCTCTAAAAAAGGACCTTCTCCTAGCTTGTGTGTGCTTTTCCGCATTAATCACTTTTGCTATCTTGACCACACTCTGAGCTTGCTTGGCCACATGTGTCTCAGTTTTCATCTATGAAATGTTGGAGGGTATTATATGAAGAGCCAGTGTGATGTCATGGTTTGAACATTGGTCTATGACCCTTGAGACCAGGATTTGATTCCCTGCTCAGCCATGGAAACCCACTGGAATACCCTGGGCACATTACACACTCTCAGCCCCGGAAAACCCTGTGATAGTTTCCCCTTAGGGTTGCCACAAGTCAAGAATGACTTGAAGGAACAGAACAATGACAATATTGTGATCTTCTACAGACAAACTCCCTCTTTACTTTCTTACATCTCCCTCCCGCCCAAATGGACAAAAATATTTGAGGAGAAGGATGAATTTTTAAGAATGATAGGAATGCTTCTGAACACAATCAGTTTTCTTACTGGTCTTTAAGGTTTTCTATCTCAGTTATGGAAATACTCTTCATCAGAGTTTATTGTCTTCTCATTGAAGAGGAAATCTCTCTTAGCATCTGTCTTTGCAGTTTTGCAAAGAATAGAGAAAAAGGACTGTTTCTAAAGCTGCCAAATTTACTGAGGGTGCTTGAAACAGTACATGGACTAGGATATAGAAGAAAAACTGTAACTGGCAAGCAGCAACATAGCCGCTTCTTATTTAAATCCCATGCACTTCAGTGGGATCTGGATCCCTTAATCTACAGAGCATTCTTTGAACCAGGGCCAGATTATTCCTTTATAAACCAACCACACTGATCCCAAAACACTCATATCTTTGCTGTTTCTCCTTGCAATAAGGTTTGCGTTATAAATTACAGCCAAGCAGAAAAAGGGATAAGTTTAGACCCATGACTGGGGGAGGGGGAGAAATTTGTGAATATTCTTCCTGTCATTTCTTGTTTGCATATCCACCAACATTTCACAGATGAAAACTGGGACACATGTGGGCAAGCAACACAACAACATGATGGCAAAACTTATTAATGAGGAAGAACACACTGGCTGGGAGAGGCTGCAGGAGTTTGCTTTTGCCTGAGCCTACTGGGAAGGTCAAGATTCTGCCGCCTCTCCCACTGCCTTTGAGGCTCCTCCCGAAACTGCAAACCCCAGGATTCCATAGGATGTTGAAAGTGGAATCATAGCGCTATAACAGCCTAGTGCGGAAATGGCTATAGAGTTTTCTGTGTGACACACCCAAGGGTAGCCAGTGGGTTTCCATGGTCAAGTAGGGAATCAAAACCTGGTCTTCAGGGTCATAGTACAGAGCTCAAACCACTACACCAGGTTGGCTAGTTAACTTGATGAATTTCAAATCTAGTTAATTAAAAGAATTGACAGAAAAACATTCCATTTTCTTAAATGCCCTATCACTGCAAAAGAAATTGAGGATACAATAAAAAAAATTAAGACAGGTAAAGCACTAGGATTACATAAATTTCCCAGAGAATTTCTACCTCTGCTCAGTTGGAATTGAATAAGGAAAGATGCTTAACTTTCAGTGTTTGAAATCTAGGGTTAAATAAGGATAAGGAACATTTAAATAAAACAATTATTAAAAGCAGCACAAGCTGCGGTTGCGTATGGGTGGAAAAAGAAGAAAGGCCCTTTCCGCACTTTACCGTCTTCTGGTGCTGGGGTGTGGGGATTGTGTGAGCAGCCTCTGGCAAGAGGCTGTCGTGTCTGGGGTCCTTTGGCTCCACACAAGCTGCCTGCTCTCACGAGAGCCCCATCTCTTCCTTCCACAGTGCAGCCTGGGAGTTTCCCAGGCTGTGCTGGGGCAGGAAGTGTGACTGGCGCGTGCTCCGGAGGCTCCACACGCCAGGTAAGTGTGTGCTGTGCCCAGGAGCAATGCGCAATTGCACACCATTTTCAGCTTCTAGCCGAAAATGAAAAGGTGCACGATCGGTGCCTGCTGGCCCCTGGAGCATCACACGATTGTGAGTGCGTCGTGCAGATCGCTCCTCACAATTGCACGGCATTCCAGGCCCTCTTTCGCATGGAAAGTGCCGTGCGAAAAGGACCAAAGATAGGACCATAGCAAACAGAAGTATATATATATCAGAATATATAGTGTATATATATATCAGAAATATATATATGTATGTATGTATGTATGTATGTATGTATGTATATAGTGGAATTAGAGGGATTTATATGGGGCAATTGAAGGAAGAAGTTTGACTCAGAAATTGGAGAAGATTGATTGAGAATGTAAGCGGGGGGTACAAGGAAATGAATAAGATAGTTAAAGTGATATCCCACATGAAAGGTAAAGGAAATCTATAATTAATAATTAGACTATTCCTGGGGGAGGGGAACAGATAGTATTAATTTTGATATATATATATATCTATATCTATCTATCTATCTATCTATCTATCTATCTATCTATCTATCTATCTATCTATCTATATGAGGATTTCTAGGTAAATTTTATGACATGATTATATTATGGAATGTATTCCTAGATGTGTAAAAATTGTTGTAATACTATTGTAACAGTTTTAATTAGATGAAATAAAATCTCTCTCTCTCTCTCTCTCTCTCTCTCCATACAAAAATACACAAGTCAATAAATAACCACAGCCCCTGCCCCCCCCAAAAGAAACCCTCTGTTCAGCCTATCCATTCCACTGGACCTAGCTGCCAGGCAGCTATGACTTGCTCTGGATCTGTCAGAACCAGCCCC
The DNA here is from genome assembly GCA_948472985.1 of Iguana delicatissima. Lineage (NCBI taxonomy): Eukaryota > Metazoa > Chordata > Lepidosauria > Squamata > Iguanidae > Iguana > Iguana delicatissima. Next base: position 561,941 of record CAOKZL010000108.1, read on the forward strand.
TGTTAGCTTATTCATTTATACTGTTAGCTTATTCATTTATACAGGCTCCATCTTGGATCCACGGCAGAGCCCGTACAAAGAGAAAGGTGGTATATAAAATAAATAAATAATACTAAATAATTGTTAAAAAAAAGGATTGAAAAGTGCATTTAGTATAAGGTCAGCCAAAGACACTTTGCTGACCAATTCCAAGGAAAGGAGGAAACATCCATACACCTCCTCAAAGGGCAGCTCAGTGGAGTGTATGGTATACACAGTTGTGTCTTCCTGAAAAGGAAAACTGGCAGGGCCCCCAAAATGAATAGTCAATGAGTTGCCACCCATGGCCTCCAGCACCTGCTGCTTGAAGCAATCACCTCATTCTGCCTCACAGCACGGCTGGGCCTGTTTTAGGCCATTTCTGCCACCCAGCCCCTCCCCAAAACTGCAAACCCCAGGATTCCATAGGATGTTGAAAGTGGAATCATAGCGCTATTAACATTCTAGTGTGGAAATGGCCCCAGTGTGAAAGGTAGCTTGACTAATAGACTGGAAACTTAACACAATGGGACTTGCATCTGAATACACATGCATGGGACTGCACTGCACAGCAGTGAAGTATCTTCTGTCTTTGTTCATTGATAATCTTCTAATATGACACCACAGGGCCGGTATATAGCAGGGCTTTCCAAATGGTGTGCCGCAACACATTAGTGCGTCACCTCAAGTGTGTAGGTATGTCACTTAAAATCTTGGAAATGTATGTTATTATTTATAAATCATATATTTGTAAAAAATATATGAAAGGTTTTCATTAGACATGTTGTGTCCCCATACATTTTGTTATTACATTTTATGTATGTGTCTATATCTCTTATAAGGGGTTAGTTTAACCTTCAGTTTGCTAGTAAAACTGAATTACTGTAGCCCTTTTCACACACTGTTTCTAAAGCGAGAGGGCCCCTTGAGCGTCGCGTAAATGGGAGGAGCGGTCTGCATGACGCACTCCCATTTACACAATGCTTAAGGGCCTGACGCGGACTGCGCACACACCTTTTCATTTTTGGCTTAAAGCCGAAAATGGTGCACAGTCACGCAATGCTCCCGGGGCCTGTGTGCACTTACCTGGTGTGCAGTGCATCGGGAGCCGGGCCGGTTGCGCTTCCTGCCTCAGCACTAGCCTGCAATTCCCAGGTTGTGCTGCGGTAGCAAGGGGTGGGACATTCGCGCAGCGCTCGTGCAACCAGGAAGCTGCTGCAGAACTCAAGCAGCAGGGAAGCGGCAGCGTTCCTGCTGCAGCTTTTCACGCGAGACGCCCCACCCAGCTGCACGAACGGTAACGTGCGAAAAGGTGTTGTGTCATGAAATGCTGCATGTCTAAAAAAGTGTGTCACCAACATGAAAAGTTTGGAAAGCTCTGGCATACAGGGATGGTGTGTGAAACTCATGCTCTGTGCTGCTCTGGTCTTCACAAACAGGAAAGCCTTCGAAACCTACGAAGACAGGAGAGAGATTGCAGTTTGGCAGTATTCTTAGCCATGATGAACCATTCTTTACAGTGCCTTCCTCTCTCATTACCACTCTTGGTATGCTGTAGAATCAGGTATATATTCTGTTCTTGGAGAAGGTTTCTCCAACAAACAGTAAAGCTATAGTAGCAAACAAGGTTCTTCCTGACTGGTATACATGAAAATTATCCATGCCTTCAAATAATTAAAAACCTCTCATCATTACAAAAAGAAACATGAATTGCTTGAGATGGGCTGAATACATTTTAAAATACCAAACAGGATACATTTTCTAAATCTACTTTTATTGTTCTCATTTAAAAATATAAATTTTAATTATCAAATCCGATTGCCATCAGATTGACTTAATTCTTTTTAAAGAAATCATTCAACAACTTCCATTCAGACAAAAATTCATTTTGTGTCCTGCCTTTTAGTCTTCCCTTTTAGTCTTCCCATCAGTCTGTTTAGCCATTCATCCACTATTGGTAACTCTGATTTTTTCCAATACTTTGCATACACTAATCTTGCCACTAATAACATATGTTGTATCAGTTTATGTTGCTTCTTATCCACTGTTGTATCTTCCCAAATTCCTAACAGTTATAGTTCAGGCTTTTTAAATAACTGAGACTTTAGAATCTTTTTCATCAATTTTTGTGTCATATGGATACATTCTTTTATCAGATGTGTAATGGATTTTAGGCAAATACAATAAATGAAATGTGTGTGTGTGTGTGTGTGTGTGTGTGGGCTAGCTCAGTGGGCACTGTGTGTGTATGTCCATGGGAGGCATGGTTCAGAGGAAGGCAGAGGGAGGAGGAGAAGAAATAATAATGCTCAGAATTGAAATGGTGATTCTCAGCAGTAAAATGCTCTACACACAGTAGTAAACTTGGACTTTATCTTATGCATGCAGATGCTACCTCTGCAGTCCAAGTACTGCCTCATAATCTTGGTTTGGTTGAGGTGAGTTAGACAAACATTCTTTCTCAGCATCAGGCTTTTCTTTCCATAGACTGCAGGTATACCTGGGCTGTTTCCTATCAGATTGGTCCCAAATGCACTCTCAGCAGCAAATCCCTCCCTCCCTACTATGGTTGTGATACAAGGAAAATTTAAATACGTATCTCATTGTTGTCATCCAAAATAATGGATGTGCAAATGGACAAGGACTGTTGCAACCTCTGAGTTTCATTTGTGTTTGTTTTTGTTTGCTTGTTTGTTTGTTTTTATTTAAAAAAGAGTGAATCTGTTTACCAGCTTGCTCTTGACTATGAAACAATTGTTTCTATCTCCCCTGTAAGTTGGCATAGCTTCATAGGTCAACAGCAAAAATGGTGAACAAAATGCAAAATAAGGAATTTGCTAGGGTCAATGAAGAGCCATGGTAGTGAATGAATGCACATTCAAAGAGCTAGATCTTAACCACATGCACAGATGTACGCAGGAAGTGTACTGCAGCTACTGTAAATGAACTGCAACCAATTTTGGGGTATTGAAGAAGACTTACCCACAGCAGTTAAAACATTCAGAACAAAAGTAAAACTGTTATGTTGAAGAAGTTGAAAACCCACCTAGACCAGTGGTTCTCAACCTGTGGGTCCCCAGATGTTTGTGGACTTCAGCTCCCAGAAGCCCCAGCCACTATGGTCAATGCTCAGGGCTTCTGGGAGCTGAAGTCCACAAACATCTGGGGACCCACAGGTTGAGAACCACTTACCTAGAAGAAGGTGATACGTTACTCGGATTATCCATGAGTTTGGTACAAGCACTGAGTCCCACAGCCTCAGTACTCTTTTTATAAAATTATATTTAACGGAAATCATTCTGACTTACCACTTAACATTCTTATGAGGTTGAATGCAATTTTTTTAAAAAACAAACAATGTGAAATGTTTTGTCCTATAAACACTTACTCCATCATACATAATTTTTAATGAATTGCAATAAAGCATGGATTTAAAAAAGTAATTATTCCATAAAAAATAACATTACCTTGGGGAAATGAAATCTTTTGTGGTACCAAACAATGGACATATAATAGAATGATAGAATCCTTGGGTGTCCTTCAGAATCCTGCAATGGGAGCTGTACCACTTCAGACTGAAAGTATGAGTGTGCGCATGAATGTCATTTTTGAATGGTCTCTCTTAAAAAACAGCAAAAGCACTTGACAGTAAAAACACAAAACAAAAACCCACACATACAACCTAGCTGATTAATGAGAAAGATTTAAACTGAGCTTGATGTCCCAGTTTATAAGCTGCATTTAAACACAGATACAGAGAGAGAGTGAGAGAGTGTAATTCTCTCCCAAAATGTGTGAAGTAATAACTCCTGCAATGTCGCACCTCAAAATTTATGCTTTTCATTCCTCTTATATCTTGCTGCATCTAAGCAAATATTTTCTCTTCTTGAAACATCCTTGCCTCTGTTCTGAAAAATAAACTAGGTCCCACACAAGAGATTGCTATTCTTTACAGCTTTTTGCCAATAGTTCCTTTTTTTTTCAGGGGTGAAATCCAATTGATGCCGGACTTCAGCTTGCATTAGCCTGAGTCAGGTTGGTTAGGAATGGTAGGAGTTGTTGTCTAACATCCCTGCCCTGCTAAAATTTCTTACAACCCAAACTCATATGCTCTCCTTAAGATTATGTGTGTTTTCAGAAGTATGATTTCCTCTTTTTCAATCCAGCAGCAGCACTTATTTCCAAAGTTACCTCCCACAGCATCTATGGAAAAAAAATATGTTGTAGAAACTTTCTGGTGTTCGTTAATTCTCACTTCAGTGGCAAACAGTTGCTTATTGGATGACAAAAATGAGGCAAAGATCAGAAAAATGGCCTAGGCATCTTAGGCCCTTTCCACACGAGAAGAGGAATCCGCGTAGTGACGGTTCCGGGCGGTTTGAACCGGGTTTTTTTGTATCCGCGCTAATGCGCGCTCTCTATTCATACGTCTTATGTTTGATCCGGCTTAGCGCGGTTTCAGAGATCCACACGTTGCCGTCCTGACCACCCCCGCTATTAACATAACCCCGCCCACTATGGCTGTGATAGGCTGTCCACGCCCACGGCCCACCCCCCGTTCATCTCAGGGGCGAATCAGCGCGTATCTGCGCTTCCAAACAAGTGAGCAAGAACGTGATTGCGCGGATCAGGGGGAAAAGAAACACTTTTTTTCCGGTTTTTAAAAAGCACGTGCAAGCACAGTTGGAGACGTTTCTAAACGGATTGACGTGTGGAACTTGGAAATTAAAGACGACTCAGCGCGCTTTAAGGTATGGAAGACCTCCGTCAGAAATCGCGCTACAGTGCGCTAAAGCGTTTTATTACCCCCGTGTGGAAAGGGCCTTAGTTCCAGTAGGAAATGACACTACTGAAGAAGGTCCTGGACTTTTCTAGCAATAACATTGAAAACACATCATGCACAGAATTTGAAAATAACATGTTGCAATTGGTTACTTGTGACCAGAAACCTGTGAGCTAGATGCCTCACTTATTCCAGGGTTCCACAATGTTGGCTTTGAAGGGAGATAAAATCTGCCAGCTTCAGGCCATCTATTTTTCCAGTGCCTTCCTCCTTTCACAGCTAGCACACCTGTAGAGTTTTCCTCCTACTGCCACTACCTATGTACCTGATAGTACAGCGCATCAACGGCCTTCCAGCCAGTACTGTGAAACACTGCACATTTTGCTTTTGAGGATAATGAGAATGTAACAACATTCATGTTTGCATAGTAATGTGCTGACTGGTAGCATTGTTAATTTTTTTGTGTGTATAGCAAATGATTTTTACTTGTTACTTTTGGGGAGTTCTTTCACATGATTTGTAGGCACTTGGAAACATTTGTCTATTTTTAAGTGTATTTTTTTAACATACGACTGCCACTAATGGAACTAAAAAGTAACATGTTAGCAAGATGTTACTCTCAAAGTTATGAGCAATGGCTAATGTCTTACCTTGGAAAGTAACACATTAATAATTTTTAACGTATTACTTTGAGAAAAATGACTAATTTTATACCATAGTAAAATGAAAAAGGCTCAGTTCACAATCTAAAAAGCTTCCTTCAAATACATCTAGAATTAAAAAAAAATAGGTATGGGCACAATAAATGCTCATAATATCCTTGTTTATGAGAAGAGAAGTGATAGGGACTAGGAATGGAAGAATATTCAGAATATTTGAGAAATGGTTAAAAAATGTATTTCTTGGGTACCAAACCTTGAGCAATGAACCCTGGCCTGAGGAGAATGTTCACAGTTCAGGATATTCTCTATGCAAATTCACAGATGATTGTTTTGTGCAGAAACAGCATTTTTTGCATAAAAAAGAGCATTTTATTTACCAAAAACAGTATCTTTGCAAAAAAATATTCTTCTCTGCACAGAAGATTCTGTTTCCTGCATAGAAAACGCTTACTTGGCAACATATTCTGTCCAAAATTCTCATATGGTTGCCTTTCACAGAAAACAACACTTTCTATGCAAAAAAATGTCTGTGCAGTTTTCAAAGCCTTTCTTGCAGTGAGTAGAAAGTTGCTAAAATTACTTAATGCTCCCTTCAAAAAGAAAATTACTCAAGAACTGCCTAATTAAAACAAATTAAGTTATCACTGAAGGGAGAAATTTTCTAACAAAAAGGAGAACGTAATTAAATGAAATTTTTAACTAAGCTGATTGACTGAAACTTGGACTTTCAGCATTAACTTAAATCCAGAATTATATTATTTTAAAGTTATCTATTAATTAAGCAGTTTACTTATTAACTGAATTTAATATTTCCCAATTTCAGCAAATTTATTAGTTTGTTTATTTATTCTTTAATGGTAAAGTATGATAGCTTAATTAGTTCCAAGTTACAAGATATTAAACCTACAAATAGTAAGGCTTTGAAAGGTGGTGGTCTTCTTTGCATTCAGGTAGCTTTCCAGTGTTCTACACCTTCTGAAGGGCTCTGCATATGTCACAAAATGGGATTTTGATGCTGTTAACTCTGGAACTTTTGCATGACCCATTTGGGAATCAGTGAACTAAAAAGGTGGAGAGGGTAAAGAGAAGAGATTATAAGGCACAGTAAGGAGAGGGAAAGCATAGGAAGGATCTTTGATGCAGTGGGTAGGAAATGGTATTTCAAAAATTCATGTAGTAATTACTTTCACCCCAAAGCTGAAAAGGGGGATGGGAGTGCAGAAATCATGGATGACAGTTTTTGAGATTCATTCTGGTGAGTTTTCTAGTGCAGTCAGTGATCTAACATAAACTTAACAAAAATTTAAGACCAACTTGTTAATTCTCCCTTCTGATTTAAACCAATTATATTATACTTTTAAGCCTTTATTAGATAAACAAACCCTTTCTACTAACTTTCATAACTCTTGGAACAAATTAAATGCTAAAAAAATGGATTTTTTGTAACAATGCAATTCCTAACCTTTCGATTTAATACCAACAAATATATTTCATCTGAGATTTATTGCTAAATGACATGATCTGGTGGTAAGAATAAATGATGCTCTCAGGAAAGAAGCCAGGAATAAACTGTTCATCCATCCATCCAATCAATTTATATTCCACCCAAGGATAAGCTGAAAACTACCCCCCCCGCCAAAATAAAAGTTGCTATCATGCACTTTTTGTGATCTCTAGGCTTTGGTGTGCTATTTTAATAAGGCTACAATCTTTATATTTATGCAGGAATATTTTCCACTGAATTCAGCAGTGATTAAAGCCAAGTAGTGAAACAGGTGTGAGACTCCTGTCTCTTTACACTGAGGTTTGAGGGTTCTTTGTTATTTGTCAGCTAATTTGGATTCTTTCTGGGGTCTCAGTATTATTTTCTGGCATCCAACTTGTGATGGTGGTGAAAAATAGACAGGCAGAGTTAATCCAACACTCCATGAAGCATTCTTAAGTCTTGGAATTGCACGATATTTATATGGGGAAATGATCAGGCTCTGTAGTATTCACCCTTCTTTGGGTGTAGGGGGCACCAGAAGAGGAGTTGTGTTGCTGAGAAACTGAGGTACAAGCCATCCTTAGCTGGCCAGGCAGCAGCTAGTGGTAGAGGAGGAGGACTAGAGGTGGTTTTTTTAAAGGGTTGCACAACCTGATTAGAGCTGCTGAGAGGAAACATTCTCCCAGGAAGGAACAGCTGGATGTTGGAGGGCAGGGGTTGGAGAAACTCGCAAAATTGAATCCATGAAAGTCAAACCCACAAATATGGAGGGATTATTGTATATACAAACATATACCCCCCTCTTAAGGGAAAACAAAGACATAATATCTGGGCACAATGCTTGTATTACATTAAGATACTCATTACACCAGTCAGCTGTTAGACTTTCCTCTTAAATTATATCATAACCACTTGCCCCTTTTACCATAATAGGAACTGTATCCATCTAGCAGAGATTAATTGGTTTTCTTACTCATAGAAGCATATCTGACATTTTTTTTTTTAGCAGATTATCAGTTCAAAACAGCAGCTCAGAAGCTACATCATAGCTTCCTCTTCATCCATTGCAGAATGCCGAGCAGTCTGGTTGTAATCTCCTCTTGACTTCTTTCATGCTGTCTCTAGCTTTCATCCAGCTATCACCTGTCCTATCAAAACAAAGGCATGGATAGTACTTCATTTATGTGATCCAATCAAAACAGAAATCTTAAGTGTGATGTTGTGATAATGGGGCTTCCCATTATCTAGGCTTATCAAAGGGGGATACTTCCCTCTTCAGGTAAACCAAGGGTTAATGAGGTGTTGGGATTACATCAAGGGTCACAGGGTGAGAGCTGACCAACCAAAGCGAAAGGGTCAACATCACAGGTCACAAGGTGAGAATTGACCAACCAAAAGGAAAAGAGGTGGGCACCTTGGAGATGCTTCCAGATCCTTCCAAGGAGGAAAAAATAAAACTTCTGGAGGCCATGTGGCCAGAGAGAGAGAAACAGAGAGACAGAGAGAAAGAGAGGAGAGCTGCGCCAGTTGAGCTGGCAGGCATGCCGTGTCTCCTGGACCCCCCCTCTTCTCCTTTAGACCATCTACGCCTATAACCTAATTGTGAGCAACTAGAAATAAGTAGTTAGTCGCGTTAGGGATGTTGTTATTTTGGGAATTGGCTGATCTTAAGAATGTATCTGTGCTGTTATATCTGTTTTGTAAATTCTTGTAACTAAGTGTACCTGGAGAGGGGAGTCTCCCAAGTGTGATATTGTTTATTTGCATGCCTTGATTAAACACTTCTGTAAAACCTCTGTTTCTCTCCATTTCCACGCCAGGTCTGGCACACGCTACATAGGACCTCTCACTCAGGGGAGGGGGAGGTGGAAGATCCTCACACTTAGAGATTGGGCAGAGTCCCGCCTGTTCTGTCCAAGTGATTCATAATTCAGGGGGGTGGTGGCAGCATACCTGATAGAGCTGGGGAGATTGCCAGTCGTTCCAAGCGTGGGAGTCAGCTTTGGGAGGCTGGCAAGAACCCCAGTAAAACGCTGGGAGGGAATTTCCAGTCTTGCAAGGGTGGCAGTCAACTTGAGAGACTGGAAATAAACCTTCAGTGTCACAGATGTCACTCTGGATTCTGCTGGAAATAATATAAACAAAACTGTGTAGAGATGGATCTTGGCTTCTGACTGCCTTCCATCAGATTACATCAGCCACTGTACCAGCTAGGAGGGTTATTAGTGGTCAAATCTGCTTATATCTCAATGTTGATAGAAATGCAGGCATTCTCATCTCTTTGTTCTCATTTGAGTAGGTTTGCTGCCCAGTATTAGCCCATCTCTTTGTTCCCAGTAATACACAGGTGCATTCTAATACACATAGTTTTCTGCATTATCTCTTAGACCCTGTATATTATACTCTGTAGGTTATACTCTGTAATCAACAACTATATTCCCAGGCCTCAAAGACAGCAACCAAAGTAAGCCTGGCTTGTAACAGTAGATGTGCCTAGGGATTTCACAGTAAAATGCAGTAAAATGCTGAGCTTCAAGAGCCAGTCTAGGAAACCAAAAGACCAATTCTCATTGATGTGGCAAACATGGATCTGAGCCAGAACATGGAAATATTTTGTTAGAAATAATTTGTTAGTTTTAATTTGTTGAGGATTTTGGATGGGGTACAATACCAGTAATTCAACAATTTAACATAATATAATAATACTCAGTAATAGTATCATCATACACTGAAGGCACATAACAACAACAACTCTGTTAATATAATGAATCCGGCATAATTATATCATTATTTATCTTATTCATTTGGTATGCCTTTTGCCTAAGACGCCTCAAGCTAGACAGTCTCCCCTTGTTAAAAAAATATGAAATGTTCATTCCATTGCTTTCCAATTGGATGGAGACTGGGGGAAGAGTGAGAGGTGTTACCCCAAACTATGGGTGCCATGAGGGCCAATTCACAATGCCAGTACATCTGTTCAAATTAGGGAATAAATAGCTCAAAAATAGGAGGCTTGCGGGGGGCAACTTAGCGAGACCTTGCCTACCAATGTTTACGGGCTCACACAGGAAAAAGAACCAGCCAAGAAATAAAATGTAGATTAAAAATGTGTTTTATTGACAAGATTCACACAAGTATGCAAAAGCTCAAACACTCACACATTAGTACAAGGACTAGCCAAAAGCAAAGAAGGAAGGTGGAATAGAAGACCTTGAGCAATTGGGCAATGTTTACCAGTCTGGAAAGAAATGGAGGAAGCAGTGACATGGCTTAGGCAGGAACCTAAGGACAATTCTCATTCAGGAATGACAGAGAGGCATTTGGATCAGCAAGAGACTGCACTGGACAGCCTGAAATCAGGGTTTTTTCCCCCCGAAAAATGTTGCAGCGGTATGATTGTGACTCACACTCTCAGCTAAGCAGATAATGAAGTCCGGATGGAGTTAATGGGTTTCGTGTTTGAATGACAAGGGGATAATGGTTATCATAATAGCTGAATATTGTGGAGAGGTGCACAGGGATCAAGGTTAAAGTCAATCACAATTTGGTGGGAACTTCTCTGTTTCAGCTCTGAGAATCCAGCTAGATATTTCATGCCTATTGTATTCAGAGTGGCTGTACTATTGTCCTGAACTGACTGGATCTCTTGCCTAGAGGTAGGTGGGGCTGACTTTCCTTACCATGTCACATTTGCAGTCAGAAATTTGCCTCTTCCAGCATGACCTTGCTGTCACTTCAGGTATCATTTACATCAACCCCAATTACTATAGCGCCAATTGAATATTATTTGCCAATTAAACCATACCAATCATGGAGTGCTGTGTGGTGCTGTAATAGAGGAGTCATTCCAAACAAGGATTTTAAAAAGTCACATCAAGAGGACTGAAAAGCTAGGCTGGTGGATTGAGCCTGGGGAGCTGAGTTTATATTATGCTTAGTCATAACTTGTTTTGGATTATTCATCACACAACGTTTGCATGCATGTCATACTTTTGAGACTTTTGATTCTCCTGCTATTAGCCCTTCTCATTTCCTTGGAGGTTCACTGCCATATTGAGAAATAGTTATTTTCCCATTGAACATTCCTAATATATGGTTTTATTACGATTATATTTTGAACTCTTAATAACCTTTCCATCTGCTTGCTACAGAATAAAATTAAGTTTAAACTATTTTAATTAACCAATTGTAATTAATTATTTTAACTATAGTTCCTAGTGATATTGTGAGATATATGTCTGTATCTATATATCTGAATGAATTAGAGGGGGTGGAGAAATGGGATCAACTGTGTTGGTGTTCATTTGTCTGTCTAATTTTGTTTTTGGTCTTACTGTCTGCTGATAGAGGGATGTGTTTCCAAAAGATGTGAAAGGGAACAGGGAGTAGTCACTGGAACCATAAAGAGCAGAGAAAGATAGAAGACACAAAACAAAAAAACGGAACAGGTAAACAGTTATACTATCATGGGAGAGAGGTACCAGATTGGTTTTTCCCAAACTGTCTCCCTGAAACACATACACAAACACATACACACTCTTTCCAGTCAGGTCTCTGTAACAGAAATCTAATAGTCATGTTCTTCCAGCACTTGAGTCTTGGGTGGCTCTCTCTCCCTCTTTTTACCAATCTAGTATTCATCAGAAGCATTTCTGTTCTCCAGCCATGCAAAGGCTACTTTGCAAATCTGTTGCTGACCCAACCAAAGCATGTTTAATTTCAGGTGAGCATAGCAATGTTCTGTGTAGGAGGTGGTGAAGGGACTGGCGAAATTATCTTGCAGCATTTGCTTGTGGTGAAAGCACAAGAAGAACTATCATTGTATCCATGTTTTAAGGTGGGAGGGGGCAATCCAGATTGCCTCATTTTCTGAGATACAGCTCCACCATAACTTTTTAAAACACTTTTTTTATTTTTTACTTTTTAAACATAAGGGCTCCTGTCACAATGCACACTTATAGCACTATGATTCTACTTTAACTTCATCCTGCGGTTTGGTGAGGCTTTAGAGCTCTCTAGCTGCAAAGTCTAACCAACCCTCTGTAAACTGAAAATCCCAGGATTCCATGGAATGGAATCATGGCAGTTAAAGTGGAATCATGGTGCTATAACTGCATAGTAAAAAAGGGCCCAAGGCTTTTCTCCTTCTCTTTGAGAATGCTATATGACTTGGATGAATCATGAATGATAATGAATGACATCTGAGTGGAAGATGGATTAATCTGTCAATAGATTAGCACAGTAAGAGAAGTAAGGGGACAGAATGAGGAAAATCTTGAAGAAAATTAGTTTTAGCATTGGCCCCAGCTTGGGGTATTAGTGCCAAAATATAGCACAATTATCCTAAGCATGTTGTCGAAGTATGAATGCTCCTTTATGAGCTCTGTATTCTACTCAACCCCTTGAGTTCTGGCATTCTAGCTATCCCCAAGCTAAGTTTATAAGTTTCAGCCCACAATATTCTCAAACAGCAAAAGTATCTGAGATTTCTAAAACAATAGGAATAGAAACTATTACATGTAGCTTGAGGAAAGTGGGGAAATGGAATGTGGATAATTGACAAGTTCCAGAATAATGAATTAATGGAAAATAATTTTTTTTGCAGCAGGCTTTGAAGAGCGAGACCCCATCCCCGTCTACTTGAGAGGTTCTGTCAATTTGTTTCAGCTGGGAAGAATCATCAGTCAAAAATGTCGATTGAATAATCATTTACATACCCTATCCGTCATTTCACTAAGCACAGAACTAAATGAAAGTCTTACAAACAACAGAGAAATGTACTTTAGGTAACCCAACCAGAGCCAATATTCTGAGATTGTCCCCTGACATCCTGCAGGAATTAGGGGTAAAATCTGACCCTCTCATATTTCTAAGACAACTTTACAGCCTAAAGACCCAGATCTCAAATAATAATCAGAACATAATAATTTCCTGAGTTGCCTTAGTTTGTATGGGGGCTAATCCTCTTCTCTTCTCAAACTTATCAGAATTGAATAACTCCTGGAACTGGAACAAAATTGATATAATATGTTAATTCCAGATTCTGGAACTTCCTTTGTAGAAAGGCCAAACTGGTGACATCCATGGTAAGAGCAGTTCAACAGTGGAACGTGCTGCCTTGGAATGTGGTGGAGTCGCCTTCTTTGGAGGACTTTAAACCGAGACTGGATCTGTCTGGAATGCTTTGAGTGTGTATTCCTGCATGGCAGTGGGTTGGAACTGATGCTCCTTGTGGTCTCTTCCAACTCTATGATTCTATGAATCACCATGTATCTTTTTAAAATAAGTGGGAAACATCTATTTAATATTGTTGGCTGGAATCCTGTTGAACAGTTACAAGTGTGTAAGCTAGACTTATGCAATTGTAACTGTTCAACATTTACATTTATGATCATGGCAGTATTGTCACCATGGCAAATCCCAATCTACACAACCCTGCCCAAACTGTCAGCAGCCACATCAAGCAATGATGGTCTGTACTGCTGGCAACCGGGGCACTTCAGGATGACATTTCCTGCCCCCTTCTGCCAGGAGACTGTGGTGTGACAATCAGACGCAGGACCCCTCTTAACTCTTCATCTCACTGTAGTTCCTTGGTGTGAGGGAACTGGAAACATCCTCTTGCAGCACCTTGATTGACAGCAGAACAGACCTCTTGCTCAGTGTGGTTTCTGGCTGTCAAGGTATGTCTGGGAGGTCAGGTCAGGAAATGATATGTAGTTATGCATTTATAAGTAAGGCCATTTCTGTATGTTACCTTCTCCCATTGTCCTCCTGTTGCAATTCTGGCAGTGCCTTTGCCAGGAAGGGAGCACAACAGGAACACTCCCCTATGCACCTGGCTGGCTTCCTGTGGAAGGTTGTGCAAGCGACATGCACCTGCCTGCTGCAGCATGCTGCACTGGGAAAGGAAGTGCCTCCATCACTCTTCCTACCCTTCCACATGGCAGATAAGGATGACAGCGTCATGAGATCGTGGGTGCTTAATGGATTTAACTTGTTAATATCCTGCAATCATGATGGGTGGGGGCAGGATGAAAAGGGACCTCAGTGACATCGTGCAGAAGCATGGCCATCCCATCCCCACACTGGGACTGTGGCACCATGCAGAAATGGCCTAAGTTTGTGATATGGGAACATGGCCCCTATTTTCATCTATTTGTTTTGTTTAATTGCTTGGAAATTATGTAAGCATTTCTCTCCTTTTTTTTTTTTTTTTTTTACAAAAATGGTTGATAAACCACAACATAGTTTGTTTTCCGCAGAAAATATTATTCCCAGTTTTCCACCACCCATTGTTTTCATGTGGATAGGATGCTACTCTGCTGTGTTTGCACTGGGACTTTGGAGAGAGTTATTATCATGAAAAGGGCAGAATGCTAAAAGATATGTAAGCATGTCATCCCTTGATGGGTAGCTCAGATGATGGTGGAGGAGTGAATCTGCTCCAGGTTTTAGTTCAACCCTTAAAGAGTCATCCAAAGTGCTAATCTCTGTCTCCAGTAAGTTCAGTACTTTGGGTAACTCCTGGAAACCCAGAGCAAATTCATTGCTGCACTGACACTTGGAGCCACTACCTACCACCACTCCCACTAAAGTCAGATTTATATCTTCCTCATTGTGCCTAATGGTAAACCCAGATCTGACATAAACTATTTTCCTGGCCAATGTAAAGAAAGCCAGTCCATTCCCTAGCTTTGTCCTGCAAGGATGCAGCATAGTATGGAAAAAGAATAATGCATACCAGTGTGCATCTATGTGACATAATTTTTGTAGTTTGATGCTGCTTTAACTGTCATGGCTCCCTTCTATCCTGGGAATGCTGGGAGTTGCAGTTTGGTGAGATACTTTGTTTTCTCTCCTAGACAGCTCTAGTCTACTGATCCTGACCTACAGCACAGGTAATTCTAAGCACCTCACCAAACGACTAATCCTAGGATTCCTGAGGATGGTAGCTTGGCACAATGAGCAACCTTTTTTTTTGTTCAACTTTGCAAACTGACAACACTTATGGCTGCAAAATTGGAGAGGAAACCTAGCAATATCCTGATTATAAGGAAGAGGTGTTAAATGAAGACACCTTCAACAAACATCTGTATTTTTGCCTTTCTAACAAGTTGCCACAGCCTTGGGCTTGCTTTCCACTAGTATTAGGTCACATTCATTAAATATGAAAGGGGAACTGTGCTGCTGAAAATGTCACAGCAAGAGCTTTCTGCACCCTGAAGGATTCTTCTTCCAAATTTTGCACACCAGGGCACAACATTAATTTCTTTGCATGTTTTATTCCCTACCCAAACTCAAGCAATTTATCCAAAAAATCCAAAAACATAACTAAAAAAGCCTCCTTAAGCAAATCTACTCACAAAATCCTCCAGATTATATTGAAAATGGCACTGCCGGGACCATGATGTGACACTGAACTGTGGAAGATAATCATAAAAGCATTGACCTATTCCTTGCTGGCCATCCTGGTGGGACAGTATTTATAATTAGTCTGCCAAGCTTCAGATCTTCAACTGTACTGATGCATTATTGAACACGAATGCGCAGAGCTATGTCTAGACCAAGCCTTGCAGACCAAATTTAGGACTGTATGAGAAGGTGAAGGTGATGAAAAAGAATTTGCATTCCAGTCTACAAATTGGATGCTCTCCCAGACAAACAGAACAGTGTGGCTCAAAGAATAGTAATGGATATGGATGAGTTCTCAGGAAGATTTTAAGGCCAGCATGGCATAGTGATTTGAGCGTTGGATTATGACCCTGGAGACCAGAGTTTAAGTCCCCACTCAGCCATGGAAACACATTGGGGGACCTTGGGCAACTCACACTGGCCCTTTTCACACGGCATTTTCCATGCAAAAGAGGGCCTGGAGCGTCGTGTGATTGTGAGGAGCGATCTGCATGACACACTCACAATCGCGTGATGTTCCAGGGGCCGGTAGGCACCGATCGCTCACCTTTTCATTTTCAGCTAAAGTTGAAAATGGTGCATGATCATGCATTGCTCCCGGGCCCTGCACGTACTTACCTGGCATGCGGAGCCTCCGGAGCCACACAGGTCATGCTTCCTGCCCCAGTGCAGCCTGGGCAGGCAGCTCGTGCGGAGCCAAAGGACCTCGGATGTGAGAGCCGCTTGCCAGAGGCTGCTCGCATGATCGCCGCACCCCAGTGCAGGAAAAAGGTAAGGTGTGGAAAGGGCCTCTGTCTCAGTCTCAGAGGAAGGCAATGACAAACCCCCTCTGAACAAATCTCCTTGCTGCCATCTCTAAAATTTAATAAGTCCTTTGCCTATTTAGTAGTGATCTTGGTTTTTGTCTTTTTTTTGTTTTTGTTTCTAATGATGTATGCATATAGACAGCAGAAGAGATGAGCACAAAGAATCCTGCCTTGTTAGCACTGGGCTTGGTTCATACCTTACTTCAGGTGTAGGAAATGTGTGGCCCTCAAGAGGTGATGGGTAGCCCTCTGAAGTCTGTGTGTTCATAGATACCTGTTTAGAGATGTATAGTTCCTCAACAGTGGATACAGTACTTCTCATTGGACAAATGGATAAGCTATATTATTTAAGATGGTAATGTGCATCTATGTGTTAACTACAGAGAAGCCTGCTAGGAAGATGCTGAAATATAGATTTTTATGAATGTGTAACATCCTGTTGGAATATAAGGAATGTATAATGTCTTCCACAAAATGTACTGTAATACAATGAAAACAAAGTGCCCACACACTGAGATGTCTGTGTTTCTCCCTAAAGAGAGCGTGTATGTTTGTATATCTATGGCTGCATATAAGAAAAAGCCTAAAAGACTGCCAGATAGCCTGCTCATTCTCCCATAAAAATATCTTGTGATTCTGGTACTTAAGAATGCTTAACTGGAATATTGATGTTAACTCTGCCTATCTAAAGTTTACCATAGTCACAAGCTGGATGCCCAGGTACCCAGAATGTGATAATGGGACCCCAGTCTACAGATTAGATGACAAATGGCAAAGAAGCCTCCATCCCTCAGTCTAAAGAGATAGTGGTAGGAAATCACAGCTGTTTCACTTCTACTGTGTTGAGCTTTCCAGTAAAATAAAATGGGATACTGTGGAACTCCCTACCTCTCCTGATTTACCCCAGTCATAAATTTGGATGGCCCCTTTCTCCCTCTACATGGGATCACCATACATTGAAAAGCAACTTGAAGACACATACACACATGGCTACACTGATTGAATTTCTGCTGAAATAGTTCCTGGGCAAAAAGTCTTCCCTGCCAACAGAGGAGCCTTTCTGCAGCAACCTACAGGCCCACTGAAGCCCAAGTTGATAAGGATTCTGAAGGCCACCTGCTTGGTGGCAAGGCATGGACACTGGTTGTATTGGCTGGAGATGATACGTATTGTAGTCTAATACATCCAGAAGCTGCTATGTTTTGAAGGAAGGTTCAGGTATTTTGTACATTAATCTTTCACAGAAGATGATAACACGATTTCCCTGACCATTATTTCTGTCTTCCTTCTTCTACAAGAAGGATGGGAATCATGCAACCCTGCAGATATTGTTAGACTGTAAGTCCCAGCAGCCCAGTGCAACATTGCTAATAGTAAGGCATGCCTGGATGTACTGTCCAACAACGCACTTATGACTGATTCCTGCTACCTACACCAAAAAAATGACCTACAAAATAATAAGTCCATGGCGGAGAATATTTTCATAGAAATACTCAGTTGCCTCTATCCACCCAGGGTATTATATCTGAAAATTGTAGAAAGCATACATAATATGTATGCTTTCTACCTATGTTCTCTCAAATGCCTCCCTCCACTCTCTTTCATGCACAAAACTTCACATCACTCTTATGAAATCCTTGAACTACTTATACATGCCATTAAATGTTTTCCTTCCTTTCTTCTTCTCTGATTCTTTTTTTCGTGGTTGATATTTTAAGGTATTTAAATTGTTAGTTTTAAATTGTAAGTCACCTCGGGAGCTTTTGAGGGGCTGAAAGATGACACAAAAATAATGTTAAAATACAGTCATCCCTCCACATTTGCTAGGGTTAGGGGCACAGGACCCCTGTGAAAGTGGAAAAACTGTGAATAACTCTAGGCCCTCTCAAACCATATTTAACACACAAAAAAGTATGATCATCATATTCAACCCACTGTGGGTTCCTCTGAGGTATCAGGGTTCCTTCACAAGGCAGAAGTGGGTGGCTAGTGGGGCTGACTGCCACCTCCACTGCTGCCCCACACCATTTTTAATAGGGACTTCCAAGCCTCATTCACAGTTTCTCAGTTTCACAAGGCTTGCAGTCCCTATTAAAAATGACAGAGGGAGGCAGCAGAAGTGACAGCAAATAAGCCATGAACAATCAAATTCACAAAAGTGAAACCCACAAATGTGGAGGGCTGACTGTAAGTCACATATCCCTTTTAAAGACAAAAGATACTGATGTACACACTAACAGGACATTTGGTAGTTAAATGGTGCTGTATTTTCCCTCTCATTCTTTCCTCTCTGCTACATGAGCAATTTTCCTTTTCTTCTTCTTCTGAAAAGCTGGAATGCTAATAATAACATTTCAGCAATGATCTAATGGTTAGCAAAATCTCATCCCAGTATGTTAGAAACCAAAGTTTTATAATAAAATAGTTATAGAAATTTCAGAGACTGCACCTTAGATTTGTCTCAGATTCACAATGAGGAAGTTTAATAGGGTGGAAGAATCCCTAGTTTTCTGCAGTTTTGTATTCCAATTTGATATCTTGCAAATTTCTTTATAGTTGTACTAAGGCATTGTACAGAGCTGAGTTTGGCTTTGCCAACAGATATACATAATTCAAATCCCTAGCCAAGAACACCCTGACCAGCAACAGAGGTACTACAGAGCCAAAATAAATCTTCCTATCTGTGATTCTAGGAACTTCAGTCATGCCAAACATTTTTGGAAAAAAAAAAAACCTGACAGGTGAATGTCTTTATGTAAGAGGCACACACTTTCCCCTGACGGCATCTGGGAGTGAATGCATCTTGTTCCAAACAGCATGTCTTCACGAGTTTGCCTCAGATTTTATGATTACTGGTTGACAATGGGATAAGGTGAGGGGGCGAACCTGAAACAAAAGATGCCACAGAGAGACTAGTGTGCTTGCAGCTGTCATGACTGTCAACAGCTGTGATGAAGACATGGAAATAAGGGGAAAGTAAAATTTAAAAATCTGGAGCTACTAGTAATGACTCAGTTCTACAAGTTGTGTTTTTGCATCAGAAATTTCTTTCAAACTTCATCCGAAAAAAAGTGTGCTGGCCCTTTTGTGAAAAAAGTGGCAAAAGATGAGCAAACAGGAAAATGTTACAAATAAAAAAAATGCAACTAAACTGAAGCACAACATGACTGAATGGATAGCACTTGCCTGAATATAAACATGAAAGAATTGGTCTGGAAACGGGCAATTTACTTAAAGCTTGTAAACAAGTGATAAAGATGGAAATTGAAGTGTACTTTGCCAAGAGTTATATCTCAATATATATTTGTATATAGAAGTACCTAGTGAAATGTGTATTTTTAAAAATCTAAGACTGAAATCAATATTCTGAGTGTCTGCTATAAGTGCTTAAAAAAGATATATGAACCACGTTAGGAAAATCAGTCTTGTTGATTTGTGAGACTGGCCTGCATACTGTCTGAAAATAAGCTATGATTCTGACTGCTGCAACAAGAGAACTTTGATACCTAAACCACACTTTAAGACAAATGTTGTAGGGCATCCTACATACTCAGTGCCTTCTAATTACTTCTATTGTTTTTTGCAATGGTGGGTATTACTGGACCATTTCTCACTAGCCAGTTATAGCGCTATGATTCCACTTTCAACATCCTATGGAATCCTGGGGTTTGCAGCTGAGGCCCCTAAACTGCAAACCCCAGGATTCCATAGGATGTTGAAAGTGGAATCATAGTGCTATAACAGGCTAGTGTGGAAATGGCTCTTGTCGAGTTGTTGTTCTCCTTGTATATGTACTTTTCAGTACCTGTTGTAGCATGATAAGAAGCTAGGCCAAACTATAAGGACATATTAGAAATATATTTGGTATAAAGGATAAATGGCATTTACACTGCATGTATATGAGTCAATATGAGGATTCAGTGTATTTATTTCAAGTTACAGATATGTAGTTATTTGATACTGTACGTAGGAATGGAAGAAGAGCTATGCAGGATGAGAGCAAAGGCTGATCTAGTTCAATATTCTGTTCCTCACATGGCCATCCTGAGGAAGAAGGACCTGAGGGTTACATTTGGGGTTGAAGGATACTTTTATTGGACCACAACTCCCAGAATCCTCCTAGCTAGTATGGCTTTGGCAATGGAGACTGTAGGATTCTGGAAGATATATTCCAAAACTGTTACGTTTTCCAACCACCCTTCTGAGTGCTAGTGTATTATTAATGCTTTAGACAGAGATATTGGACTAATAATATGAGACATCTCCATGTATTTTTAAAAACAGCATCAAGAATGGCGTGGATCCAAAGAACTATAAATGGAAGGTCAAAATATATTAATGCTTCTCCTATGAATTCATGTATAAGAACTAAAGCAAAACATCTCATGATGTTTTCAATGAAATGGAAGTTTCAATACTGTGTGAAGAATGTGGTGAACAAAGAAGATGCAAGCTCTAGCATATAGACTCTAAGGAAGCATGAAGAAGCTGTGAAATAGATTGTCTAAAGTTTTATGCCAAAAAATTACGCAGACTGAAGAAATTTTCTGGATTTGGAGGCAAATTTATCATGCAAAGCACTTCTGGTAAGTTGGTAACAGCAGTTCCATGACTGAAAGTGTCTTTTACTTACTGGGAGGGGGGCTAAATACCCTCAAGGCACCAGAGCATCTGATCTTGTAAACTAGGCAGGGCCAGTCCTGGTGGATTGGAGACCACCAACAGATACTAGGCGCTATAGACTATATTTCAGGGGAAGGAACTGGCAAAACCATCTCTGAGTATTCCTTGCCTAAGAAAACGCTTTGAAATTCATAGAGTCACCATAAGTCAACAGGTTACTTAAAGGCAGATAGACATGCATGCACCTCTGCATACTGCCATCATATTTTCAATTTCTATGTAGGTTGTGAAAGCTGGACAGTGAAATATGGTACTGGGAGAAAGTTCTACAGATACCATGGACTGCCAGAATGATCAATAAATGGGCCCAAGAGCAAATCAAGCCTAAACTCTCTCCAGAAGTTAAACTGAGGCTATCATATTTTGGTCATATTATGAGATGACAATGTGACAAACTCAAGGGGGGACGTAGCCAGCAGAGCCACCCTAGCAACAGAGGGGATTTAATTTGATTAGTTCACTGACTAAAGAACTCAGGTTAGCCAGAGGGAGGGGCTAGGAGGGAGAGTCGGCATAACAGAAAAATAACAGAAACAGGATTTTGAAAAAGAGTTCCACCTGTGAGTTTGAGAGGAGAGAGGTTCCTTGAGAGAAAGAGAGAGAGAGAATGGGAGAAAAGATAAGAGCTGGCAAACACTTAGGGAAGTGTTTGCATGTTAAGAGCTAAAAGTTCTTTGATGTTGAAAATATTGAATTGCCAATATCTTTCCCTGGTTATTTCATTTAATAAAGATTTTATTCTATTTTTTTTTAAAGAGCAGCCTCTATACAGTGTCTCTTTTATTTGTGCTCAGTTATACATGCTACCACAATTGACACATTCAGTTGAGATAAACCTGAAAATGCTTTGCTCTATATCCACTAGGGTTTGGGGCTTAGGGAAAGCAGAAGGGTGGAGAGGGAGCCAGGGAGTGGTAAATATATAAAAAGGGTGCTGCTTCTCCAGGAAGGGAGAATTTAAAGCAGGCCTGATCTGTCACTGCCCTGGCTGGCCCAGATTTCCACATTTTGATAGACAGGACTCTTTAGAAAACAATATCTGGTAAAGTGGGAGGCAGTAGGAAAATCAGAAGACCACAATACAGGTGGGTAGACTCAATCAAGACATCCATAGCTCTGAGTCTGCAGGATTTGAGAAGGACTGTTGATGACAAGGTGTTCTGGAGATCTTTCATTCACAGAAAACATAAGTTGAAGCCAACTAGATGGCAATTAAAAGCAGCAGCACCTCTATATCCAGGTCATCACTCTTGTGAACATTCTGGCCATTTCTGCAGTAGACTGTTGTAGCACTATTATTCCACTTTCAACGTCCTATGGAGTCCTGGGGTTTGCAGTTTAGGGAGGGGCTGCCCAGCCCCTCCCTAAACTGCATACCCCAGGATTCCACAGGAAGCTGAAAGTGGAATAATAGTGCTATAACAGTCTAGTGTGGAAATGGTCAGAATGTTCTGGCAGTTGTGAGTTAGGTGTCTGTTGATAATGGGATATTGGTTATGAGGAAAGCATCTATACAGGGAAAATATGCATGAAATACTTCAGAGAATGAAGATACTGAGATGCCTGAATCTTTCCTAGCAAATGGTTTTCTGCTGAGGCATGACCACTGCGTTAAGGCTCTGAAAACCATGTTACAGTTGTGATTTGCAATAAGATATTTGAAACAAGGTATTTCATATGGGTGCAACTTGCAACAAGAAAATATATTGTGGTATTGTAAGAATATGACAACGTATTAAAGGTAGTGCATGTATGGATGTTTTTTCTGTCATAAAATTTATATCGCATCAAACTAATGGTGGCAACAGATATGGCTGGCTCAGGCATATAGATATTAGCTTAATAAGACAAGAACTTACACAAGCAGTATACCGGTACACTCATGCCAGTTTCTCTTTCTTCTCTTATCAGCGTGCTGTGATACAAGACTTCCTAGATCAATTAACCATAATACACTCAGCTCTCCATATTTGCAGGTTTGACTTTCATGGATTTGATCATTTGTGAGTTTCTTCAACTTCTGCAACCCTACCTCAAGCACTTTATTTCTAGGGGAATCTTCCTTTTCACCAGCTCTGATCAGGCTGTGCAGCCCTTTAAAACCCACCTCTGGTCCTCCCCCTCCTCCTTCTCCACCAACCACCTTCTGGTCAGCTAAGGATGGTTCACAGCCTCATTTCTTAAGATCACAAAACTTAGCCCTTTGCCCGCCCCCATCCAAGGAAGGAGATGAGTGTGAGAGAGAAAGTATAGGGCCACCATGATGGCCTTCCCTTCCCTCTCCTTTCCCTGACCTGGTTTGGACCCTGGGTGTCTGTTCTCCCCGTATGCATTGCCCCCCTTCCTAAAGACACACATACATTTTGATATGTGGCATTTTCCCACTTTTGTGAGGGTCTTGCATCTCCAATCCTAGCGAATGTGGAGGGCCAACTGTAATTTCATATGCCTGAATTAGGCAAGTTACATGGAAAGGTAATCAGGAATAGAACAAATGGGGAATCTTACTTAAACCACAGTTTGAAGTTGATTTTAAGTTGGCTAGCCACTTTGAGTTCCAATTTTGGGGCAAAAGCGGGAGGTAATAATAATAGTCGTTGTCGTCGTTGTTCATGGCTTGTTTTCAAACTAGTAATGTTATTCTCCTGCCTCAGACATAAGAAGAAATTGTGGTTAATTAATCCAGGAAATCTTGAATTAATAAATGGAGATATGTACATTCGAAACAGGCACTATACTACTAACTTTCAAGTTTTCTTTAACCAATTCTAAAATATATTTTTTAAGTGAATACTGTATATAACTGTATTAGTTTAACACACACACACACACACATTATTGTAAACTAATGCAATATATAAGAAAGTCAGCATAGCATAGTGGTATGAGCTTTGGACTACACTCTGGAGACCAGGGTTTAAAGCTTGACTTGGCTATGGAAAGCTGGGCAAGTCACTCTCTGGACAAGTCTCACTCTGTCAGCCTCAGAGGAAGGCAAGAGCAAATCCCCTCTGAAAAATCTTGCCAAGAAAACCCTGTGATAGGTTTGCTTAGGGTCAGCCTAACTTGGAAATGAGTTGGAGGCACATAACAACAACAGAATATAAATTAATATTTTAAATAATAATTCCTATTAAAGAGCTTCCCCTCACCACTACATAATTTATTCTACAAATAATGTTCATGAAAATGACCTGCTTGGAAAGGAATTAAATTATACATTTGCATTTCTCAATTTTCTGAGTCTCTTTCATGAATATGGGGGAAAAAAAGCAAGAGATGAAAGGCCACACAGAAGAGCACAGTTAGCAAAAAGAAAGGCCAACACATGTTATAAAGGCTAATAAAAGTCCTAAAGTACAAGTTTGCCATAAATATTGCAGAAATTGACAATTCACAAGTGTACCAGCTGCTCAAATCCACTTAATGAATGCCATTACCCTGAATAAAAGCATAAATGGAATTCTCAAGCAAAACAGCAAATGATGTTTGATGGAAACAGCCATTTTGCTGACAGATGGTGATTCCTTCTTTAAAAATATTTCTATGAGCAAAATTTGCATGGTAAGAAGTACGTATCTTTGGATCTCATTTTCAGACTTTGGATTTTTATAGTTTGACAGTTTATTGCCAGTTTATTTTGGACTTTCTATAGCACAGCATATCATATGACAGTTTAGAAGTCAGGAGGAGGGCAGAACACTGTTCAGATGACTTCCTCTCTTCCTTATTTTGTATTACATTTGCTTCTGAGAGCATTATGCCTTAATAATAAATACACCAGAAGCATCACCAGGTCGCATAAAAGTGTTTTATGGGACATTTTATCTCTGATATTGTGAAACTGAATCTTCTGAATCTCTTGGAATCTTTTGCTTTTAAAAGATAACGTGAGAATGAAGACAGACATATGCAGCTCTTACATGTGAAACTAAAACCACAGTTAAGCCATAATTTCATTTCTTATTATTTGCTTCTTTACTGTTCTTAACTGGCTTGAGCACTGTCTTTTGGCAGAATGGTGTACATAGCTTTAATAAATTCCCAATCACTTTTCAGTCACGTCAACTCTTTCCATATGGCCAGAAGAAGGAATGCATCAAGATTCTGTTTTGCCATTTCCTGTCTGCGTACAAAATAGGAACTGTGGTATAAAATAAACTTTAGTTTGCTAAACAGGCCAGCTAAACAAGCTGTAATTTGAAACTGTCTTGTTTAGCAATTGACTGGGTTATCTTTTCGAAATATGATTCTTGGTTTTCACTTCAAAAATATCCAGGAGTCAGACAAAGTGAAATTGATTCCTGGATTCTTCTCCCTTCTGACCACATTAAAAGAGGAGAAGGGACTGGGAGCAGATTCTAAACTTTTGCTTGTTCGTTTTGCTGAACTGTGGTTTAGCATTATATGCAAATTCTCTCAAGTGACAGTACTGGTTTCAGTATTTTATACCATGAAAAGAAATGTCTCTTTTGTTTTGTCTCACTTCCACTAAACTTTAGAATGTCTCTCTGACCTAGCCCACAGATTCCATAATTTGGAATATATGTGAGTATGTGTGTATGCTCTCTGCAGTGTTTGAGATATTTGCAACTTATGAGTGAAGTCAGAAAGGCATTCTAAAGTTTGGTAAAAGTGTCTGTGACTTTTTTTATGGCAGAAAATACAGTCCTTCCTCCACATTCGTGGCTTTGACTTCTGCGAATTTGATTATTCACGAGGCATCCGTGCCTCCCCCAGCAATTCTCCTCCTCCCATCCCCTTGCATTTTGCTGGTGTGAAGGCAAGCATATGAGGCAAAAGGTAAGACAATTGGAGGAGGGAGAGACGCACATGTACACTTTTCTTGTACCCTCCAGAATTCTCCCCTCCCACTCCCTTGCCTCTACTCCAGCACTGAGAACTTGCATGGAAGCAAGAGGTAAGGCAACGGTGAGGCACACACACTCCTTCCATCTCCCCTCTGGAGCTCCTCTCTCATTCCTTCGCCTTTGGATCCAGCACGGGGAAGGAAAGACCCCCTGGCAGAGCCCTGGAAAGGAGCAGGAAGGGGATTGAGGGGGAGTTAGTTGTGATTTTTTACACTTTTGTGGAGGTTCTGCACCCTAAACCCTCATGAATGGGAAGGGGGGTATATACCGTATATTGATCTCCCTGGATTCACTAGCTTCCTTATTGGCTACTCAGATCTATTCTTTCAGCAATATTCTTGCCATTTCCGGTCTTGGGGCATATATAGGAAGCACTCAGTCTTCATTGCTCATATAATGATCTGAACAGCATATGATATGGGTGTTGGGCAGCAAAATCATTTCAGTGGACTAGCCCTCCTGGTCATTTCCACAAGGGAAGAAAAGAAGTTTAAAAATTAAAAATTTGGCATAGGTAACAAATTATGAAGTGCTTAAATACCTTACAGGCACCAGTTCCTGACTGATCTTGGAAGCTAAGCAGGGTCAACCCTGGTTAGTACTTGGATGCAAATGCTTGGCTGTCTCTCCGTTCATACATGCTTACATCATTCTAAGTCAGAAAATAATGAATTGCTCTCTTTGGGTATCAGCAGTGCCATATAGGAGTAGAGTCTTCAGCTTCCAAATTAAGAGTAAGACTGAAGTAGTATTACTGAACACAAGAATTCAGAATGCAGCTTCCCAAATTAAGAGTAATATTGAAACTGTGTTACTGAACAAAAGAATTCAGAATGTATGGGAGAGATCACCTCTGGGAGATTTCTTGATCCTTGGAGGCTTATTTCCCCTTTATTGCTTGTTACTTCAAAATTGCAAAATATTGATTGAGCTGTGTTATTTAACTTATGCTCTGTGCTCCAGACAGACATTTTTGCAATTTTGGATGAAAAAAGCATCAACACTACGAAATAGTTGTTGGTCCTCTTATTAGACAGGGAGTTCTTGTTCTGAGGAAAGAATAAAGATTGCCTCCACACCGGCTGTGGACTGTTGTTACTTTCACTCACTTTTTATGGCTTGTCCAGTGACATGTTGCATTTTTTAGTGTGATTTACTCATTTTATTTTTCAGAGTGGCTTTTTGGTGATTGTTTGCTCACACAGCAATTATGATATGACAGAAAGCACTAGCCATGCTTCTCAGAATTGTCCCCATTTTCACTACAGTTCCTGACTTCTTCTCTTTTTAAAGTTTTTCATAGCAAAATGAAACTTGCTATAATAATGAAGGGAAAAAATTATTTAAAATGGGAGTAACTACCAGAGTCTCTGCGATTAATCCCTCATCTCTGTTTATCAGGATTTTATTAACAAATGAGGTGAACCTATATGGTTAAAACTTTTAATTAAAATGGCCAAAATGGCTTTTGTCACAAGGAAAGATCCTGCTGGATAATACTATAGGATTATTTGGTATCTATATTAAGCAGAGTGCAGCAGCGCTCATGCAATATGAGCTGGTGGTAGAAACAGGAGTAATTATTCAGGATGCTCTTGTAAGGTGAAAAAAGAAAACCAGGAAGAAGAAGAAGAACCAGGAAGAAAATCAGGAAATCCATCTTAGGGTAGGAGAGGAGACAAGCAAAAAAAGTTGTCCTATATTTGTTTAGAAGTGCCCCTAAAAGCTGGCTCTCATGTATGGCTGTAAGCAAACATGCATTACTAGGGTTGGAGCCCCATCACTGCTCCCTTCCCAGACTAAGGGAACAAAGAGACTAATGTCTAGAGAGAAGGGGGAAGTGACCTCTGCAGGTAAGAAGAAAGCAAAAGGCTTGAATACATAGACCAAAGAAAGATACAACGAGGTGAAACTAAGGGCAGGCATTATCTTCTAGACTCTCTTCTCTTGCTAATCTACTATATAAAAGTCAGTGTTTGTCTGTGAGTTTGTGAGTTTGGCCGTTTCTGCAGTAGCCTGTTATAGCGCGATGATTCCACTTTCAACATCCTCTGGAATCCTGGGGTTTGCAGTTTCGGGAGGGGCCAGCCGGCCCCTCCCGAAACTGCAAACCCCAGGTCCAGAGGATGTTGAAAGTGGGATCATCGCGCTATAACAGGCTAGTGCAGAAATAGCCATTGTCTGTCTTCTGTGTCGGACAGGCGAAGCCTTCATATGATTGGCTGCGTCAGACAGACAAAGCTCTCAAACGTTGGGCTGGCTGTGAAGATTCCACGGAATCCAGGGAGGGGCCTTTAGAATTCTCAGCCAAGAGCTCTTGGGCTTCAGGCCCGTTGCTATGGAGATGAGGCCTACCATCAATGAGGATGGCAGAAAACGTATGTGAGAGAAATTAAAGTGACATACAGAACATAGTTACATACATTAAATGTACATAACTAAGACAGCATAAGAAAAGTAAAGCCAAACAGGGTTATTTATTTGTTCTTTGAGAAAACAGAAATGCTAAAATAATATATTAAAATTGAAGTGGGGAGTTTCTGATAAGATGAAACAGCATGTATAATGACTCTTGAAGGAAGGAAGTCAGGGTAATGTAGAAATTACAGTTACAATAATGAGTATATTATAAGGTCAAATATAGCCTCAAAAATACATTACCAAGACAAATTGTATATTTGTAAAACTGTATATACGGTGAACATATATGACCTTTTTGACTGTATATCATCTACGTTGGATTTTAATATTATGTGTTTACAATAAAAAAAAATTGGGGAAAAAAAGAACATAGTTACAAGGTCTTCTTGCCTCACACAGTAGATTGCATGGGTTCCATATGTGAGGAATCTTCAAGTTGAAACTCAAAACAAAAAAAAATGCTTCCAGAAAAATGTAACGCCATTGCACAAATTCAACAGAAAGCAAAAAAATTAAAAAGCCAGTACATCAGCGTCACCAGACAGCATAGATTGGATTGAGGACTATGGGGAAAAGTTATAGGTACTGGAATAGGACGGTTGCTATGAAGACAATGCCTAGCAGCAAGAAGGAGGAAAGTGTATTCCTGCAGGAACCAACCTCTGTATGTGAACAACGCTGAATACAGATTGGATTGGGGAATATGGGGAAAAGTTACAGGTACTGAACAAGACAGTTTGGGGAATTAGAGACCCAGGATCTCAAATCTTTCTAACAAGTATTACCTATGAGAAAATAAAATCTTGGGCAATGCCAGGTATATATGCTAGTCACTTTATACAAGTGTTGATGCTTCTTTGCATCCAAGAAATCCTAGGTTCTTGTCTGGTCTTGTCTATTTTAATCCCACTTCCAGCTAGTTAAGGAAAAGGAATGTCCCAGGGCTGCTCAAAGGCTCTAAAGCAGTAGCAACCAGAATTACTCTAATAAGTGATACCTCTTCATGCCTATTTATATATCCTCACATCTAGAAATATCCATAATAAACAATCATCAATGCCAAACGACAGTAGCCCATGGTAGCCATTCCACTAGTGTGAGACTGGCAGAAGCACTCTCCTGGTGACATGTTATGCATTACAGCTTTTCGTGCAAAGGGAAAAGAATAACAATATATTACCTGAATGGGTAAGCAAAGGCTATGTCAATGCTGAGGTCGCTCTGTGTCTTGTTTGCACAGTCCACGCTGAGCCGCAGTCCTCCAGAATAGCCACCACATGTTGCAAATGCAAAGATTGCAAAAAGCTGTGAAAAGAAAATACATCCTTTTAGTATACTCTCCAGTATTTCATGGATGAAAAACAACACACATGTGGCCAATCAACATCAGAGTGTGGTCAAGATAACAAAAGTTGTCAATGGAGAAGGACACACAAGCCAGGAGAGCCTGCAGCTGTTTGCTTTTGCCTGAACCTACTGGAAAAGACAAGATTTCACATCCTCCTGTCCTCTCCCCCCTGCTCCCCAAGTTAATGGAGTACAAATGACTTTTGCACTTAGTTTGCAGCAACTGAAGTAAGCCCAGGACAAAGGGGGAAATTGAGAACAGAAGAGAGAGAAACTGGGATGTTCTAAAAGCAGCTAAAAAAGTGGGATGACAGCTAAAAAACTGGGATGGTCCCTGCCAAATGGGGACAATTGGAGGGTATTTTTTGCATGTGTATATATAATGGCAGTGCAATTACTGCTACCCTATGGAGGAAGGGAAAGGCTGGCAGATGCCAAAAAAAGGTCTCACTGTAGTCTTAATTTAATGGCCATTGCTGTTAAATCAAAAGTGACTGACTTTTCCTTCCATGCCAACAATAACTTTGAATAGCAGCAGAGGTCTTCAATCTCACAAAACAGACTGCTATTGAAGCAGAATTATTTTTTTGGTTGGAGGGAGGAGAGAGAAGAAAAGGAATTCTATTTTCTTTTTCATTCAGAACTGCAACTTTAGATGTATATCACGATCTGAAAATTTGGTGGCAGCTGACAAAATGCAAAATGGCAGCAGCAAACAAAACAAAACAAAACAAATCCAAAGGAAACATTACCAAAATTCCTTGTCATTTGCTAGCTCTACCCATAAAGACTGCTTCATGTCTAGATCTATACAGACTAGCCGTCACTAATACTCCCCTTTGTACCTAATGATGCCTGATACCTTTTGAATGCCTTTTTTATTTTTAGCAACATGAGCCAAATTTACAAAATCCTCTCACAAATACATCAGACACCATCGATTTTTACATTTCTAATCAGGAATCTGAGAGCTAGTGGGGTATAATGGTTTGAGTATTGGACTATGACTCTGGAGACCAGGGTCTGAATGCCCACTCAGTAATGGAAACCCACTGCGTGACCTTAGACATGTCATGCTCTCTCAGTCTCACAGCGAGGCAAAGCTGTTCAAACCCCCTCTCTGAACAAATCTTGCCAAGAAAACCCCATAATATGTTCAGCTTGGGGTTGTACTAAGTCAGAAATGAGTTGAAGGTATGCAACAACAACTGTCAGGAGCTATGCTTTTGCAAAATGCTTCAGGCTCTAGGCACAGACAGTTGAGAACGCAACAATGTACCAAAAGGCATATTTAAGATTGTTATTTATTAATGCAGTGATGTAGTTTTTTTTTTTAAAAAAATAACAGCACGGCTATGTCTCAAAGCATAAATGAACTATCACACAAGCCACACTGTGCATGGAATCCATGGTCAATGCTGTCATAAAGGTATTTTTGCGTTCAACCCAGGCTTTCCTCATTATTTTCAATTTTGTCTGTGTGCAAGTGTTTATCATTTACTATAGAAAGCTCATATACTACTCCTTCATTGTATACTATAAGTATATAGAACCACACAACCGTTTCCACTCTATGGGTGGGGACCTGCTATTGTGGCCACTGAAAGATAGATGGATTGAAGTCTCCCAACACCTGTATGAACTCACTGTGCCTGTCACAAGATGAGGGGAAAGTATGTGTAGTGGACAGCAATTCTGTTACAGGAGTAAAGACATCAATGTCTAAAAAACCAAAATGAGCCTTGGTTGTAAGAAGGTCACAAAACATAGGAAAGCTGAGCTAACACAAAAGTAAGCTAGTTTTCCTTTTGGTAGAATTAGAGAATAAGGGAGTAGGAAGGGAAGAGATGGAAACAGCAGTATCAGTTTGCATATCATAGAATCACAGAATCATAGAGTTGGAAGAGACCACAGACGCTATCCAGTCCAACCCCTGCCATGCAGGAACACCCATCAAAGCACTCCCAACAGATGACCATCCAGCCTCTGCTTAAAAACCTCCAAAGAAGGAGACTCCGCCACACTCCGAAGCAGCATATTCCACTGCTGGACAGCTCTGACCGTCAGGAAGTTCTTCCTGAGGTTTAAGTGGAATCTATTGTCTGCAGAGAAATTAGGATAGGTAGATAAGAAATGAGGTGACTTTGGGTCACTGAAAATTACTTAACCCTGCCATCACAACAGCTGCGCTCCCTAAGACCTCTTGAACTCTTTCAGTGCTGGGGATGGTTGCATTTCCAAATTCCCAATGGGCATCTACTAGTCTCAGTTTTTCATCTGTGAAACAAGAATTTGCATTGAGAGTAATAGCCAGACAAGTAAACTGGAGGAAAACAGGCCACAGATTTTATTAACAATGTGATTTTATTAAAAATACAATGTGCTACATTAGAGAGAGGAGACCAGTATAGCTATGCTGATGCATCTGCTCTTAGGTACTCAATTGCCTACTGTCTGTCTGTTCCTGTCCCTATCAAGAGTTGCCTGCTGCCCGTTTGTGAGAATGGGCAGGAGACCTGGATCCAAGTACCTATTCCGCCAGTTGCCCAAAACCTGGAAGGTGTTCATCAGCAACCACCCCTTCCCCTTCTAAGCCTAATTGCCCACATTTTATTTCATTTGTCTTCCCTCTCTCAACTTAATATCTGCCAGTTGTGACATCAGCAGTATATCCAGGTTCCATTTTTTCTTATTAAAGAGTAACATGCAAGCTAACACATAACCCCAACAAGCCCATTCCCATGAGTAATCTCTAGGAGAAAACATGCCACAATGACATGAAAAAAATTCCTTCCTCAACAGGCAACCAGCAAATGTCCAGGTATACCCAAGCTACTATAGAGGGTGAAAGAATGCACTGCACTTGGTGAGAAAAGAGGCTGGAGCATGGGTGCGGGCCAATATATCATAGAACCATAGAGCAAAAAGGGTTTCCATAGGCCATCAAGTCAAACCCTCTGCCCAGTGGAGAAACTCCATCCCCCGCAGGTAGCCTCTTTTTGAAGATATCCACAGAAAGAGACTTACCATCTCTCTAAGTAATTGGTTCCACTGTCAAACACCTTTCACTATCAAGAAGCTCCTTCTAGTGTTCAACCAAAATCTACCCTCCTGTCATTTAAAACCATCAGACCTGGTCCTATCCTCTGGGGCAGCAAAAAACAAACCTGCATTCACCTCTTTGTGACAGACCTTGAGGTGTTAAAAGAGTGAAGTTGTGTCACCTCTCAGTCTTCTCTTCACCAGGATCAATGTACCTAGCTCCCTCAACTTTTCCTCTCCATACCTCTTATAATCCTTGTTGCCCTTCTCTGAACCTGCTTCGACCTGTCTTTATCCTTCCTAAAATGAGGTGCCCAGAACTGAATGCTTAACTCCAGATGATGCCTGACTAGTGCAGAATATGGTGGGACTATTACTTCCCTTATCTTGGGAACTACAGTTCTCTTAATGCAGACTAAAATGTTATTTGCCTTCTTTGCTGCAGCTTCACACTGCTGGGTCATGTTCAACTTATGATCAACAATAACCCCAAGTTCCTTTTCACATGAAGTACTTCTGAGACAAGTATCCTCCATCCTATATCTGTGCATTTCAGGGGGCTTTTTGTTTTGTTTTGTTTTTTGTGGCTAAATGTAGATTTTTGCATTTGTCTCTGCTGAATTCCATTTTATTAATTTCAGCCCAGTTTTCTAGTTTTTCAAGGTCATTTGGAATTCTTTTCCCATCTTCCAGTGGGTTAGCTATCTCTCTCAGTTTTGTATCACTCACAAACTTGATAAGGATTCTCTCTAAGCCATCATCTAAGTCATTGATAAAAATATTTAACTGTGTATGGCTGTGTGAAATTTTGTGAGAACAAATTGCTCACAAGATTCCCCAAATCTCACAGGCTTTGCTGAGCTTGTGAGAACTAGAGTCCCCTCCAACTCTCATGAAGGCTGCAGCAAGGCAACTACTGTGAGCTTCTAACCTCCCAGCCTGGCTGAGCAAACTGTTCAGCTGGGTCTGGGCATCATCTGAGTTTGCCACAGCAGAGCCCCTTTGGCTAAGTGCACTGGAGGGGAGCAAATTTGGGCCTATCTTATAGGACTGTTTGTGAATAATAATATAAAGCATGCAAAACAAACTAGAAGGAAAGAAACAAAAAAGAAAAACAGTCTCAGTCTTTTCCTTATTTTATACACATGAACTTGTTGCTGTAATAATTACAATAATACTGTAATTACAACAAACTTGACAACACAACCATCTCTAACCTGGTGTCCTCCAGCTAAGTTGGACTACAACTCCCATGATTCCAGCTTGCACTGGGAAGTACAGTCCAACATAGTAAGAGGGTACAAGTCTGCGACAATATATGCCAAGTCCTGCCTCACATTCCAGAGCTATATTCTACCCTGCATTTGCTCACAAACAGAAATAGGCACCTTCCCTAATCTTGCCAGTCCTACATGACTTTTGCTATCGTGTAGGAAGCAACACCAGAGATTCTGAGCTTAGCAATTAAGCCCTTTCTATTTCTAGCCAGTTGGGACTCATTGCTCTTATTTCCCTGGATGGAACAAAAGGAAAAATCACAATGTTCTGTGGGTAAGCTGGCACTTTCAAAGATGCACACGAAAGGATCTGTGCCATTTGACTGCCGTATGCTTTTGTGTGTATCTCTTAGAATAGAACTCAGGTATCTCTTGCACAGTTCTAAATGCATGATATGGAACTTATCTACCTTAGTGTAGGGGAAATGCATAAATCATTATTTGGTATATTATTCCTGAAGCATAAAAAGAAGAAATGCAAGTTCCTTGCTCACACATCTTCAAATGTCCAAACTGGCCTGAGGGCATGGAGGATTTTAAAGAAATCAAGCACAGGAAGCAGCAGAATCTCATTCTTCACTTGAAATTGCTCTGAGGTAAAGAAATTAGAAAAAATGACACAATTAAAGTACCACTACTTCAATCACTGAAGCTCATCAGCCACCTGCATCAAAAGCCCCATCCTTCTGGGACACAATAATATTTTTATTTTATTTTATTTTCATTTATTTGACTTGTGCCCTACTTTTCTCCCAGAATGAAGAATAATGGTTGCACAGACAACAACAGTAAAATATATGAAAAGATAAGGCAGGTGCAGATGATAACAGGGAAAACATTAAAGTATTAAAAAAGGCCATTTTTGCCTTATACTGTTATAGTGCTATTATTCCACTTTCAACAACCTGTGGAATTCTGGAATTTCTAGTTTACTAAGGCCAAAGAAAATTCTAAATGCCCCTCTCTAAACTGCAAATTCCAGGATTCCACAGGATGTTGGAAGTGGAAGAATAGCACTATAACAGTGTAGGGCAGAAATGTCCAAAATTACACAAATTATAGTATTAAAGCATTATTGAGGTGTTTTTTTTTTAAAAAAGTAGTTGTAATGCACATTTAAAACATACCACACTGATCAAGTAAAAGACCCCTTCTCAGCAGTCGATCCATTGCCCAAAGTCTACCCACCTAAAAAAGCTCTTGGCTGCCAATGGTAGGATGGCAGGGCAGGGGAAATCCAGCCTGCCTTGACAAGGAGTTCCACAGTCGGGGAGCAGCCACTGTGATGAGTTTCTCTTATGTTTCCCTCAAACCTGCCTATGAAGGTAGCAGGGATAAAAGTAGGGCCTTACGCAAAGATACCACACAAGCAAGGGTGGACTTGTACGGTCCGGTAGTCTGAATTCAAGCTGATGTATTTTCTAGTGTTTGTCACAGGAAAACTGAATTAATAGTTTTATGATACATAAGTCTTGTAGTATCTCCGTAAGTGACTCACTAAAAGTGAGCAGTCCACCAGTTACAGTGTGTCAGACTGAAGATATTTAATGTTTTGATTTAAACACAGTAAGTAACTGTTTGTTGTTAATTGCCGTCAAGTAAGCTTTGACTCATGTTGACTCCATGAATAAGATCCCTCTAAGGCCATTTCCATACTACGCTATTATAGTGCTGTTATTCCACTTTCAACATCCTAAATACCCTAAAGGCACTGGATCCTGTCTGATCTTGGAAGCTAAGTAGGGTCAGCTCTGGCTAGTACTTGGATGGGAGACTGCCAATGAATACCAGGTGCTGTAGCCCATATTTCAGAGGAAGGAACTGGCAAAACAACCTTTTGAGTATTCCTTGCCTAAGAAAACCCTATGAAATTCATAGGATCACCATAAGTCAACAGTTGAGTTGAAAGCACATAAACACAACAAATTGTGAACTATGTTTCTCAGGAGACCAACAGTATTGTTTAAAAACAAACTACAGCTAATAGGTAAGCTCAAGTGTTAGCATGCATTAGAATACAATAGCTATTACTGTTAACCTAATTAGATAGGCATTATTGGAAGAAAGAGGGATCAGTTCACTTTAAACAATAGAGACTCTTCTGTTTCCTTAAAAGCCTGGCAGATCTATGATAGCATATTCCTTTTGTTGCGATGAGATCAAGGACAGAATTTACGTGTATATAAAGATTATGTACTTCTACCAACACAACGGAAACCTAGCAAGAGAAAAAGCTGGGGCTGTAGTCTATCTTTATAAACCCTATAAATCTGTAATAATGTTTCCTCTGTTGCTGTCCTTCACATTCTGTTCTCTCCCCTGTTGTCCTTGTGATGATCTTAGCAGGCTTGCAGTACCTATCTGCTTCTCCTTCTCCAGCTCTTTTCTTCCCCCTTTAGAACTGTACTTTAGAATGTGTTGCAAACCCCAGCTGCAGTTGAGTAAGGATTTACAGACAGAAATGCTAAAATGAGGCACTTTTAAATGAAAAAAAGAAAAAGAAAAAAGAGTTGCATTTGCACAACATAAGGAAAACAGGATCAGACCTTCAAACCAACTCAGACTTGTTGAGAAATGTAAGAGAGAGTACTGGATTTCACCAGCAGAATTATCAGAATTACCTGCCTGCCTCTGATACAACAGATGCACAGACACAAAGAGAGGGTCTAATAGGAAAAAAAAAGAAGAACAAAACAAAAACAAAACACCAGTAAAGCTTAGTCTTCTTTGTCAAACATATAAAAATAACTTTACCTACAATACTTGTCTATAATCAAATTCATGGTATAGTGGAGGATAGAAAGCAGAGAGGAAAAATTTTCTGCAGGTTAACCTGATGCAGGAAGAGAGTAGGTTTGGCAAAAGAAGCAAAGAAGAAATCATCGTAGGCATCCAAAGACAGCTAGCTCTAACAGGACTTATTGTGTCATTGTAGTCTGGCAACAATCATGAATATTAGCATCTCTACAGGAACATAAGAAGCTGCTTTACAGGAGGCTTGTAGGTCTTTTGTATCCAAAGAATTTGCTTTCTCACTGAGCCGTACTCCCTACAACATTTTAAAAGAACCAGCAGAAAGGTATAAAATTCCCCTGGCTTAGCCGAAGCGCAAAACCCAAAAGATTTTAGGCCAGAGTCTATTACTTCAAGAACCAATTAGAATTGAGGAGACAGATTGCATTGCCAAGGTGACATCCTTATAGACAATTGTTGCTAGCATCCACACCAACATAGATAGTATGGTTTAGTATGTTCCTAAAACATACCTTTGTCATTTGTTTTTCCAGTTGTGATTGATAGAGATTAATTTGTTCTGCTCAAGGATGTGGTCCAAACCTTTAGTAGCCACTTGTATTCTTCCCAGTAAATTATGGCAGCCAAAGGAAGCTTGGTCAAGTGGGTGTGAAGAGCGGCAAATGCTTTCTTAGAGGAAGATTTATTTCCATCCATCTTCACAATTAGAGTAACT
The DNA here is from genome assembly GCA_948472985.1 of Iguana delicatissima. Taxonomy (NCBI): domain Eukaryota; kingdom Metazoa; phylum Chordata; class Lepidosauria; order Squamata; family Iguanidae; genus Iguana; species Iguana delicatissima. The sequence continues at coordinate 599,221 of CAOKZL010000108.1, forward strand.
TTATTTTCAAAGTTTTCTTTGCATCCATTTGTATCAAATTATTTTTGCTCTCAGTCTCTAATTTGCCATTTTGGAGCAAGGTACTAGAGAACACCATGGTATCTCACACCTACTGACTCTTCTGTGAAGTAGATTATCTGGACTGGGTTAGAATAATGACATCTACTAGATGTTGTCAGACTGCAACTCCCAGCATTACCGATCATTGGCTATATAAGCTAGAGCTGCTGGGGCTTGCAATCCAATACTTGGTGGGTATCATGAGTTCCACCTCTGTTCTAGACTCACTCCAATCTGGCTTCAGGTCTGCACTTGGCGCAGAAGTCGCTTTGGTCACTTTTGTAGGTGATCTTTTCCAGAAGACTAAGGCCCTTTCCACACGTGGAGGGGAAATGGGGGAAAACGCTCTAAAATGGAGCTTACCAGGAGCCGGGTAAGTCTGTTGCCATGCGGAGCAGCGCAATCTCGCTGTTCCGCAGTCCTCCGGGGTTCAAAATGGCAGCCTCAGCGTCCAAAATGGCAGCTTCCAGCTGGCGGAGGCTCTCCACCAACCAGAGAAGCTCGCCAGCCTAAAGCCCGCTCCTGGCAGATCTGCGGGCATGCACTAGTGCGCGCCTGCAAATCTGCACTGGAGCGTGGCAACAGAGCTGCATGGAGCTGCGCGCGCTGTGCTTTTTAAAAACCTCTGAAAAGAGGTTTCTAAAAAATACGCCGCGCCACCAGTTCCGGTCGCTTCGGAGTGGATTGAGGTGCGGTACTACGAAAATAGTCCGCCACAATCCACTCTGTGGTGCAGAAGACCTCCATCGGAGGTCGCTCTGCACCGTTTTAATACCCCGGTGCGGAAAGGGCCTGAGTAAGGAGTTAGGTAAGAATAGTATAGTCCACTTGATTCTTCTAGACCTCTCTGTGGTATTCTATGGGCTTTTCTGCACTACATTGTTATAGTGCTATTATTTCAACACTCTGTGGAACCCTGAGGTTTGCAGTTTACGGAGGGGTATTTAGAATTCTCAGCCAGGGAGCTCTTTGGCCTCAGTAAACTACAAACCCCAGAATTCCATAGGATGCTGAAAGTGCAATAATAGTACTGTAGTATGGAAAGGCTCTATATCACTGACCACTTTGTTCTCTGGGACCACCTAATGAAAATACATATTGGAGATAACATTTTCTTATGATTCCCAGAGGATGATGATGGGGGACATCAGTTCAGTGCCTTGGCCATTTGGTCAATGATGTCCTCCGTATTATTTAACGTTGATATGAGACCATGATGAGGTTGTCTAAGGCCCTTTTTGCATGGCATTTTCCAAGCAAAAACAGGGCCTGGGGTGTCACGCGATTGTGAGGAACGATCTACACAACACATTCAAAATCGTGCAATGCTCCAGGGGCCGGCAGGTGCTGATTGCGCACCTTTTCATTTTCGGCTAGAAGCCAAAAATGGTGAGTGATTGTGCATTGCTCCCAGGCCCTGCGTGCACTTATCTGGCATGCGGAGCCTCCAGAACCACGGCGGTCACGCTTCCTGCCCCAGCGCAGCCTGGGAAATTCCCAGGCTGTGCTGCAGAAGGAAGAGGAGGGGCTCTCACGCAGGCAGGCAGCTCATGCAGAGCCGAAGGACCCTGGATGCGAAAGCCTCTCGCCGGAGGCTGCTCAAGCAATTCCTGCGCCCCAGCGCCGGAAGACAGTAAGGTGCAGAAAGGGCCTAAGAAACTGGAATCCATTGTCATCAGTATATGAACGATACAGACAGATCTCTTTCTCTCTTTTTTTTCTGGGCTGTTGGGATTCTGAACTGGTGATAATATTAATATTCTGAACCTCTGGGATGATAGATAGCAAACTGAAATTGAACCTAGTCAGAACGGATATGCTTCTGGTTAGAAGAGAAAATGACTCTGGAATAGGAAGCCAATTTCTTTTGGATGGGGTTGTATTCCCCTTGAAAAATGAGTTTCATCATTTTGAGTGCACCTAGGTTTAGCACTGCATCTGGGTGACCAGATGGTAGTGATGCCCATGAATACTTCTGCCCAGCTGATCTAGCCTTCCCAGTGCAACTCTCCATTTCCTTCTGACACCTGCTCTGCAGGGCTGATGAGGCCATAAATGCAAGGAGATGGTGCTGGCAGCTGCAGAGACTCAGGAGCAATCCTTCCTCCTTTCACCAGCAATTGCACTGTGAGTGGAACCCCACTCAGCAAGAGTTCCTGTTGGTAGGAAAAAATGTGTAAGCAATCCAATGTGTTTTCATTGAACAGATTGGTTTTGTGTGATATTGTGATTTTAAGATGCCTTGAGTGATTCACAGGCACTGGAAGGAAGGGTCAGAAATTTCTGGAGAAACAGATATACAGGAAAATAACTTAATTATAACAATGGCGAGGGACCCATCACTCTGTTAATTCATCCAATAGAAATGCAGTAACATGGAAAACTCAACATTGATTAGTGGTTTGAGCGTTGGGCCCTTTTCGCATGGCATTTGCTGTGCGAAAGGGACCCTCGAGCATTGTGCGATTGTGAGGAGTGATCTGCACGACACATTCACAATCGCGTGATGCTCCAGGGTCTGGCAGGGGCTGCTCATGCACTTTTTCAGTTTCAGCTTTCAGCCAAAAATGGTGCGCGATTGCTCATTGCTCCAGGGCCCCATGTGCACTTGCCATGCATGCAGAGCCTCCGGAGCCGTGGCGGTCATCCTTCCTGCCCCAGCACAGCCTGGGAAACTCCCAGGCCCTTTCCGCACCTTACCTTTTTCAGCGCAGGGGTGCAGGGATCGTGCGATCAGCCTCCAGCGAGAGACTCTCGTGTCCCCACTGCTTAAGCTCCACATGAGCTGCCTGCTTTGAACCAGGTAGTGCAAGAGCCCCGTCTCTTCCTTCCGCAGCGCTGCCTGGGACTTTCTGGGGCAGGAAGTGCGACCGCTGCAGCTCCAGAGGCTCCGTATGCACGGCAAGTGTGCACGGGACCCGGGAGCAATGCGCAATGCTTCCAGCCGAAAATGAAAAGGTGCACGATCGCTGCCTGCCGGCCCCTGGAGTATTGAGCAATTGTGAGTGTGTTGTGCAGATCACTCCTCACAATTGCGCAAATGCCGTGCGGAAAGGGCCCCAGGCTGCACTGCGGAAGGAAGAGGCGGGGCTCTCGCGTTACCTGCTCAGGAGCAGGTAGCCCGTGTGGAGCTGAAGCAACAGGGACACGAAAGGCTCTCGCTGGAGGCTGCTCGCGCGATCCCCGCTCCCTAGCGCTGAAAAAAAGGTAAGATGTGGAAAGGGCCTTGGATGAGCTCTTTGGGTCACCAGGGTTCGCGAAAAGTGACAGGTGATCTTGGGCAAGTCACTCTCTCAGCCTCAGAGGATGGCAGTGACAAACCTCCCCCCAAATAGATCTTTCCAGGAAAACCCTATAATAGGATCACCATAAGGTGGACCCTTATGGAAGGCACACAACAACAACAACAACAACAACAACAACAACAACACATTTAAAAGCCGACAATCTCATATTGACTCAAGGGCACCTAAATCTAAAATGTTGATCTTAGTATGCTAAGGCAATGCTTTTTTATGTTTCAGTTTTTGGCAGTTATCTCTGAAGTAGCTCTCTACTTCTCACAGATTCTGATGAATACCAGGACACAATAAAATGTTAATGGAACAATTAGTTGAGGTTCAGTTAGATTCAACCGACAGGCAGAAATGCTGGCAGGTAAAATGGAAGATGAGACTGAGTGTGTGTTCTGTTGCTATATATTTACACTGAAGCTGTAATTGTTGCTACTATGTCATGAACAATAAACCTATCATGAGTAAATGAGGCTCAATTATTTTCTCTTACAAAGCTGTAGGAGCTGTTCTTCCCTTGGAATTAATTGGTTTGTACAGGGAGCAGCAGTGCAAATTGGTGTTAATCAGGCAGCTACAAATTGTGAGACAAAATCAGAAAACAATATCTTTAGGGGAGAATGGGAAATTCCTAGAAGCAGGGACATTTTTTTTTCTTATTTGCCTAATTAAAAGTGCCTACAACTTGGACTGCAAATGAAGAGAATTCCTCCACAGACGGACTGGGGCTCCAACTAGTTAGAACTGAAAACGCCTTTGTTAGTGCTTGGACTACCTAGATAGCTAGTATACAATTTTTCAGATCAGTGTTTGATAACTTTTCAGGCGATATTTATACTGTATTGTACCTGGCACGTTCACTCCTGTTTCAAAACGAGGATTCTAAAGAACATTGTGACTAGCTGATGGGCTAGTGCTGGCATGGATGTTTTATTTTGATAATCTAGCTGGTCCATTCAGAGGCCCTGGAACTGTTTATCAGATAGGAAGGGGTGAAGGGGCACAAAACAAAGAAGCAGGTCATTATAGGTGATGATGTTGACAATGATAATGATGATTAACAGCTCTCTACTTCTCACAGAATAATATTATTGTATTATAAGTAATTAAGCAGGTAAAAACTTGACTACCAGGTAGGCAGTAGAAAAATAGTAAATAATAAATGGAATATTAAAAATCAATTAAGTAATATATTACATGAAGGATAAAATATATGATTCCATGTTTGTTGTTGTGTCCCTTCAAGTCATTTCTAATCTATGGCAACCCTAAAGTGAACCTATCACAGAATTTTCTTAGGCTGAGTGTGTGTAATGTGCCCAAGGTCACCCAGTGGGTTTCCATGGCCAGGTGGGGAACTGAACCCTGGTCTCCAAGATCAAAGTCCAACGCTGAAACACTACATGACTCTTGTCTCTCTGCGAATGCAAAGATCACTGTAAGGTTTTGTAACCAACCTTCACTCCTAGCATATTACTTTAGTAGCAAAAACTGTGAAAGCATGTTAGCATGTACAGGGTTGCAGACAAAATATTATCAAAAAAAAGTGAAAAAGTTATATATAAGAAAGTGAAAAACTGAAGTGGGACGAATCTCCTGATATAAGACCTAGGCCATTTCTGCACAAGACAGTTATAGCACTATTATTCCACTTTCAACATCCTATGGAATACTGGGGTTGCAGTTTCGGGAGGGGCCACCTGGCCCCTCCCAAAAATGCAAACCCCGGGATTCCATAAGATGTTGAAAATGGAATAATAGCGCTATAATGGTTTCGTGCGGAAATGGCCCTAGAATTAGGAATGAGTACAAGGTGGCAGTTGTTTCAGTGTTGAACTATGACCCTGGAGACCAGAGTTCGATTCCCCCCTCGGCCATGGAAACCCACTGGGTGACCTTGGGTGCATCACACACACTCAGCCCAACTGGCTTGAAGGCATATAACCACAACAACATTGGTTGATTCTTCTTAGGTGCCCTGCAACAGGTCTAATGTACCTGACGGCTTCAGCTTAACAGGTAGGAGCTAGAAGACAACCAGCAGCCTACTGATCTATCACCAGGTCCAATTTGAGAAAATGTAGTATCAGTTACTTCTTTTTGTGTCACAGCCTGGAAAACTTATTTTGCAGAATTTATCTTGGACTTCAGTCTCCAGAATTATAATGTCTGCCCTTCCCAGAAACTGGAAGCTGTAGACATACATAGCTGTTCCTAACTCTGGCGCATGTGTGTATACTTGCATTTATGTTCCTCAGCTTGCATTTGTCTTACTGGAGATTCCCTGCATGGAGTGTTCAGTTGTTTCCGTCAATGCTTGTTGGAGAAAGGATGGCTCTTGTTTGTATGGCAACAGCTATAGGGGCCCTACTATACCATCACCATTGCAATTTCTGGGACCCTATCTGCAGTGTACCTCTTAGTAATGTTGCAGAAGTGTATGTTTGTATATTTACACTATTATCTAATACATTATTTTGCAGTCATTCCTGTTACAACTAAGTTATACCATTGCACAAGTAGGAAAACGCTACATAAATTCAGTTTTATTAGAAAATGATTTGTGTAAACTGGTGCTGTAGATTCTGTGATGGGGCCTTTAATATGCAAATTCAATAAACTACCCAGAAGACAATTTTATAGTGAATCTTTGTCCTTTAGAACCTAAAAAAATACAGTATCGGAAATGGTGCTTGCACATGAAGGCATGCATGCATTAGCACTGACTGAGAAACACTTTGCCTTTCATAGATATTGCAATATTTTTGAGAAACAACACCAGAGTCAACATTTGATGCTTTCCAAAGTGAATATGGTCAATATTTGGTCATTTGGTCAGTATTCTGTACACTACCAACTGTTGCTGGAGATATGCCTCCTTTTGCCCCAGTTCCTGGCATAGCAGCATAAGACTGACACACAACAACTACTGTTTCCTAGGTGGTATTGCAATCAAAGAATGAAACACTGGAAACAAGGGAGCTGCATTATATTTACTTAATTTTAGTTTAGTAACTGCCTGGCAGCAGCTCACTAGGATTCTAGGCAGGCGTCTTTTTCCAGCCCTACAGCCTGGAGAAATCAGAAATCTGAGGCAAAGTGAGCACTTTACTGCTGAACTACAATCATTCTCTTTTAAGACAAGGGTGGGGAACTGTCAGATTTCTACATGTACTTGTACTTGGACTCCATCATCCTTCACCACTGGTTGTACTGGCTGGGGCTGATGGCAGCTGCAGTTGAACAGTTGGAGCGTATGCTCTTAAATAAAGTTCTATGCATGTCTATTCAGAAGTAAAATGCCACAGAGATCAGTGTGGCTCACTCCTAGCTATGCATATATAAAACTGTATTTTTGCACAATGTTGTATATCCTTGGTGATCAAGATGAAGAAATATTAAACGATTTTCTATACTTTGGTTCTGTCATTAATCAAAATGGAGACTATAGTCAAGAAATCAGAAGAAGGCTAAGCCTTGGAAAACTAGGTTTAGCTATGAACATACATGATAAGAGCCTCAAATGTAAAGATGTATCATTGGTATTTAAGTCAGGATCACCTTTGCCAAAGTATTTCCTGCTTCTGTACACAGTTGTGAAAGTTGGATGGTGAAAAAATCTGACAGGAAGATCAATTGGTTGGAAATGTGGTGTTGGAGAAAAGTTTTGTGGATACCATGGAATGCCAAAAAAAATAGATGAAATAAATGGAAAAAAAAAATAGAGCAAATCAACCTTAAACTGCCACTAGAGTCCAAACGATTAAACTGAGGCTATCCTACTTTGGACATTTCATGTGACAAAACAATTCAATGGAAATAACAATAATGACCAATAAAACAGAGGGCAGTAGGGAAAGAGATAGATTTGTATTATAGAGGGATTGATTCAATAAAAGAAACCACAGCCCTGAATTCAGAGGTCTTGAGCATCAGGACTCAGGAAAGATCTGTGATTCAGAATTGCCATATTTACAACAAATAACAGCAAGAGAGCTGATGTATACTGATACATATTCCCACTTCTATCCATCCATGCATTCCTTCTTATTTATGTCATGTAGAAATTTTGGCCCAGAAAACATGAACTCACCCATCCTCCTTTCTTTCTTCTTATCTGTTTTCTGAATTGCCATGTTTGCACATTCCCCCTCTTTATTGTTCATATGTATGCAAAGCCACTGAGAGAATTCATTAGAAGCTAGTATCCATATGCTAAATATATTCACATCTAACTGTTCTGTTCCCAAGGGGCTTCTAGCTGATTTGTAGTGCTCAGTAGGCTCCAAAGATATGTAAAATATAAAAGAGGTATTTGAAATAAGTGGTTTTAATTTTTCATTACTATTTGGAAGCCTGTTTCAAGCTCACACTACCTAAATTGGGGAGTCAGAAACCAGTTTGGGATGATGGGCTGAATTCCTCTTCTTGTAATTCTCCATAGAGCAACTGGTACCTGGGCATGTGGCCATGCCTCTTATAACATGGTATTTAGTGATGGCTGGTGGCTTCCATGTTCATGGTTTCTAAAATAGATTTGACACTTTGGACAACTCTAGACTAAACTGCAGAATAGATTCACTGCTCCACTGACATGGGAACCATCAACCGATGATACTGACTGGATGCTGAACAGAAGATCAGGCTGAAGCTTTCCCTGCAGTCACTTTGGCCACAGAGCTGTTTTTTTATTCCCTGGCATGTTTTTCTTGCATGGGAAATGTATGGGGAAGGAAGTCAAACTGCCCATAGAGAAGCTTGACTACTGCCATCTCTTTGGAGAGGGAAAGGTCTTCTGTGAGGGATAACCAGGGAATGTCCTCCAGCTTGAACAGTGGTCTTTTCTGCTGTCCCTCATATACCATGGAGGGTACAATGCCATGTAGGCTGTAAACTCTGTCAACTGCTTGTGGAATTACATTCTTTGCAAATTCTGATATGAACCAATGTAGGACCTGATTTGCTTCTCCTGGATTAATGTCTAGGATGGAGTTCATATTTCATACTTTTTTTCATTTGTACCATCCTCTTCTACTGAAAAAAAAATAACAGTGTTATGTTTTGGGGAAAAAACATTTAGAAATATGTTATTTCCCCCTCTAATAACTGTTATGCCCTTTTAATAATCTCTAGTTCATTTGGAAGGTATTAGTTCTGCATTTCAAAGAGACACCCCAGATGAATATAATACCCTGATGTTTCTATTTGAAAACTTTCTTGAGTGGTTTCTGCTGCTAGTGGTTCGGAGAACGGTGGCAAATCTCCTTATATACCACATCTTAAAACCTCAGACAAGTGGAATTAGTTTCTCCCCTCCAACCTAGCATCCTAGTAAAGTCCATTTCTGCCCAGATTCAACATTATAAACTAAACTAAACCAAGTGTTGTAATGTAATTCAGGAATGAGTGAGTATGTGGGGAAAACAACCATATAGTAGCAGGTTTTGTTCTTAAGGGGGTTCCTGCATTTTACACAGGAGGCTGTATTTATGGCAAGCTGACAGACAGTGTACAATAGTAGTTAGAGTGTTGGATTAGGATTTGGGAGATACCAGTTCTAGCCGACACTGAGGCAGGAAAGACACTGAAGCACATTGGGACTATGGCCCTTTTCGCACAGCATTTTCCATGCGAAATGGTACCTGGAGCATTGTGTGATTGGGAGGAGCGATCTGCACGATGCACTCACAATCGCGCGACGCTCTAGGGGCTGGCAGGCACTGATCGCACACCTTTTCATTTTTGACTAGAAGCCGAAAATGGTGCGCAACTGCGCATTGCTCCCGGGTCCCGGACCCCAAGCGCACTTACCTGGTGTGTGGAGCCTCCAGAGCCGCACTGGTCGCGCTTCTTACCCCAGTGCACCCTGGGAAACTCCCAGGCTGTGCTGTGGAAGGAAGAGGCTGGGCTCTCGTGCAAGCAGGCAGCTCGTGCAGAGCCAAAGGACCCCAGACGCGAGAACGTCTCGCTGGAGGCTGCTCACGCGATCCCCGCACCCCAGCACCGGAAGAAGGTAAGGTGTGGAAAGGGCCTATGACTCTCTCTTAGCTTAACCTTCCTCAGAAAGCAGTTGTGAGGATAAACTGGAACAGCCACGTTTATTGAGCTCACATGAGGAAAGGCAATAAACGAAGTGATCGTGAACCCACCAACGGCAGGAATTCTAATCAGTGGATTTGTTTCTTTGATTGTTACTTGAGAAAAGCAGTCATCTGCTGTTCATTCCAATGGCTCCCAGAGCAACACAGAGATTTAAACCAGCAACCATAACACAAACATTATTGCTGCGCAGGAGGCCAGACAGTAAAAAGTATTAAAACCACCACCACAGAAAAAACAAAAACACAGTAAAAACTTGAAGGTCTGAGGTACCTAAAAGGCCTGGAGAAATGGAGCGGCATCCACTTGGTGCCTGGAAAGAGTTCTACTTCAAGCAAGGCTGCCTCTGTGACTGAGAAGCCTGCCCTGGTAGGTGGGTGGGGGATCAATATGGGAGTTCTTTATCGGTATTTTGAATGCATGCAGGAAGATCAGAGGCAAGGCCTGCTGTCCATTTGTTCATGTTTATTTTCCGTGTATGTAACATAGATGTTCCAGCTGTTCCAGTCTGGCAGGGGCAGCCCTGACTAATCCCGCCATCTCACTTTTTCAACTACAGTCAGCCCTCCACGTTTGCAGATTTCACTCTTTTTAATTTTTTAAAAAAAATTAATTTAATTATAAGAAAAAAACAAACACACACACACAAAATACGTAAGTTGATAAACATAAAAGTGAAGGGAAAAGGTTACAACAAAAAATGCTTACATTTCTATTTCTCTCTAAATCAATTTACATAATATTACTTATTCAACATATTATAAATCATACTGATTTTGGTTATATATATCTAAATCTCATTCTCATTATACCTATTGTTGTTATTTATTCCCATACTTAACATTTTAAAAATATACTATTAGTAATTTCATTCTTATTCCTATCATTTTCAAACTAAATTTAACCTATTACTGTTGCTAAGTGTACCCCATACCCAGAGCCAATTATGCCTCGAATTACTCCACCTTCCAAATCATAACTCTTCTTGTGGAGGTGTGACACCTTCCTCTTTTACTAACACCTTTTTCACGAATATTTTCCATATTGCTTCAAAATCACTCCCTTTCATTATTCCTTTTTTGACCTCAATTCCACGTTAACTTATCATTAATGGCGATTTTCCACACTTCTTTATTCCAATCCTCTATTTGAAAATCTCTTTGAATTTTCCATTTTCTTGATATAACTAACCTTGCTGCAGTTAATAAATTTGTAATTAGATCCTGCTGGTTTCACTTTTGAGGATTTGATTATTCATGGATTATTTGCTGTCAGCTCTGCTGCTGACCTATGCCATTTTTAACAGGGACTGCAAGCCTTGTGAGATTGAGAAACTGTGAACGAGGCTAATAAATCTCTGTTAAAAATGGTGCGGGGCAGCAGTGGAGGTGGCAGTCAGCCCCACCAGCCATGCACTTCTGCCTTGTGAAGGAACCCTGATGCCTCAATGGAATCCACGGTGGGCTGAATATGGTGATCATACTTTTTTTGTGTGTTAAATATGGTTTGGGAGGATCTAGAATTATTCACAGTTTTTCCACTTTCAGGGGGGTCCTGTGTCCCCAACCCTAGCAAATGTGGAGAGATGACTGTACTTTTAAAATGTCCCAGTTCATCTCTTCTTCTTCCACTTTTCCCCAGAGTCCTCATTTTACTTCAGTTTCTGCAAACTGAGTCTCAAGTGCAAAAGTAGTTTGCACTCAGTTGACTCATCAGGTAGGAAAGGAGAAGAGTGAATCAAATCTTACCCTTCTAGCAAGCAGAGACAAAAGCAAACTACTGCAGCCTCTACTAGCCTTCCTCAGTGACACTTTTTGCCATCTTGACCACACTCTGATTTTGCGTGGCCATGTGTTTCAGTTTTCATGAGTGAAGTGTTGGAAGGTTTGAACTAGATCTTGTTATGGATGGTTTGGTGTACCAAACCAGTGCTGGAGTTCTGCTGGTGTACTACATTAGAGGCCATACTTTTTCCAAGACCACACTGCAGTGTGGAGGGCTAATAAGACAACAGTCTGGTATCTCTGAGCTTGCTATTTTTCAGTGCCTGTTGCTACCACCACAGCTAAACCAGTAAGTTATACCATAGGATTTCCAGCCCAGCAGTAGCTGGCTCTTTCTTTCATTGTCCCTTGGGTAATCGCATCATCTATTCTACCAGCTCCAGGGAACATCAGCTACCGTTGATGGAAGTGGATGGTGAAGCCAAATAAATAAATAATTCCTTATATTCCCAAAACAGTATCCTACATTATGCAAATCAGTAGCCTTTTAAAAATTATCTACAGTGAAAACTACATAATATACAAATGACTTGTACCCACTCATAGCTACCATACCTCAGACTCCCACATTCGACTCCCAGGCGATAGTTTGTTCTTAAAGGATTATTTGTTCATTCAATTGTGGGCACTACAGAGTAGGTATACCTTAATAAAACATGACTTTATTTCGAGCAATAAAGGGCTTGGGTTTTGAAAAACCTGGAGACAACACGTTACAGAAAGAACTGGCTACATGGCCATACAACAGTAGGACCTTACTTTGTAACTTTAAAAAAAAAAGGATATGTTTCCTCCGTATGATTAGTGCCTTTGGTAGACTTTAAAGGCATTACCGGGACTATTGCTTAGCACCAATGTCATGCTTCTCAAAAGATTTCAATTTAAAAGAAGAAAGAGGCCATAAAACATGAGACCCCTGCGTGGAATCATATTCTACCTGCCTCCAGCTGACATCAAAAGAGATTCAGGAAAGTAAGTCAATGGAGTACTTATGTAGCGTGATGAAATTACTGACTTTTGCTGTTTGACTTCAAGCATTTGTCACAGCAGGTCAGTGTTCAATCTAATTCACACTGCGTAGTTTCTTGATGAAATTATGATTTATTTATTTATTTATTTATTTCAAAAGTGAAAAATCAAGACAACTCCACTCTCACCAGCTCAGTAAAGAGCTATCCATGAAATAAATATACATCAAACACAGAAATGATTTCTGAACAGTTGTCACAGTTTATCTGCTCAGGACCTAGTGTCTTTTTTTTTTTTTTTTTAAAGAAAGAAACAGAAGTAGTTTTATGCATGAAAAGCCAGATGGGCTTCTTTGGATTACATGAGAATACGGACCAAAAAAAAAAAAAAGCCCAGTTTTTGCCTCAGGCATTCCTAATTAAATCAGCTGATAAAAGACAAAGTCTCCAAGTTCAGTGCTAGGTGGAAAGAGACTGTAGCTCTTTGGCCAAGGACATGATTTTTCCTCCAGAAGACTACATGCTCAGTCCCCAGCACATCCAGTCAAAAAGTTCCAGCTGGCAGGTCATATGAGGTATTCTTGGGGAACAAATGTTAGAAAGTGACACTAGAGTGGATGGACCAAGGATTGGACCCGTACAACATAACTGTGCTTCATAGTATAAATAAGGCACATGAGAAGTAGAGACAGACAAGTCTATCAGTTCCAGTTTCTCACATTTTTAAAGCCTCCTTTAGACCTGGAAGATAAAGTCTGGAAATATTGGTAAATTCTTTGACACTATACTAGTAGAGAAATATAGCATATATTGCTCAGAACCTCAAAACGTTACATGTTTAACTACCAAAACTACAATTCTCTAGCCAACTCAGTTGAGAGATTCTGGGATTGCTGAGTCAATAAATAAATAAATAACAGCAGCAGCAGCAGCAGCAACAACAACCATTTCGAGACTCTGATTTTGCCTCATGTTATGATTTCATCCTACATGGTTAGTTTTAAGCACACACAAACTGGACACTGAAAAATCATAACATGCTTAGCTGTCCCTGAACAAGGACCAGGATCAACTTGACTTTAAACATTTAAGAGAGTTGTGGAACAAGCCTTAAATGGCTCCCTCCATTTTCTTCCCTGTTAGGCTGGGCAGTCTCAACAAATAGAGTGGGGTTTTTCTTCTGAATAATATTTTAAAATGCTTTGCTAAGGCCCAATTCTGGCAACCATTTTGACTCATTAGCTTCTGTATTGTTTTTCATGTGGCAAGCAGAGAGGTCAGGTGAGACTCTGGCCATTTCCGCAATGGATTGTTATAGCGCTATTATTCCACTTTCAACGTCCTATGGATTCCTGGGGTTTGCAGTTTAGGGAGGGGCCGGCTGGCCCCTCCCTAAACTGCAAACCCCAGGAATCCATAGGACGTTGAAAGTGGAATAATAGGCTATAACAGTCCAGTGTGGAAATGGCCTCTGTTGAGCTGAGTACAATCACCATGCAATGCGTGATTAGAGCTTGGAGAACTTACTTGTTGGACCAAAAGTTACCCAATTGCCCAACCCCACCGTAACTCTTCAAACATGATCCAAAATATGCTCTGAATATGACATGAAACTGCATGTTATTCAAGATCTCTGGAAGATACAATGGTATCAGCCAGCTAGCACAGCTGTAACAGTAACTGTCCAAAGCAGTGGAATACACACATGGCCTTCAAACCCCAGAATTTCCATGTCAGATATTTTCGGTAAATGCACATAAGTCACCTCTTGACTTATGGTGACAACATGAATTTGATAGGGTTTTCTTAGGCAAGGAACACTTGGAGGTGGTTTTGCTAGTTCCTTCCTCTGAAATATAGCTTATACAACTGAGTGTTCATTGGTGGTCTCCCATCCAAATACTAATATTGGCAGGTATCAATCAAAGCTCCACCACTGCACTGTTGCCAAACAAGGTACTCAGTACTGTGATTTGGTGCTTCTTAATTGCAGATGTTGTGCATTAAACCTGAGCCCTACTGCCTGCATATGCTGTCTCTAATTGAGACATGGCCTTTCACTTTCACCTATAAACAGACTTCTGTGAAAGCATGGGAGAAGAATATGAATGGCTTGCAGCTTAATTGCTGCACTGGTATCAGAATTTAAAATCAGGCAAATTGTTAAGGGAGAGACATTCCCTCTCTTAACAATTTGCTTGGTTTTTAATTCCCGTATTAATATTTGATACCCATGGATGACTCCTAGAATCTTATGAAAGCTCCTACAATCTTCTGGTGAAACATTAATGATAACTTTACAATTGTTTTTCGTTCTAACTTCTTTGCAGAGAAGCAACCTGTCCTCCTGTACTTTGTCAAATCCCTGGGTACATTTTTCACATGTTCTCTCTCCCCTACTCTGACAAATATCTGCAAACACTCTAGGAGGACACCACCATAATGACCAAGAGTTCTATTAAAGGAACCGTGTACCTTTTCTCACATTTGCTTTGTGAAGTTGAAGTTCCTGCAATGATGTTTTCCCCGTATTGCAACAATATTTAATCAGAGAAGCCCCAAACCATGTGGAAGAAATTCATGATAGGCCTCCTTCCCAGCTATTGTGACCCTATCAAGACTGTCATGGGAACAAGCTACGTCATGGATTCTTGCCACGCCGCTCCTGGAATTACACAGGAGGGACATACATTGCAGTAGCTTTGATACCTTGATGGTAATGTTTTAAAAGCCTCCTCTTTTTAATCTTTCTAGAGAAACATCACATCATGTGGCACACTGACTCCTGGTAGACTTCCAAGTAGAAAGAAAGCAGCTCAGCTTAGTAGAAGAAGACAAGCTTGGTAATTGGTTATTTAAATGGAGCCAGGCTCCCCCTCTGGCATCTCCAGATAAGGAAACCCTTGGGAGCTTATTTACGTGATAGTGTGTTAGACAGACCCATTGTGGAAGCCAACTTTCTGCGTATCTCTGAACATTCCCTTTAACAAAATAACGTATAGTACATAATAAAGGTGATGCTTCACCCCACTTTGTCCTTATGAACAAACACTTGTTTGGGGATATTCAACCATATGTTTTCGTTCTTGTTGTTGTTGCTGTTGTGTATCTTCAAGTCATTTTGGCGTGGTGCCCCTAAGACAAACCTATCATGGGGCTCCCTGGGGCTGAAAGTGCGAGACAAGCCCAGGATCACCCAGTGGGTTTCCATGCTGAGCAGGAAATTGAAACCTGGGTCATTTCTGCACTACACTGTTACAGTGCTATTATTCCCCTTTCAACTTCTTGTGGAATTCTGGGGTTTGTAGTATGCTTAGGCCAAAGAGCTCTCTGGCTGAGGATTCTAAATGCTCTTCTCTCAACTGCAAACCTCAGGATTCCATAGGATGTTGAAAGTGGAATAATAGCACTATAACAGTCTAGTGCAGAAATGGCCCTGGTTTGGGGGTTGTAGTCCAATGCTCAAACCACTACATCGCACTGGCTTAGTCACACATTATATACTGGTAAACCTTAAGATCACTGTTGTCACATGTGATGAGCTATTTATCTTGGGAAATTAAGAGTTCCTACATTCACACCAAAAAAGTAATCTAAGTACACAATGAAGTATTAAGATTCTGTGTAGGCTGAGTGATGTAGAGGCAATTCATACAAATATATTACTTTTTGGAGATTTTGTAACTAGAAAGAGAGAAAGAGAGAGAGAGAGATGGCAACAGTGCATGTATCTTCACTTCTTCTGCTTTCCATTAAAGAGTTCTTCCAATATAACAGCACAGGCTTTAATTTAGTACTTTACATTTTAAGATGAAAACCACTTAATATGAATCTTAAATCGATGGATGATGGCACTAACATTGTGTGTATTTTTAACAGAATAACCATCATGTTCTAATAATTTCACTTGCATAATAGTTTAATTCCAGGGAGACAATTTTCCATCTTTTCCTTTGAAGAAAATCTTTATCTTAATCATCTTCCATTGATTATTCTAGAAGAACTATTTTCCCCACCCCTGAATACACCATTTAGCTTAACCACATAATGGAACACTGGTCCTCCTCTCTCATTATATTTTAATAGAATAGAATAAAGCCCAATTGTATTCTAATCTAAAGGATTAGTTTGCTTGCCAGATTCTCTATATGGCCAGAAGACATATATTTTTAAACTTTCTACAAATGGAAAACTGGACAGTTTATTCTGAAAACGTAGACATTAGCTCCGTCCCAAGCCAAACTGGGCTCCTCTTGCACCCCAGTGATGGCAAGAGAGCAGGATGGGGGCACATCTTGGAAAGCCACCATAGCCTCCTCTTTCCCATTTAACAGTAAAACAGAGGCTCTGTTTTACAAAGTGTTTCAGTGCATAAGGTTATCCAGCGTGCTGCATGATCAGAATGTTCTATCAACAAAGGGGAAGAAAATACTACCAGAGTCTTGCATGCTCTCTGTAGGTCACTGATGCCTTGGATCTGCAAAGCTTCAGAAGCGTTTCGGGCCCTCCATCCAAATGCAAACTGGGGCTCCTCCCTTCATTGTTGTTGTGTGCATTTAAGTCATATCTGACTTACGGAGATGCTAAGGTGACTCTATCTTAGGGTTTTCTGGGGCTGAAAGTGTGTGATTCACCCAAGATCAATCAATGGGTTTCCGTGACTGAGTGAGGAATCAAACCTCGTTCTCCAGGGTGGTAATCCAGTGCTCAAATCACTACGCTGGTTTTCATATACTAAGTTATGTCATCATTTATTTATGTCACTTATTTATTCATTTTTATTAGAGTTTTATTCCATCCTTTCACCAAGGAGCTTATGGAATTGCGTATGACTGCCCCATTTTCTCATAACAACTCTGCATGGTATGTTAAATAGAGAGACTTGTAACGTCTCCATGTCCAGAGGTATTTTAATCCCCACCCCCCACCTCCATCTCCTGCACCAGCACTGTGAAACACACAACACAGTTCTGATCTGTTCTAAATGCTCCCTTGAATTCTCTTTGGAGTTTCGTGGAAGACTGTAACAAAGAAGTGTGTGGGTTGGTCAGAAGCCATGGGGAGAGCAGTGGAGTACAATCTTGGCAGCAGGATGGAGAATAATCACTGATGAGATTGAGGTGATTCATGTTCTTCTAGTCCAAAATGTTTTTGGTTTATTTTATTTCTAGTTTTTGGAAACTAGTACTTGGGAGACAAATAGCATTACAAACTTCATCAGTTTGGATAATGATTTTTGCCTACCAAAATCTTGCTTCCTTGGAAGTCTAGTGGCATCAGAACCTAAACACACAAAGTCCTTGTTCAAACTACCCATTTCATAGCAATAAAGAAATACATACACACACACACACACACATGATTAAACTATTTTTCTATCTAACCCCTGACTGCTTACTCTGATTGGCAACAGCTCTTGAGACTCCTGACAGATCCTGTCCGATCACCAGATCCTTAAAAAAAAAATTGATGCCAAAGATGCATGAGATTGAACTTCTCTCCTGTATGAAAGGCAGGTGTTCTGACATTGAGCTATGCCCAACAGTTCATGCATCCTGCATGTAATGACTGTGTAATGGGCCTTTACAGATTGACAATTATCCATACTGGATTCCTACTACTGGATTTGATTCTTCTGATAAACATATAATTAAGGAGAAGTTTAATGTAGGAGCATTGTGTCAACAGCTCATAAGACAACTTGGAGTATCCTGATCACAGACAGCAAACAGAGCTGCAAGAACAAACCTAAAAGTCAACATACGAGGGTATTTGAATAACTTTGTTATTCATAGGAGAACCAAAGGGCAGTTGAGGGATGTGACAGACATAGAAGGAAGGCCCAAGACAGCTATAGGATTCAGAATGGCGTCAGCATAGCACAGAGTCATAGCGCTTGTATTATTTAGATCCCCTGAGCTTAACAGTAATAGCACACTTAGCAGAGCTGACAAACTGCGGTCCTTCTGAGGTTGATGCACTACTATTCAGATCCATTCTCCCAACTGGCCAGACTCCCCAGGTTGATGGGGGATGGAATTCAACAATATCTGGAGGCCCACAAGTACAACCATAATGTATAGGAATGTGCTGCACAAGAATTACTCCATGATACCAGTTGCAAAATTTGATGTTGATCTCTGATGAGCAAGGAAAGGGTATCTTCTTTGTTCTACTATCCTATCATAAATGCTGCTGCCACAGAGCTTTCTCATACTCTCCAGTTGTCCTGATTTGGCAAGGATGGTTATAATTAATTGCCAATCATCTCACTTTTTTCAGCTGCTTTTAAAAGGTCCTAGGGTCAAATTGGACTACTACCACCCTAAGATGTCTTTCCTCTTCCCACTTTCCATCTTTGTCCTCAGCTGACTTCAATTATTACAAACTAAGTGCAAAGTGCAAAAGTAGTTTGTACTCAGTTACCTCAGCAGTGGGGAAAGGAGAAGAGAGGGCAGAGTCTTGCCCTTCCCAGTAGGCTTAGGCAAATGTAAGGCAAAAGCAAAAGAAGCCTCTCTTAGCTTGTCTGGTTTTCCTCTTTAATAACTTTTGCCACCTTGATGTTGCTAAGTCACATGTCCTGGTTTACATGAATGAAATATTGTAGAGTATTCTTTCTATGACATCTACAAGCTTCCCAATAATAACTTACTCTAAAGCAGTGATGTAGACTCGATTGAACTGACTCGGATTCAAGTCAGACTTAAGTCACTTCAGTGACTTGACTTGCATTTGACATAAATGATGCACTGACTTGACTTGACTTGTTACTTGTATATTTTTAGTGACCGACTTGCTGCCCTTGGTTCAGCAACATAACACATTCATACAGAAATCTTATGACTTTGAATAATGCTTCCATCTCTTTTTGCCTATTGGTCACATGACAATCTGTCTCAAGCCCCAAGTGTGGATGCATTTCTCAGAGGGGAACAGCAAATGGGTTAGGCAATGGGCTTGGGGTGGTGTTGAAGTCTGCTCAGCAGCCTCTCCCCGCTGCATATTGGAGGAGCTTTCTAAAACTTTTCCTTAGAGCACAAGGCAAGACTCACTTCCAGAGTGCAGGGTGCATTTCTCAGGGGGAACAGCAAATGTGTTAGGCAATGGGCTTGAGGAGGAAGGATCCTTCCTTCTCAAGCTTTTGAAGCTTCAGTAATGGGGAGTAAGAAGGATCCTATTCCCCACTTCAGAAAAATCCTCCAGCTTCACAGACGGGAAGTAAAAAGGATCCTATTTCTCACTTCTGAAGCTGCAGATGGAAAAACGCAAATTGGGAGGACTGAGTCTGCTTAAATTGTTAAGAATGACTTTATTCAACTCTGTCCAGAAATTCTGGAAGATAGGTTGGGGCATAAATTTAGCTCTCAGACTTGAGACTTGACTTGAAAGTATCTTCAAGGACTTGAGACTTGACTAGAGACTTGAAGGTAGAGACTTGAGACTCAACTTGAAATTTGGAGTAAAAAACTTAAATACATCACTTCTCTAAAGAATATCCTGCAAACTGTACATTACTGTGGTGTACATTTACAATTTCCAGTGAGTTAGAAACCTCTCCATATGGTCCAGGGAACATACTTGTAATGTGTGAGACACTGAAAATATGCTTTATTTACAATAGGGTTATACTAACAATGAATTCTAATAACCTAGTTTGGGCAAATGAGTTCAAGTCTACGGAGGAAATGCTGTTCTCCAGAATACTAAGTATCAAAACAGGATTAAAAGTCAGAAGAGAATATTAATCCAGGTTTCAATCTCTCCCAGAAGAGGAAAGTCACACTGTAATTGCTTGTTCACATTTCCTAATAGAAACATCAGCATTTGAACACCACATGAAGATTATGAAGGTGCTAACAGCCAGCACCAGATTCCCTCAAGTTTGTATCTAAAAAGTTCATCATAATGAAATGGGAGGAAAACTATTCTCTTGTCCATTGCAGTAATCCTCAATCCTCCATTCCATTATAAGGACAGTAATTATAATCACAAATAGGCCAAGGAGGCTAAGTTGAGATTTTTTTGATGTGTCACTTTTTCTAGAATAAGAAGTGTAACTGGTGACCTTGCAAATGTTCTGGGACTGCAACTCCATCATTTCTTAGTACTGGCTGATAAAAGCTCTAGTACCACAGTGTCTGGAAGGCCCCAAGTTCCCCATTTCTGTTCTATACTGAGCAAAAACAACTGTAGACTTCCATCTGTGACCATACAGAGCATTGCTACTTGGAAGTATCAGTTTCACCAGTCTGAGGGCCTTTCTGCACTACACTGTCATAGTGCCATTATTCCACTTTCAATATCCTGTGGAATTCTGAGGTTTGTAGTTTACTAAGGCCAAAGAGCTCTCTGGCTGAGAATTCTAAATACCCCTCCTTAAACTGCAAACCCCAGGATTCCACAGGACGTTGAAAGTGGAATAAGAGCACTATAGCAGCGTTGTGAGGAAGCCATATAACGCCCACCACTGCCCTAAAGACAGAGAACTAGATTCAATTTCCAGTCTTAAGTACAGCAGAGCCAATGAATCAATCGCTTGTGAAAATCCCATTGATTTCAGAGATACAAACAGATAAACTAAATAAAGAAATATCAATAGAAGAGGTTAGAGAGGCAATCAAGTTTTTAGAAAGAGGTAAATCCCCTGGTGCTGATGGATTGATGGCTTTATATTATAAAATATTTTGTACGGAGTTAGAAAAAACTCTTTGTAGAGTAACGAATATTCTAAACACTCAGGAAATACCTGAAAGTTAGAAAGAAACAAATATCATTTTAATACCAAAAGAAGATAAAGACCCATTAATGATTAATGACTATAGACCAATATATTTATTAAATGAGGACTACAAGATATTTACACATATTTTAGCAAATAGATTAAAGGTTTGTTTACAAAACTATGTTCATGAAGATCAAAATGGATTTCTACCAAAATGCCAAATCAGATATAAGAACAATAATAGATATAATATATAATAGATAGAATAGAATATCTAAATTTTCATAATCAAACAAAGGGGCATTGATTTTTCTGAACACTGAAAAGGCCTTCAATAATGTAAATTGGAAATTTTTGATTAGAATTATGGAAATGGTGAACCCAGAAGAAACTTTTTAAATGGAATTAAGGCAATTTATACATATCAGAAGGCTAAAATAGTGATAAATGGAAGTTTGACAAATGATATTAATATCGAAAGAGGGATAAGGCAAGGCTGTGCATTATCTTCCTTGCTTTTTATTTTAGGATTAGAAGGTTTAAATAGAACTGTAAGAAATAATCAAGATACAAAAGGGATGAAGATAAGGAAGGCAGAATTTAAACTAAGGGCCTTTGTTGATGATATAGTTTTTATATTGAATAACCCAATTAATAGTATAGAATTATTGAAATCAGAAATGGAAGACTTTGGCAAAGTGGCCAGATTTAAAATTAATGTAGACAAAACAAAGATTCTAGTCAAAAATTTGAATGCAGAAGAAGAAGAAAAACTATACAACAAATCAGGTTTTGAAATAGTTTAAAAAATTAAATATTAAGGTATAACATTAACAGGGAAACCTCAACAATTATATGAGAATAATTACCTTAAGGTATGGGAGGGGATAAAAAAAGACCTTAAAATATGGCAAAATATTAATATATCTTTATTTCAAAGAATATCAGTGTATAAGATGATGATTTTACTGAAAATGATGTTTCTGTTCCAAATGATTCCAATTATATTCTCAAATACACCTTTCCAAAATTGGCATAAAGAAATCTCTAGGTTTCTATGGGCTGGGAGAAAGCCTAGAATAAAATGAAAAATAATGACAGATGCAAAAGAAAGAGGAGGATTAGGTGTACCAGATTTAAGAATTTATTTTGAGGCTTCATGTTTAGTTTGGATTAAGGATTGGGTCATGCTAAAAAATAAGAAATTATTAGAATTAAAAGGTCATGAGCTGAAATTTGGTTGGCATGCCTATTTATGCTATGAAAAAATTAAAGTGAATGCTCGATTCAAGAATCATATTATAAGAGGAACAATTTTTAAAATTTGGGAAAGATATAAGAAAAGATTTGGAAATAAAATACCAGGATGGCTGTCACCATAAGAGGTATTTTATAGAAGAGAAATGGGGAGTTTCGATTGTTGGATAAGGTATAAGGATATAATAAAAACTGAAGGTAATAACTGGTATATTAAGGATAGGCAAGATTTAGAGCAAGAAGGTCTTAAAGTCCAGTGGTTAACATATTTTCAATTAAAAGAGAGATTCAAAGAAGATAGCAAGAAGTTTGGTTTTGAGAATATTAAGAATGAATTTGAAATATTGTTAGAGGTAGAGGAAACTCATTTAATTTCGAAAATGTACAAATTATTACTTAGATTAAATACGGAAGAACAAATAATGTATGATTTACTGGGCTCAAAGATTAGGATATAATATAGATATAGAGCAATGGGAGGAGGTTTGGGGAAAAGTTTTAAATTTACCCAATGCAATGATCTTAGAGAATATTATTATAAAATAATGTATAAGTGGTATTTAACACCTAGTTGGCCCATATATATAAAGGAGTTAAAAATGAATGTCGGAAGTGCACAACCCGGGAAGGCTTTTTTTCATATGTGGTGTTAGTGTAAAAAAGTGAAAAAATATTGGAGACTGATTTGTAATTGTATACAAAAAATATTAAAAGTAAAAATGATATTTAAACCAGAATTACTTTTATTGAATATGATAGATAAGGAAGACCCCATTCAAAGACAATATAAGAAATTATTGAGATATATGTTAACAGCCGCGAGAATAATTTATGCAAAATATTGGAAAAGCAGAAAAGTTCCAAAAGTATATGAATGGTTAACTAAATTGACAGACTTGGCAAAAATGTATAAACTTACTGTTTTATTAAGAGGGAAACAGTTTGATTTCTATTTAAAAACTTGGAAACCTTTCACAGACTATTCAAGGAGTATGGGAGGAGACTTGGTAACTATTTGTTTTGATTTATAAATGTAAATAAATGTAAAATGGTAGGAAAATCTTTGAAAATATATAGATTAAAAAGGAGTTTATAATGGATATACAAGAACCAGCAATTAAGTTTATTGGGAAGTCATTTTTATGTTAATTGTTTATTAAGGATTGTAAACTGTAACTTTTGCAAGTAGACGTTCTCTTGTGTTATTGTTTCTACTTTCTCAAATCTTTCCTCTTTTCCCCCCTCTATTTTCTTTGTCATCTTTTTTTTCTATCCTTGTTGACTATGTTGTCTATGTATGTATCACTATATATGTTGCATGTGTAATTTTTTTTTTTGGCAATAATTTTGTACTAAATAAAGATTTTTTTTTTTTAAAAAAAGGAAATTCCACTGATTTCATGGGTCTACTCTTATTTATTTATTTCAGACCAGAAATTGGATTTAGGTCAAGATCTGTTCTCAAACAATTCACTCTACAGGATGGGTCTACTGCATCTGAGACTAGCTACTGAATCTAGGCCATAGGACTGGTGCTAACTTTTTTTGTAGGTGAATTATATAAATGGTTCTGTAGTTGTTTTGGGTCTCAGCCCCACAGCCTATCAGCTCCTGGGTGGATGTCTGCTGCCTGGCTGACCCTATCAGTAGACCAGAGGTGGGAATCATGTGAGTTTCCAAACACTGGACTGCAAGTCCCAACATCCCTCACTACTGGCTATACTAGCCACAGGTGATGAGAAATGCAGTACACTACTGCAGACATGCACAATTCCCACCCTTCCATGCTTCATTTCTCTTTTGCTGTTACCAGGCAGAAACACACACACACACACACACACACACACACACACCCCAGTGCCATACTGTGAAGGCAAACGCTCCAATAACCTCTGCTAAAGGCAGTAGAACCTTGCCAGCTCCAAACTTCAAACTGCAAGAGTGTCCTGCACAGAAGTGGGGAGCTTGGCTACATTATGCTCCGTAGAAGCGTAGACAAGCAGAGCCTTTGCTGCTTTAGCTTTGTGAAGCTGTTATCTTTGGAAAGTCAATCAAGATAATGTTAGTGTTGGATATCCCATTATCTCGTTTTCTTCTTGTTCCAGCTTTGTTCTTTCATTAGCTCAGCTGTTCCCACCCCTCTCCACTTCTTTACACTACTTTATACTCCTGCAGTGTCGATTGCCTCTTCCTATACAAAAGATCTTAGAACTGATATATTACAAACAACAATCCTGAATGTGGTGTGTGTGTGAAAGAGACAACGGTATAATTATTGTTCATGCGCAAAACTGTTATTGCTTCTAAAATTGTATTTTTAGGGGACTATTTGGGTGGATCTGGGGACATTTTATATTTTTTTATAAATGCATTTTAAAAACAATCATAAAAGTAATCCCTAAGTAACGTGGTATTTGTGTGTCAGCCTTAAAGAACTCATAATGAGTAATACTAACAACCATTTGCCTGACGAATACCACATTTCTCTTTAAAACTGGCAATTAGATATTAGTAACAATACATATAGTGGTAGTTTGATAGTATTACGAATGCACAAGGAAATCAAATGGGACAGAGGAATCAACAGGTGAGGAAAAGCATTAACGACAGTCATGATTACAGCAAAGGCTTCCACCACACTGTTATCTAAACTGCTTATTGGCCCTCCTCAATTACACTTAATCCAAGAAGATTTTGAACTAATGAGGCCACTAACTTCATTATCATCATGCTAGCCATTGTGCCACTGGACATCACCATCTATTTTAATGATTCCCCATTAGCTTTAGGCAGGATCTGCCTTTGAGAACTGAATGCAGTGCTTTGTGATCTCCCTTTGCTTTTTATTACATTTCTTTTTCTATTATCTTCAGAAAGGTCTATTCCTGGTGGTCTGGTTCTGCCTGAAGTGAAGAGTGTCTGGAGAGTATCTGGAGAAAGATTTGCAGGACTAATAGGGAAGCTTTCTCTGGCCTTGAAGAGCACACTAGTGACTAGATCCCTCTAAAGTGCCAATTGTGTGTGAGAGAGACAGAAAACCGATACAAAGTGGACGCTACATATAGTGTCGGAGCACTATTCCAGTGGCTGCACTTTTTCAAGGGCTGCACAACAGTGATGAAAGGAAGGCAGACAAAGTCTGTGGGCTGCAAGCAGATTATTTGTCCAATGCTTTGCTTCTTTCACAGCAAACATATGCAAAGTTTTCCCTCCTGCTGCCACTGCCTATGCTGGTGTAGATATGCCAATGTAACATGCCAACAGAATTCTGGTCAATCATGTTAGAGGCAGCAACCTTAGCATGCCTACACTAAATACTTGCTAGTTTGCATGTTTCTATAAAAGTTTATGTGTAGCATGTGTTCATGCAATTTCCTGCTTGTTGGTACTAGCCACACCTTTCTCTTCCACATGAGTTAGTCTGCAATTAGTTTGAATATGTTCATCTTGTGGTCTGCAATTCTTTCTCCCCTCTCTCTCTCTCTCCCCCCCACTCTCTCCACTCCATGTTTGAGAAGCACATGTCACAGAGGCTCTTAATAAGACATGCTATAAAACCTTTAATGTTTGTAAGTAAATCTACTATAAAACTTTTAATGTTTGTAAGTAAATCTACTTCATATGTTTCTACAGAGAAAACTATGATTGCTTTATTCCTCTGCTGGAACTTGTGGGTAGTTGATGGTGTGGGACTGGTTGCTGCTCACCTTCTGTTTGTGAATACTAATTTCTCTGCTTATGGATATACTACTACCTCTCACTTTCTCCAACATAACTAACCCACAGATTTACAGTAGCCATGGCCTTGGGAGACTGAATCAATGATGAAACAATCTGCCAACACTCAGTTTTTCCCAGCATACCGCAGCTGAGCAAAATGTTGAAGTCCCTTGTTCATCTCCCACACCCACACACTATGCCATATGTTGGAAAAATTACTCTAGAATTTGGGAAGGACTGTATAAAGATTTCTTTATTTAGAGGAAGGCCCCGTAGAGTATGCTCTGCCTGGAAAGGTCTTAGGATCAGTCACTGGGATCTGCAATTTTAAAAGATCAGAGACAGCAAAGACTAAAAAACAGGCTAAGAGAATCAAGGACAGAAGGCCAACTGAACGAACCAGTTAGATGGACCAGTGGTCTCAAGCAGTGTACTGTCGCCTCACTGCAGTGCAGGGCACGAAGGGGAAGAGCCAACTGTGGCATACCATTCTCTTCTCACAGAAAATAGTGCTCGAAATAGTTGTTTTTTTTTAGTACACCTCCCAGAATTCAGGGTTGTGTAGTCCACAAAGGTAAATGTTCCAAGCTCTGCTCTATCACATCCTCCCACAGAAAAATGTACATGGAAATACTCTGCTGAAGAATCTCCTGGAAGGCTTCTAGCTTCTTCACATCTTTCCTGAAGAAGCCACGCTGACTGGCCTCCACAATCATAACCTGAAGTGCTCTCCTGCGGAGGAAGATGTGACATGCCAGAATTGGCCCTGAGACAGGGCTGTCTAGTGGTGATGTTCAATAGCAGAGAGGGGAGGAACAGAAACTCTCAGAATAGCTCAGTGATAACAGGGCTCAGCAATCGATCCTGACACATTGCTATTCAGGACGTAAATGATTCACTCCTTCTCTCTTCTTGCAGCTAAAATAAATGGGATGCTGTTCACCAGCTTGCAAAGGGCAAAGGTGCCGTCACAGAGCACAAAGGGGAGGGGGAGCTGATAATAGGAATGACAAAGGTCTTCTAATCCCTCTCTAAAACCCCATCCTATATATTACCTCAGATCACATTATATGTGGACTATAGAAGTAATGACAGCAAAAACAACAACCCTAATCCTTCCACCTGGAGCTCAAGCCGCCCAACATTTTCAATCTTTTGACAGGAGGCAACACTCCTAATTACATGGTAGGTAGGGGGCTTTGGTGGCTGGTAGAAGTAAATATTCCTGGAAGGCAGGAGCTTTGAAGGGGGTTCTTTCTCCAAAAGGCACAGTTCATAATTGCAAGGATGAACATTAGCGTGTAGAGGCAAGAGCCCATCCATTCAGTGGCTCAGCATGTATTTTGCCCACAGAAGTTGAGTCTTCAGTCATTCCCGCTAAAGCAGGGGTGGGCAACTACGTGTGGACCCCAGGAAATTTTTTCTCCCCCACACCTCATTCTCTGTCACTATTCTGAGAGGAAAATGCAGAGGAAAATGGATGCATTTGGAGGTAACTCAGGGTTCTTGGGTGCTTGAGGGAGGTGGGATTTTTTTTTTTTTGGTATGTTTTCATATTTTTTGGAGGCAGACTTTCTACATGGTTTGGGGGACAAAATTATTTTTTTAAAAAAGAATAAGGAGCTTTGGGGAGCTTGATAGTTCACAGAAGTGGGGCCCAGCAATGGCATGCGCCCCTTGGGCCACAATTTGTCTTCCCCTGAGCTGAACAAATGAGATAGAAGGGAAAGATTGATTTCTGTGTGAGATCGAAACACACTGGCTAGACAGACAACTTTTCTGTTTTGATGTAAGGCAATATCTTAGCTCCCATTTCTCTGCACTAGACTACAATCCTAGGAATTCATAGGATAGAACCCTGGGAGTTAAAGAGTTTCCAAATTGCTGTAACAGTGTAATGTAGATATGAGACTCTCTGCTTAACATACTATGCAGAGTTATTGTGATAAAATGGGGAAGCCATACACCATGCCTCAAGCTTCTTATTGAAAGGATGGAATAAAATTGTAACAAAAATAAACAAATAAATGATCATATAACATAGTACATGCTCAATATACACATAGTGAGCAGCACAAGGCATGCTGAGATGTCATGAACTGAAGAGCGAGTAATTATGAGTAATCTGTACACATGAGATCTCATCCTGATATTTCCTGTTGGCAGTGAGAAAAAAAAACCTAGTTGTAGAATTCTAGGCCCCACAGATGGGATGTGGCCATCACTGTCAATCTCCTGTAATAATCCAGACAAGTCCAATGCACCACAAACACAAGACAAGAACTAAAAAAATGTGCAGAGCCAATAACTCAGGCCCATAATTTCATCCACATGAGATCACAAAACTTGTAACTTGCACATTGTTGTTGTTAGAATCATAGAATTGGAAGAGACCACAGGGACCATCGAGTCCAACCCCCTGCTATGCAAGAACACCCATCAAAGCATTCCCAACAGATGGCCATCCAGCCTCTGCTTAAAAACCTCCAAAGAAGGAGACTCAACCACATTCTGAGGCAGCATATTCCACTGCCGGACAGCTCTGACTGTCAGGAAGTTCTTCCTGAGGTTTAAGTGGAATCTCCTTTCCTGCAGCTTGATTCCATTGCTCCTTGTCATAGAATCATAGAAATGAAAAGTTGGAAGAGACTACAGGGACCATCCAGTCCAACCCCCTGCCATCAGGAACACCCTCAAAGCACTCCCGACAGATGGCCATCCAGCCTCTGCTTAAAAACCTCCAAAGAACCTCCTAGTCTCTGGAGCGGAAGAGAACAAGCCTGCTCCCTCCTCAACATGACATCCTTTCAAATATTTAAACATGGCTATCATGTTCCCTCTTAACCTTCTCTTCTGCAGACTAAACATACCCAGCTCCCTAAGCCGTTCTTCATAGGGCATGGCTTCCAGACCACCATTTTGGTCGCCCTCCCCTGGACACGTTCCAGCTTGTCAACATCCTTCTTGAACTGAGGTGCCCAGAACTGGACACAGTATTCCAAATGAGGTCTAACCAATGCAGAATAGAGTGGTACCATTAACTCCCTCGATCTAGGCACCATACTCCCATTGATGCAACCAAGAATCGCGTTGACTTTCTTGGCTGCTGCGTCACACTGCTTACATTCAGATTGTGATCTACCAAGACTCCTAGATCCTTTTCACACGTACTGCTATCCAGCCACGCGTCCCCCATCCTATACTTGTGACTCATTTTTTCCTGCCCAAGTGCAGGACCCTACATTTGTCTCTGTTGAAATTCATTTTGTTAGCTTTGGCCCAGCTCTCCAATTTGTCAAGGTTGTATTAAAATTTGATCCTATCCTCTGGTGTGTTGGCCCCTCCCAGTTTGGTATCATCCGCAGATTTGATCAGCATGCCATCCACTCCCTCATCCAAATCATTGATGAAGATGTTGAATAGCACTGGGCCCAAGACAGAACCCTGAGGCACCCCACTAGTCACTTCTCTCCAGGATGAAAAGCAGCCATTGGTGATCATCCTTTGGGTGCGGTCAGTCAACCAATTACAAGTCCAGCTAATAGTAGCACTGTCCAGCCTGCATTTTACTGGCTTCTTTGCAAGAATGTCATGTGGAACTTTGTCAAAGTTGTTGTGTGCCTTCAAATCATTTCTGACTTATGGCAACCCTAAGACAAACCTATTATGGGGTTTTCTGGGGACTGAGTATGTGTGACACACCCAAGGTCACCCAGTGGGTTTCCATGGCCAGGTGGGAAATTGAACCCTGGTTTGAAGGGTCATACTCCAACACTTAAACCACTATGCCAAACTGGCTCCAACATGCACACAAGCAGCTACCATGCACATAGGTATCATCTAATCAAGGCATTAAGCATTTGCAAATTTGGTTAGCTTTTTTTCTAGCTTGTCTTACATGTTTTTTCCCCCAGTGTATTGTTTTCTGTGACATAATATAAATAAGAATTAGGTGGGGTCATGCCAAGTCCTTGCTGAAATCTGTTATTGACTCGTGCCATAATTGAAAAGAATCTGCATTTTACCTGCTTATTGAGTCCTGATGCTGACCTTCTAAATTACAGGGTATATTCAAAGTGTGTATATGTATGCCTTTCTTTAAACCAGGGATGGCCAACTGTTGGCCTCTAGAGGTTTTTAGACTGCAAGTCCCAGCGCACCTCACCATTGTCCATCCTGAATAGGGCTGACAGAAGATGATTTCCTACAATGTCTAGCGGCCTATAGTCCTGGGGCTATTTTGCACTGAGCAAATATAGCACTATGATTCCACTTGAACGGCCATGACTGCATACTATGAAATCCTTCACTGAGGCACTAGAGCTTGCCAGCTGACAATTCTAAATGACCCTTTCTAAATGCACTTCTGGTGTAGTGGTCTGAGCACTGGACTAGAACTCTGGAGACAGAGGTTCAAATCCCAGCTCAACCATGGAAACTCACTGGGTGACCTTGGATGCATCACATTCTCTCAGCCTCAGAGGAAGGCAAAGGCAAAACCCCTCTGAACAAATCTTGCCAAGAAAACTCCATCATAGGCTCTCCTTGGAGTTGGCATAAGTCAGAAATAACCTGAAGGAACGCAACAACAACAACAACAAACAGCAAACCCCAGGATTCCCCAGAGTGGAACTATGGCAGTCAAAGTGGGATCACAGCATGATAATTGTGGAGTTTGAGAGGGCCTCTGGTCTAAATGGTGTGTATCTGTGCTTAGATAGTGTGCACATGTATCCAGACAGGGTATGTGCATGCACATGTCCGAAATAAGATATGTGTGTGGATCAGCCACATTGGGCTATGATCCCATCCACTACTCACATTGCTGTAAAAGTTGTCTTTGAGTGCAAACAAGCTCTCCCCAACCATATTAAAAGAATGGGGAGGGGATTCACCTTTCCTCAGCAATTTTAATATCTTAACTGGGAATGATAGAAAGCAGCTAAGTTATGTTAAGGAGTAGCCAAACCATATTCAGTTTATCTGAGCATGACTCTGGCTGGGATCCTACATCCTGTCCTGAATACCACTGCAGTTCAATGTAGGAGAAACACTGAATGCACACAGCTGTCATCTCATTGCACAATGCACAATGCATAGAGGCAGTATGCAGTGCACAATATATAATGCCCATGGACACACTACTATATTATTGCACATGAGCAATAGCTCGCTATGCAGAACTCCGCTTCCACCACCATCACCTAGATACATAGAATCATAGTTGGAAGAGACCCCAGGGGCCATCCAGTCCAACCTCCTGCCATGCAGGAACCCACATCAAAGCATTTCCACCAGATGGCCATCCAGCCTCTGCTTAAAAACCTCCAAAGAAGGAGACTTCACCACACTCCGAGGCAGCATATTCCACTGCAGGACAGTTCTGACCATCAAGAAATTCTACCTGAGGTTCAAGTGGAATCTCCTTTCCTGCAGCTTGAATCCATTGCTCCTTGTTCTAGTCTCTGGAGCAGCAGAAAACAAGCCCGCTCCTTCCTCAACATGATATCCCTTCAAATATTTAAACATGGCTGTCATGTCCCCTCTTAACCTTCTCTTCTGCAGGCTACATCCGTTCTGCAGTGTTCACAAAAGTCACTCCGCATGTGTAGTGCAACATAACCCTGCATCGGTCACCAACAGGTCTTGGATTCTCATCTGACATGCAGCTTTGAGATTCAGTGTGCAGCAAATAATTACTCTTGAACAACTGCAAATGACTGCAATAAAACTATGTATTTTGAAATTCCTATTAATATGAAACTTGGAAACTAAATATCAGTTATATTTCACACCATAAAGTGCGCCAGAAGTGAGTCACAATCTTGTGGCGGGAAGCGTAAATACTGCTATGCTACTTTAAGTCCCTGTGGTCCTCAGACAGCTTCTAACATATGGAAAAATTTGAATGAGGAAGGAATTCCTTGGATTATGTGCCCTGCTTCCTGAGATACAATGAGTCTGGACTCATTTTTGGATCATGTCATCTTAGAGTACTGAGATCAGAAAATATAAAATCAATTTTCATATAAGGCATGAAAAGTGGCCCTCTGCTACCTTTTAGCGCCGGTCACCAGGATGCTATACACTGGATATTAAGGAAGGAAAATCTGTGCTACCCTGAGCAAAATAAGAGAATAGTTGTGAAAGAATATTTTCACACCTCAGGAGTTGGTAGAGATTATCATAATGGCACTGTGAGCCATAACTGTATCACCTAAGCATGAGCACTTTATCACAGGCAGTTCCATTCAAATGTCTTAGATCAGCCTCTTATGATGCAAGGAAAACTCTTTCCCATCTAGTCACAGTGATGTAAACTGATATCACTTTTTAATTAGGAAATGCTTTTACTCTAATTTCCCAGCATATTTGGGCTAAATCATTCCAGCTAATGAGTTGCCAATGCCCATCTGTTAACAGCTGCTGAAGCTATCAAACTGATTTCAAGACATGTTTCTACTTAATAAAGAAGAAAAGCTATTGGAAATACCACTGCCTTGAAAAATACCATTGGCAGCACGCAAAGCTTCCATCAATGAGGTTGCTTGACAGACAAAAGAAAGCACTTTTTCACACAACGTATGATTAAGATAGGATATGGTGATGGTTAATAGTGTAAATGGTCAGTTCCCCAAATTCCATCTTGAAAAAGCCAGAATTTTGGAGGGATAAGGAGGTAATGTTTGGAAAATATTGAGTGTTAAAAAAGAGAGAGAGAGAGTCTATACTGTTATCTTCACTTACTGTGTATACTTGGACTGCATAACCTACTGGTTCTCAAACTTTTGTTCTCCAGTTGTTTTGGACTTCAGCTCTCAGAATTTCTGACTGTTGGATAAGCAAGCTGGGGCTCCTGGAAATTGAAGCCCAAAACACTTAGAGGACAAAAGTTTGGGAAGTACTGGCATAACTCATATATGTACACAAATGATCACCTGTGGAGCTCTACCCAGTTCAACATTGCACATGCCAGAGTGGTAGTGACTGAGGTGTGCATGCATACACCTGCTTTGCAAAAACCTTTGTAACCTTCAGCACCTTCCGCTGAGCTGAAGGAGACTGGGTTCATGGTGGCAGAGCAATTTGATTTGGCTTGCAACAGTGATAAGGAAAGACTGCTCTCTGAGAATGACTGTCATTCCTTCATTCTGCACTAGTGCAAAAGAGGAGGCTCACCCATATGCATCTTCAAATATGGGCCACAAGAGCAAAAAGAAAGCTCTTGTTCTCAGCAGTATTCTCACAGAAGTCCACCAGGTTTTGCCCTGCTGACCTGGCTCTGTCCCAACACCAAGTTGGGGTCAATCACATATTCTATTGGCAGTCACATCAGAACTGTGCCCTTCCCTCTTAAGCACTTTGCATCACCAAAAAGCTGGCTAAAGAATTTCCCAGTCTACCCAATTTCTTCCATGAAAGGGTGCAGAAGGGAAAAATGGTTCACCTCTCTCCTGGACCACACCACCTCTGGATGTAGTGCTTCAGATATTATTTAAAAATAAAAATCCCAACCCATTAGGTTGGCAACCTTAAATATAGCTTAGAACATAGGTGCACTGACTCAGAGTAAGGACGTAATTCTTTGCTAATTTCATTTTCAGAGGATGCAACAAAATATTAACAATTTTCTTCCCTCTGTGAGAAACTCTTTGCAAATTTCACAGTTTTCAAAGACTATTTACAGTTTGGGACTTATTCTGCGTAAAATTCACTCTGCGGATTTCTGCAAGGGAAACAGCATTTTCTGTGCACAAAATGTCAATTTTGCATAGAATAAGTCAGGGCAGAAAATGCTGTTCCCAGTGCAGAGGACACTGTTTTCTGTGCAAAACTATCACATGCCATTTGTGTAGAATAAGTTTCAAACTGTGAAGATTCTCATCAGTCCAGGATTCTTCTTGTTAGAGTTTTCCAACCATCAAGGAAGATTTTTTTTACATTTTTTAAAATATTTTTGCATATTTCTGAATATATGTGTGTGCGTGTGTGTGTGTGTGCGCGCGCCTCTCTCTGTTGCATATTCCTTCCATCCCAAATGACAATCCAGGTGGAATGAGAGCAAAGCATGCAAAATTCTCTCTGCCCCCCTACTCTTCCATCCTTCCTTCCATCTGGTGCATTAAGAAACCATTGCACATATAGCTTTGTGTGTGAACTGAGGCAGATACTCACATTGATTTCTAATACCACTACCAGCTTCTGTTTGCAATGCCTGTCCAGCAACATTCTTGACTGACAACAATGGAGCAATTCAGGGATTGTAGACAGGCTGCAGCATGATATTGTTAAGACACTTCTTAAACTAATACCCTCTCTTTCCTTCAGTGAAATCAAGGCAGTATATATTATTCTTCTCTTCAGACAGATCTGCCTTAAGAAATCACTGTGTTGACTTTTATGGCAGCAAACTGAGGGTGTCAATCTTGGTGACAAGATAAAGTGGACACTGCAAATATTGGCCAACTCTCCCAAACGTATTTTTTATGCAAATATTTATGTACTGTACCACTAGAAAAAAAAATTGGGTACTCAGCACTGATTGCACTGAACTGTTAGAATGTAATTCATTACCACTTGATTTATATCTCTGGATATCTCCATATGATTTGTTGCTTTTATAAGGAATTGATTAGTACAGGTGGGAGAAGGTAAAAAAAAAGAGGTCTGAGCAAGCTTTTCTTCTTAAAGTTCTGTGGTTCAAAAGACAAAGCTCTCTTTCACACTGCACAATTACAGCACTTTGATACCACTTTCATAGCCATGGCTGCATCTGTCAGAATCCTGGGATCTGTAGTTTGAGGAGGCACTAGAGGTCTCTGGCAGAGAAATATAAGTACCTCTCAGAACCACAAATCTCAGTACTGCTTAGGATGGAGCCATGTAAATTAAATTGGTGCCAAAGTGCTATAAATTGCATAGTGTGAAAAAGGCCCAAAGTAGGTAGCATTACCTTCCAAAAAAAGGCATATACTAAATAATAAAAGAAAACAACAACAACAATCCTGTACTAGGTCTCTGAAATTGCACAGAATGAGTTTTTGTTCTTGAAGTATAAAGATTCACCCTGCTAGTGGGTCCATTTCTCTCTCTCTAGAATAACTTTGACTCATCTTCTTCGAGAATGGTGCCCTTTTGGTCTAGCCTACAGATTATATCAGGTTCACCAAATATGCTAAGTCATTATTACAGACTGCTTCTGCTTTTCTCCTTGTTACCTCTTTCCCTTCATACTTCCAGTGGCCTTCCAGTCTTGTTCTTTTTATAGCCAAAGCCCCAAGGTACTTTACAGGCACCGGAGGAAGCGTCTTGTGCGGGGCCATTTAGGTTGCCATCCAAGGGTCCGCTTTGGTGTTTGCTTACCGATAGACTGGATTTCCAAGGAGTAATGTAAGCACAAACAGAAAACCCACTGACTTCTTGCACTAAGAACACACAACTTCCTTTTAGACAATGCAGTGAAGTATTGCTGACAGTTGTCATGTGCAGGATTATATGCACACAAGTTAGTCCAGTGACTTCTTTCACAGAAAATTTGTTTTTCAAGTAGGAAGCCACATTGCTTCTCCTTTCCTACCCTATGTTAAAATTCATTGGCAAAACTGACAAGTTTGTTTAGAAGTTTAAAATCAAGACTTCTACATAGGGTTAGTGGTTGCCAGTATGAAAATTAAAGAAACATGGGAATTTTTCAAATCACAATTGTTCCATATACCCAGAGAATATACTTTGGACTCTCACTATTGAGGCATTTGTGTGATCAAACTTCAGCATAATATTTTAGAAACAATAATTTGTTTATCCTCCAGACTACATTTTATTTTTCAAAAAAAATGAATCTCTCTACACATGAATTATCTAAAATAAATAGCATTTTTACACAATACTCTATAATATAGTAAATGATTACTAAGACTTTTAATAATTAGTACCATTTATCACTGGGCACTGAAATGACTACATCTAGTTTTGCCTCTTATGCTTCACTATCACACTATGCTTACAGGACACTAGACTGCACAAAAGGAGCACTGCTGGACATACTGGTACTGAGTTCTGTTTAAGCAGGAGAAATAAGCATTTTGTCTTGAAACTTCACGCAGACAGGTTTAATTTTGATACCCATTTGAGTCATCAGCGCATTTGGAACACAAGGTTTTAAACAGAAATACTTAGTTCCACCTTCCACTCCCCTCACTTTTCTAGTTAAGCGCACTCAACTTTCAAAGAAAACATGACAGAAGTGCAGCCCCATAGATAACAGCTAAGCACTAAATGACAAAAGCAGCCTCTTGTGTGTGCTTTCTGAGCATTAAGAGCCTACCATAACACAACAGTGAATGCACTTTTCCTGTACTTTTCAAAGGCATCTGCAATTGTCAGCTCCAGTGAAGGTTTTTTTTTTTAAATCTAAAACTATTGTATGTGACTTAATTTTGAAGTACGAGTCCAAAAATTCCATTATGCAATTTCACCAGTTCCCAAACTCTTGTTTTGCTCAATTATATATCACTATTGTACACAATATTACAATGTTCCAAAATACTGCATGTTATTTGCTATTTTACTTTTCTTTCTTTCTTTCTTTTTAATTTTGGCATGTGGAACATTTCAGACTAGACAACGTCCACAGAAAACAACATCTTTAAGGAGTAAAATATTTTGCTCTTTTAAAGAAGAAGCCTGCAGGAGGATAAATTATGTCACATTAAATGCTGATCTGCAGTTCTACAAGAGATGTAACACCTAACTATTTTCTTTTTTTAATTAAAACATTCCAAGAGCAGCAATAGCTACACCTCATATACTGTATTATAAACTGATGCTATACAATCTTTCCTTCATTTTCATCTTATTTCAACAGACTACGTTGCCTCATTCCTTCCATTATATACATATCCTTTCAGACCAAGCAGTCAATGATACATTAAACCTCATTCTCTATAATTGCTTGCTTATGCACATATTACTGCAGTTTCACAAACTACTGAAGTTCACTCAGGCTTTCTCGCGCTCTCTCTCTCTCTCTCTCTCTCTCTCCACACAAAGTGCCAGATATTCTTATAAGCATTGTGGAATCACATGCAAACAGAATTCTATCAGATCAGGATACAATTGCTCAAAGAGACACACAAAACAAAGGTAGATTAAGGTTTCCAAACAGGTTTCTTTAGACAATACAAACTGACAGTTAATAGTCTCTGAGGGAACAATGTTAACTTACCGGAGCAAATATCACCATACACATTTACAAAAGGTTTTATAATCCAATTTCCCTCATCTGAAAGAAGACAAAGGTTGGCTCATGCTAAAAATAAAGGTGCCCCAAAAGCTCCTCAGTAGCCAGCAGCAGCTCCGTGTCCCTGTTTTTTTATGAAGCAAATAAAAGGAGAGCAAGAAAAATCAATGCTCAGCGAAAGTGAGATGATATACCAATCAGGCAGCAGCCACAGCCTTATTTGCTGGTGGTGGTGGTGGGGGGAGAGTGATAATGGTGGGGAAATGGTCTATTATTATTAGACAATGACTACACAGAGTCTAAGGGCAAGAATCTAATACTCTCCCCCTACACACACACACTTGGTGAGGAGAACCTGAACTGCTTCTGTAGCATGTACTTAACCACTGCCTACAAACTAGCACAATCGAAATGCAACACTCATTACTCAGATCTGTGAATGCACTAACTTTGCTTTCTGGAAAATGCCAGGGTGCCACACCGTGTCCTTTGGGGTTTGTGCTATAGGCACGGAAATGCACAGAAGCTATTTGAGAAGAAACTGTGGAGTGCAGACACGGAAAACTTTCCATTCTCTCCATGCAGTGGAAGATGCATACATTGAGCTTGTGTATTCAGGGGCTCTCATTCACTTCAAAGCAGACAAGTTGTGCGTGATAAATTGAGGTTCTTTCTTTAAATGAAGGAGAAAGCTGTTGTCCATATCCAGCGGGTGGAGGAGTGGGGAAGGATGCACTTATATGCAACCTCTGGACGGACAACAGGTAACAGGGTTTTCATTCTGGGACCACAGCCAGAAATATCACACAAAAGGACTCCCAAGGTGCGGAACGCACATTATATATTTTACTCAGCTTTCTGTTAGGTGTACTTATTTAGGGTAGGTCAGCAATGCATGTCTGTAGTCCCACTTTAGTGCCTTTTGTAAGAAAACAGGAATTTAGGACCCAGCTTTAGAAAAGAGATTGTTCCTACGAGGATACTGAAAATTTGTCCTCTGCATGGACTCTGCTTTCTAGAGTGACCCCCCCAAATTCCCTATTCTGAAACGGAATAAAACAGAAGGAAGGATCAGTGTGGTTGGATGACCTATAGCTTTCCTATAGCTTGAGTGCATGCAGCAAATTGCCTTACTTACATTTCCACAAGTTTTAAATTCTGGAAAAGTAATTCCTTAATGGTAAAAGTAACTGTGTGCTGATCCTTCAAACGAGATTTATTGCAAATGATACCTGGAAGTGGTCTGGTTTCCTGTGATGACTCACTAGTTGCAGAACTGTTTGATTTTATTGACTCAAAATGAGATCAGTTCGCTGTCCCTCCCTCCCAACCCCTTTTAATCCCACTGAGTAAATGCACTCACAAAAACCAAGAGGCATAACATTGGAGCGAAACATTTTATTGAAGACAGATCTTTTTGCAGTTTCACATCAAAGCCAAAGGAAAATAAGCACTATCTCAAAATAAACTTAATGCAAGCCATGCTTTTAAAAAATTAATCAGGAGACGGTTCAAGCCCAAGGGAAGCATAAGACTATGTTCTGCAAGTCCCCTGTATGTAATGGCTTTGGATCAGCATACTCAGAGCAGGATTTGGCCTCCTGCTACTGGGCTAGAGTCCAAATGATGACAGCAGGCATCACAGGAGGTGAGAGACAGAATGCTGAGACCAGAGAAGAAATAAACCTCACATCCTGAGATCAGGAAATTATATCACTTCAGGTAGAACAGATACTGCTGGCCAAAAAGGGAGACGTATGCA
This sequence comes from Iguana delicatissima, assembly GCA_948472985.1. NCBI lineage: Eukaryota > Metazoa > Chordata > Lepidosauria > Squamata > Iguanidae > Iguana > Iguana delicatissima. The sequence goes on from CAOKZL010000108.1 coordinate 638,125, forward strand.
TCTCTGTTGATGTTATACTTATTGGGGGAAATGTAAGACACAGTAGCAGGTTTCTCTAGCGTAGTACTTATATTGGCAGAGAAGAAGCTGAACAACCACTGGTTCCACACTTACCCACAGGTTCTAGCACAGAAAGAAATAACCAAGCTTATTCTTCTTTTTAAAATATATAAAGGTAGCTTTACTTATAAATACTTGTACATAATCACATACATGATCTTATGGGGGAAAGAGGGAAGAGAAAGAAAATAGCTGTAAGTTAAAGTGAGGCAGGAGGTTACCACAATGCAGAACAGAAGTTAATAAGTAAGGTACACAATTTATCTATTTATTTAATTTATAATCCTGCCTTTCTCCCAACATGGGATTCAAAGGCTCTTAACTCCCACAATACTACATGTAAGGTTAGTGTGTTTTCTGTTCTCCACTGGAGATTTTCATTTTGGGAGAAACGTGAGGAATCTTACAATCTAGAATGTCAAAAAAATACATCTTTGTGAAAAGAACAGTAAATTATTTTCTTTTTATTTATTTGCCAGACTGGGAAGAGCCCCAGTACAAAGTGCACACAATAAGATGACAGCAAGTCAACTTTCAGACTTGAGCACAGCATCACATATTCAGACAAGATTTTTTTCTGATACATTTTTAAATGACATAGTTCCCAGATGACTCCAGTGTCTAAAAAAACAAGATAAATGGAATGCAAATAAGAAATGGTGCTGCTGAGCCCCTGCACAGTTCTTTGGGGGGTGTCCCCACTTTCTTAGAGTTACTTAATCTGAATTCCCATAGTGACATTTGCAGGAACATCCTGAAGCTGAGGACTAAGTAGTCAGAAATTGGAAAAGCTACTTTAACTCCCAGAATCCTTCAGGCAGTATGTTTAGTGATCCTGGTGTCTGGGAAATTCTGGGAGCTTTAGCTCCAAAGTGACCTTTCCAAATAGCAGGTAGCCCAGAAGTGCAACAACTACTAGGACAGAGAATCCTAGCCACAATAAAGGTCTTCTTTGGACAACCATTCACTATTTCCGAGATCCAAGTGCATCTCCCTTGTTCTCCTGCTCCTGGGAGAATTCTGAGGCCATGCCATTGCTTCTTCTTCTTTTCTCCCACCAACTCTGCCAAATAAGAAGCACAGATTACACTGGACAGGGAAAAAATCCACAGATTCTTCTTGAGTACAACACAGTTGCCCCATATGAATGGGTTTATCACAGTACACACACAATACACAGTGTATCGTACATAGTACACAGGACACAGGCAATGGCTCCCTTGTGTAAGGAAAGGTGAGATATAAACTAAACAAACAAATTTTAAAAACACAAACACATACAGGTAACAGTCTGGAAACAAAGTTCAGGTGGCTCTTATGACAACATTGTTTCCATCCAGTAAAACAGTGAATACCAATACGCAAGAGTGACCAACAGTCATAATTTCACACTATGTGAGAAAGTGATGGAGAAACATGAAGAGAGAGAGAGAGAAAGGAAAAAACAAACACAAACTTACCGTAAGCAAACTCTCGCTATAATTGAATTAGGAATGATCTTCATTCTCCTGTTACTGTTATTTATTCCTATCTTTCTCCACATCTCTCACTGAACTTTAAAGATTAGGATCCAAAAACAACAAGAGATCCCACTCTGGCCTTCCAGACCAGCTGGGACAGGCAGAGGAGCTTGTGGAGAGAGATACCAATGACTTATGCTCCTGTAATAGGATCAAGAGATCCAAGTCAGGGTCAAATGAGAATGTCAGCTGGTAGTTTTTTTAGATCTTATTCAGAAATATATTCAACAGGAGACATATCCTGCTCCCAATTTTCCCTGGCTTTGTTTCTTTCAGTACTCCACACTTCAAAAATTCCACAACTTACTTAAGATGTTGGCTCACCCCAAGGAGACAAAACATAATACACTTAGCTGATACTTCAGAAAGCTAAGCAATGCACTGGATCAAAATTTCAGCACATGCAACCATTGCCCCCTCCTTCCCATTAGTAGCCCACAGAACCAGCCATGCTACAAATGCTGAATTGGTTGATCCGTAGTACAGGGCAGAAGGAGAAGGATCTTTGAGAATCAGGCAGGGACATCTTCCCACAGCAGGACTCTTCTACCTGTGGGTGGCAAGTCCTAGCTCTAATCCAACTTGATTTCCAGTCATTCAAGCAAAAGCATACAGAAGGAAGAGGTATCCATAGTGCTTCTCGTTTACACAGTCATGGCTATTTTACAAGTGGTTCTATGGAATTTTAAAATAAGAAATGGAGTGTCTTGGCTGCATATGTTGGCCCACTGTTTTGGATCACCTTCAGTTCTGTTTGTGTTACATGCGGTGTGAACTTCCTACAGTGTAACTACCTAGACCCAAACCATAGTTCAACAGTCAGTTGCAGCAGTAGAAGCACAAAAAGCCTGAGTATTAACTGGTTCAAGTCATAATCCTGAATGTATTCATGTGGAACAGATCTCTGAACATAAGTAAACTTGTATAAAATTGCACTGTGAATCATTGATTTAATCAGCAGAACTTTAAAAGCAAAGCAGGAGTATTGTTTTAATTACCATCCTGCCTGTAGTCCTGCAATGCACGGTATGTAGGGTGGTCTTTGAAGACAGTTGGAAACTTCACTTCAGAACATGACTAAAAGATTGCTCCCTGGAGTCAGGATACAGCCAGATGTGTGTAAGTTAACCATAATCCTGTATGTTCAGGGTGTATAGAGAATGGTGTACAGCAGAAAATTGAGAGACCACCAGCTTGACATACAGAACACCCAAGTTCAATCTTCACCAAGAAAGGCTCAGAAAGTAACCCAGAAAGCAAATGTCACTCAGTGTAGGCCTAGGATAGTGAAGTCTTTTTGTGACGGGAGACCAGACTCCCTCGCACCCACCCACCCCCATTAATAGGCTGTATACTCCCATGCTTTGATATGATTTAATTGGCAAATATTTAATTGGCATAGATATAAATTATATACTTCTATGTCTTCATGGCCATGCTGTCTATTAGGAAAAGCTGGCTGAACATGTGCATTGCTACATCAGGTCAGGAAAGACCTCAAGGCACAGTCAGGTCATAGTCACGAAATCACCAGGAAACTAGCAACAATGAACTTACAGTTAGCCTTCAACAACTCAACCTTCAGAGACAATAGCCTCTGCAATGTTCCCACAGGATGGTTGATTGTATTAATCCCTCTTCCTCTGACCAACAATCTTCCCTTTTGTCTTCACCATCTGCCCAACAGTTAAGGAGCTATCAAGGCTATCATTAGCCCTTTGTCACTTCAGACCATTAGCCAATTCCAGACCCTATTGTCCACTCTCTGGACTCCACTGCTTACTCTGCCATTAGAGCCATTAGCACCTTCACCCTCAAGGCAGAAAAAAAAAGTATTTAAACCCCAATTTTCGGCTACCCAGCTCACAGTACACTAGTTGCTGGTCATCACTCTGCCACTCCAGTTCCTGTTGGTGTACTGTCCTTGGACTTCTAGTCTAAGCCACATCACTCTTTGCTTCTCTGCTGGATTGGTAAATACCCACTTTGCCCTGAAAATCTCACTATCCAAAACTTTCCTCCTTTTTCCTTCAGTTAACCTTGTGTAATTGCATGACTGCCTGGATCTTGTGTGTGTGATTGCAATTCCCCCCAACAAAACAAATAAGCCTACTTTTGGATCTTCAGCTTGTTCTTCCCTGCGTTATTACTGGTAGACATAGGTGTAAATGATCTCATAAGCTTACTCCCATTCTTGCAGGCCTCCTCTTTGAGCTAATATTTTCCACTGTTTCATGGAGCCACTGGCATCACGAGTGGACCTCTGAGTCACTTACATTATGGGGTAACACCTCCCAACCCCTCCATGGGTCATAGAATGGCAGTAGGTGTTGTCCATTTCTCTGACATCATCTGGTTGCCAGAAACTCAAATGAGTGCCTAGTTTTCTTCCACATGGAGTAAAGCTGGGTCTGTAACAGAGGTATTGGCTGAAGCTTTGGCTCCTGCATCCAGTGCTTCAACTGGGGCAACTCTGCATGCTGAACATTTTGGGAAGACCCAGAATCTGGATATAAGAACACAAGAAGAACCATTAGACCAAAATCTCATCTAGCCCAAATTCTGTTCACCTAGAGGTAAATCAGTTGCCTCTGGGAAGCCCACCAGCAACCACATCTTCCACTTGATGCTCCCCAGCAACTTGTATATGGAGGCATGTGAAAAGCCAACCTTACATTTCATGGATTAGCTTCCTTTTTCAAACCATTTAAATATTGGCAGTTCAAGATCACTCTACCATTTTGAGGTCATTCTCTCTTTGTACAAAAGGCCACCCCTAGAACAAATCTGGATGTGAATTCCATAATTTTACAGATACATTGTTTGAAACACTTTCTTTTATCTGTCCTGAATCTTCCATTATCCAGCTTCATTAGAAGACCTCAGCTTCTGTTTTCAAAATGGGGAAATATCATAACACTTCCATGCCATCACATTTCTGATTTCTATCCATGGTTGCTGACATTGTATTTTTGATTTAGAATTGCAGAAATATAGAATCCAAGGGCTGGAAGGAGCAGCTGGCCCATCGAGTCCAACTCTCTTCCCAAGGCAGGATCTCCAGCTAAAGCATTCCCAGCAGGTAACTGCTGAGCCTATTTTTGAAGAATTCCAGTTAAGAAGACCTCACCACTTCTCTAGGCAACTGTGTATTTTTGTGTATGGTTATAGCAGCTAGACAGTGAAGAAAACTAACAGGAAGACAATCAAATAATTTGAAATGTAGTGCTGGAAAATAGTTCTACAGATAACATGGACTGACAAAATGACCAAAAAATGGGTCCAAGATCAAAAAACTCTCCCTAGCAGTCAAAGTAACTAAACTGAGGCAGTAATGCTCTGGACATATCATGAGATTACATGACTCATTGGAAAAGATGATAATTCTCAGAAAAGTGGAAGGCAATACGAAAGAGGAAGACTGCATTACAGGTGGGTTGGTTCGATCAAAGAAGCCATGATCCTGAGTCCTGAGTGAAAGAATGGACAACTGGGGCTCATGGAAGTCTCTAATCTACAGGATAATCATAAACTGATTGACAGTAAATAGCAACAAAGCAAATAAAACCTGAACTCACCCTAGAAGCCAAAATGTTGAAACTGAGCCAATTATATTTTGGATGAATCATGATATGACATAACTTATTAAAAAAGACAATAATGCTTGGTAAATTAGCGAGCAAAAGGAAAAGAGGAAAACCACATTAAAGAAGGATCAACAATCAAGGAAGTCACAGTTTGCAATTAACAACAGGGAGAGAAAGTTTCACTTTTCTATCTTCCACATACATATTTTCCTCAGTCTCTCCTATATTCCTCATTACTTGCATTTTTCCCCAAAACTGGGGAAAACCCCCCTAGATATTATAAATACCATCTCAAAGTTAGTTAGGTTTAGGTGCCCCATATACTCACTTCTTCCTCTTGTGAAATGATCTAAACTATGACATATTCCCACATGTGTCCCTGTGTCATTAATGTCTGCCTTAGTTTTTAAACTGCTGAAGGGCCTCCTCTAAGACTGCTTTGAGCGAAGATTCTAGGCCCTTCTTTCATAGAATCATAGAATCATAGAAATGTAGAGTTGGAAGAGACCACAAGGGCCATCCAGTCCAATCCCCTGCCATGCAGAAAAACCCTCAAAGCACTCCCGACAAGTGGCCATCCAGCCTCCGCTGAAAAACTTCCAACGAAGGAGACTCCACCACACTCTGTGGCAGCACATTCCACTGCCGGACAGCCCTGACCGTCAGGAATTTCCTCCTGAGGTTCAGGCGGAATCTCCCCTCCTGCAGCTTGCATCCATTGCTCCTTGTCCTGGTCTCAAGAGCAGGAGAAAACAAGCCCACTCCCTCCTTCTTTCTTTTTCACAATAAGTCATCTTATGGTGGTTCTGTATTATTTACCCATAACAGTTTGATACTGCTTTATCTGCCATGCCTGAATCCCATGGCATTATCAGATGTCTAGTTTGGCGAGGCGCTAAGAATTCTTTGCTGAGAACTCTAATGAATTGCTATAAAATAAAGGATCCAAGATACTTTGAGAAGGGATGGATGAAGATAAATTAATCAGGGTACTTAGGGAGTTGCAGTTCAGAGGAGAGTGGCCTAGAGTCCTCTAGCAGAGAATTCTAAGTGCCTTACCAAACTACAAATCTCAGGAATCCAGAGGATAGAGCTGTGACACATAAAGTGGCACAAAATGGGTATAATTATCCTGTGGACACCTTAGAGGAGCAACCTTGAAGAGAGATAGCACAGCTCATAAAATTGCTTGGAACTACACAAGTATCCAGCCAGCTTTGCTCTGTCACTCGAAACACAACCATAATAACAATAACACTAGTAACCTTTATTTGTACCCCATCTTTTGCCCAAGCTTGAGACTCAAGGTGCCTTATAAATTAAAATGGAATTAAACTAAACTATAAAAAGTACAATTTAAAACAGAACAAGCAACCTCTTATGAGCTCTTTCCTCAAAAATCTTCAGTTCTAAAAGCCTGCTGAAATCAATCAATCAATCCCCCTTCACCTGCCGACAGAAGGGCAGCAAAGAGGGAGCCATTCTAGCCTCCCCAGTGAGGGAATTTCAGCGCCTAGGGGCTGCCACTGAGAAGACCCTCTCTCATGTCCCCAACAACTGTGCCCATAAATGGCAGACCTGCCTTGCTAATACAGATTTCTCCAAACCTATCAGCTTTGTGTTTGCATACCTGCAACTTGGAGCTTTCTAGAGCTACCCTATTTAATTTGCAAGAGCCACCAGAACTTTCCTGGTTTATATTCAGACTCTCTGATTATCTTTACAAGGCTAAAGGCATTTACACTCTAACAGGGAGACATCTTAGTACCTGCAAGCAAAATAAGAAGATGACAATATGCATTTGCTAACATCCCTTCTGGCAAAACCTCTCTGGGGAACTTTCACCACATTTGGATTCCCATTTTTTTTAATTTTATTTATTGGCAGAGCACCCACATTAATTGAATCTGAAATACAAATCGAAATAATTTTTCCTTCCCTTTTGCAAATTGCATGCCACTTAATGAACGCTTACCAATTCATTTCCAAATGCAAATGTCACAGAACATGCATCAACCCATAGCTTGCTGCTGGAGTTTGAAATGGTAATGAGTAAATCATGGCTGATGCACTTTTATGTAAGTTGGTTTCAGAGAGAGATTTTTGGCACACCAAATGTAAACAGAGGCATCCTTCTGGCATCTATTTTTTTTTAAAAAGAAAATATATTTCTCAGTGAGCATGTTTTTGCATACCTGATCCCATGCACTTCAGCAGAGTTATTCCTGATTTACACCAGCATCAATTGGAACAGAAAAGGGCTAAGTTATGTACAATGCTCAGTGCTCACTGCAGCAGAAAATCTCTGGACCTCTTGTTCTCTTGCATTATGTAGTTCTCTCTGTGAAGCTTTCTGTTCCCACAGTCATGTTAGTTTTCAGATTTCCTACGAATTTCAGCAAACACTTACAAGGGGGAGAGGGGAGACTGTATCCTAGCCTTTAAGGATAATGGCTACAATTTTATATTTGAGATGGAAAGCAGCTTGCTTTAGGATTATATTCAAAGCTGAAAAAAGGTACATATTTCTAGATGCCAGTTTTAACATTTTAGAAGTCAATGCTGCATACTTTAATAAAAATGTCAACCTTCTAGCATTAGAGTGACCAGGCACTTGAGATTTTATTTCTCACTTTGATTTTATTTACAGAAACAAACATTACTGGAAAGTGCAGAGCATAAAGTCTGCAGTCTATGCCTGCAAACTGGTGCTCTGTAGATGTGTTCTAATGCAAGGACACTAGACTACAAGCTATCACCCTCCCCCGCTGAAGTGCAATCTGTCTTATTCTTTGTTTTGTCCTTTCTTTGAAAAAAAAAACTTCTTGTATGCCTTTTCATTTTATAGTCATAGACCATAATAAAGCTTGATTGATTGATTGACTATGAACTCCATCATTCTCAACTAGTACAAGATGTGGAGGGAAGGTGGATGATGGGACTTAGGCACACCACGCTAAATCCTCCCTCATGCCGCTGCTCTCTGATCAAACTTGGCTCAGAGGCAAGCAAAACAAAACATCCAGCAGAGTTGAAAACACAGCAACAAGAAGCGTGTGTAGCAGAGTATATCATGCAGCACTGGTCTGACCCCAAAAGCTGCCCACTAAAAACACTAGCACACAGTGTTGTCATCCAAAAATATACCTGGAGGTTTTTTTATGCTTCAGTTTCATTATATACAGCTGTACAGGTAGCAGATCCTTTAACACAGGTCAGCATTCCATCACCATATCAGGTAGAGATATGCTCTGGCAAAGCCCCCGGCCAGACTCAGGGAAGACCAAGAGAAAGGCTTAGCCGAGCCTACCTTTTATATACACAGAGACTAGCTGATGTAACCCCAGCCTGGATTACATGTCACCATGGCTGATGAAACTCGTTGCCCAGGTTTCATATCACTGTGACTCAGCCTTATGGTCACATGGGGATTACCTCATACTTGCACAGTCATCCCCAGGTGCTTTCCTACATGCACATCATAGTATTTTTAATTGAAACAAAGGTCACTGCAATCTTTTTCCAACACATGATCAGGGAAAGCTGATCTAGGATTCCTTCTCTTGTATTATCTTGTGGCCAAGCTAGATAGACCCTACTTAAGTTGGGTAAAGAATATGAAAATGCCTAACTTAAAAAACAGAAGTTGCTAAGGAGGATCCCATGCAAAGATCTCCCCCCTTTTTTTCTCCTGATCAAAATAATTCTTGTTACAATACACTGATGAAGTAAAAAAGGTTAAATCAGAGCTTTCCAAACTTTTAACATTGGTGACACACTTTTTAGACATGCATTTCACAACATAGTAATTCAGTAAGTAATTCAGTAAGTGGAGACAGCCCCCCCACCCAAATCTGGCCCACTCCTACCCTCACCAGTGTCTTCCTTGGCCCTGGGCAGCAGTGGTGGTGGAAAAGGAAGCCCCTCCACCTGGGCCTGGCTTGCCACCGCCATTGCTGCCCTTGCTGGGGTCTTCCTCAGCCTGGAGTTGTGGTGGTGGGAGAAGCAGCCCCTCCACCCGTTACATTTGTGTGACACACCTACACTCTGCAGCCAACACTTTAATGTGTCACAACACAGTTTGGGAAGCCCTGGGTTAAGTTGTAATCAAGAGATATAAAGAAATCTCACTAAATTAACTCATTGACAGTGAGATTGATGGTTGGCAGTTTGTTAATCCTTGTGAGATTTGTCTCCAGCCTAAGAATGTAATGACTTGTGTTCCCCCACCCCACTGAAATCCACATTCTTTGGCTTTGCATAAAATGTCTCTGCAATGCAACTCTCACACAGAGAACAAGCAGAGAAGGACTGGTTGATGGTCCAAAATATATAGATGGCCCTTGCCAGAAGTCTGTCCATCCCTCTGATCAAAACAATATGGATAAACTCTGATAAACCTTCAGAGCCCTTGAAAGCAGTTTACTCCACACTTCATGACAGCATTTATCGCACCATGTTAACATTGTTCTGTTCCATCCACGCCTCTGTGCTTTGCTCATTTCCAGAAACAACTTCTTTTCATTCCCTTCTCAAACACAAAGCATTTAAAATATATCACCAATCATGCAGAAACAGAAAACACTGAAGGGTAGGAAGGTGTAAGGTGCATTTCTATTGTGATTTTTATTTTTTTCAGTTACTAAGGAGTAGAAATCAGCTAATTACCATCAATTGTACTTTCAAGTTTTCAACTATGCAGCCAACATAAAGCTGTTATTAAACTTCTAATTGCCTTCCTGATTCTCCTTCCCACACAAGAATCATTATTTTACTCATAGCTAAACTTGCAATATTAGCTTTACAAGAAGACCTGCCAATCAAAATTCCCAAGTTGCTGCCTGGTAGAGAATTTTTAAAGAACTTTTTTCTCTGAGGCCCAGTTGCATTCACTTTTCCTATGGCCAAGTACTATGCCCATTATAGCTAAAGCAACAGGGATACAAGACTACCTCCAAAGTTCTGCTGGAACAAATGAGGGAACTCCCTCCCTTCTTCTATGCCTTCTGACAACCCTCACTGGTGGCTTTCCACCCCCCAACCGAGTTATGAGGGTGGCAAAAAGGACTGCAATGGAGAGAAGGGAATGTCCCCCTTCTTGGTCACACTTTCCTATCAGCTGAAATCTGTCACTGGATTTTGCCCATAGACTGTATCTACATAAAGCTCTGCACCAACATTTGTTCTTGGATGATACACCAGACATTTCAGATTTCCTTACCTCCAGGAGAAGGGGAGCATGTACAATAGGAGCATAGTTTGTTGCTACATCTGAATGCATCCCAACCCTGGTGAAAAAGGGGGTGCTTGCAATGCCACTCAAATGACAATCACAAATCAGGAAACCAAAGGAAATAAACAACTATTATATGAGACACTAAAGTTTTAGCATATCATTTGGAACCTGAGTAAAGGGCTTTAATTTGACATAGTCATGTGATTTAGAGCATGTGTGATTCTAACACTGTTTTATACTGACATCTCTGAAAAACAATCTTAACTGTATCCAAAAAACTTTTTAATAGAATAAACTGTGTTCAAGCTGGTGTGATTTCCTGTTTTGAGTGCTGGATTAGAACTCCGGGAAATGAGGGTTTCAATCTCTGGTCAGTCATGGAAAGCTACTAGGTGACCCTGGGCTAGTCACACTATCTCATCCTCGGAGGAAGGCAGTAGCAAATCTCTTCTGAACAAATCTTGCTTAGAAAATTGTATTTTCAAGCCACCAAAAGTTGGAAACAACTTGAAGGCAAGTAACACCAACAAACTGGATTCATCTAGCTGCCTCCTAGTTTTCAGGTATTTAAAAGGCCTTTTGCTTCTTTGTTTGTTTGTTTTAAAGCTTCAATAGATATAACACCTATAATAATCAAATATTTTCAAATAAAATTTGAGAAAGGTACTCAGCTACCAAACAAATCAAGGTTGGGAGTCATGTGGCCCTCCAGAGATTGTTGGATTGCAAATCCTCTAAGCCGTATCCAACATAGCCAATGGTGGGAGATGATGAAAGTTGCAGTCCAACAACACCTGGAGAGCCATAAACTGTTCATCTTGATATAAACTGTAGTCATGTCATAGAGTGCTTCACTCACAACAGCCTTTAACAAAGGTCTTCCTGATAAAGTCCCAGAATGTTCCACAAATCCCTCTCTTCTTTTTAGACCACTTTCTGGTAGGGCTGAGGTGCTGTCAGGAAACATGGATGGAGGACAAGCCAGAGACATTTCATGGAGTTAAAGGATCAAGTGCTGATTCTCCCTGTATAGAAACTGATTGCATAGGCGCATGATCATCCCTTCGACATCACTAATGAGATAGGTTCCTCCAGTACATGTAAGAGCAATAAGTCAATTAAGAGGGTTCAGGACAGACTGCATGAAACACAAAGCTCTATTCTGCAAGGAAGGCCAAAGACTGGGGCAAGAGGAGTGGCTGGATCTATTGGCAGCCGGGGACTTTCATGTCAGTGGAACAGTGAACATACTTTGGGTTTTTATCTGAGCTTTGAAGGAGTTATCCAGGGTGCTGAATCTATTAGCATCTTGGATAGTTCCAAGGACTGCCACTGTTGGCCCCTCTTATCTACCATCTGAGATTTCTTCATTCTGTCTAATAGCGGAACTCACCTTATAATGGAGAGATGGAAAAAAATATTTAGATAATATAGAACTTTCACTGGGAGACATGCCCATCTGCCAAATTTTTTTTTTTCCTTAGGAACATCGGAGAGAAATATAACTTCTTGGTGCTGCTTTAAAGACAAATAACAGCCTTTCTGATATTATCATCCACTACAAATAAGCTCCATCCCTACCTCAGAGAAATTTGCATGTCTAATAACCAATATTTGAGATGGAAGTGTCATAGTTCAGTGATAGGACTACTTGCTTTTCATGCAAAAAGTGGAAAGTTCAATCTGTGGCACCTAGGCTGAAAAGGACCCCTGTCTGAAACCCTGGAGAGGCTCTGTTGTTTAGTATGTTCCCATATCACAACAAATCTGCTGATGAGTCATGGTTTCTAGACCAACCCCAAGCCACACTCTGAGTGCACGGTTTATTGTTGGTTTATACATCCTGGCTTGTTTAAACTCTGGCTTGTTTTGAACTAAAACTGAGCCTTATACATGGCTTGTTTCACCATTTGCCTTCCCTTAAACAGAAAGAGTAAGAGAAAAACAAATAAAAAACAACCTAGAAGTGACACAATTTACTTGGTCATCTGCCATGCAATTCATGGCTTTACAATCAATAATTTATCATGATATGGGAATATGGCCAGTACTATGCAAGACAAATGGGATCTTACATGGTTCAAGGCTGCTTCTCAAATTTGTGAGAGAAGTTGGGGATGGGCAGACCATGGGCCTCATGTGGCCCATGAACCCTACTTTTTTGGCTGCTGGAGCCCTTAGCACAATCTTAAAGACCCATACATGCTGGAATTTCTTTTTTAAAAATATATATTTTTGAGTGATTGGGAGCAACTTTTCACAAGAAAATTGTGCCAAATACACCAAAACCACCCATAAACACAGTTGTTTGCTTCCTCCCTTCTCTACAAAACCTTAAAATCAGACACAAATCAGCCAAAATGGGAGATGAAAGTCATATGAAATCCTTTCTAGTAGAATGTCAACAGGCTGGTGCAGCCCTTAGGTAAAAACTATCTCCCAACCCATGCATAGTTGTCCTTCCCTTTTCTACAGGAATTGAATTAATCAATAGTAGATTCATGACAGTCAAAAGAAAACAGAAAATACATAAATGATTTGTGGAATTCACTGCCACAAAGTATAATGACCGCAGTAGCTTAGAGAATTTTGAAAAGAAATTACACAAATTGATTGCGGTCTACCAATGGTGACTAACATTTCTGGCTATACTGAATCTCCATGTACCATTGAATGATATCAGATGGTAGGGAAGAGCAGTTGGAGAGAGCTATTTATTTGGAAAGGAACATAAGAAGTTGTTGTTGTTGTTGTTGTTGTGCGCCTTCAAGTTGTTTCTGATGTATAGTGACCATAAGGCAAACCTATCACAGGGTTTTCTGGGGCCAACAGTGCTTGATGCACCCAAGGTCACACAGTGGATTTCCACGGCCAAGCAGGGAATCAAACCCTAGTTTCCAGGGTTGTAGTCCAATGTTCAAAACATGTAGGCTGGCTCTCAGAAGTTGCCATATGGTCAGATTATTTATCCATTTTACCCACCTTTATGCTTTCCTACACATTGATAATATATTATAGGTATATTGCTAGTAATGAAACAAATTAGATTATAAACAATCCAAATCCAGCTTTTCAAAACACAAATCGGAAAAGATATATTGAGAGATGGACTGATACTGTACTTAGGTTCTTAGGACAGGGATTCTCGATTTACTCAAGTGTGTAACCTACTGGGTAAACTTGAACTGTTTACTTTCTCTCAGTCAGACAACTCTGAGTGGTGAGAATAAAGGGAGAAAGAGAAGAAGAAGAAAGAGGTTGACGAGAGCCATGTAGCTCATTGGATGAGAGGGGTATACAAATTTAACTAATAAATAAAATGGGGATACACTTAAAGGAACTAACAATCAATCATCTAATACAGTGACTCCTAAGTTTGGGTGTCCAGATGTTGTTGGACTTCAACTCACCAAACCAACATGACCACTAGTGAGAGATTCTAGGAGTTATTATCTAACAATATCAGGCCTACCATCTAGAATAATGCAAAGTATGTAGACACCTTGTATGACGAAACAGAAGGAACAGATGTAGTTCATTAGAAGAAACAAGCTACACACTGAGTGCTCTGTTTCAAAGCCCAAATTGAACATTAAATGTAATGACTCAGTCCCCATAAGACTGTGTTGAGTTGAAAATGGTCACCAGGGTAAGATTTTTGTTACTGGTTGTGAATACAGTTACTAAATATATCAGCCAAGGTGGGTTTTTTATTTTTATTTTTTTTAAAAAAGAAGTATGCCCTACATGAAAGTGTAACACACCAATTCTCTCAGTTTCTTGGTCACCTATCAGGCTAAAGAGACATGATCCAGGGAACTGGTGAACGGATACAAGATGGGTATGCAGATCAGAGAACTTCTATCGCTTCTTGGCTTTTTGGCTAAGTGTATAGTATAAAAACTACTTTACGTCCTAATTCTAAGGGGGAAAGTGAGATATAAACAAAAGAAAAATACTCACATGAGATAGGAATCTGAAAACAGGATCAATGAAAAGAATATAGCATATTCCTCAGCCACATCAAATTGGGCTTTCAGTTTATACTATATAAACTGTTGTGCCTTCTCTGTACTACTAGGTTGGCTTTATACATCATCTGCTATTTTCCATATACATATGTACATGGTTTTAAAGTGGATTGGAAGGCCCCAGTTTGCAGCAAATTCCAAACCCGAAGATCTACAAATTTTGCACAGCACTAAGAGATTTGGATTTTGGTCAACACTGATGCCACTCTCTCAACCAAATCTGTGGGACACTCAGCTACTGTATGGATTTTGAGAGGTAATATCCTGAGTGTTTTCAAAGCACAGTGCAATGTTAAAGGAAAGTCTATAGCCAAATCCTAAATTTCATCCTTGACCAAAGAGCAAGAGCTTCTCCTGCTTTGCATAGACTGAAACAGAGCAAACCTTTTGCTTCCTTTCAAGGCCACTGAGAGTCCACCATGAGACACTTCCACCTGCCACATGCCTTAGGCTGCAGCAGTTACTTGCCAGCTTAAAAGATATAATTACCACTGGCTACCAAGCAGAACAGTCAGTGAGAGCCAGCATAGTGTAGTGATCTGAGCATTGGACTATGATTCTGGAGACCAGGATTCAAATCCCTGCTCAGCTATGGAAACCTACTGGATGACCTTGGACAAGGTCACATTTCCTCAGCCTCAGAGGAAGACAAGGGTAACCCCCTCCCCGAACAAATCTTGTGAAGAAAACCTTGTGAGAGGTTCACCTTAGAGGTTGCTATAATTTGGAAATGACTTGAAGGCACACAACAACAAGAACAACAACCACAACCACAACCAAAGACATCTGTGACCTCTGTAGGTGATTTTAAAAGACAGATGTTTAGTCTTCATACATGTTCACCTAAGTACAGAAAATGGGAAGTTGCTTTAGCTGCGCAGGCTAAGGACTGTGGCTATAGGTTGGAGGCAAAATGCGGTCATTGGCCCTCCCCAAAAGAGATTTCTTCTCCCCCATGAAATTTTCCTTCACTACTCAAATTTCTAGCCTTGCAATAATTTAAAACTTCAGCATTTTGAAACAGAGTTTAGGCATCCAAAGAAAAAAGGCAGGCAAAGAGTGACCAAGTATAAGAAGTCTAGGTGTGAACGATTTTTGAGTCTCACACTCTGCAGTGCTAGAAGGTTGGGACTGAAGGACAAATTCTTAGAGGGGTGGGGATCAATGCACTCATTCAGCTCTCCCATTGCTGCATCCTTAATTTAGTCATTTAAGCACCAGAGTTTGTTTTTCAGCAGGACATTGTGACTTCTGTGAATGGAAGTTTCCCTTATTTTCATTCACAGGAACAGCTGCCAGCTATTTCAGTTTCCAGGGGCACTTGCACCCAACATTATACTGCTCAAGTCTGCAGTTGTTTATTGATCAGCTGCACTGTCCCTGAGAATGTCTTTCTTTTTGAAACATTGTGTACAACTTGGGTATGCAATGCAGGATCAATCCCTTTGCTTTTCACTTTTCTTCAGTGTACTTTGCCCTGCCCACACCTCGAAGATACTCTTATTATTTCTTTCCACATCAATCTAAGGAAGCTGCTTTGGGCATTAAGCTTATGCCTTCCATCACTAATGGAATGGATGGAATGGATGAAGGTGAACACACTGAAACTTAATCCAGACAGGAGAGAAGTGCCCCTAGTCACGTGGACCCTGGTTTTTGTGATCAGCTGGGCTGCAAGGGAAGGGCCACTATTCATCTGAGAACATTGTTTATCCAGTTCTCGGAGTAAACAGCAGCAGCAAACAGTGGAGATAGTAGGCACTGGAGCACATTGTTCACATTGTTTTCTTATTGCACTGCTCAAATTTGAAACCACATGCCTTTTCCCCCACCAGTGAAATGCATGGCAAGTTAGGGAATTTATGGATCTCTAACTGAAAAGTGAATCAAGTTCTATGCTTTTTTTCCCAGAAGGTGAGAACTAAATAAATTTCTTACCCACCTCTAGCTAGTTGCTGTAGTGTGAGATATTAATAAACAATGCAGAAACTCTTGCAATTTGGGGAAGTTGTGTGGATATTGGGGAGATTGTTTTAACTCTGACTCATGAATTATAGGAGAGGTAAGAGGAACATTTTGCCTAACCCTCTTGGGTAGGGTTGCCAGGTATCCCTTACAGCAAGGGATGTCCCTTCTTTAAGGATCAGAAATCTTATCCTTTATGAACACTGAAAAGGATGCCCAAAATACTCTATTTTTGGGTATTGGTTACATAAGTGGCCTTCAAACTTAATGTTGGGAGAGGGGCAGTCTTTTGTGACTATGTCTGGCGTCTGCTCTTTGCACTACAGACTAAGCAGAATGCTTGTGGCAGTGGCAGTGTGATAAGAGACTCTCCCATTATCTCGGCATCACAACTGGGGGGTAAAGTCTCCCCTATAGGTAAACAAAGTGTTAAGGATGTGTTTGTCTCAAGCTACTTTTATTGGTTTGGAGATGTACTGGTTTGAGTGTTGAACTATGACCCTGGAGACTAGGGTACAGTTCTCTGCCAGGCTGTGGAAACCCACTGAGTGACCATGGGCACCTCACACACTCTTAGCCCCAGAAAAATCCCATTATAGAGTCACTTTAGGGTCACCATAAGTTAGAAATGACTTGAAGGCACACAATATCACCAACAAATCACAGAAGAGCAACAGAGATCTTAAGAGACAATTGCCCAGTGAGGATGATTAATTTGTGGAGAAGTGTGAAAACTCTGAGATGCTTCCAAGTGAGAGGTTATAAAAACTTGAGGTGCCATGAGGGATGGAGAGAGACAAAGGGACTGATGCAGAGGTGCTGCAGTGATGCTGTCTGCCTCCCCTTCCCTAGAGAAGCTTGGTCATAGGCTGGAGAAAGGGGTCCAGACTCCCAGCTTCCCATGATCATCCAAGACCTAGAAAACCAGCTGTATTGTGAATAGAATAGGAATACTGAGCTAGTTGCGTTAGGGCTTATGTTTCTTTTTAACCTCAGCTGAATAAGGCTGTCTTTGTAACTCTGTAACTATTCCTAAGTAATGCCTGAAGGAAGGTGCCTTCATGTACAAGACACCTTTTTGCTAATATAAGATTACTTGCGTAAAATAAAAGTTTCCCTTTAAAGATCTCTTCTTTGCACGCTCTCTTCACATGTCTTTGCTGTGTGTGTACACGCATGCATACAGAGTTCCCATCTCCCACAGGAGAGGAAGAGAAGGTCTCTGTAGAGGTAGAAGTGGAAAGGTGCAAGTTAAACTTCCCACTAAGGGCCTTTCTGCCCTACACTGTTATAGTGCTATTATTCCACTTTCAACATCCTGTGGAATTCTGAGGTTTTGTAGTTTCCTGAGGCCAAAGAGCTCTCTGGCTAAGAATTCTAAAGGCCCCTCCCTAAACTACAAACCCCAGGATTCCATAGGATGTTGAAAGTGGAATAATAGCAGTGTGAGGTGGAAAGGACCTCAGTTGAGAAACTGTCTGTGAGTAGCATTTAAAATAAAAAAAATAATCTAAAAACAGCATTTTTGTACCACATAGCCCATATTGAACTGGTATTGTTACAGTCTCCCATCAAATCTGTAAAAGTTTCTGGGAAATTGTAAACAAAGCAAAACAGAATTGGAAAAAAAACATATCTTTTATCCAGGGCTCTTAGCAAAATCGAGATACAACAAAATCCAAAATCCACAAAACATTGACAGCTTTACTGGGCCAACTAAAAAGCTCAAAATGTAAGCAAGGGCACCGCTACAGTGAAGACAATAACAATGAACCACTGTTGCTCTCTAGTGGGCATATAGGAAATGACAAATCATGAATAAAGGAAAATAGGAGAAAGCATAGTGCTTTCATTGTAACAAATATAACAACAAGTACACACATTGATTACTACGTATTTCAATTTTTTTAAAAAATAGTTCTGAAATTTTCTGTGGCACGAAATAAAGAAAGGGCCCTTCTTCTATCAGTCTGAAAGTGCTGATGGGTTTCAGCTTATAAAATAGGCACAACTGGTTGCTAGATCAGTGGCCGCCATAATCACTTGACTTTTTACAGTTGAAATTCATGATATTGATGAAATGATGAAATTCAGTAGAGAGCTACATACTGTTTCACTGAGTGCCCAATTAAGATACAATGTTTTCAGCATTTAATAAAGTTTCCTTGGTTCCTACTTCCAATTAAATGATTCCTTCACATCCTGGGAGGAAGGACTACATTTTTTGGGGGGGGATCTTTCTCCATACAGTTTTAATCAACAGGAGCTAAAATGATCACATTATGATAACAAATGAGTCTCCTAGTGAGAAGTGATGGAATTCTCTCAAGAATTCTTTCTTAAGTAGACATTCCTGTATGAAGGGAGCACTTCCAGCATTCGGTAGCACCATTACAGATTCCAACTTCCAACTGAGCTCAGCAATTTCGTTAGCCAAGGTGCTGCCCTGCTACGCCACTGATTGCAAATTAAGGTTGATTTTAAATTCCTACTGCTTGGAGATGTGGTCAGTATTGCTTCCAGGGACCAAGGTATCATTATAGAACTGCACTTTGAATGCCCTCCAGTCATTCACACCATACCAGATTGAGTTGTGTACTACAGACCACTCAATGTGACAAAAAAAGGCCAAACATATCCCTGTGGTTCTACACTTTCTGCAGTTTATTTGTTCATAAGGAACTATACCATACTATGGTTAACAAGTCAGATTCACCAAACTGTTGCATTAAAACAAACAAACAAAGATTGCCACTATAGGTTCACATTTTAAAAAGTAAGGCAGGGCATCAGTCTTAAATATTACAAAAATACCATTTGAATAATATTTTAATCTTCTTGGACTCAACAGGTATTTAAAGCATGTGTATAAATGCGTATAAATTCACCCCATGCACAAATAAAAATATTCAATCAACTAATCAACAAACTAACTAATTGATGCTTACCTTACCACCGTGGTAAGTTACTTTCCATAGCTATATTATCCCAGAATAGGACAGGTCCACTGCCAAAACTTATCTAACTGCATTGGTGAGCCTGAAACTTCTTCGCCTTAAATAAAAGAGTATCTACAGAACTCTGCACCCTCTCCCCATATATAGTTAGCAATATTCTTTCATTTCAGACGAGTTCTGCTGGATATCCTTCTGTCATTTGAAGGGTAGCAGAGGGATATACAGTACGACCCCCTGTGTCCGCGGGGATTGGTTCCGGGCCTCCCTGCAGATACGGGAATCCATGGATAGTACCAAATGCTGTGGCAACTGGGCCCTGGGCCTGCAGCTAGAGGAGGGAAAACAACAGGCAGTGAATCCCGTACTGCCCGCTATTTTCAACCGCAGATAATTGAATCCGCGGATTATAAATCTGCAGATATGGGAGTCGTACTGTATAGAACAGGATCTTGCTGATGCTGATGGGCATGCCCAGGCAATAGAATGTTTTGCCTTTATGCAGTTGGCTCCTGCTTTTTTAGGCAATAGAGAAGAATGACACTGTTTAAGCATATATTTTATTAGAGCACTTTCAGCAAATTTAGTTCTTGGGTCTTTGGAAGCAGCCATGCTAAGGTTGTTTTCCAAAAAAAGAAAAAAAAGAGGAGGAGGAGGAAGAATCATCATCATCATCGAATCTTAGAGTTGGAAGATACAACAGGGACCATCCATTCTAATGCCCTGTCATGCAGGAACACACACCAAAGCACTCCAAACAGATAGCCAGCCAACCCCCCCCCCGGTTCCAAACCTCCAAAGAAGGAGCCTCCACCACACTCTGAGGCAGCATATTCCACTGCCAGACAGCTGTGACCATCAGGAAGTTCTTCCTGAGGTTCAGGTGGAATCTCCTTTCCTGCAGCTTGAATTCATTGATCCTTGTCCTAGTCTCTGGAGCAGCAGAAAACAAGCTTGCTCTATCCTCCATATGACATCTCTTCAAATATTTAAACATGGCTATCATGTCACCTCTTAACCTTCTTTTCATCAGGCTAAACATCCCCCAATTCCTAAGCTGCTCCTCACAGAGTGTGGCTTCCAGACCTTTCACCATTTTGGTCGCCCTCCTTTGGACATGTTCCAGCTTGTCGATATCCTTCTTGAAATGAGGTGTCCAGAACTGGACACAGTATTCCAGATGAGGCCTGACCAAAGCAGAATAGAGTGGTACTATTACTTTCTTCGATCTAGACACCATACTTCTATTGATGCAACCAAGAATCGTGTTGGCTTTCTTGACTGAAGAGGAGGGGAAGGGGGAAGAGGAAGGGGAGAAGAAGGCAGCAGCAGCAGCAACCCCTTAGGGCATCTTAGAATTGCATATGCCAACCTCTTCCTACCAAGCAACCTGAGTGTATTCAATTACAACTCACAAAATTTGTCATATACGGTTTGCAGTGTGACCCATCTGGAGAGAAGTTTGACATAAGTTTTAAAGACTAGAGTCTACTTCAGCAGATGCTATTTCTGACCTCATCTAACATGGTGGTGGGATTATTTTATTTCATTTTAGCATTTTATGTTTTGATGATGGCAGCTGACTGCCTTGGGCATCTTAAAAACTCACCTAGAACATCTTAAGAGGAAGATGATATATAACGGCTGATCCTTGCTGTGAACTTGCTAATGTACATCTGGCAACTACAACCTCACTGGGTTCAGGGACTTTAAGTGCTAGCTAACAGTAGGTAACCCCTGTTAATGCTAAACAGCACAGAGGTGCTGAAGCTCAATAAAAGAGTATATGTTTACCATACACCTGGCCTAAACAGAGCATATTTTACTGGCACTAAAGTGCTTTCTGTGTGCCCTTATTTTTTTGCTACCATTGAACTCTTTGTTGCACCTCTGGGGGCTTTGTTTCACAGTAATTTTCTTGGTAAAAGAGCAGCCTTCTCTTCTCCTCAAGTACAATTAATGTGTCATTTACAATGCACTCTGGACCAGAATATAGCGACTTGCAATTGCTGCTCCAAAAAAAGAGGGGGGGATGCATTCCATAATCATCATAATTATTTCTCACACTGAGGGAACACTCAACTTTGCTATGGCAACTAAAGCTGGGCAAGCTGTTTCATTCAGGGAATGTGCAAATGCACCCAATTACTTTCTAAAACATCTGACCACCCACCTGTGTCCACCGGAAGTAGGGTCGAGAATGTAACTGAGTATACAAAGAATGCCTAACATAATGAACAACATTAGAGGCTACTTCATTATGCAAATGTTGGTTCTAATTCTTAGTAATTATCTCTCTGAAATGGCACTTGCATGGCCCAGGTCATGGCTCTGCAGCACACAAAGGATAAATATTTGTAGATACTCAGTTCTTCTTCCTCAAAGATGGGTACAATAATATGCCACCCAGGTATGTAGGCCAGAGAATAGGGTAAACTCTGATGCCTACAGCTGGGCAACACAGGCAGTGGTTTAGTGCCCATGATGACAGGGATTGGCTGTCATTGTTTCCAAAATGCTACTCAAAGCAAATCCCATGTACTTCTTGAAGTTTTCTCTTTCATCCTTACTTTTAATGCTTGTATAAGGTCCTTGGGTGAATATGAATCCAAGCAAGAGTTGGAGTAAGTAGCCAAAGTAGGAGTAGAATTTGGTCCCCTTGAAGCCCGAGGCCTTGAAGTGCTCTTCCTGAGTTATTAAAAGAATTCAGGGTAAAGCCAAAGGGTGAGCTTCCTCCATGTGCTGTTTCTGTAGAACAGGGTCTTGAAAGCAGACCTGGAAAGACTTAATAAGGATCCCAGAAAGGTCATAATGAACGTGCATTGTCTTGACTTTTCTGTGGCAGTTATTAAGGGACACTTAATCTCTGAAGCTTAAACAGCACTGCTGATTTGCTCTATGTGTGTGGATTCAGCAGTGGAAGGAAAGCATATGGCAAGCAACACACACCAGTATGTTGTATGTGGGCCATGGGTTCTGCACCTGTAACTTACGGGTTTTTATAATCTTGATTATCATTGCTAAGAAAGTGGAAACTTATAACATGAAATAATTGGTCAAGGTAGTAAATTATTTTACACAGTTACAGAAAAACTTTTTCATGCCTTTGTGACAGCATACATTTTTGAAACAGCCAACTTAGATCCAATAACTTGCATCACCTGAACCAGAACAGTTTTAAGTGGAATTTAATTAAATGAGACATCAAGAGACATCATTTTGCAAGACAGAATAATGATTACACTTAAATGACTTAGACAATGATGTGTGTCTACTCCCACACTGAAAAAATTTGGAGCAGCTTCTGAAGGAAGGCACAACGTAGCATTTGTTCTAGGCTCAGTGGCAACTAGAGGCACCCCTGTCAGCAGGGCAGGATTCCGTCTTGTGTTTTAATTTGAACTTTGAAAGAACTATCCAAGGTGCTGAACCTATGTGGGGACTAAGGTTCAGTGCTTTGGAGAAATGATTTAAAGTTCAGATGAAAACCCAGAATGAATTCACACTTCAACAGCATGGAATCCATCAGCTGTCATTGTATGTGCTGGTCTTTGGAAACATGTTGAGGAAAGGAGAGTTTCTCAAAAGGCTGTTTCCAGGCTCTTCAGTTCTCTTCCATAGGAGCCTAGGCTGGCTTATTCTCTATTTTCTTCTGCCGGAAGGCAAAATATTCTTTAAAAATTCAGACCCACCTTTGACATTTCATCAAGGTTAGAGATGAAGGGGGACACAGCATGGTAGGGTGGTTTAAATATTGGCCTGTGACCCTGAAGACCAGGATTCAACTGCTCACTTGGCCATGGAAACCCACTGGGTGACCTTGGATACACCACACACTCTCTGAAAACCCCATGATAGGGTTGCCTTAGGGTCACCATACGTTGGAAACAACGTGAAGGCACACAACAACACAATAATAGTTGAAGGGGGCTGCTGTCTCTTTTTCATTGATGCATTCTAATCTATCTTTATATTTTACTAGCCTATTTACCTGGCGTTACCAGGTATTTTCTCATAGGTAACACTTGTTAGAAATACCTTAGGAATTATTTTTCCTGAGGGAAAACACTGCTCTCCTCCTTGCTGCCAGGCCTTGTCTCCATAGCAAGTGGCCTATTCCAGTACCTGTAACTTATTCCCATATTCCCCAATTCAATCTGTATTCAGAATTGTTAATATACAGAGGGTTTGGTTTCTGAGGGAATACACTGCCCTTCTTCTTGCTGGTAGGCCTCGTCTCCATAGCAACTGGCCTGAGGCCCAAGAGCTCTCAGCTGAGAATTGTAAAGGCCCCTCCCTAGACTGCCAACCTCAGGATTCCATAAAATCTTCACAGCCAGCCAAGATCTTTTTGCCTCACATAGCCAATTGTATGAGTTCTTTGCCTGCCTGATGCAGACAAACAGACAAACTCACAGACAAACTTTGACTTTTATATAGTAGAAGATTTGTATTTGCTTTTATTTTAATCTAGTTGTTAGCCACCAGGAATTTCATTTTTGGCAGAAATGCAGGATATAACTATAATAATAATAATAATAATAATAATAATAATAATAATAATAATAATAACAACAATGACAACAAGAGCAACAAGAATAATAACAATAATTTATTTGCTATCCAAGGCTTGAGGCAGGGTACAACATAGATATAATTAAAAACAAATTATAGCTAAAACACACTAAAAACACAAAATCATTTAAAATACAAATATCTCATAATTAAAATATTTAATTAAAAGTGCAATTAAAATACAATTAAAATTACAGGTAAAAGTACAATTAAAAGTATAATTAAAAATAGATCAGGTAGGCCTGCTGGAAGCAATAGGTCTTCAGTACTTTTAACTTTTAAATAAAACATAGTCTGGAACTGCACATTTTTCCCCCATCGGCACACACGTGCATGTATCCAGATTCACTTTTTAGTTGAAATTCCCCCACACTTCCCAGCTCTACCTTGTGTACCTAACCCCTGGCCAGAAGTCAGTTCCTCACAAAGCACTCACTGAAAATGAAGTAAGCTAAGAAGAGATTGCTAAGCATGAAAACTCATCCTTAGTCTATCCCAAAAAGGGAAACTATTTGCATTCTCCAAGCTTCAAATAAAAGGTCTCTCATTCAGAGGACTGGGTGTTTTTATGTTTCCGGCCACTCAGCTGATTAACATATGCATTGCATGGTGTACTGTTTTATAACATTAAAAAGCAATTAAGTTAGGCAGGTTGGAGGATTGTTTGGCTAGGCTCATAAATAAATCAGCCCTCTTGGGAGCTCTTGTTACCTTGTGTACAGACAAGAAATTTCCTTAGAGGGGAAATTACAAGTACAATCTTGCAGTGAGTATCTAAAATCAAAACCAGCATTGATACTCGCATTACTGTTATTTAGGAATGTAAACAATATTCTTAATTATTGTTTTCCAGTAAAAAAAAAAAGACAGTTGTAAAATGCATTCAGGAAAAATAATAGAGCAATAAGAATTCAGCACAAAATCAGAGGACATAAAAGGAAAAGGGATGCAGTTGATATTGCTGCCCCAGGTTTGGAGAGTGGCTAGAGAAATCCTCTCTTCAGCCAGATCCCCAAAGGAGTTTGTCCTTCCATGCCAGAAAAAATTAAGCTGGAAAAGATGTAGAGGGAGGAAGAGGTGGGGAAAATTAGGGGAAGCTGCCCATGCCCACTTGACACCCACTCTTGATGAGCTGCATTCTTCCTCAGTATCTGCTGCTGACAGGCAGGCAGACAAGCAGGAGGCCTAAATTTCTGTCTGCCTGGGTCAATCAGCCCTAAGTTTCTGTCTATCCCATTCAAACTCACCTATTGCATCCTGAATTTCTGTCTGCTCAGGTCAAACTCACCTACAGCAGGACTAAGTTTCTGTCTGCCCAGATGAGGCTCACTTGTTGAATGGCTATGTTTCTTTCCACCTGGCTCAAGCTCGCCAGTGGCTGCAATAAGCTTTTGTCGCCATCTACTTTGTTGCCATCACTGTTGCTTCACTCTGAGATGTGAGCCCTCCTTCTCTGCGCCAGGCAAAAGGCAAGGGAATGGGAGGGGGAAGCTCTAGAGGGGAGAAGGAAGGTACGTGCGTGTCTCCCCACCCCCAATTCCCTTGCCTTTTGCCCTGGTGTATTTGTCTTCCTTCTCTATGCCCAGCAAAGGCTAGGGGATGGCAGAGGAGAAGTGGGGAAGCACATATGCACCTCACAAATAATCAAATTTGTGAAAGTCAAACCTGTGAGTGTGGAGGTAATGCCAGAGGTACTTGGTGAGGCAAGCGTATCTGCTTTCTCATTTTCTCTCAGTTCTGCTGTTCACGCGTGATCATGCATTCTTGTGGCACCTGCTATTTCCCTTGCCTGTGGCAGGCAGGTAAACATGTAGTAGAACAGCTACTGCATTAGAATTGCTAAATTAGAATTACATTTTCTCATGGTCACTTAACTTGGATGGCTTTTTAAAAGATCAATCAAATTTATAAAGATGAATGGCTCCTAATCATGATGGCTGGCTCTTACAAATTTCCACTGGCAAAAGTGTGAGGTGTGTGATTCCACTGAAACCCTCAGTTTCACCTCCCATGTTGGTCTGGAATGTTCCTCAACATTATGCAGTGAATTTTTCAGAGAACATTTTGGACTGTGACAGAAAATGGGAAATCAGTGAAAAACTCTTCCTTGCTTTCAACCAGTAGGATTCACCAAGGTCATTATGTTTTGCATGCACAGTTTGCAAATAACATTCATGGCATAATTTTTCACTTCCCCTCTGTATTACCAATACACACATGTATTGTCTTGGGTAAAACAATGCAAAAATAAAATCTCTTTGGTGGGATTTTATGCAAGATTGCATCAAATATATTTTTATGTGATGTTCTGTGTGCTTGGATGCGTTGATAAAAACAATGCTTATCCTCCAAAGAAACAGACATAGATAGGATGACAGTTGAAGAATCTTGGCATAGCCCTGAATGAATTTGCATTGTGGTGGTTGTTTATATTTTTTTCATCATGTATTGGTAGAGTTGAACAAGGAAAGATGTAGATTTATTTTGAAACTGTGGACTTTGCATTACTGCTCCCATCAACAACAGAACAGCAGAATAGTAAAAGTATGACATTACTGAAATAGAATATTATCATAATCAACACATCAATCAACAATTCTCCAAAAATGACATTACAGTATTAGAGAAGGGGCATAGCAGGGGGGTGCACATGATGTGGAAGGTCCACAATTCACTTCTACAATCTCCAGGGACAGCTGGGAAAAATGCATACCTGAAACCCTGAAGCCTCACTGCCAGGCAATGTTGACAGAACATTGATGTGCCTTGTAGAAAACAACCTCCTATGTTGTTACACAATAATAAAAAAGTAAGTAATAATTTGCTGTTCCAATTTGATAACCACAATCAGCTAACTCAGGCAGAGACTTTGGTTGTTTCTGAGCAACAAACAAAAATCCGTGACAAAGTGTGGATGCTTTAATTCCAGAATTATTTCAAGCTGCAATTAAATCCTGGGGTGGGGTGGAGAGAGATGCTGAAAGTGGCTGTCTGCAATCATGCAGAAGAAAGGGGAGAAGGAGGAGATATATGGACAGTCCAGTAAGATTGTTAGTACTCTCAGCTCCAACTATTCCTTCCTTGGCCAGCCTGTTCCAACTTTACCAGGCTGGGTTCAGAGGGAAAAGCTGCACACTGCTACTCATCCTAACTAAGGTTTACAAGGCAGGGAGGTAGTTCTTCTCCACTCTGCATGGACAGGGCCTGTTCTTTAGTAAGAGCAGTAAAATGCTTCTGCATCCCTTCCAGCTTAACTTTCCTTGCTATAGAAAGCAAGCTGCCAATGGTCAGACCTAGCTCTAGTTCCTGCACATCAAGCTCTCACCAGCCCTCCCTTATTTCTCTGAGACTTTGGAAAGTTTCTCTGGTGTTTCTGATCACTAGGGAAACTGCCCGGCCAATTTTACCAGATATGGCTGCCATAGTTCTAATAGGAAACCTAGTGCTTCTTTTCCCTTCCAGTCACAGCTGAAACAAAGGTTCTAAACAATTAAAACCACCCTAAAATATTTATGTGTTCCTACTTGTAATTCTTAATGTGGAGTTTGCCTCTGTCACATTGATTTGATGTTTTTATTAGGATTATCATTGTTGTATGCCTTCAAATAGTTATTGACTTACGGTTACTCTAAGGCAAACCTATTACAGAGGCCATTTCTGCACTAGACTGTTTTAGTGCTGTTATTCCGCTTTCAACATCCTATGGAATCCTGGGGTTTGCAGTTTCACGAGGGGCCAGCCAGAAATGGCCAGGGTTTTCTGAGGTTGAGTGTGTGATGCACCCAAGATCACTAGTGGGTTTCCATGGCTGAGCAGGAATTGAACCTGGTTTCCAGGGCCATACTTCAACGCTCAGACCATTACACTGTATTGGCTCCTAAGGTTACCATGCATCCTCCTTTTTCTAGGACACGTCCACTTTTTTCAGAGCTAAAATTTCTATCTGGGTGGATATTTAAGATGTCTGTGTTTTCTGACAAGATCCAGACTAGAGGAAATGGATGATTCAGGTAATGGAGCCTTGCAGGGAGGAAGAGAGATATGTCAGCCTAAAGTAGGGTGAGGGAAGCCCTCAAAGCAGTCAGCAGCGCTGTGGGGGTTACTGAGTGACTCACTGGCTTCCAGCTGGGTTGGAGTCACTGTCACCATTGTCATCTCTGAGGTCAACACACACTGTTCTGCCCTGAGGGGAAGGCCCATCAGAGAGGAAAAGTTTGGGAGGACAGAAAGATTCCCTGCTGCCATAGCCAAGGTGGTGCCTAGCTGCAAGGAAGACCTGTCTTGTCTGTTGAACTGACTCAGCTTATAAAGGGTGGCTCCCCTTATAATTACCCAGAGCTTATGGGCTATGTAAAGGTCTTCATAGAGACCAATGGTTTGAATTAGTTGGTAAATGTGTTCTCTTTTGTCCTTCTCAAAAGATGGTAATTGTATTTTTCACAGATCTATTCATGAAGCTATTCACCACCCAGATAGACACAACCAGTTCAAATTCCCATCAATGGAATTTTATTGCTTCTTTGCAATTATATTACATGTAAACGAAATATCATTCATCATTTAGCTGCTCATTCACCCCGTTTTGAGATATCATTTTGTAGAGGGAGCTTGTTGTAGTGTGTTTCAGTGGAGGAATGTACAAACCTCACCTCTCAATTAACTTCCCCATTATCAATATAAATGACATTGATGCAATAATTCAAGTAAAATGTATTATAAATCTGAATAACTTATAAAACTTAATTCCAAATGAGTTAGCATCAGACACATTTCAACTGTTGAGAAATCTCTCCTTTATTATAAAGGTGATTTATCAACCAAAGACTGTCAGAGGGAAGTCAATGTATCTATTAAGTGATGAAAGAAAATGTGTTGAATTGGATTTTTTTTAATATCGACTTATGCAAAATAAAAAAATATATAAATGAAATTAAGTTTCTGCATGTTTGTTACCAAATCATGCAAAAATGGCTGGACAGATTTTCATCAAATGTAGAGGATGCTTGGGATGATCTAACTTGAAATAGGTGGTCTATGCCAAATTTACTTTGGGGGCCCATGGAAGCAGCTTAATTACTTTTCATTGAATTTTCATCAAATTTGGAGGGTATGCTTGAGGTAGCCTGACTGAAAGAACCAAAACAGAAATTATGTGTCAATCCATATATGTGGTATATATGTCACTCACTTTGGGTGGCCCTGGAGCATCCCAATTACTTATACAGATTAGTGCAGCACACCATTTGAAAGATTTCAAACAGGTGAGTTAAAAAAAAATTAAGTTTTGGAAGTTTTACAATAACTATATAAATAATTTTAAATCCCTGGTCTAAACCCTGTTTTTATCCTGACTCACTAAATCCATTAGATTTCTCTACATGTTGAACTCCCCATCCAACAATTGACTGAATGGATCTATTCTTGTCGGGACCAACCAACAAGATAACAACCCACATCTTGCTTGTTTGTTACTATATCACAGGTAAATGCCTGGACAGATTTTAATCAAATCTGGGGATATTTGGGATTGTCTGGCAACATGGCATACATGAAATTACTTTGGAGTTCCTGGGAGAACCGGAATTATTTTGTCATACAGAAACTATCTGGAGGGTAACCAGGAGAGCTACACTCTCTCTTAAGGGCAAATGAGACTGAATGCGAGGAACACAAAGATATAGGTACTCATTTTCCCGAGCAATTGAAACTGAAGACCATTAACACTGGTTAATTATTCTCTGAAGTAAGGCTGGGTGCTACAGTGAGTTTGTAATAGGTTAAATAATGCCTACTCTACCTTCTCTGTCCTGATTCACTGTGTCAGTGGAAAGCCATCATGTTCTTTTAATGTAAAAGCTGAGCATATTTAGAAAGAAGGCTTTTCACTTTTTTTTTCCTGGACAAATAACAGCAGCCTTCCAAAATCTCTTATGCTGCATGTCCTCAAAACAAAAAAGCTGGCTTATATCCTGAAGGCAGACAACAGGGGTGGATGGGAAAGGGAGATGGCATAACTAAAACAAATCAAGTAATTTTGACTGACACTTAAGGACAAGAGGAGTTGCATACAAACAATGTGAGCCTTGCATTGAATTTATGCATTCTCTTTCCAAAGCTAAATGGAACAGCAACAGGGCTGAAAGGCTGAGCCCAAATAGTGAACCTATTTTCCAAGTGTGAATTCTTATGTAACTAACAGGGAGATATTAGCAGGTTTCGGAAAAATCAAAGGTTTGCAGAAGTACTTCTTTAAAAAAAGGAAAAGAGAAGAAAACCACAGAGAGGAATGGATGAAATCCCCAAACCTATCAGTGAGCACAGAACATGTTCAGTAGCCATGGAATGCTGGAATGTCGACTGAATATTGGGGAAGTGGAAAACTGCATACAGTAGTGGGTTGGTGAAATGGAATGAAATATCTTGAATACTGAAAAGGAGGGTAGAGTTGGCTGGGATCCTGAAGGAAAACATACCACACTATAGCATTTTGTTACAGGTCTCACTTGGATTTTAGATTGCTTAGATTGTGCATCAGTATTTGATGGCATTTGATAGCATTCACAGTTATACCAATCTGAAATCTGTTCTTGAATCCAAATCAACCAAAAGCAGAAGGAGATATTGTATTAGTGAGCTCTTGTGCAAGCAGAAGCATAATTCTCCTTGCAGGGAGGTGCCACAGTGCAGCAAAGCTGTGAGCTATAGTACAAGAAATCTGACATATGAGTAAGATGCAATCTGTAGCATAAGAACTCTACCAGCCATTAAAATGGTTTGAATATGGACAAAGTGTTGCATATTATGTTTGTGTGAATGGACTTCTATTGATAGGGGCAGCAGTCAATTTTTCATGGCGCATTTTTGCACTGAGTCAGAACTAATGTTCTATGAATATAAGAGTACATAAGAAGAAGAGTATTACGTGAAGAAAAGAAAGCCTTTGGATCTAAGCTACTTTATTTCAGGTTATAGCCCAGATAATATCTATGCAGAACTATGAACAGGATCCAATAATGGACTACCACTGGCAGGATGACAGAAACCAGTAGAACTGGAGGGGCAATCCCCCTCCTCACTGCAGCCTCATATGTACCTCTAAAACTATCTCTGGAAAATCTCCAGAACCATTTTTGGAGTGGCACAGAAGTCTTTAGGCTGGAAGAAAGTTCTTCACCAGCAGAACATCAGATTTGGCTCTGTGCTGTTTTATATGATGTAAAACAACTATACAATTTTCTTTGTTGTCCTTGTGCCATTTTCATTCAATTATGAAGGGAAAGGACTGGAGCCTCAAAAAATTTACCCCCGTCATATTTACTGTATTTTAAACAAGCAGGAGTTTAAACTGTCTCTTATTTTACCAACTTCATTACGTTAGCTTCATGTTTCCCATTTTCCCATCACTATTTCCTACAAAAACTGTATATTCACTCTGGATATTGTTTTCTCAACTATTCCATCACAGTCTCTTTAGTGAAGGCTACCGTTAATGAAGGCTACCTCACCTATTGTCACTGCGAATCCACATATCTAACCATATCATATCTAAGCATAACTGCATTTTGAAATCCTGGGGCTCAGTTTAAATAATTGCAGGTACAACATGAAGATTGTTTGCAATACTTAATTTACCCTCTTCTTTTGCTCTCTGTCTCTCTTTTTTTTTTTACACTTGCTCATTACTTTTTCCAATTTAATTAACTGAATATATAATATCCAACATTAAGGTGAATTTAATAACTGGACAGAACTGCATAAGCCTACTGAAGTTATTTAAAGCACTTTGGTAATTATCATGAACCATTATTACAAAGGAAATGCTACATCCCAAAAGAAAAACTTGAGTTTAATTGCTTGAATTTATTTTTAAAATATATTAACTTCATTTTTTTTTTACATTTTACAGAAAACTGGGTGGAAGATTCTGATCAAAAGGAGTGATGCTATTAATATGAGTGTCTTCCTTGATAGAGCTCTGCACAATTCTATCAGTATCTAAACTTATTTTAATACATCAAAGTCCTTAACATTTCACGACATCATTTTCACTCAGATTAATAATTACCATTGTGAAATACGCTTCCTGTATCTTACCAAAATATGCATAGAAGACAGTAAAAACAATTCACTGCTGATTCAATAAAATTTTTGATTCATAAAACAATAAAATGGGAGTCTAAAATATAGTTATTTTTCTGTATGAGTCAATATAGGACAGTCACACAGATACAGCTTTGGCATTTAAGAAGCAGAAGTGCAGTCCTATGATAAAATGCTGTAGCGTATCCCTTGTGCCTATATATGTGCACATGTGTTTTACTTGAGTCTGTGACTTAAGGGGCTGAAAACTCAGTTCTACAGGCATTGTTCATGCTGGCTGGGCGATTTACAGTCCAACAAGGTGAATTTTCTAAGCTATGCAAATAAGAAGGATGTTGTTGGTATGACAGCTGTCAAGCTTCGATACAGCCAGGCACCCTTGCTGTGAGAGTTCCACAATACCCTCCCAAATATCCTGATTTGGCACAGTTTTGATTAATCCCTGTTCCATTTTTTTTCATCCGCTTGTAAAATGTCCCAGTTTCCCTCTCCTCCTCCCACCTCCCCTCTTTGTCCTCTGCTTTCTTCAGTTACTGCAATGAAAGTAGTTTGCACTCAGTAAACTCAGCAAGAGGGAGAGGGGTGAGCGGAATCTTTCCCTTCCGTATAGACTCAGGCAAAAGCAAACTGCTGCAGCCATTCCTAGCTTGTGCTCTTCCTCAGTAACGCTTTCCATCTTGATCAGATTGTGATGTTGCTTGGCCACGTGTGTCCTGATTTTCATCTGTTAAATGGTGGAGGGTATGAAAGAACGGGGCACCAAATTCTGCCCTACACTATCATAGTGCTATTATTCCCCTTTCAGCATCCTATGGCATCCTGGGGTTTGCAGTTGAGGGACCGCCATTTAGAATTCTCAGCCAGAGACCTCTTTGGCCTCAGTAAACTGCAAACCTCAGAATTCCACAGGACGTTGAAAGGGGCATAATAGCACTGTAACAATGTAGTGCGGAAATGGCTGTTGTAGATGTGGGGTAACAGACAGAAGACACTGGCTGAGGCTTCTGGGTTGTGTCTTTACAGATCTTGGACTATGTTCATACACTTATTTAGAAGAGGTGGGTGTTCGCTTAGCATGTTTGTAAATTCCTTTTAGTATTTTTCAGTTGCGCCAAAGGTTTAGTGGCTGGCTGAACCTGTAGGCCAGAAACTTCAGCCCTACAAAGGGTTATGCCATAATAAATCTGTCATCCTTTAAAGTTCCACAGGATACTTGTTTGCAGATTAATACAGCCACCCCCCTGGATTTCTCCTTTTTTAAATTAAATGGTTTCTCAGCTGAGTGCATTCAGATAGCCTACCTTTGACACATTTTTGCAGGGGGAAATTCTGGCTGTGCTGAAGACCTTTAAAAGGGATGCATAATTCACTCTTCCTTTCTTTGTGAAAATTCATAGATTGTCTTGAGAAAAAAAGTCACAAAAAAGTAGGCCTTCCCGCAAGCACTAATTTTAATGTGTTGGGAAGGATTTGCTTTATTCTTTTTGAATTCCACATGTTAGCGGATATTACACATGGGTTAATGCACATGAGAAGTAAAGCCAATTAAAATTCCACCGCTTCCACAGAAAGCAAAATGGATTCAGCATAACTCAGCCTTCCAGATCTTTTCACTTGATGTAAATTACAAAATGCAAATATTTATGTCAACTCAAACAGAACCTTTGATATTATTTTAAATGAACCCAGCTACTAACTAAAGACACTGTGGAAGGAAGAGTACAAGGCAGGAGATTTCAAGCACACAATCCTCTCTGTCCGCATAACTTTGCCGAAGGCTTAAAATTCTGCCAACACTCCAGTTGCCATACTATGGCACATAATGTGAGTGTTAGTTTCTCACATAGCTGGGTGTGTCGGGTGAACCAGGAGAGCAGTATTTGTCAACAAGGAACAGTGTGAAGATTAATGGGTAACTGCAGAGTTTTACACAAACAATACTTCAATCAAATATATTATATTAAAGCTGATTTTTAAAAGCACCAAAACACTCTAGTAAAAAATGTGGCCCAGCTAGGAAAACCACTGCAAAAGTTCAGCTTTTTGGGTGGGGGAGGATCCAGCAGGTCTCCATAACTTTGGCCCACCACTTGCAATAAAATACAGGATTCTGTGTCCTAATTCATCTGAGGGACTATTTCTAGATATCTTCTAGATTCTACCTCAGAAGAAGGACTGTAAGAATAACTGGCTCTTCATGTCCTTGTCAGTGATGAGGCTCAGGTTGTGAAGAATGCATGCTATTTTGAAGCTTTGTGTGTGGGGAGGGGAGGGACTAATCTTTACACTGGTATGTATTTGTTGTTGTTGTTGTTGTTGTTGTTCTTTGCCCACCTTAAGTTCTCCCTGAACCTATCACAGGGTTTTCTTGGCAAGGGGTTTGCTCACAGCCTCTGAGGCTGAGAGAGTGTAACTTGTCCCAGATTTCCATGGCCAAACAGAGATTTGAGCCATGGTCTGCAGAGTCACGGTTCAGTGTTCAAACCACTACACCACACTGTCTCTCTTATATTTGTATTTGCCCTCTAACAGTTTCTCCTTGATTTTCTAGAACATTTCTAACAGATCAGGGGGTGGTAAAAGCTTCACTCTATCAGGTGGAAGTCCTACTGCTTTGAAGATGGCTGGACTGACACTGTTGCTCTTGCTCCTGTCCCTCAGCTTCACTGATATGTGAAAGAGCTTCGAATCTTTTCTGTAGCTCCAAACTAACAAAAGGATGCCCTGGTCCTTCTACTTCTATGTGTCACATTCCTCTAAATATTTACATCCTGAGTTTGGGAGGAGGACTTAGGAGGACCTCGGAGTGTTCTGCTCTATCCAAGAAAACTTCATGCTCCCTATTAGGCTGCAGAGTGGACACACAGCCCTCAGGTTGCTGGACCTTCTCTTCCAACAGGGCAACCAACTTCCACTTACTGCAGGTGTAGCTTCCCACATCCTCTGGTAAGAACACAAACAAACCACAGCTCTTGCAGATGACTTGCATCTAGGCACTGAAACAAAACTCTGGGCCTTCCCTGCACAACACTCCCCCCACCACTAAAGGCTCACATGAAATACCTCTTGGTCTTGCTGTCTGTTAGCCGAGCTCCTGTCACCATCTTGAAGAATGGTGGATTCCATCTCCATCTAGCTAAAAGCAACCATATCTCAAAAAAAAGAAAAGAAAAAAAAAGACCTGAAACGTTCTTTCATTCAAAGTCAAATTACCTCAGTCTGGAATAGACAGGGTCAAGCAGCATGTTGCTTACTTTGAAAACATTCACGCTGGCAAAGTAAACACTCAGAAAACCCTTGCATTAGACACTGAGCATTCAAATGACCTCTCTCAAAGGGACAAAGGGCAAGGGACTGATACATCAAGCAGCAGAGGAGTCCCTCAAAAATGAAAGAGATGGTCTTTTGACAACATATACTTAATCACTTGCTTTTGTAAACATGCGTTGGTATCTTGGGGGTGTCTTTGGGGCCATTTTAAGTAAAATTAAATAACGGAAAAGAAAAAACACATTGGGGGGTATACAGGGGGATACTGTGGTCCCCAAAACAGCTGGCAGTTGCTCAGCTGTGAAACAGAAATCCATGGAGACACCCTGTAGAATGCAAAGTGGGAATGTTGAGCTGCCTAATACTGAGAAAGCATAAGCATGAAAAACATATGTTTTCATTGAATATAAATATTTAGAAAGAAATAATTGATTAGTTCACTACCATTTCATACAGAATTGATAGAATATTCCCTTATAAATCCTAGGACCAGCAATACTGAAAGAAAAGAGATGAGGTAGATAGGTGTAGTTTGCCAAAGAGTGGAGTGGGGATGATTTTTAAAAATCACAAATTTTCTGTTTTTTTGTGAGAAAGGGTAATTTGACACATCAAGACACCTTGTCAAGAAAATAGTTCAAAATTGTTTTTTCCTGCATAATTTGGAACTTAAAAAAAAAAGAATTTATGCAAGAAGTTTTTTTTGTCACAAATTGCTTTTTTGTGCTAACAATAGTCTTTGTGCAAAATTGTTTTATGTGTAAACTGTTTTACGCGTGAATTGTTTTATGTGTAAAAAATTTGTTTGGAGGGTGCTGAGTTGGGTAGGGCTATGTTAGAACAGTGATTCCCAATCTCCTGATGCTGAAGGACTTCAGCTCTCAGAAGCTCCAACTAACATGGTCCAGTGGTGAAAAATTCTAGACATGGTATCCCAACATGTTGGGAAGGACTGGGCTATGCTGATTCTTCCAAAATGACCAGTAATAATCCATCTTGGCCGAGCTATTCAGTAACACACCATGTGTACATGCACAGTAACACACGTCTAAATCAGAGGGGGAACTCATGCAGTCCTCCGGATGCCATTGGACTGCAGCTCCCATCATTCCTCATCATTATGCCCTAACAGCACCAGATCCTGTCTGATCTTGGAAGCTTATTAGGGTCAGCCCTGGTTAGTACTTGGATGGGAGACTGCCAATAAATGCCACGTGCTGTAGGGCTATATTTCAGAGGAAGGAACTGGCAAAACCACCTCTGAGTATTCTCTGCATAGGAATACCCTGTGAAATTTCCTGGGATCATCTTAAGTCAACAGGTGACACAAAGGCACTTACACACATAGCTGGCAGTCCAACAATATCTGCAGGGCTGCATGATTTTACCTTTGTCCTAAATCTAATTTCTAGTTCTAGCTAGAATGGATCCACAGAGTGAAAGAAACTTACATAAGTGTTGACCTACTAAATCCTTATTAATTTAATGGATCTACTCTAGTTGGAACTAATAATTGGATTCAGGTCTCAATGTCTTTTTCTGCCAGGGATCACAGGTACTGTATGTTGTATGGAAGGATGACTTTTTCCCTTGGGTTGGAAGAAGGAAATAGTGCAACCACAGGTAAGTAATCTGAATGGGGAGTAAACAGAATTGTGGCTGGAGCATGCCTCAGTTCTCCTCATAGGAATGCAAGCCATACAGTTTCCGTAGTGTGAATAGTTGCCCCGTACTTAAGAGTTGAGTTCTCACTGGGAATGGGAGAAATTTTAAAAAAGCCAGCAGGTTGTGTATTAACATATAAATAATCACAAAACCACATGGCACATTTAGCATTCAAGTTCTTGGAAACTGTTCACAAAGCCCTTTGAAAGTGTCAGCTACATCACTGCACTGCTATTCTTCAACTGCCCCTTTGCATAACCTAGCAATAACAGTCTCCAGTCAAATAGAATTCATCTTATGAGTTGTTAAGCCTAATTATTTTATATGGTAAAGAAATTACTTCTTTTATAGCTAGCAGAGGAACCTGGAAAGAATTCACGAAAGGACAGCCTTTGCAATTTAGAAAGCTACCTGTATGCCATCTACTTTGAAAGCATTTATGCCCTCTGCTGGTGTCTGGTTAAATTGCTAGTTTAAGTACTTTAACACTGTGTAATATGTGTGTCTGTGCCTTTAAGTAGCCTGCCGATTCATGGTAACTTCATGAATTTCATGGGGTTTTCATAGGTAAGGAATACTGAGAGGTGGTTTTGCCAGTTCCTTCCCCTGAAATACAGCCCACAGCACCTGGTATTTGTTTATGGTCTCCCATCAAAGTACTAACCAGTGCTGACCCTACTTAGCATCCAAGATCAGATGGGATCTGGCATCTTCAGGGTATTTAAGGCAAAAGCAAACTCATTCTGAATAAATCTCTTTCTCCAATTTGGGGCCATCTAGATGTGTTGGACTACACCTTCCAGGATACTCCAGGCAGTTTAGCTGGAGAAGGCTATTTTGGGGATGTTAACTAGCTTGATAAATCAAAAGATGAAAGACAAACTTTCCACTACATTCAGTCTGTGTACTTCTCCTTCTCTATCTCTCTCCCTCTCACCTCCCCCCACAACTTACCTTTACACAAGCATGCAAACTAAACAGAAAGGAAGAACTTTGCATTACATATAATTTCTGAATTATAGTTTATTGAATAAAAAACAAGCCAGGATTTGGGAAAAAAGAATGAAAAATAGTTTAAAACTAGCTTACAAATCTGCCTTTTGCCTTCTTTGGATAGAAAAAAAAACACACATCTGCTTTCTTTGGATACGATGAAAGAATAATCCCAGATT
This sequence comes from Iguana delicatissima, assembly GCA_948472985.1. Lineage (NCBI taxonomy): Eukaryota > Metazoa > Chordata > Lepidosauria > Squamata > Iguanidae > Iguana > Iguana delicatissima. The sequence continues at coordinate 676,260 of CAOKZL010000108.1, forward strand.
CTTACATCATACAAAAATCCTTCTTTCCTAATTTGACTACCCGCTCATGCCAAAAAGGAAAATAACTCTACTCATTCAGTTATCAAGCTATAATGAGATGATTTATCAAGCTATACATAAAGTGGTCTGTAAATGTGACCAAAGTGAGGTTTCACAGCATGAGGAAAATAGGAAGAAGAACAAGATGAGGGGACACAAGGAGATTCATGAGAAAAGCTTAGAAGAAAATTTAGTTGTCCCAGCAGTCCTCAAGAGAGAGTGGTCCAGCTGTTTCTCTGGCAGTTCTTTATCTTATACAGTCTGCATAGCTTTTCACAACATGGATTAATGGGATAATCTACATCAGACAAGCATTCTATCCATTTGCTTTGGTTTCTGGAGGGTAAACTAGATGCTTTGTTAAACATGTGGTCTGCAGAGAAGCCTTGCAAGTAAATCTATAGAAAGCTACTTTGGAATGGGACCACCACATACATGTAAAAGTTTAAACACTGCCAGCCAGTGGTTATTTTCCAGCCACTTTCATCATGTGGAGACTAAAAAAGAGAAAGCTCAGCTGGAACCACATGTTTAGACCTTGAAAAGGAAAGAAGGCAGGAAGGAAGTGAGATCTGAGTTTTTCCTACACGTGTGTGGTAGACCTAATCTGCCCTCAACATGCAATAGACTTCCTCTGGGATCTCCTGAGAGTCCTCTGGAAGTCCTTCAGGTGGTGGTGTCAGTGGCTGCTGCTATTTATATTCCACTTTTTCTCCAAATCTGAGGCTCAAGGCAACTTATAACAAGAACAATACAGCTGAAAACATGCACAAAATCCCATTAAACTGGGATTAAAGTGAACCTCAAAATGGAGTTAAACTATTTACAATATTAAAACTATTTAAATATACACCTTAAAAGATGAAAAGCAATTAAAATTGCTGTTATTGCTATGTATCCAGCTGTTGGAAAATGTATGTCATTGTCCAGCTACAGGAAAATGAATGATGCCACTGCTGTGTGTTGAGCTATAAGTAAACGGCTGGATGTTTCTTTGCTGCTTCCGCACTCTTCACTACCCAGGTAACAGCTGTGGGAGTGGATGCAGCAGAGAAAATGTTGGCTTTTCAAGGGGGAACTTTGATTGATTTTAGTCAGTACAGAATTCCAACCTCTGTAACGGCCAACAAGATTATAATGACATAAACTGGATTTAAGCCGTTTTAAGTTGCTAACAGGATGTGAAAAATTTAGGACAGTATGTTGGGCCATGAATGTAGAGGAGACAGCCTCTCCAGAATTTGTCTTTCTCAACCAGATAACTTCCTGATATGTTGAATTACCATATCCATCATCCCCAGACAAACTCCATATGCTCTGGGATTACGGGAAACGTAGTCCAATATATCCAGAGGGTACTATGTTGGGAAAAGCTCTTAGGTGTCTTAGCTAAGACCTTGACTTGAACACTGAAAATTCAAAAGAGGAAGGTTTATATCATGTAATTCATGGTCAGTCCTCATTAGTAATTGGATAGGAGATCACCAACAAGTACAGATGATGTAGGCTATATTTCAGAAGAAGGAATTCCTAAAACCATCTTTGAGTATTCCTTGCCTAAGAAAACCCTATGAAACGGGGTTTTCATAAATCAACAGATAATGTGAAGGTGCACTTCAGGCAATCCATTCCCACCAGAAAGTAGCCTGCAGCTCTCTTGCAGCAGTTGAACAATGTACAGTTGGTCCTCCACATTTGCAGATTCAGCACTCATGGATTTGACTATTCACAGGTTACTTTTTATTTCTCTATTTAATTTATTTTAAAAAAATTCTTATCCTATTTGCCTCTGTCATGTAAGTGGAGTGGAAATGGACCATAGAAGCATGCTGTAGGACCTAGAGATTCCTAGAGAAAACACTTGCCTAGGCATTGTTAGGTCCTCCATGGTGACTCTATGGCTCACTTCAGCTGGAAGGTGACCATAGAATCACTCTGGAGAACCTAGAGATTCCTGGAGAAGTGGCTTTATTTTTATTCACATTTTTTCCCACTTTTGTGGGGGTCTTGTGCCCTTAACCCCCATGAAAGTAGAGGGCTCTCTGTATTATTGACCTCTCCAAATACAATACACAAAGGTTTGGAATAGACAAAAGGATACCCCACAAATTAGTTAGTCAAACTATGGAGTTTTCTGTCAAAAGTTGGCAACGGCCAGCAATGTAATGCTGAAGCAGACATTCTGTAAACACATAGTAGAGGCTGAGCATTCCTTATCTGAAATGCTTGGGATCAGAAAAATTCTATATTTCAGATTTATTTGTTTGTTTGTTTATTTTTGGACTTTGGGATACAGCACACGTACCTGTATATAAAATGGTGTACGGCAGCAGCAGAGGTGTCTTAAAGCCCTGGTAACCAGACGTGCATTCTTCAGGTTCCTTGGCCTACCAGGAGAAGACAGAAGTGGGAGGGAGGGAGATGGTGTGGCCAAGTTTGCAGCCAAACTTTCCGCAGGTGGTAGCTGCAGTGGCTGCTACTTCTCCTCCCCGACTACCCCCTCGTAGCTGAATTGAGCTCTGGAGCAGGATGCAGCAGTGGTGGCTGCTAGCAACCATCGCCAGCCTTAGCCCAGAGGAGACTCCACACCAAACAAACAGCCCCCACTCTCCTCTACTTCCTGTTTCCACTACCTGAGCCTGGAGTGCAGTCAGTCCCTTTTCTACCTAAGTCTTCAGCAGATGAGAACCCAGTAATCACAGCCAATTCTAACAGTGGCAGTGTCAGGGCTGCCAAACACCAGCTTCCACCTTCAAGGCAGCCGCTGTGATGCTCCTGCTTGCACATTCAGCTGGAGGGAGACACAAGGAACTGTGAAATGTTGGGAGGTGTGGATTCCTGCCATTTCACAGATCCTCATGTCTCTCTCCAGCTGTGCCTCTCTCCAGACACATCTCTCTCCAGTCCTGCAAATACAGTATAGATATATGTACTTTACCCCCCAAAATTCAGATTTTTGGAGCATTTCAGATTTTGGCATTCCAGATAAGGGATACTTAACCTGTATGCAGTTTTGCCTTGGCTTTTGCTTTACTGAAATACAGGAACACCAGAGGCCCATGTGTCTGTCCATGTGTGCATGGCTTTACAAAAATGCTACTATACTGTGGAGGGAGGGATCTTTGTTGGTGCTGTTTGATTAATATTAATAATTTCATTTTTATTTTTAAAAAAGGCATTCTGTGAATAACCCAAGTTCTCTTTCTGCCTGCAAAATACCAGTCAAATATTTTCTGGCCCAGAATAGAACAGATGGGCAAGGTTAAAGGGATGGAAAGTTGGTGACATAGCAAATGGTGTAAGGATTGCAGAGGATCTAATTTGTATAATTGTTGGATAATAATTTATAAATTGCCATTACATGGCCATTGGCAGTATTATCATACTCTGGTCCCTCTGAGATTGTTGCTTCTGATCCCCCATGTGAAGTGTGCTTGAGATCCTCTGTCTTCTCCATGCCCTACGTTGGTTGGCATTGACCACAAATGTGTGTTTGCAAGCAATCTTCTTTCTACCATGTAGTGACTAAAAGCACAGTATTCTTATCAAGCCAGCCAAATGGGAACTTTATCTTTACTTCATATTGTCCCCTAATGAATAAAATGGCAAGTGGACTGATACCATCAGGACAATCCAGGGAGAAAAACGTGCCTCAAATCCAGGCAATCATTATGTTCTCAAATAAATTATTCATAGTCATGTGTACCCTCGCCACTTAAAGTGATTGCAAATGAGGCTGGAGCAAAGAGAATGCGAGAGCAGCAGATAAAGTGTCCTAACAACCAACATCTGCACAATGTACCTTAAATTGAGATTTAGGGTTTTAGATCCATTTACACCCTTGCAAAGTATGCAATTATGGGCTGAGCTGATTTCCGGCTCCAGCCTGTGGCACACGAGTTTCAATAGCAAAGGTTTCCTTCTCTGGAAGGCTGCCACGGTTCTGATGCACCATTACAGACATCTGCAACACATTAAAACTGTACCATTTGTTATCGCTAAGCAGCAGGAACAATGCCTTGTGTCTAACTGAACAAATCACATGATTAACTCAAGAGACGCTACAGAATAAATATTAGGCATCCAAATCCTTCCTTTTAGCAGTCATTTCAGTGTGGTGCAGTGGTCTGAACACTGGACTATCACTTTGCAGATAAGGGTTCAAATCCCTACTCGGCCATGGAAACCCACTGGGTGACCTCAGGCAAGTCCTCTTAGAGGAAGGTAAAAACAAACTCCCCAAAACAAATCTTGCCAAGAAACTCCTGTGATAAGTTTGCCTTAGGTTTTCTGTAAGTCAGAGCAACAAACAACCTCCTACTCCTCTGCATCAAAAGTTCAACACAAAGCTAACAGAGTACTTTTTCACAGAGATAACCCCAAGAGAAAAAGAATGGGCCACGGGTGGCCTGTGTGCATTCTGAATATCAGATGCTTTGTCTCAGCTTCACTCACTGGAATTCTATGAGCTGATGCACAAATGCAGTGTAACAGCCAACACAATTACTCAACATTCTCTGTCCCACAGCTGATTGTGTGAACTTCTTCCACAGAAGAATGCATTCTGCCTGAACTGTTTATGCTCAATCCATGACCATTCTTTCCTATGCACAATCATTTAATATTTCAAGCCACTGCACAATAAACATGCTCATGCAACTCATACAAAATTAAAAAAAAACTTAAAGAGCTGGCTTTGGGAGCCACTGACTTATTATGGGTTTACAAAATCAGCACTCATCAAAATTACATTTTCTTTCTAGTATTCAAATGGCTCTACAGTTTCTCTTTCATCTTCATTTCTTTCACAGATGAGAAACATAGACCGTTTCTGCACTATACTGTGAAAGTGCCATTTTTCTACTTTCAACTTCCTGTGGAATCCTGGGGTTTATAGTTTAGGGAGGGACATTTAGAAGTCTCAGCCAGAGAGCCCTTTGGCGTCAGTAAACTACGAACTCCAGAATTCTACAACATGCTGAAAGTTGAATATAGCACTGTAACAGTGTAGGGGGGAAAGGCCCAGAGACTAAAGTGTAATTGAGCCATTACATGTAATCTGAAAAAATGTTTTTTTAAAAAATTACGTGATAACATGCAAAGCCTTACACTGTCTCTTAATGCTCTGTTATGGGTGGCCATATTGCCTTTATGGAATTGGGTACTATTTGATCTTCTATGCAGTATTTTCTAATTTTTGTGTTAGTTGTATACTGTATTCTATTTACTTTTAAACTATTGGAGTGAGCCACTTTATTTGTATTTTTAATCAGTGCTAGCAAAAGTACTTGCCTTCACACAGATTAGAAAAGCTTTTGTAGTGTCATGGGCCTGGGCCCGGCTGAGCTCGCTGTCGCCTCAGAGGCCGCCGCCGCCGCGGGGGGAAGGCCCAGCCACCACGGAGGCTGCCGCCGACGCAGAGGAAGGCCCGGACGCTGCGGAGACCGCCGCCGACGCAGACAGCCCCGTTAGCAGTGCCAGGGGCGGCCCGGGGATCGCCCCGGCAGTCGGGGCACCTGCAGGCTCGCCGGGGAGGCGGGACCCAGCCCCAGTCCGGGGACTCCGCCCACCCGCGGCTCCAACTCGGAGGAGACAGCCGCCCCGCCTCCCACGTTCCGGCAGCGGCGGCAGGGGAAAGAGGCAGTCCGCCGGTCTCAGCAGCTGCTAGAGAAGCAGCTGCGGGCTGAGAGCTCTCAGCTGTGAGGCCAGGTGGCAGGCTGAGGGCTCTCAGCTGTGAACCTGCGCCTGATTGGTCGCCGCTGGGCCAGGAGGCTACTTAGGACAAGTGCTGGGAGGGGAGGACCACAGAGCAACAACCGTCGGTCTTCTGCCTCCTCCTCTGCCTGTGTCTGGATCCAGCCCCTCCCTCCAGTGACTGCGTCCGGTCTCCCTGGCGGCCGAGTACTTTGTCTGTGCTTGGGTGAAGTAACCCTTTCTTGTTCTAGGAAATAGCCTGCATTTACTTTGGGACCTAACCTTTGCTTTGGGACTGATTTACGTTTGTGCTGGGGCTTGTCTGTGGGGGAGCTGCGACCCTCTGATCACTGGCTGCTAATAAACGCTGTCAACTCCAGCCACTCACCCAGTGTCTGCTTGGCCTCCGCCCGCCGCTGACATGTAGTCCGATATGTGGTCTCTTTCCAGACACGGACTGTGGGAACTACAGGCACACCTTCTAATGAAGCATTCTTCACAGGTATACCATTGATATGGGACCATTAAAATGTGACATTACTGAATTATATAGAATTGTGTAGCAGTGGGTGCAAGAAACTGACACACTGAGCAAACTGCAATTAACGTATGAGAACCATAATCCAAAGTAGAACTCTAGGAGAATACAAAGTTGTGGTTTTACCTCTAGAACAGTGATTCCAAAACTCTAGTCCTCCAGAAGTTTTGGTAATCTGTCTTAGCCAATTATCAGTGATACTGGAATCTGAATTCCAAAACAGCTAGAAGACCACAGTATGGGAAACACAGCTCTAGAAATAGTTCCTGGCTCTAATCGTTGTTAATCTATTTTCTCCTTCTCTTGCACCTTGCTCTTCTGGAATCTTAAGTGCTACGGACAGAGTCTCTCTCTCTCTCTCTCTCCCCCCTCTCAGTCTCTCTCTCTTTTTTCAAAAAACTTTTCTGTGCTGTTCTGTGATCTCAGTTACTCTCATGGCAGGATGGTATTCTAGTTTACAGACTGCTATCAAAGAATTGAGAAGAACAAGTTTCCTGACATACTAAGTTGTTGTATTCATAATAAATACAGTGCTGGGAATGTAAAAAATAGCCTGTGATCTTAACAAAATTGAGTACAGGGAAAGGGCACTTGTAGCTGTTTCACAAATGCATGTCCACCACTTGATTTTTATGTACTTGATTACACTGAATAGTTGTTTGAAGGGAATATTTTTTTTGAAAAAAAATCAGGTTTCAGGCAATAAACAGTTTATTTGACTTGAAAGAAGGAAGTATGGTTAGGAAAAAGGATGGAGCCAAACCAAAGAGAGAAGGGGTGTGTTACCCTGTGTGCTGGGGGTCCCAGGTGGGGCTCCCAAATAACCAAACAACAACAACAAAAGATAGGGAAATTAACTGGAGCACTCACTTAAGCTAACGAGAGGCAGGGAAACTCTGCGAGGATCTTGTAACCCTATGAATACGGGGTCAGGTCAGTCAAGCAGTCAGACAGTTTTTAAAATAGCAAAAATGATGTTTTATTAACAACAGATGAACATTTAAGACAACACAACCACACAGCTAACTAAGAAATAAGAAATGAGAGTTTTCAGGGGAAATGGGTGATACGACACCTTTCTTGTAGTCCTGGAGAAGCTGAAGATGATAGTGAAGAAACTTAGCGTGGTGACCGAGGGGAGTTCGCCCGACAAAGCGGTAGCAAAGCTGGATGGAAGTCTGGAACGATCTGAGGAAGCTCTCGGAACTGGGTTTTTTTATGGAGGAAACTATGACATTTGAATAGCCTTAAATGGATACCTCAAATATACTACTGGGATGGATGAAGGCTAACAGGCTGAAGCCAAATCCAGACATAACAGAAGCTGTGATGGTGGAGAACTTTAATGTGATTAGGCTTGATTCCTCCCGTCCTGAATGGTCTTCCCAAAGGCACAGATGTTCACTCTTTGGCCTCTCTTGAATTCTCAGAGGATGTACTCTTTCCCTAGTTCTGGCTATGGCCAATTCCTTGTGATGGTTGTTGTTGTTGTTGCCAGTCAAGTCAACTTCAAAGTATCTTGTTATCGACAGCCTTGCTCAGGCCTTCCAGATTCAGGGCTGTGGTTTCCTTGATTGAGTCTATCTATCTGTAACACGGTCTTCCTTTTTTCCTACTGCTTTCTTCCTTACCAAGCATTATTGTCTCTTCTAGTGAGACATGTCTTCTCACAGTAGGTCCAATGGTCTCATTTTAGTCATCTTGGCTTCTTGGGAGACTATAGGTTTGCTCTTGGAGCCACTGTTATTGTTGTTGTTTCTTCTTCTTCGATGGTCCATGGTATCTATAGAAGTCTTCTCCAGCACCACATTTCAAAGGAGTCTCATCCTGTTAGCCTTCTAGACCATCCAGCTTTCACAACCATACAAAGAGACCTGAAATATGATGGCATGGACAATCTTAACTTTAGTTTTTGATGATATATCTTTACACTTGAGATTTTCCTCCAATTTCTTCATAGCTACACTTCTAAGTCCTAGTCTTCTTCTGGTTTCTTGACTGCAGTCTCCGTTATGACTCATGACTAAGCCAAAATATGGAAAATCTTGAACTATTCCAGTTTCATCATCCTTCTACTTTCAAATTATGTAAATCATCTGTAGTCATTATTTTTCTTTTCCTAATGTTCAACAGTAAACCTGCCTTTGCACATTTTCTATGACATGGGTTCAGAATTTGATACCTCCCATGCTGATTTTTGCACCATGCTTTTTGTTCTTTACAAAAGTGACATTCGTAATACACACACACACACACACACACACACACACACATTATCACATCAATTACTCAAGAAATGGTTCTAAAGACAGCTTGCAAAATTATACAGAAACAGATTTTAAAAGCACGCAGAGATAAAACAAACAAAAAGGTATTGTTAAAATTTAATTAAACTACTTACATCTTTCTTTAAAAAAATAAGAAATTAAAGCACGTGTGTTAAAAGAGAAAAGAAATAAAAGCAGTAGAGTACTTCTTTAAAAAATTCTTTCCTTGAAAACAATCAGTTCCTGTAGGCCTGTCACAATAGAAAAAGTCTTTGCCTACTTGAGGGTTCCAATATCTATGAACAGATACTAAGAACTCTTGCTGTTAAGGTGAGGACACTGAGAGAAGGACAGAAGATTCATAGCCTTCTGTGAAAGAGTATGATTCTTCAGACATCTTGGACCCAAGCAGTGCAAGGCTTTATAGGTCAAAGCTATCACTCTGTGCATAAAGATGTGCTTCCCTATGGTCTATACAAGCTACAGAAGCCTTAGAGGCTATACTTCCACTGCGGTCATAACCAGATGTGTTTCTCTAGGCAGTAGCAGCGACCAGCAGAGGAAATTAAGTGGGCATTTGCAAGGAGAGAGAGAGGGTATCAAAATTTTGAGGGTCCTCCCAAAACATGAAGCTGGCGCTTCTGTATTCACTGCATCACACTGACATTTAGTGTTGGCAAAGTGGAGTGATTGTACATTGTTTTTAAGATGCATAGGAGACTTTTTCTGAGTTTAAAACTTACTATTTTTATTTGCTGTTCCCCATTTCAAGCGATGCTTTGCACAACAGAGAAGCAATACAGAAATGCCAAATGTTCTCCCAGCAGTTTCATGTCAACCCTGACCTGGAACATCAGCCAAGGCATGAGACGGAAAAAATAATAATCATGAGCCAGAAGGCTATACTTAATTTTCATATTTTAATTGCCTGCAAACTAGTTTTACATATTTTTATGAACCTGTCCGATAACAATTTACAGGTGGCAGTGAGGCTGGGCTTATTGTTCTCATCTTTTGTCTAGAGACATTATCATTTGTCTTTTGTTGGATGAGGGAATAACTCTAACAGGTAGCACATTTTCAAACTTTTCTCTGCAACTAGGAAGATCTAAAAAAGCAACAATGAGAGCTGAGAATTTCAGCAGCACATAAATGCCTCAGGGCACTTATGTAGTTTTCTCTTATTAACCGTATGAAGCTGAGCACTTCCTATCAGAAGTCCTACAGTGACAGCCACTTAATTGCCTCTGTAATTAATCTCACAAGTGCCACTTTAGGAAGATTGTAGAAAAGCAGACAAATGGGGAACAAACTGTGTGTTATCTCCAAACCTGTGTGACAAAGCCCCTGCAGGAGTTTATTTATTTATTTTTTTACAAAAAGTAGTCCTACTAGGCTGCAATTTGGAGAGGAGAATGGGAGGAACTGCTAATATCAGTCCCTAACTATCCTTTCCCCACTCAAAGCCGTGGTTCCATGATTGCCTGTAAACAATTCCATGATGTTTCCAAGGTTCTAGACATATTTTTGGCTGTGATTTTAAAAATGGTGGTGTTTGCTTTTGTGCGTGTGTAACTCATGATTTATGATCCCGATTCTCTGACAGAGGGAGGAAGATATTGATACACTAATGACAGACCCTGTCTCGGGGAAGAGAATCATTTGATGTCCGTTGAGCCAGAGGTTAGCCAGATGGAAACATAAATATTCAGACTGAAGGAGGAAGACTGAAACCTCCCTTGGTGTAGGTTGGACCAAGCAGCCCCCGTCATGTATCCAGAGGAAGACCTCGGAAAAGGCATGTATACATTTCAAATGGGACAACTGCAACTTTGACACCTTGAGAGACTAAGTGTCTCCTAGATTAAGCTAGCGATCACAAATTGCAGGTACAAAGCTGAGGTCCATCTGCATAATCCAGTTTCTGTCCTTTCCCAGGAAGAGGGACTGTCCCCCCCCCCCCCAGGGATGTTCTGCCCTATAATTGGGTTCGGTTTTTGAGATTTGGAGGACTATTTCTTGCTCTCTCTTTCTCTCTGAGGCCCATTTGTTCGTTCGCTCTTTCTCTTTGTTTGACAAGCTGTCCTGTGTTTTCCCGAAACAGCAGCCTTCAGGATCAAGTGCAGTACATTCGTTCTGTCCCTTCAATCCTTCCCTTTCTTAAGACTCTCAAACTCGGTAGCCCTTGTGTGTTTGTGTGAGTGAATGCTTTGTGTGCGTGAGTGAGGAATTTTCCCATTCTGCCAAGTACTAAAAGACTATTTAAAAGGATATTTGACTTCTTGCTCGTGTAGTCTGACCCTGTAAACGTAAGATAAAAGATCTTGCTGCATTACTCTGCCCTCCATTTTGCCAAATTGTGCTCTGCTAATTTCCCCAACCTTAGTAAAATCCAGGTGTCCCCCAGGGACCCCAGTAGCCAGGGTAACACGTGTATGTGTGCGTGTGCATGCACACACTTTTAAGAAGGAATTTATGAAATTCAAGTTCAGTCAATACAACATGCCTGCTGGCGATCACAGCCATATGAAGCCTCATGAGAAAGAAAAGCAGCTCTGGGTGGAAGAGTGTGGAGTGAAAAGATGGCCAGCAGGAAAGGGGTTAAGTAGATTTTCCATCTCCCTACTGCTTACTTCATTCAAAATTGCTGTTCCCCCCCACAGCTAAATTTCAGTGAAAAAAAATAAGAAGAAGAGGCTTTTTTACATGCATTTTCTTCCATTCCACCCCCCAACAATCAGGCATAAACTGCATTTTCAAAAGAGGTTGCAGGAGTAGGGAACAGCCATCTCTTGCTTACATTCAACCTACTGTAGTTATTTCCACTTGAATCCAGTTTAGAAATGTACTGTGATTAAGATGTGGTATATGACCAGGATGTTAACAGGGTCTCACGTGAGTTTAGAAGAAAATATAACACACATAGAGTTTTGTACGATGATGCTGTAAAATGAACACAAAGAAACATAAAGGTTTAAAAACCAAGAAAGAACAATCAGAATGCATTCATATTCACACACACTGATTGTGTTCCCTTGTTTGTTGTCCTTTGTTTGTTGTGAAATTGGTACAGTCATCCCTCCACATTCGCTAGGATTAGGGGCACAGGCCCCCCGTGAAAATGGAAAAACCATGAATAACTTTAGGCCCTCCCAAACCATATGTAACACACAAAAAAAGTATGATCACCATATTCAACCCACCATGGATTCCTTTGAGGCATCAGGGTTCCTTCACAAGACAGAAGTGGGGGGCTGGTGGGGCTTACTGCTACCTGCACTGCTGCCTCGCATCATTTTTAATAGGGACTTATAAGCCTCGTTCGCAGTTTCTCAGTCCCATGAGGCTTGCAGTCCATATTAAAAATGTCATAGGAAGGCAACGGAGATGACAGCAAATAATCTGTGAGTAATCAAATCCACAGAAGTGAAACCCACAAATGTGGAGGGCTGACTGTATATCTCACTCTACAGCCTGTGGAGCTAGGAGAAAATATTGGACCAACTGAGGTTTCTCGTATGTCATAAATCTGACTTTAAACAGAATATTTCAGAAAATTGTTGCATTATCCAGCAGACTTGGCACCCTGTTCCATAAAAATTTCTCTTTGATTTTGAATTTGTTTTGCTTCAGTGTCTATAAAGAGGATGAAAAATCTGTTAGACTATACTAGTCTGCTTGCCTAAGAGGACACATTTTGGCCCTTTCCACACGGGGGACGGGGGAACGGGGCAGCGCACGCAGGGACGGATCTTACCTGAAAACGGGTTGCTCCGTCCCTGCGGGGAGAGCGCGTTCGCCGCTCCACACGCTGGCGAGTTTCGGCGGCATTCGGCGGCACCCAAAATGGCGGCCGGTGACTTCCGGTGGCGCTCCGCCAATCAGGGCAGCGCGCCAGCCGGAAGCCCCCCCGGGCAGCTCTGCAGGGACGCACTAGCGCGTCCCTGCAGCTTCACACGGGGTGCTGCAATGGGTTAGCACGCTCGCGTTTCGTAAAAACCACATAAAATGTGGTTTTTAAAAAACGCGCCGCGCTACCCCTTGCGGCCGCGCTAGCGCGGTTTGAGGTGTGGAACCTCCACTATTCAAACCGCTCTAGCGCGCTCCACGGTGTGGACGACCTCCGGATGAGGTCGCCCTAAGCCGTTTTTTTTACCCCGTGTGGAAAGGGCCTTAGTGAGCATACAATAGTTCATTTTATTATTAAAATATTTAAACAAGTAACAAGGACAGCTTGTGTGGTGGGGGGAGGGTGTATTTGCATCCAGATAGTCCTGCTGTGTTCTAGACTGGATGCTCCACGTAGCCTCTTCACTTGTATCCAATATATGAACTCTATGAACTAAAAGTAACAGGGTTTCCATTTATCATACACACTTAATGAAATAGGCTTTCATGGCTCTATAAAGAACTGGAACTAAATTCAAAATTCTAAGGAAAGTTTTTATTTTACACCAAATAAACACAATTCAGAACCAGATTCTGGGTCTAAAAAAAAAAACAAAAACCTAACCTGGGCAATGTAGATGTTGTTCGCTATGTAGTGCTGTGGATCATTTAATTAATAGCCTAATTAATAACTTTAATTCTGGAGAAATATTTGTAATGAAATTGCAATTTACGTCAATCATGTCAGTTAAAAGATGAACTGAGTTGCTCCTTTGCATTACAAAATTTCCAACTTAATAGATAACTGGAATGATTTTAACTATCTAGTTCCTAGAATTCTGCAGCTTTAGCAGCAGGAATAAGACGATATTGCAATGCAAAAGTTACAAACACTGATCATTATTTTAGCAATGATCATTAACAAATAAAAGTGATACATGAGAAGAATGAGGACTCTTCATGCACTTGGTCTTGAAAGCACTTGGAAAGTGGCAGAACTTTCTTCTATCTTTCCTATAACAGGGGAGAGTCTTCTCTCTTCCTTTCCTAACTCAAAACTAGAGTGGAGAAGAAAGACCCTTCATGCCATTTTTCCCAGTTGCCCTGGACATACTGCACGCTTTCACATCAAAATCTTGCCTGTCTATGGAAGCAGGAAGATCATTGCGTGCACTAGAAAACAAATATTTCTGCTTCAGGATGTTATTTAGTGCAGAACACATGTGGAAACTTTTTTTTTTTTTGGCATAAGAATCATACTTTTGTGTGTTTAGAAAACTGCTTTCAGATGGCTACCGATAAGGTTTTTTTGTGCAAAAATGTGTTCCCCCCAGAAAGCACCATGAGTTTCATTCATACACATACAAATAAAACCCACATGTATTTCTGGATCAGGAAGAAATAACAGCAAATATCCTTTTTATCCCTACTCTCGACCAATGCCCTGTTGATGTAGTAGCGTAGCAAAAATGAGGGTGATTATGACAGAAATGCTTTCTATATCACGACATTTGGCCATCTTTATCCCACTCCACCCTTCTCACTCTTTGTAACAGAATGGTAACTTTCCGTTCCTTCTTCCAAGACTACCTTCATAGTAACAAGCTGGAGTGTGTCCAGAGGAGGGCAACCAAAATGGTGAAGGGTCTGGAAGCCATGCCCTATGAGGAGCGGGGGCTTAGGGAGCTGGGGATGCTCAGTTTGCAGAAGAAAAGGTTAAGAGGGGACATGATAGTCATGTTTAAATATTTGAAGGGATGTCATGTCAAGGAGGAGGCGGGCTTGTTTTCCGCTTCATCAGAGACTGGGACAAGGAACAATGGATTGAAGCTGCAGGAAAAGAGATTCCACTTGAACCTCAGGAAGAACTTCCTGATGGTTAGAGTTGTTCCACAGTGGAATATGCTGCCTCGAAGTGTGGTGGAGTCTCTTTCTTTGGAGGTTTTTAAGCAGAGGCTGGATGGCCATCTGTTGGGAGTGCTTCGATGTGTTTTCCTGCATGGCAGAGGGTTGGACTGGATGGCCCCTGTGGTCTCTTCCAACTCTATGATTCTATGATTTACTTATCCATAAGCAGGAAATGGAACAGGGAGATGGTGGCAGGAGGTCTTGTATTCAGGAAAGGGGTGGCATTCAGTCAGGGGAGAGGGTGGGTGTGTTTTATTTGGGCAAAAGTAGGGGTTGCCAAGAATTGGGGATTGTCAATAGTAGTATCTGGTCTCGTTCCTTTTGGAACACAACTGCAGAAAGAAGCAGAAAAAACTGAATTGTTTTCAGGATAACACCAGCACAAAACCTTTTATTTGTTTTCCCGTGGAATTTGGAATACTTCTCAAACTTACCTCTGAACAAAAAACTAACATCTTTATTCATCTGAAGTGGTCTAGGTCCATGAACATTTATGTCACGTACATGCATGCACACACACACACAGACATAGACACACAAAGGTTAGCTGATAACGAGCCACAAGATGCTGTCTGTTAGCCTTGATTCATGAAGGGGTATGGCCAAGCAAAAAATCTCCTTTCCTCTTACTAGTCTTCTACTTCAACTTCCCTTAGGCAAACTGCAAAGCCTCACAAGTATCTGTGGCTGTATATTTACATCTTCCGCTGTTTGCGCTCCATCTTTCCTTCTCTCTTTTTGGAAAACTTTACTTCTACTTATACAGGGAGATAAGGGCATCATAAGGAAGTTATGTAAGGCACACAAAAGAATTCATTATACATACATTTTTCTCCTATCTGGATATTTTACATAAACACAAAATGTTTAGACAGGATTTTCACATTGAATATTGCTAACTCCCCAAGTGCTAGTCATATTAGCATAATCTGGAGAATCAGTGCAAATCCAATGGCAAAATATAATTTATTGTGCTCTTTCACAGCGACGATTTACTTTGGGCATAACAAGCTAACTATCTGGGTCTGCTGGGGAAATTTTAACTACTCATGTTTGCAAGATGAAGACAAACCAGTCCGCCCTCTCTATTTTATCAGCTAATGCTTTTCTTTCTCTGCTTCCTTTAAAGGTTTCAAGAAAAGTCATCTAAACAATTTTTAGGTTGGTTAGGGATATAATCTTTTTCAAATACTTTCCCAAGCAAAATGTTTGGCCTCTCATGCAAATAAGCAACTTCCAGGCTAAAGGCATGGGCTTCTGAACTAGGCCACCTGCACAGCACATTTGGAGTATCTGTTACGGTCTCATAGTTTCTTTCTGGGCAGTCCCACATGGATTTGCTGTCTTTACATTGGGATCGCGTTAAGGCAATCTTAAAACTGCAATCACAGTTTTTGGGAATCAAACAAGACAGTTCTCAAATTAATTTCAGGTGCAGGAAGAGCTGGCTGGGGGTTCAAGTTAGGAAACTGGTTCAATTACTTTTGAAACTTTTAGGTCCATACACCTGATTGAAGAGTGTGACAACAGGAAGGTATTAGGGAGATGTGGGGCCTTTCCTGTATTTGGCTGGCTGGCGCCTGGACCTCCCGACATGTTAGTACTACAGGGCTGACCCTGCCAGTGAAGTGGATGCTTAGCATGCAAAATCTGTTGCTTCCTGACTCAGTGAAGAGACTTTGTAAATGCCTTTGCCACAATGGAGAGCTGCTGCTGATCTACACAGCTTTCTGAAGCTGGGAATTTCCTAGCTCGGGGCTCCCCAAACAAGGAGTAGATTGCAGCCCCTACACTGTCTGCATGAGCTGGTTCTGCTGTACAGAGCCATATGCTTCCAGGATGTGGGTTTTCAGAGCCAGACTATGTGGGAGAGCTGCCTAAGGAAACTGCCTGTACTGTTGAACAGGTGATTTTCCAAGGCACACCTTTCCTTTTCAGAGAGCTCTGAGAACTCAGAAAGACACTCATTCAGGGAGCAGCTAGCTTTGTATAGCAGAACTGGCTGGCGATGGTGGCAGAGCTACAAGGTCTACAGCTAATGTTACCACCATTTCCTTGGGGAGACGGGGAGGGTGGGATCTGCCAAGGTATGGCATCCTTGTTCCTGGGCAGATAGTTGCTCAGGCAACTGGCCAAGCAGGGAACCAACCTCAGCTGTGTTTTATTCTGCCACTACATTTCTGCCACTGCTGCCTCGTCCTTTGCCTCCTCCTCCAGCCACGTGTGTCCAGGAGATGGTGATGTTTCATTTCTCACTTTAAGCAGTGGGAGAGCTTGGACATTGTGTTGCATTGTGCTGCAGTGTGTTGTCTGCTGAAGTCTGCTTCCTTATTCAATCATCTGTAACTAACATTTTTATTTGACTGAATTATCTACTTGTCTCAGGTCCAAAAATGCAAGCCTAATCTAAAGGGAGGTAGATAAGAGATCTTCTGTGCTTAAAGTGGACACTGGACAGTTAATTTACTATGCCTAAATACAGTCACCAAACAACACAACATGTGCATACGCTCTTTCTTGTGAATGCAGCATAGTTAAGTTTTCAAGTCAAAAAAGCAGCAGAAAAGAACAAACAGCTTTCTATCTTACAATATTTAAAGCACCAGAAAACAGCAATCCATAGTACTCGTAAGCATCAGTGATCAGTGCTCATACTAAAAACCCACGTAATTCCTGAATGAGCAGTCAGTGAGAAGTGACAGAGCCAGATAATGAGGACTGGCACCAGTTTAAAGATTCACTGTACCACTGAGAGGTTTACAAAATTATGCACTATGGGAAGAACATCAGTTAATTTTACTATACTACCATCAGACAATACAAATGAGGTGATAATCATGGAATATGTGAACTGCATACAACTACCCCCAGGTCCCTCCCACCTTCCAGCTGACCTTTTTTCAGTCAAAAGTGAAGCAACAACAACAACAACAACAACAGGACAGAAAATTGTCACTCCTGGAAACTTTAGCAATGGAATTCTCCTTTAACACAGGATGTATCCACTGCATCGTTTTCCCAGCCACAACCTGTACAGCAGAAGGTTGGAAGCGTTGTTTTTCATTTTTCTGTTTTTTGTTCTTACAAATAAATTTCTAGCCATTTCCAGTTTTGTTTCAGGAGCTGGTTGTTGGCCAAAAATTAGCTCCTGGAACTTGGCTCTGTCTGGTATACCTATGGGTAGAAAGCCGAAACCAGTTTTCTCCTGTTCTTATTACTTTGTTTGAACCTATTCCATAAAAGTGAACAGCGGAAAGCTCAGTAAAGGCAAAAATAAAACAGTACATCATTGCAAACAGCATGGCTCAGTTATTGACTGTGCTATGACAAGATGTAGCCAAAAATGCCTCCATCCCAGATGGCTTTAAAAGCAAATCATGTATGAACCAGGCAATGAATGATTCATAGACAGTGTACTCTTGAATACAACATCTTGTATTCTTGCATCATCAGGAAATGTTGTTGCATTCATGCCCCACTCGCAGGCTTCTCAGGGTCACCTGGTCAGCCACCACTGAAATAGATGGCTCTACCAGATTGGCCTTTGGGCTGAGGAGGGTTCTTTTTGATAAACCATTTTTCATGGTAGAAGTGAGGCATAATTGAAGAAAAGGTAATAAAATGGCATAGATGACCTGAGCACAGATGATTTGGCAAACTTTAGATCTTTGTTCAAAGTTATTGAAAAACATTATGGTGATAACCTTGAGCCACATCTGTACAAGCATTTTCTGTCACATCTTTGGCCTCTTCCTTCAAAGCTTATCATAATTTCTCACTGTTTAAATTAAGAATTGGGAATTATTTTGAACTGAGCTGAAGGGGAATCTTAGAACAGGAAGTGAGTGGGAAATTAACTGGGGGTAAATTAGCTGAAGAGAAACTACTGATTTAAAGTCATCTGGGGTAGGATGCAAATTAACTAAACAATTCATTTGGGGTTATATGGATAGGCAATTGATAGTTTGATAGTTGTTTCTATTTATTTCTAAATTTGCAACTATATAGGTGAGTATGTTTACATTCTTCAGTCTTGAGTCATGTTGTAAAATGTTGACAAACCTAAATACACTTGGAGCTGGTTTATGGGCCTGTGACGCAGATCTTTAAAAGCAATGCATTTCAGCGTAGCTTCGGGATTTACTATTTTGAAAGAGGAAAATGTGTTCCTGTAGAAGATGTGATTTTTAACAAAAATCATAAGTGTTAGCAACAGTGAACATTTTGTTATGTGACATGTTGCTTTTTCACTGCTGTCACCTTCTTTTTCAGATGGCTGTGAAAATATATCACATGTATGTGTGCCAATGAGAGAATGTGAGTCTATATCTGTCTGTCTGTCTGTAGGTGCATCATAATTTCCATATGCAGAATGGAATTATGAATAAATTTGGAGATCAAAGCAGAACATCTAATTATTTGAAAAGCTACTAGCCATTAAAAAAAATCCTGCCCAACTACAATCTGTTCACTCATTCTCAGGGCAAGCTAAAGATTAGTAAACTAAAATATCCTCATTAATCATTCACTATATTCTAAAAGCAGGTCAGTTCAGATTTTTAGTATTGGGGTTGGGAGGCAAGGTTTATTAACTCTTGTTTTTGTCCCCATGGCAAGATCATCACAGCAGTTTGCTGAGGAACATAAATGAGCTTATTGCTTTTGAAAGTACTTAGTTAGTTAAGATGATGGACTCATCTGTAAGATTCTCAAATGTTTTGAAGGACACACCTTCTTTTCTAGAGCTATTCCAGAAAATCACACTACTGTCACTTTCTGTGGGTCTGTTAGAGAAACAATATGTGCAATGGATAATACTCATATTCCTCAATATACCTGCATTTCTTAAAAATCTTCTATCCCTATAATACTTCACTCAGTTCCAAAAGAACAAACAGCAGTAGATGTGCACTCTTATCCTGGGACAGTGGATAATACAACTTTCAGCTTCCAACACAACTGTTTAAAGTGTTTTGGGTTATTTTAAGCAGGGGCCATCAATGAACATGCATTCCTATGAGTATACTAGTCACAATAATATGACTTCTGCCTTAGTCTTTACTTTGTCTGCTGTTACACAGATGGCTCTGTCCTGGCCTGAAAACATAATTTAACAAATCTTTATTTCAATTTAAAAAAAAAAACAGAATTCAAATACACTGAACAAAGGACACTAATCTAATTTATATCTTTACAATGATGTTTAAGAAAACAAATGTTTGGCTAGTGGAGTGATTCTGAAATTTCTTTTTTCCCCTCTGTGTGTGTGTGTGTGTGTGTGTGTGTGTGTGGGGAGACCCTTCATGTTTCTTTAAAACTGTGCAACATATCTAAGACACCCAGACACAATGCAAGTTAAGATGCTGAAACTTTGGATTATGCAGTTTGGTGATCATTCATTTTTGTTTAATCTGCCACCATGACCAATCACAATGTCCCATATTTACATTATACCTATTATACATAGCAATATCAATAACAAGAACTAACAGTTTGTTTGTTAGTTTATAAAGAATAATTTTACCCCACATCCCAATTCTACATGACAGTAATACACAATGCCATTTTGGATCACTGAGTAATAGAATCTCAACTCCTTAACATATCTTAATAAAGTCTGCACTTCCAACCCTACAAGGACAACCAACTGATGGCACACTTCTTCTAGAGTCTCAGAGACGGCACATACAATCACTTTAATTTTTAATAACTCTTCATGTGCTGGGTATGTGAGAACCCAGGCTCCACCCTTATGGGGAAGGACCAATCGCTTCTCCAAAATTTCCTTTAACTTCTTAACAATAAAATTATCTTCTTTCTGACAAGCAATCTAGTATGCTAGAGAACCTGGGGCTAGGCAGGAAACCCAACAAATTAAGAAAGAGATTAATTTCAATTTCCAATGTAATGTATTTATTAAAGAATTAAGTAGAGAGAGCTTTAGAAATAGTTGCTTGCATTTAAAATGAATATGAGCATAAACATCGACCCTCCAAACTTATCTGGTTCCTAAGAATAAGTTTACCTTCCAACTATTCCAATTTGGCAGGGACAGTCCTGATTAATCTTCTGTCATCCTACTTTTTGAGATGTTTTTAAAATGTCCCAATTTCTTCCTCCTCCCATTTTCCCCTTTGACCTCCACCCACCTTAAATGCTGAGAACTGAGTTCAAGCCACAAAAGTAGTTTGCACTCACTTAACTCCGCAGAAGGGAGAAAAAGGAGAGGGTGAAATTCTGCACTACAAGGAGGCTCAGGCAAAAGGAAACTGCTGCAGCTAGTCCTAGCTTGCATATTCACCTGCATTAATTACTTTTGCTACTTTGACCACATTCTGATCTTATTTGGCCACACATGTCCTGGTTTTGATCTGTGAAATGTTGGATGGTATAAAAAAATTTTCTAGTAACGAAAGCAATGTGTGTTTGTCTTCATTTTTGTCCTCACCTTTTATCAGCAAGCTATATATCAAGTAAAACATCAAAGACCAAAACCATTGGGGGGGCCGTGCAGCTCCCGGAGAGGGAAATTGAAAGTGATCTGTTAATAAATGTGAAAAACCAGCTCCTGGTGAACCACTTTATTCATTTACTTCTTACAGTGAAGGCAGATGGCTATCTCTGATCTCAGAGACTCTCCTATCTCAGAATGGTCTCAGACAATGATCTGAAATGGTTGTTCTGTGGTGACTCCAATTGCATGCCTTACATCTAACAATCTAAGCAGCACCAACTATAACTGGCAAGAAAGGAGAGGATAGATTTTGTCATCTGAAACATGCAAAGATTTAGAACTTATTCATAGTGCACATGTATAGTTCTATTATTCCACTTTTAACTGCATAGTTCCAACCTATTGAATCTTTGGATTTGTAGTTTGGTGAGGCACTAGACCTCTCTGGCTGAAAATCTCCCACCTGAGAGAAATGAAACCTATTTTAGCTTCTGCACTGGGTATACAGTATTAGAAGTAAATATTAGCTTATATGTATAACACATATTTTAGATATATTTACACGTATATTTCAGTATATTTTGTATTTGAGCTTCTGTAATACAATAAGTCTAAGAAAGCAGATTTTTAGAGTTGGCAGCTGAGTGAGGGAGGGCCGCCCGAGACCTTGAATCTCCAGGTGCAGAGAACCAGACAGATAAAGACAAGTCTGAAGGACAACAAGGCTGTAAGGAGTAAACTAAGCTGATAAGAAATACAAGACAGAAAGTTGGCATTATTTAGGAAAGGGGCAGTTAGAAACTGTTAAGGGGCATTTTGAAACTGCTAATGAGAATTAAGGATAAATGAGGAAAATGCACGATCAGTGCGTGATCACTCATACTGTAAATACGGGGAAGGGGAAATGTAACTTCTTAGGCGATCCTGATAGGCCATAACTCTTGGGGTCCTATCCAATGGGATCCCAGGGGAGGGAAAACCTGCGACGGGGGCAGGGGATAAAATATGAGGTATTCAATAGTGGGGGTGTCCTTCTCTCTGGGAGGCACCCGCTTCTGCAGAAACGTATTTTTTAAATAAACATTTAATGCTTCAGCTGATACTGTGCTAAATTGTTTTATGAGTCTTTTCAGATATTTCTCACACCACCCCAAACTACAATTCCGAGTATTCCATAAGACAGAACCACGGCAGTTAAATAGTAGCAGTATAATTGTGTAATTTGAAGTGGCTCTTAGTAAATAGTCCAAATAAATAAATAAATAAATAAAGACTCTTTGACAACTCAAAGGACAGCCAACAACCACTTGCCCCTCAGCACAGTTTTTTTTCCACAATCTTCTATCAACACAGAATGTACAGGTGCCAAGAGGTTATAACTATTTATATAACTACAATGTACTCACATATCCATATACCATAAGCACAGTGATTGATGAATGCTAGTAAGATTCAAGTCCAAGGATGCACAATAGAATTGCCAAGCCCATCTCCCTTACAATCGATCTGTATCATATCACTGTGGCTGAAACACTGAAACAGACATAGTTTCTTGTGATGTCATGGCCCTTTTAAGTAAAATATTATTTAATTTACTGTATATATTAAAGCAATTTTTAGTGCATTTGCTGTGTCTTAGGGATAAAACAGTGCGAATCTACTCCGAGGGAGGGAGAGAAGGGAATATTGAGAGTGAGTGGCAATTGGTGGACTGTCTGAGGGGATCTGAATAAGGTGAATGACAGTTGGGAACAGAGGATTTAGTCAGACAGGATAGTTAGAGAAGGGAGGAGTGAGTGTATTGGTACTGAGAAAATCAGAGAATCAGATTAGGAACTGCTAGGTGGTGTTTAAGAGTCTGAATTAGCTAGGAGTGGAGGTGAGAGCGTGTGAGCTGTGTTCTGAATGTATTGGATAATTAATCTGTTGGCTTTATTCAATTTCTGTTAACAAAGTACTGGTTTTATATTTACAGTGGGCCTGCTATTTCTGAGGGCTCACGATCCATGAATTCAATCCACTGCAGATTCAGACGTACACAATACTGTATATTTAGATCTGTGGTGGGGGACACACTAGCTGCCCACTTCTGCCTTCAAGGCAGCAGGTTTCCTTCACAGGGTAGAAACAGGTGATTGGTGCCATTTTTCAAAGGGACTTACTTTATAAGCCTCACCTTGCGAGGTTTCACAGTCCCCTCTGCAACCCAGTTCTCTGTGAATATGGCAGCCTACTGTATGGGCCACTGGGAACAGTTTGTATTAGAAAGGTTTGATTTAGACAAGGTGTCTGAGGTGGCAGCAGTGCCTAAGAGAGGTGGTGTCCAGTTGGGATAGAAGTTGCAAAACACCTTACACAGGTACCTTGAGGGTATCTAGGAAGTCCCCACAGTTGGTAGCCACAGCAGTTGCACAGGAAGAGGTCTTTAGACTGGCGGCTGAGGTGAGGACAAGGGAAAACTCTTTCTCTTGGTCATAACCATGAGATTTGTGGAAGTGATCACATTTGGTGATAGTGAAGGTTTAGGTTTTAACACACTTGGTGGAAAAGCAGTGAAGTAAGTCAAACATCCACTACATTCCCCTACTCTTAGTTGAGCGATTGAAGTTTCATTGTCCTACATGTGTCAATATGTCTCTAACTAAAGTCCTTAGAGTTTATTACTTTGGTCACCTCAGCTCCCAAGTCTAGAAAAACAACAGTGTCTAGTAGGGAGATCAACTATCTTAAAGTCTGGGTGACCAGAAAATTTATATGACAAGAGAATAAACACGTGACTTTACATTTTTCTCTGTATTTATTAAAGTAAAACAAGTAGCTTACATAGTTATACTCTTGTGGAAGATTATCACAGCATCATATCATAGCATACTGCATCAAAATCACAGTCAAGGCACATTCTCTTCCATAGGTATTTCAGAGTTTAACTTCCGACTATAGACTTTACATAGTCTAGGCATATTGCTTCTATAGGCACTACATGGGCTAAGTATCTTATGCCTATTCTTATGTCTCATAAGAAACACACTCTCAATTTACAATGCACATGATACTGATAGTTGACTGATAGCAGAAAGCTGACTTGATGGCAAGTAACAACAACAAACAACAACTGTCAGTACACTGAGTGTGGTACTTGCAGCACATTGGAAAATCATGTTTACAGAACTCTAAAGTACCATCACTTATATTTCATCTGTTGGGGGCACTGGTACAACTCATACAGGATTTAACAGACATTTTCAGAATTTGGTGGCATTTTGATATTTCTACTATATTCCATTAATTCGACATTATAGTACATTCATTCTGTATGATTTCAGCATAGCTATAAACACTGTTTCAGAAAGGATTCCTTACTCCATCTATTCAGAGAGTAAAACTCTGATTGTTATACTGGCTACAGTAAATACAGTATTTTCACTCACTGGGGGAATTAACCAGCAAGCAGCATGCCTTTGGCTCAATACCCATAGGTGACTGGACACAACTGGTTGCAAGGAGTCTCCCTATTTTGCCTGCCTGTAGGTATACCTCAGTTAATGAAGTAGATGTGTTCCTGGCCATTACTTCTTTAACAGAAAATTTGGTACCAGAAGTAGAAATAACATGCGAAGAACAGAGATGGGTTCCTGTACCATGAAAAAAGAACAGTTCAACACATTTCACTGAACTTTTTATTCAAAACTAACATTATGCACATATGAAACGGCCGTATCAGGTAACCCTTGATACGTAAGCAAACACATTTTGAGCCTTCTACCAATTACTTGAAAGCTTCCCCCAAAAGGAATCCAGAGATTATTATTTTTTCCTTCACTAGACTCTGCTTTTGTTATATTTTTCACTTTGGTGGCCAAACTTACTGTTCTGTGCTTTTGTTTGTTTTTCTTTTTAACATGCTGGGACAGCTGCTGAGCCAGGCTAATTTGCTTTTCCTTTTTCTCTCTGCTTTGCTGTTGGCACATGCTCAGTAAGGGAATCTGGGGGGTAGTTGCAGTTACTTTGCCTGTTGCAGGTGTGCACA
This sequence comes from Iguana delicatissima, assembly GCA_948472985.1. Lineage (NCBI taxonomy): Eukaryota > Metazoa > Chordata > Lepidosauria > Squamata > Iguanidae > Iguana > Iguana delicatissima. The sequence continues at coordinate 701,075 of CAOKZL010000108.1, forward strand.
GACAGCTACAGTAGGATCAGCTGAGGAGTGTCCCATTTTTTCCTAGCTCAAACTTTATGGTGCTGCTTACTGCAGGCCCAGTTTACTGCTGCAACCCGGAAACTGAAATTCTGTGTTTCTCCTCTTCTTCACCACCCTCCCAATTCCAATGGTGTGAAAAAAGATATTCCAGCTATACAGAGAAGAAAATAGGAGGGATTGGGTGAGTAGAAAAAGACTTTGTAAAAAGGAGTTTCTTTGCCAGAAGTTTTATTTACTGAGGTACTCCTGTATGTATTTATTTGTTCTATCTGCAAATCACAGAATTATGTTTCATCTCAACCCAATTTCAGAAGTATATCTTAACTGGTCTGGCTTCCTTAAATAGTCTTATGCTGGCCACACTCCCATATATATGGATTCCCAATTCTCTTTTCTTGAGGAAACCATTCACTCTGGCTATGTCACATTTGTTTACAACTGTTCTCAGCTATTGTATTGGTTTTACTGCCTAAATACTCAGAAACTGACTTCAAGCATGTACATTTGACCCTTTTAACTTTTTTTCACATCATTTTAACTCTTGAAAACTGACAGAATCACAATATTCTTTACATGATCATATTGGAGACAAGTTTTCCCCACCTTTTATTTCAATGTCTACATATTTTCAATATGCTTATCTCCAGATCAGTCTGAAGTGCCTCAGACTGTGTTATTCCACTGTAAGTCGGGCCAATCCAGTCTGATTTAGAGCTTGTACAAATTGATCAAAATAATCCACATTTACTTTATTATTCAGGATTCAGCCATGACGGCTGTACAGTAATGGCTCAAAATAGACAATTACATGGTCCAGCTTTAGCTGTCAAATTGCAAAGTATTGATTGTCGGCTATCAATTATCTAAAATAGTAGCCACACTTTCTGGAGTCTCCAACTATTTATGAACAATGTAAGAATAGGGAAATCAGTCAGTTTTGCTTCCTACTGCAATTGCATTTTTCTATCAGCAAGGTCTTTCTACCTCAAATATGTAATTTGTGAGTCTTAGTAAGCCTTTGAAAAACAAGCTGGCCAAAATCACCTACACATTCTGATCAAATCCAGTCAGTACGGCTATTTCCAGGATAGAGAGAACTATGTCAGACCTGCTTGCCATGCAATCAATTAAAGCTTTGGAGTCTCTCAGAAAAAAAGAAGCAACAACCAAACTCAGTGCTAACATGGTTGAATACAGGGAGATTTCAAGGACAAACTCCTATAAGTACTTAAAGTTCTGGGATGGACATGTTATCAGCTTTGTCTCTTCCATATTTTGGAAAATTATTATAGAACACCAAGGTGAAATATAATCTCAGCCAACCCTACAATATAGTGTATAGAACAAAGGGTGTAGCTACTGATTCTGCTGTATGTAAGTTATGAATGCAGAAAACCCAGTCTGTCATGTAAAAGGTCGCTACTCCCTATTCGTGCAGTGAGCCCCTGTTAGTTTGTATTTCTCTATAGGGGACGTGTTTGTGGGTATGTGAGTGTGCATGTGTATTTTTAAAAAAGTCAGTTTGCATGTAATAAGACATGCAGTTCTGTATTCAAGACATATTTCCTGGATTATTTTAGAAAAAGAAAGAAAGAGGACAGCTGGTATTACCACCACAGCATATTGCTGTTATCTACAGTTCACACACTTTCATTAGGGAAACAAGATGATTTTCACAGAAGCAGGGTTAAAAAGGAATCTATTAGCAAAAGTGGGTCAACCCAGATTATATATAATTTGCTAAACAATTTTCTATGTAATATGTAGTCTGCCACCAGGTGTCACTAAGTTCTTGATCAAATAAAAATATAAGTCTGATATAGGATTTTCAAAAACAAAAGAAAGCTACATCACTGATCCAAACACCTGTCTCACTAAGACAGTCACAGTTTAGGTAGGAAGCGCTCTATTTGTGAATAGTGGGAGAGATCAGATTGCCAAAAATGTGTTCCTTTCCCACTGCTTCATTGTTGTCGAATTACAATCATCCATTAATTCACCAGAAATCAAATTTGCAATTACTGCACTGATTACTGGCTGCCTTTTTCCTGACTGTATTTATGATCTCCCTCGACTCCTCCCCCTCCCAGAAACACTTTCCCAAATACCAATACTTCGTTCAAAGTAAAACTTCTTCACTGGGGGTGCATTGGGGGCAGGATTTACCTATATAGCACCTAAAAGATTTTTCCAGATACAACAAGACATAAGCTTTTTGAGAAATTGAATGTTCTCTGCCTAAGAAAGGGGCGGGTAGCCTCACCCAGGACCACAAGAGCCTGGATCTCAAGGGAAGCTAATTTTTCTGTTGCTAATGGAGCTGAAATTTTTATTTTTCTAGATTTTATGACTTTTTGTCTGCCAGGGCCCAAATGGCCAAAGAGGTGAGTGACTTCTGTCTCAGTTGATATCCCTTCAGTCCATCTTAACTAACAAGAAAAACAACATCTTGACTAAATGTAGGGCTGTGACTCTTAACATACTAATTTTTCTCTTCTCCTGTATGATTTTTAACATCTTTGCCTGATGAAGAAGCCGGTAGAGCTTCAAAAGCTTGCATGATTTTGTGAATTTTTGGTTGACTCAGTAGAAGAAAATTAAGTTTACGTAAGAACTTCAAGTAAGAAACCGTAAGCTCATCTAAGAAATTTTGCCTTCTGTTATGATGACTGGATGACAAACCAGTCAGACAATAAGCAATAAGGCTAGTCAAAAATTTAGAACAGTAATTCCCAAACTGTATGTGGTAGGAAGCATACTTATGCCCCATGAGTGCACAGCATACACAAATGGGTATTTGGGATGGTGAAGGGTCTGGAAATCAAATCATATGTGCAAAGGCTGAAAGAGCTGGATATGGATAACCTAGAAAAATTAAGTGAGGTCATGGAATGCCTTCAAACTGAAGAACAGCCATGCAGAAGATGGAAAAGATTTGTTCTCTGGTGACTCATAGGATAAAGAATAGAAGAGATGGGGTGGAATTATATCCTAATGAAGGAGGGTGCTGACCTTAGAACAGGTTGCTTGGAGAAATGGTGGGTTCTCCTTAGAGGCATTTCAGCAGAGCTGGATGGCCATTCATCAGAGATGTTGCATTTGCATCTTGTATTGCAGATCCTGCATGAAGCTGGCAGCTAGACTACTTGATTTCCAAAGCTTGCAAAATTACAATGCTTCAGCGGCTGATGTGTCTTGAGAAATGAATAAATGAATAAAAATTAACAGCTCCAGTAAGCCCAAGTGACCCATCTTACAGAAAAGTCTGCCTGTGCAGTTTTCATAGCTCTGGACTGGCCTCTTTTCTATCAGCACTTTTTGAATAGATGCAGTTCTGCCACTTCTCTGCATTGGCTATATCTGAATAAGTTAATCACCCTTGCTGCAGAAATATATAGTACAATTATCCACATCAGAAGAAGGTGCCTACTGCATCACTGCATGAACCACTGCTCTCCTGAACAGGCTGCATTCTTTTACAAACATATTGACTTCAGTACATTTAAAAATCTCCCTCAGATCCAGATGCTTCTGGGTGCATTACGAAATGCTAAGATATTTCAGCACAATGCAGTAAGAACAAACAGCACAGAGAAATGCATATTGAAAATCCAGTAATTTCTGTTATCTAAAATCTAAAAATTTAAAATACCTGGGAGAAAAGAAAAGCTTTTGCCTAGAACACAAATGATAGAACTTTAGGCAGCAGGCAAACCTCCGTTGTTTGGGATGGGGGCAGAAAGGAATCTGTAGAAACTGGACACTCACAAGAATGGCTCTTCCAGAATGACAGCCTCCCCACAGCAATATCCTCCCCTGTCCTCGCAGATAATCCTAAATGCATACCTACCTCTAACTGCAATTAACTTTACGACATACACAGAAGCACAGAGAGAAATAGGAAAAAGATGTAACAGACAGAATGTAGGTATGGATGGTAGGGGACAGGGGAATGGCATTTGTTTAACTGCATTCAGAGTTCTTGATTTATCTGGATTAGCTCTCCAAGAAAATCAACTATATCTAGATATTTATTGCTCACTGTCATCCTATTAAATACAATTTTCTATTTCAAGGCAAGTTCAGTAAGATCCCCCATCCAGAATCCTGTATGTGGTACCACTGGGGACTTCCAGCTTTGGAAGATGTTTGTCCACTAGGGCCACTCATAGGATCCAATATCCATGGCCATTCCCAGCTGTCCATTGTAATGGCAAACATCCTAACAGTAAGCTGCCAAAGAAGAGTCCAATGTGTCTGTGGTATAAAATTAATGTTTCATTACTTCTTAGGTGCCATGACTGGGCAGGAATACAGCATATGGCCTGGAGTCCCACATATTTGGAGCACCTCCACTATCTGTTGCGTTCCAGTGTTGTTATGTTCAACCTGTGAGGTCAATACACTATTCAAGGAAGTGGGGAAAGGACACCTCAGCCATGGCACCTCAATTGTGGAATGCTCTCCCCTTGGAGGCCCGATTGGTGGCAATGTTGGTTTCATTCAAGCACCAAGTAAAAACAGGACTATTACATAAAATCTTATTTTCTGCTGGATTTGGTTGCAAATGTGGACTCAACAAAGAGTTTGAGGAGTTTACTAGAGTGCAATTCTGTCCAAGGTGTCCAATGGTTTTTCCAGTTCAGTGGCCCATTTGATCCCAAACTTATCTAAAGGAAACACCAACCAGCCTTTGAACATGGGAGGTGTACACTGGCAGAGCAGAGCAAGGGAGCCATCTTATGATATTATGATGTTCAGAGACATGTTGCACTTTCTTTTTTCCTTTCACACAGTCTCATAAGCTTTTCAGCAAAAATCCAAGATGCTAAACACTATCCTGACTTTTGCTAGCTCCCAATTCTGTGTCAGCTGATTCTAATAAAATGGCTATTATGCTATGTATTGCTGTTCTTAAGTGTGAGTATATATGAGTAGAGATGAAAGAAAGAATTACGCGTGTACACATTAGAGAGGTCAACATACTCACTACTCCACTGATAATAAATGAAAGCTGCAATCCAGCACCCATTAACCTGGACAAAAGTCTCACTGAATTCAATGGAGCTTACTTTTGAGTACTTACACACTTAGAGTCTGCAAGCTTACAGTCCAAAAGCCACAGAAGTAATGAAGATAAGACAGAAGTAATGAAGTAATGAAGATAAGGCAGAAGAATCAGCAGGATTAAAATTATGTCTAAAACCCCCCAAAATTCATACCAACTGCTGTGAGATTTGTAAAAGGATGCCTGAAATATCACTTCATTCTCTTTTATGTTTCCATTCCATCTTCCAGTGCTGTAGAACACATCATAGCGCACCAATACCAAATCCCCCACCCCAAAAAGGGAGAAGGCTACCTCTAGGAGTTTCTGTGGGTGCTGTGCATGTCTAACACAAGTATCTTATTTGATTAATTTTAAAACCACTTTTTTGAGAAATCAGAGTTTATCTTCTTGTCATTTCTGGTTTTGCTAGGAGGAGTCTCGGGCAGGTCACAAAAGGTCTGGTGTGGTAGAAAATGGCCCCCTGGGTCCTCTGAGATTGACCAGCCCCTGTTCCAGATGTGCAATAAGATGGTTCATGATTCCAATTTTGTGAGTTTGGCCTCACAACCAGTGTTTTGTGAACAACTTTTTCTAATCATTTCAGATGGTCTTTTCAAGATTATTATTCCCCATGTATTATTGTTATATATGACAGGTAAAGAGCAAAGACAACTATACTATAAGTAGTTGCAGAGAAAGGATAGTTAGTTGAAAAGGGTTAATCCATTCAAGCGATACATTAATGAGCCAAAACCTCTTATTTGATTACACTGGTGTTACAGAGGCAAGGTCTTTGCCGATTTTTCATTTTAAACATGTGCTGAAATGTATATTAGCACATGAAAAACTTGACCAGATAAAGGTGAAAAAAAATCTGATCAACTGTTTGCTCCACCCCCATTTTGAGTTTTGAAAAGACAGAAAGAGTTGCATGGGTTTTTGAAAACACCATTTCTTATCCACCCCACCATGCATTCCCTTTCTCCTTTTCTTATAACCTTGTCTGCTTACCCTTCCGCTTTCTTTAGGTCACTGTTTCCCACATGTATCCAGAAAAAAATCTCAAAAAGCTCAAAAGGAGCTTCCAAATTTAGATTACTTGGACCTCTGAGGAGCCTCTGTGTAGTCTGACTGTAAAACACAGAAAGGATCATCTGTATGCAAATAAGGATGCCTTTCCAAGTTGTACACATTCCTTGTGACCTAAACTTTGTAATTCCCCAACTGTGAGAGACCAGGGATTGAGGGGATGGAGAAATAGTTTTCATTAAAAAAAAATCCAAGATAGCTATGCTTTGAGTAAAGAACCAACTGGGTAATGTTGGCTCCTTAGTGGTGTGTTTAATCAGTATCTGAATTAATAAATTAATCCAATGAAATATTAATGTAGCTCAAGTCAATCCATATGAAACCATATGAAAATAAATTTTATCAAGTTGCCACTTGTCCTAATTGAAAACCTAATGTGTTAGTTCTTGTCACTGAATAATTGTTACACTTTGTGTCAGTGGCAACTTGGTTGGAGATAGTCCAGCACTGGATGTCCCACTCTGGTGCTCCAATTCAGGAATGGTTCTCCTGCATCTAGAGGCTATCACTGGTAGAATAGCTAATTCAACACAGCTAGCTCTTTAGAGGAAGTTCCATATGCAACAAATTCATTGAAAGTGGGTTTCCACTTTTTTTAAAAAGATTCATTAACAGAAATCCTTCTGACTATAAACTTCTAGAATTTAAAAAATCTTTCTGGATAAATTTGATAAACTGTGACTTATGTTTTTAAAAGAATTCTTGATGAGGATTACTGAACAACAAAATGTAATACATTTATACACTGTTTCATATATTGGTTGTTGCTGTTGTGGTTTTATAATTAATACATCAGTTAAAATAAAAGTTTACAAATAAATGAAGAGGCCAAAAAGGAAATCAAAGTCTTGTTAATTTGCAGGAGAGTATGTGTGGATCTTGCTGTGATTAAGAGAAGGAGCTGGCTGAGAAATTTCTTCCCAGGTTTTCTTTTAAAATGCTGGGCAGGCATCTGTCAACAATTCCATACGCACAGGGCATGCTGCCCTTGGCAAAGGCTGAAGAGATGAGAAGGCAGGTGACAGGTGCTGCTCAGGATGAGTAGCAAGATTTGTTCTCTTTCTGCAGCACTTTGGTTTATGCCTCTGGTGCCATGGCAGAAGACCTACACAAAGCATCTCTGACCACAGAGGCCATCTGTTTCACTTTGCTTTCCCTGTCTCAACGACTGTACATGTTTGTTCTTGAAAGATAATGAAGCTCACCTCTAATAGGTGGCAAGAAAAAACTTATTGAGCTGTCCAGTGTATATTGATGAGGGATGACACGTTCTTTGACTCTCTCCCACAAGGAACTTCTAGTAATGAATTTGCAGAATCCTTGAACCTTCTAGTTGGAAGGGGCCACAAGGACCACCTAGTCCAATCTCTTGTCATATTAAGTTGCATTAACTTACATTTTTGGAAGTATTTTTTCCAGAAAAGATATTTCAATTTGCTCTTATTAACCTCCAAAAGGATGTCCTCAAACTGGGTGAATGACAAACGTGATTCAAAATAAATTTGTTCCTCTTTACATCCACTGCAGAAGACTATGAAAGGAAAATTTTCCTAACTTGAGAAGAGCCAGCCAATCATAGTATTTGGAATTCTGAGAAAGGAAACTATAGTGTAGTGGGTGTAAAAACAGAAGCTTGGTGGCATATGGTATATCAGAAGCTTGGTGGCATATGGCATATCAGATAGGGAGAGTAACAGACAAGGATTGGAAACAGAGAGGAATGGATAAGATCAAGATAGGAACAAAGCAGGAATGGTTACAGATAGGGCTGTCTTGCTGTCACTTTGCAAATGATGCTGTCACCTCTTTGGCACCCATTTGCTTTGGCTGAGATGAGGGATCAGCTTTCAGAAGTTCTGCTTTGGCTAAATCTGCCTGTAATTGCCCAGGCTATAAGGAAGGAACAGAGATTCAGGTAAGTAAAAGCTGAACATGTGGCAAGAGTTCAAGTAGGAGTTTAGAGTATAGTTCTTAGATTCTAAATGAGTTATTACACTGAAATACTTATGATGCTTACATTCTCTTGTAATCAAACTAAATACCCTAAAGGCACTAGATCCTGTCTGATCTTGGAAGCTAAGCAGGGTTAGCACTAAGCAGTACTTGAATGTGAGACCATCAGTACCAGGGAGTGGTATATTTCAGAGGAAGGAGCTGGCAAAATCACCTCTGAGTATTCGTGGCCTAAGAAACTCCTGTGGAATTCATAGAGTCTCCATAAGTCAACAGGAACATACACACATGCAAAGAACCCCAATCACCAGACTGGTTGCAAGACTTTGGAGCAGCTGTAGTTTCTAAACACTCTTCAAAGGCATAAAGCATGTTCCGGTAACTCAAACAGGATGAAAGTCAAGCATGTCTCACTTTGTCCAGGTTACATATCTATAGGATCAGGTGCAGCCATTGTACCAACTTTAATTATGCAATTTCAGCTATTTTATCATCTGATTGGCCATGTTAAGAGAACTATGCAAATTACTGACATGATTCAACAGGGCTTTTCTTAGGTTCAAGATTAATCTCTTCTCTTTGATTTGGTGCTGTCTTCCACAATTTTTGGCATATATGTTCCTAATCAGTATCTGGACCTCTTGATATTCTTTGAAAAAATAAATTTATGGCTTCAATCCTAAGCATACTTATTAAAAGTAAGTCCTGCAGGATTCCACTGCCAAATGTTTGTGGAACAGAATGGAACAATAAACCCAAGTGGTACTCCATCAGTGTAACCCCTAAGTCACCACAGATGATTCAGTTGGACTCTTTTCAGTTTCACATTTTTAAAAAAATCAACAATGAAAATAAGAATGATTAAGCTCATTTTAAAAAACAACAACCAACATCCTGTATGGTCATGGTTTCCTATAAAGTTTAGACTTTCAGCTTCTGCCCAGTTGGTTCACACATCATTGATGATTATTGTCCACCTGATGACTGAGAGATGAATTGTTCGAACTTTTGATCTGCACTATTTCTGAGAGGACACTGTGCAACATGGAAGTTCTATCTCTGATATCTCACATATGAAATCTTTACCACTTGATACTGCTGGTAAACGTCCTATGTTTATAAGCAGCAAGTACCAGAGAAGCCAGAATCTAGTAAAGAGAGGCAGTCACAAGCAAAGTCAAGCCAATTTTAGCTTTCATGCATGTAGTCTAGAACATTTTGTCCAAAAATGAGAGGGGGATTAGTAGGGAGGTCTCAAATGTTCCAAAGTCAATCATTGAAAGGAAGCTGTCATTATGAACAAAGCTGAAGAAAGAAAAAAAGAGAAGACCTACAACTTCCAACTGGTTCAGCGGTCAGGAATCCAAATAATCTGAGAGAATACACAGTTCTGTTGAATGGCTGTCTGCAACAATAATTCCTCATGGCTGCTCAGAGATTTATAGTTGCTAGACCTTGGCACACCAGGTGACTAATTGCTTGGCATTTCTTATTTAAGCCTTTGCAGGAGGCAATAACTTCTTATATGATTCTGTTTTTCTTGTATCACTTTGCAAATTATGGTGTCACCTCTTTGGTACCCATTTGCCTTGGCTAGGATGAGGGATCAACTTCCAGATGTTCTGCTTTGGCTGAATCTGCCTGTAATTGCCCAGGCTATTGGGAAGGAAGCTTCATCTGGAGCTAGATCTGAATCTTTTCTTCCTCAGAATGAGTTATGATAGGTAACTCAAGGATGAAAATGCATGTGTGAGCCATCCCTGTGGGAGAACTTTAGTCTGTTGGCTGAAGGATCTGCAAATATTTTAAGTGGGGAATCAAACATTTTGAGAGGTGAATAACTCAAACTGGGAAGACGTAATATTGCGCGTTATTTCAAACATGCTTGTTAATAATTATCAATGCAGTCAGCCAGGGACAGATAAAAATTCCCTCTCCAATTAATTACTAGTATGAATTTTATTTTATTGCTGTGTGTGTGTTTGAGAGAGAGAGAGAGAGAGAGAGAGAGAGAGAGAGAGGAGAAGAGACAGATGTTTTGTGCCCTAAAGGCCCAGAAACTACAAGACAAAGAAAATGAGTCCAAATAACCCTAACCCCCAATCCTATTACATTTAAGGATCTGTTGTGGTTTATTAGTGCTGGATTGCCTTAGGCCAGTAGCTGTGCTAATACATCTAAATCATGCAGTCTTCTTGTGTCAAGCTAGCATTTTATATTTAAGCAGCTTTAGTATGTTAACAATTTTCTATCAGATTAGTGACGTGTTAAGCTAATAGAACTGGAGCTGGTTCGTCCTCATCATTTCACTGAGCTCAGCTCAGTTGCGCTATTCTGGAACGCTGATATGCTTCCAGTGAAAACAGAAGCATCATGTCAAAAAAGAGTTGACCACCCATGGTCAGAGAGTGGGGCAAAACTGGCTGGAGCTTAAACAGCCACTGCCTCCTGGCAGCCAGATGTAGTTTTCCTAAATTGACAGCCCCGGCACATCAACATGGCCAACCGGTAGTAGACTTCCCCAGGACTGGATTTGGAATCCCATTTGATGTTTGCACTGACTGCTCCCCTCCGATTGCTTTTTCATATCCTGCCTATGAGTAAGAATATTCTTTAGTTGAGCCTTCATACCTGTCCTGACTCTGAAGTAATTATCACTTACTGTAAAGCAGGGTTAAGCCACCTGGTGTCCTCCAGATAAGCAGCCAGAAAACAGCAGGGAAGGATTTCAAAGAAACAAAAAGAGGAATTAAAGACCCAAGTACAACACACCCTGTAAATTCAATCTAAATACTGCATTTGCTGGAATATAAGACTCACTTTTTCTTGCAAAAAATACTGATTGCAAATGAGGTGCATCTTATACGTGGTTGTGTCTTATACGCCGGCAAATAGTATTTGCCAGTGTATAAACGGGGTGCGTCTTATACATGGGTGTATCTTATACGCCAGTAAATATAGTAATGTATTTTTTTAAAAAAGATATCTGGTCCGTACAAAAATCAATACAAAACATTCGGAGTGTTACAGACAATGAAGCGCTTTATTCACTTTTAATCCATTTTTCAGACCCACACCAAGAAAACACTCAAATGGAACCCAAATCATGATTTCTAAGTATGGGCCACAGAACCTCCAAAAGCCTGGATATCCAGCACCCTTTTTATTTGCGCTACATCCAAGAGAGACTTTGCTGCAGGACGTACAGATAAAGCGCTGTATCAGAGCAGACCAGTAGCTGTTTGCAGCAAGCCTTCTTTAAAAGGTCAGCGACGTCAAAATGCATTAACACTTTTTTTTAAAGCAATGCAGAGATAAAAGTCCTGATAGACTTGTCAGGAAAAGGTGAAGCACAGCTTGGAATTATTCTGTAATCCCTAAACTCATGAAGAATTTTGCCCACTGACTGAATTAATCAAACTGTAGATCCTTCTTACTATTTCATATTTAGGAATCATTACATTTGTATCATGTGTTTCTCCTAAGAAGTTCAAGGCATCTCACATGAGGATTCTCTCATTTTATCCTCACAACAACCCTGAAAAGTAGGTTAGCCAGACACATTTTCATTTCCCCAAGATTCCAGTGACATCACAGCTCAGTGGAATCTGGTTCTTTTGCTATAACTTAGTATTCTCACTATTACACAAGGACTTCCTTCATTAGTGCTTCACAGTACTGCCATTTAATTGGAATAGAGGGCAAAAAGTAGACTTACCATTTTCTGCCGCATTAGCTACTTTCCAGTTACATTAAGCTGCTTACATATCTTAGTAGTTCTCTAGTAGTTCGCTATTTCGGTTCATCATGAAATCTCAAGACCATCATATCCTAATTGTTACTGTTCCATATATTGACTCTTGCCTCTTTGTTCTTTTTATTTTGATACAGATCTTCTCTGCCAAGAAGAGAAAGTAACCTTTTTTAGACAGCAGCTCCCAGAATCCTCCAGCTAGTGTAATCCTTGCCCACACTGGCTGGAGCACTGTGCAATTTGCAGTCCAAAAAAGGAGTATTCCTATGCTTTGTGTATAGGAACAGAAAGCGAAGTTTCAGCCTCCTCTAAAGGGCAGACGCAAAAAAAACTGACTCAGTATCTTCCCAACTTCACTTTCTCTGTGACTGAGCTAATGACTTCAGGAAAGCCAGCATGGCGTGGTGTTTCAAGCATTGATCCTGGAGACCTGCGTTCGATTCCCTGCTTGGCCAAGGAAACCCACTAGGTGACCTTGAGCACAGCATACACTCTCAGCTCCAAAAAACCCTGTGATAGGTTTGCCTTAGGGTCACCATAAGTCAGAAGTGACTTGAAGGCACACAACAACAACAACAACGACAGTCTTTGAACCTGAGCTAGAAATGGAAAAGAAATTGAAATTTACCAAACAAAGACAATTTGAACAGGCGAATAAGCCTGGTAGATGGTTAGCGTACAAATTAAGAAAAGAGAGGGAAAAACGAAGCATTATTTGCCTAAGGGAAGGGCAGAAGATGTATTATAAACAATCCAAGATCAATAATATTTTAGTTAAATATTTTGAAGATTTATTTAAGGAGAAACAATGCCCACAGGGACAAGAAAATAAAATGATGAGATATTTGGAACAAGTGGATATAAAACATTTAACAAAACTACAAAATGAGGAATTAGATAAAACAATTACAATAGAGGAAATCAAGACTGCTATTAGAAAATTAAAAGTAGGGAAGGCACCAGGCCCTGATGGTTTTACCGCAATTTATTATAAAACTTTTCAAGAAGAATTAGCCCCATTTCTAACACAACTAGTAAATGCAATTAAGCGTGGGGAGTTTCCAAATTCATGGAAAGAATCAAATATAACTTTGATTCCTAAAGAAGGGAAGGATAAATTAGATAAGAAGAATTATAGGCCAATATCTCTATTAAATATAGATTATAAAATTTTTGCATCAGTATTAGCAGAACGATTAAAAAAGGTATTGGTAAATTGGATAGAAGAGGATCAAAATGGATTTTTACCAGGCAGATATCTGAAAAATAATATTAGAGTAATCTTAGACATAATAGAGTATTATCAAAAATCGAATCAGAAAGAATTAGCCCTAATTTTTCTCGACGCAGAAAAAGCGTTCGATAATTTGAGTTGGAAATTTATGTTTGAAGTAATGAATAAATTAGATTTTGGGGAAAGGTTTAAGCAGTGGATTAGGGCAATCTATGATGATCAAACAGCTTGTTTATTAATAAATGGTCAAAAATCGAATCAATTTAAGATTAATAAAGGAACAAGGCAGGGTTGTCCGTTATCCCCGCTATTATTTATAATGTGTTTAGAGATACTAAACTTTAAAATTAGGAATAATAATGAAATTAGAGGAATGAGAATTAAAGGGCACGAATTTAAAATTCAAGCATATGTGGATGATCTGGCTATAATTTTGGAGGACCCATTAAAAGGAATTAAACCGTTGATGGAAATATTAAGAAATTTTGGGGAAGTAGCAGGTTTAAAAATTAATAGAGATAAATCATTAATGATTACTAAAAATATAACTCAAATTCAAGAAATAGATTTAATTAAATGTTCGGGGTTTAGGGTAGAGAAAAAGGTTAGATATTTGGGCATAATAATTACTAAAAATAATTCGGATTTATTTGATAATAATTATAAAAGGATAGGGAAAGAAATATTAGATGATTTAAAGAGATGGAAGAATTTGCAGTTGTCTTTAATGGAAGAATCTCCTCCATAAAAATGAATATACTTCCGAAGATAATGTTTGTGTTTCAAAATTTACCTATAATATTGAATGATGTGGTGATTAGTAAGTGGGAGAAGGAAATAAATAGGTTTATTTGGAATGGGAAAAAACCAAGAATTAAAAGTAAATATTTAAAGGATATGAAAGAAAATGGAGGTCTAAGTTTGCCAGATTTGAAACATTATTATGAGGCATCAACGTTAATTTGGTTAAAGGATTGGATTACACTGAAAGAAACAAAATTATTGAATTTGGAAGGTTTCAATTTATATTATGGGTGGCATGCGTACCTTTGGTACGATAAATTTAAAAGTAATAAAGTATTTGTAGATCATTTTATAAGGAAGGCTATATTAAGAATTTGGTTAAGAGTGACGAAGAAAATATATTTGAAACTCCCTTATTGGATTTCTGTGCATGAAGCGTTTTACAGATTAGACAAAGTTCAAATAAGGGAGTGGTTAACATATAAAGATATACTTAAAAAGGAAGGGAATATGATTAGATTAAAAAATAGAGAAGAATTAATGAGGGAAGGCCACTCATCGCATTGGTTATTATATTTACAATTGGCGGGGAAATTTAGGGAAGATATGAAAAATAATGGGATTTCTTTAGAAGATACAGAGTTGGATGTAATATTGAAACCAGGGGTGGAGAAACCATGAAGTAAAATATATAAGTTGCTTTTGAAGCTAGAAATGGAAAAGAGAGAATCAAAGAGAATATGATAAAGTGGGCACAAGATTTTGGACATACAATAACAATAGAGCAATGGCAACAAGCTTGGAAACTAAACCAAGATTTTACAAGAAGCTATTACTTAAAGGAAAATTTCTTTAAAATGTTTTACAGGTGGTATCTAACCCCGATTCAAATATCTAAAATGTATAAAAGTAAAAAGCTTGGGAAATGTTGGAAGTGTCAGGGGATGGAAACTTTTTTCCACATGTGGTGGAAATGTAAGAAAGCAAAGGTATTTTGGACGCGAGTGCACGAGTTAATTGAAAAAACATTTAACACAAGATTTGGTATGCTTCCGGAAATATATTTATTGAATATTTTGGAGGGGATCGACTTAAAGATTAGAATTAAATATTCAAGAATCTTATGTTACATTATATATGCAGCGAGGATTGTTTACGCAAGATATTGGAAACACAAGAATATACCCTCTCAAGAAGAAATTATATATAAAGTTTACGAACTGGCTGAAATGGATAAGCTAACATGGATGTTGCAAGATAAGTCGAAAGAAAGTTTTCAACATGAATGGGAAATCTTGAATCAATGGTGGATGAAGAATTGGAGTGAACATGCCCTGACAGGATTGTATTATTAATTTCATACGTTAAGAGATTTAATGAGGATGATAGTAGATATAAAGAACACAAAGAGAATAATTATAAAAATATAATTATGTTTAAATAATATCAAGATACTAAGATAAGCAAGATCAGGAAAAGAAAGTAAAAATTTGAACGATAAGATAAAGCAATCTCTAATTCCCTCCAACTGAAATAGTCAATAATCAATGAGTTATATATAAATATATATATAGAAGGTAAAAATAAAGAAATGTTGATTTAGTGATGGAAAGAAGTTAATTTTAGATATTATTAATATTACTAAAATAAAGATAAGAAAGAAGGATAAGATGTGTAGATACGTAAAAAATAGTCTAAGTGATAATATTATATTAAGTAATAATTGGTCCAAGTGGAGTTGATATTTCAGATAGTGTAGAACCTAGATTCATTTAGAGTGTTTTTTTTTCCCCTCTTTTTCTTAAAGATATAGATATAAGAACGAGGTTTATATTATTATGGTAGGAGAAATATATACTGCTTGCCGAATAGAGGTGGTTTTATTTGCTGTGAAATTTAGGTGAAAATGAGTGAGCAGGATAGATAAAAAGGAATAAAGGTAAAATAACACCCCCCGGCGATATTAAATGAAGTCAAAGGATGAAAGTAGAGAGAATGTGAAATTTTGTAAGTATGAAGGTGATTATTAGTGTAAAATGTGGTATTAAATGTAATATAATGTTGTGGGGTTTGTTTTTTGTTGTTTTTTTTCCTTATGTTTTTGTTTAGTTTTGCTTGTTAGATTTGCTAGTTATATTAGTTTGTTTTTGTTATTGGTAGAATGAATGTGTTTTGTAATATGTTGTCATGGATGTTTTTATATTTTTTTTATGTTTTTTTATGTTTTTTTTCTTTTTTTGTCTTTTTCTTTGTGCAATTAATAATAAAATTTATATTTTAATAATTAATAATAATAAAAAAAAGAACCTGAGCTGAGCAGCAAATTGTTCTTTTTTCTTCAAACATGTGCTGAAGGAGGAGGTGTAAAAATATATTTCCTAATCTGCAGGCAGATGACAGATGATTTGGGTGAAATGTTCTGTGCTTAAGTGATTTGTTGCTTAATTTACAATTAGTTCAGAGGAAGGGGACTGTGTATGTGTGTGTTTGCACATAGATGCATTTGTCTTACTCCTGTGAACACTTAAATACTTCCTCTGTCATTCCCGGTACTAGCAGGCATACCCATTTAACAGCCAATATGATGATTACATGATGTAACAGTTATGGGGAAAATGTGACTCTCCAAATGTTGGACTTTCAAATGTTGAGGCCATGACGGTAGCTAGAGTCCAACAACAGCTGGAAGGCTAGAGATTCTCCACCCCTGCTCTGTGAGTTGCTTCTAGGGGCTTTCTGCGAGAAGCAAGCCATTGGGAACAGATGGTTTGGGGTTTCTTGATTGCAGAAAGCATCCTTTTAAAGGAAGCCCTCCTTTAAAAAAAAACTTTGGTTTTTTTTAACATTTTTTTAACATTTAACATTACTACCCCATTCTTTGTAATTTTTGTTTTCTTGAGTGCCGTGAACCTCTCACTGAGTTTTCTGCAGCTGAGAGGGTGTGATGCGCCCAAGGTCACCCACGGAGTTTTCATGGTTGAGCAGGGAAATGAAGCCTGGTCTCCAGGGCTGTAGTCCAATGCTCAAACCACTATATCACAAGGCTATTTGTGATTCTACCTAATGTTTTCCCTACCTCTCTCCCTGGCAGAGAAAAAAAGAAGAAGAAGAAAAAAACTCTTAAGGAACAGAGGTGATCACAAGTATTGCCAGCTTGTTAATGAAAATGTTTTGAGGGTTGTTGTTGTTGTTTTTTAATCATTAGCATGATAGCGGTATAATCTCCTATAATTAATTTTTTTTTTTAAAGAAACCTTTCCTGTCTCCTCTACTTTTAACCATCTGGCTACAATGGTTGTGAGTGGAATAGTCTTTTTTTAAAAAAAACCTAATTAGCATTATGGGGGTTCAGCAATAATACCATTTTGGATGGCAAATGTTACAGTGATATAAAGATATACAATATACCCCATAATGTAACTTTGAAACACTTTTATTCACAACCCTGGAAGGAAGAACCCTTCAAAGTAGGACAGTTCTTTCAACTTTCTTCTCCAGCAGCACTTCTATAGCTTTGAATTAGGGGGAGCTTTGCTTTTAAAGTTCTCCCTCTGTTGCTGGAGAGACGGAAGATCATTCTCTGATCTAAGACAGTGGTTCTCAACCTGTGGGTCCCCAGATGTTCGTGGACTTCAGCTCCCAGAAGCCCCAGCCACTATGGTCAATGCTCAGGGCTTCTGGGAGCTGAAGTCCACAAACATCTGAGGACCCACAGGTTGAGAACCACTGATCTAAGAGAAGAGCCCTCAAAAGCACTTGAGCAACTTCCAGGAATGTCCATGGAAGTGCCTTACAATGTGTTGATTCTCTATGGATTTCAACATGCATTCTGGCATGGAAGATATGGGAGAATAGCATGATGTACACTTAGAAGCCTTGGCCACATTGTAGAGTTACTTACCAGCAAGCATTACAAATCCTCTCCCTCACACATAACATTGGAGAAATCTGTCCTACCCCCATAAAAGAGAGAAAAAAACAACTGCCCTTATTTGCAAGAGGAAGAAGGCTTCTGGAAAATGGCTGGACAGATTTAGCTGTTAAACAACAATCTAACAATTATACTTGGGAAAAGCTGTCAGTCTGGATATATTTTAAGGTAGATGCTCAGGCCAATCCATTTAGGTTAGTTTATTCCCATTCAGCTCCTGCAAGCTATAGTTTAAAATAAAATCAATATTATCTATTGTTCTTCTAAAAACATGTAGGCAATTTTCATGCATTTTAAGAAATCCAAATAAAGCCATGCTTCCAGAAGAGCAAACATTTTACTGAAGTTCAGTAAATACTGTGGTCATCATCCAATTAGAGATCATCTTTGTATTTCTTATTATTCTACACTATAATTTGCTTTTTTTGTTTTCTTCTGGAAATAGCTTTGCATTTTTTTAGTGAGCCAAAGGTTCATTTTTAAACATTTTTATTTCATGATATTGGTCCTGTTATCCCAATCTGCTACAAAAAAAGCGCAAAAATCCCTGTAAAATGCTGGATTAGAAAGCGCCAGTCCAGTCTCTCATTGTTTACGCTGCTAGGGACACATGAAGTTTGCTGGGAAGCACTTGCAGGCAAAATGTCATGAAATGAATGGCTCATGTGAAAAGACATGGAACTGATATATGAATACTGCTGGTTGCAAGAAGTAAAGATTTTTAGAAGCTCTCTGCAGGCAGAATCTTCTTTCAAAAGACTATTTTTTTTAATCTGGGTGAGAGCAAATATTTGCTTATCCTTGTAAGTGAAAACTCTTGAATTGTATCTTTGTTTAGTGTGAAATGGGGTTTTACAGCCTCATTTTCATTAAATGCTCATCTTTCATCTATTTATTGTTCTGCACCTTCAAGTCAACTCCAACTGATGGTGATTCTCTCACATGGCTTTCTTGGCAATGTTTATTCGGAGTAGGTTTGCCACTGGCTGTCTCTTAAACTGAGATTGAGTTGTCCAAGGTCAGTGTAGTTTCCCATAGCTCAGCAGGGATTCAAGCTTTGGGCTTCAAGATGCCAAGTCCAACACTCAAATCACTACTCCGCCGTTCATCAATACTTAACAACAATGTTGCAAGGACTCCTCGATCCTTGGGAGGAGCAGTCCTGCTCAAGACAGCCTGGAACAAGCACTTATGGTGGCAGTGGGGTAGTGAATCTGCAAAGGAGCTCTACCCATAACTATCCCCACTGTAGATAGCCCATTGAACAGTCAGACTAAAACTACTCCATTGTCATCGATGCCACCACTGAGAGCTTTGCAGTGCTCCACAGGCCTCACGGGAAGCAGAGTTCCAGGAGTGGGGATGGGATGGAATTACATTTTCTACTGCTTTATATTATAGAGCACTAGAAGTCTGCCAGTCTGTTCCTGGGAATTTTATTGCTATAGAGGCAGATGGCATTCATTCTGGAGAGTGGCTGGGGGAGTGAAGCTTCCTGATAATAGTGCAGAACAGAAAGTTTAATCTCACAAGGGTGCGTTCTCTCCTCTCTACATTAATACCACCCTTAGTGATGCTGATTATCAGTGTCTGACCTTCAGCTTCAACAGGCTGCTTTCACTTCCTTTCCACTTTCTACTTCCTTTCCCTTTGAAAGAGTACACAACCCTCTCGTTGAAATAGCTCCACTGGCCGTGACTTTTTCTGGGCACAACTCAAATCGCTCTCAAAAAGGTTATGCTAAATAGATATATTTTCCATTATGCCTATAACTGATACTAATAGATACAGAAATGCCAAGGGATATTAGCCCCTGGATACCTGTGTTTTATCAACAGGTACCTTTTTACAGATGAGATAGATGAGACAGTATTCCTTAGCAGATAGACAGCTAAGTCATGTTGTGTAAGAGACAGAGTTCCTTACAACTTAAAAGTCTTTATTAAATGAATTGCAAATAATAAAGAATGACATGAAAGAATGTGATGATGCTATAAGATGTATGATGCCATATATAAAATGAACTGTAAGGAAAGCAGTGTGCCTAGACATTAACAAGCCTCTGTTTTTCCCTAAAGCGAGTGCATATGTTTGTATACCTATGAATTCACATAATAAATAGTTAAAAGACTAACAGCGAGCCTGCTCATTCTCCCATATAAATATCCTGAGATTCCAGTTCTCAAATATGTTTAAGTGGAGTGTTGATGCCTGTCTGGATTTTACCACTGGTTGCAAGTTGGATGTCCAGGTGACCAGAAAGTAACAAAAGTGGCCTCCTTTTATTAGCTGAAAAATGGCAGAGAACCCTCAGTCTAAAGAGATAGGGTGGTGAACCATGCCTGTTTCATTGCCTCTGTCTTGGGATCTTCTGGTGAGGCCCTCCTCTCTGTCATACCATTTCCACAGATACATCTAGTGGGGACACTGAAGAAGGCCTTCTCTTTTTTTGTGTGTGTAAATATTTTTATTGAAAAATTTACATTAACAATAATAAAAAAACCCTTCCCACTTCCAAGCTTACATTTTACAGTTGATTCTGCTTGTTTTCATTGTTTACATACATATATATATAGTTTCTGCTTAATAGAAGAAAGCGATTACATTATTTCTTTTTCATTTCTTATAACTTTATATCTTTATCCATTCAAGGACTTCTCTCCACTCCCTTTCAAAGTTCTGGATAGGTTTATTTTTCAAAGAGAATGCTATTTTTTCTGTCTCTACCATATCCAGGACTTTTTCCTTCCATTCTTCTATATCAATATATTTCTTTTCTTTCCAATATTGCACATATGTCAACCTAGCTGCAGTTATTAAATACAGCAATGCCTTCTGATGACATTTTACATCTCTTTATTGCCCTATAATATTTAATAGACACAACTCTGGTTTCATTTCAAAATTCAATTTATAAATTCTTTGGATTTCATAATGTATCTCCTTCCAAACTTTTCTTGCTATTTTACAGGTCCACCACATATGAAAGAAGGACCCCACCTTTTCATCACATTCCCAACATCTTACATTTCCATTTTTAGTTATTTTTTGTAATCTTTCTGGGGTCATATACCATCTATGTAACATTTTATAATAATTCTGTCTTAACTTTAAATTTGGTGTAAATTTTATATCTGTTTTCCATGCTCTCTCCCAAGCTTCTAATTCAACTGAATGTCCGATATTTTATACCCATCTGACCATTGTATCTTTAACAACTTCTGTTTCCATTTCTCTTTTCAACAATAATTTATAAAATTCAGAGATTCTCTTCTTCTGATCACCCCTCATCAACAAATCTAGCTCATTTTCTTTCGCTCAAATCCATATATTTTTTGATCCATTTTAAATCTCTCTTTGAGTTGACTCCATGGGAACCAATTTAGCTCATGTCCCAGAGTCTTTAATTCTTCCGTTGTACACATTCTTGGCTTATCCCCTCCCCACTTCAGCAGCTCTTGATATGTTAATAAATTTCCTTGTTTTGTTGGAGTAATTTTGTATGCTTCTTGAGGTGAAGTCCAGACTGGAAGTGGTCTATAAAATTTTTGTTTTATTTGTAACCAAACCTTTAATAATGTCTTTCAGATACAATGATTATTAAATTCTTTATTCGTCGTGATTCTATCATAGCATAATATTCTTCTCTCTTTTGCATCTTGTAATATTTTAAATCTTATTCTTGGTTGTTTCCCTTGCCATATAAATTTCCGTAGGTCTTTTCCCCATTCTTTAGATATCCTCTCTCTTCGTATTATTGGTAAATTCTGAAAAAGGAACATAAGCTTTGGTAGTAAGGACATCTTAAATCCATTTATCCTTCCTACAAGAGATAAGTTTAGGTTTTTCCATTTTTCCATGTCTCTTCTAATCTCTTTCCAAATCTTAAGGTAATTATTGTCAAATAATTCTTGGTTCTTTTTCGTTATGATAATACCTAAATATTTTGTTTTCTTAGTTAATTGATATCCAGATCTTCTCTCCAAATCAGTTTGTTCTTTTTTTGTCATGTTTAATATCATCATCATTGTCTTTTCTCTGTTTATCTTATAACCTGCCACTAGTCCATATTTTTGTAATATTTCTGTCAAGGCCTGTATTGATTCTTGAGGTTCCTCCATGATGATAATTACATCATCAGCAAATGATTTAAATTTTGTTTCCTTATTCTTTATTTTCAGACCTCTTATTTGTACATCTTCATTTATTGCAATCAAAAGTACATCCAATACTGTTATGAATAATAATGGTGATAGGGGCACCCTTGCTGTACCCCCTTATTTATAGCTGAAGAAGGCCTTCTCAGTGGCTGCTCCCAAGCTCTGTAATTCCCTTCCTGGAGAAGTCTGATTGGTACCCTCCTTGCTATCCTTTTGTAGGCAGCTGAAGCCCTTTTTGTTTGTTTCAGCAGGTATTTAAGGATATCCTTTGAGAAGGAAAGAACCTTTCATATTTTATATTTATACCTGTTGCTTACATTTTTAATGGTTATGCTTTCAGCTGCGTTTAGTTTTTTTGATGGTTTAATTATATTTTTAACTCCCATATCAGTGATTCTCAATCCTTTCTTTACCAGGGACTCCCTTTAAATATCCTTTGATGCTGCATACACCCAAGACTTAACTCAATATTTAAAACCCTTAAGTACATCAAATGGTTATTTAAAATTGCTCATCAAAGGTCTTTGGGAGAAAAGGGAGAAATAAGTAAATGCACACTTCCCTGAGAGGCACTGGAGGGAGAAGGATGACTTTTCTCCTGCTTCTTCCCATTAGTTTAAGGCTGGAGTTAACTGAACAGCAATGCACAGGCCCAGCTAGCATTCACTCTTCTCTCTCTCTCTCCCTCTTTCTCTCTCCCTCCCTCCTTCCCCCTTCTTTTACAGCTATTGAGTCTATCAGATATGCTCAAGCACTCACCCACCTTTTTTCCATCTTTACCAGCAGGAGAGGAGACTGAGATGGGCAAAGAAGGGAAAGAGGGAGGGAAGAAGATAAAAAAAAAGGTGTTTGAGCATTTCTGATAGTAGACTGGACTGATTTTCACTGGGAAGGAGAGAAGGGAGAGAGACAGAGAAGAAGAAGGGCAAACACTGGCTGGCTGGGTGGCTGGCTGTCAACATGGCTGTTACTCAACTGCTAAGCCCACCTCCTTCCCACAGCTGAGTAGCCATGTGACAGGCAACGCACAGGCCCAGCCAGCCTGCCTACCTACCTCCTTTTGCCTTGGTTTCTGTCACCTCACAACTCCATTTTGGGGGAGGACACAGGCTGAGAAGCCTCTGAGTCTTTCATAGACCCCCTGTGAGGGAATCATGGAACTTATTTTTCAGAGGAAACAGGCCTTTTGTAATGCACTGGACTTTCCTTAGCTGTTTTCATTGTTTTAATTTGTTTTAACTGGTTTTAAATGATGGTTTACCTTTTAACTTTTGCAGGCTGTAATTTTTAATGATGGCTGCTTTAACTGTTTTAAGATGACTTGAGTTCCGCACTATAATTTCATGTCCCTGCTGCTCTTGGCCATAACACATAAATGGACAAACTCACAGCCTGCCTCGCTTCTGATTCACAAAGACCAGGAATGAGAATAATGCAGCCCTCCACTCATTGTTGGACTAAAATGCACAGCAATCATATCCAGTCTTACTAATGCTAAAAGTTGCTCAGGGCTGCAGTTCAACAACTTCTCATGGAACATATAATTCTCCTCCCTCCTTTAGACTTTGTTGTTATTTGCTGTCAGGAAGACTCTGATTTATGATAACTGTATGAATGAGAAATGTCCATGAGCCCAGGTCATCAATTGGGCCATGACTTCTTGATTGAGTCTTTCCACCTCAATGCAATCTTCATCTTTTCCTACTGCCTTCTATTTTGCCAAGCATTATGGTCTCTTCCAATGAGTTACGTCATCTCATGATTATGCACAACATAAAACAGCCTCAGTTTAGCTATCTTGACTTCTAAGAGTTCAGGCCTGATTTCCTCTTGTGCCCATTCATTTGTCCCTTTAGTAGGACATGGTATCCCTACAAGTCATCTCCAGCACCACATTTCAAATGAGTTGATATTCTTCCTCTCAGCTTTCTTCAATATCCAGTTTTCACACCAACATATAGAAATCAAAAATATTATTAGACCTTAAATAGATAAAGATAAGTTTTATATTGGCTTTCTTTGTATAAACTCAACTATTATCAGGTTTCAGTAAGTTTTGCTTCATTTATGTTTTTCTAAAAAAAAAAGTCATTATTGTTGTTATTTACAAACATAACCTACACGTTGGTGTACTCTGAAGTTTTCCTGGAGTATGCAGAAACCCCTACTTGATTACAGAGCAGACTCATTTTACTTTCAGACTGTCTGACACTCAACCATCTGAGTTCAATATTAGAAGGAATAATGTTCAGCTCCAATCAGCCACTACACAGGCATCCAGTAATACTATCTATAATGATAGACTGCTATGTGGAAGAGTCTTGTATGCCCTCTCATTCAACTTGGGTAGATTTGAACAACACCAGCACAACCATTCCAGTGTTCATAGTAAAATCCACATGGCCCAAATGGAGATTATTAATAGTAATTTATACAATCAGTATCTACGCGGTTGGATTAGAAGTAGTCTCCCTCACAGATGGTTGCATATATGAAGCAGATATATTTTATCTTTAAAGAAAATAAGGAACAGAATGCAAAATTATTTAGACAACCCTACAGTTTAATTCTTAGGCAAACACATATCTATGGAGATCTATGCAGTCCAATAGTTTTAACAGCTGGTCATATATGGATGGATTGCTGGCAAACATAAGAAGAAAAAAGCAATGCATGCTAAGGCTGCAAACAGTTAAACACTTGACCTACAGGCAATCAAGACTGCTTTACAGCAGAAGTGGGTAAACTGCAGCCTTCCAGATGTTGTTCAATTGCAAGTTCTTCCATGCCTCTCCACTGGATATCCTGACTAGTGATTCTGACTGTAGAGAATCTGAGTCACCATCTGGAGAAACCATTTTGTCCACTCCTGCTTTAAGGAGAAGTCCTATATTTTTCTACTCAGAAATGGATCCCATTGAACCCAATGAAATCTATTCCCAGAAAAGAGTGTATCATCCAGTATGACACCACAGGTTGTCTTCCAAGAGATTTTGATACATTGCGATTAGAGCATGCCTCTCATATGTAGGATAATCACTTTCAAGATATTCAATCCTCTTGTTTAATTTGTTTTAACCGATGGATTAATTCCAGAGAAAATTAATGAGATTGTACAGTGTTGTTTTTTTTTAAAAAAAATCTGTTAGAAAACATCTTTAATGAGGCTCTACTTTGTATTATTCACCTAGGACAGGATAAAAAACATGCTGAAACCGTGCTCTTTCATTTCTCATGCTCAGTGACTCATTTGTGCTAATGGGCACAATGGGTCATTTATTTCGTTATGTGATATCCCCCCCTCCCACAATCAGCTTCTCTTGCCCAAATCTGATTATGAAAACTAGAAGTGTAATATGTCCACTGAACTATACCCAAGACAAAAAGCTTCAATTATCTCTAGCAAGTGATGATTTAGTGCTACACTAAAAGCTATATTTTTAGCATGAACAGATTGAAATTAGAGTCTGATGTTCAAAGAAAACATAGACCTTTTTGAGCAAAGGTCATTCTCATGTAAATGCTGTACTTCATTCTGAAATTTATGTGTGTGTGTACTGAAAACATCACCACTTATTGGTTGGATAATCTAAAAAAAGAAATCTGTTTTTGCTTAATAGAACTAAAGCTCACAGCCAGACAAATAAATTCATGGAGCATAAATAAAACCTTTCTCCACTCTTTCACTTGTAGATACACCACAGATACATGAACAATATCATGCAAGTCATATCCTCTGCAACCCCTTCCTACCATTGTTTAACTTAGGACTGGGGAAACTGAGCCTCTCTAGATGTTGCTTAGTCCCGTTTCCAGCAGTTCTAGTGAACTTGGCTAATGGTGAGGTGTGATGGGAACAGTCCTTCCTCAGCATCCAGAGGGATGAGGGTTCCTTGTCACTGGTTTAATTCATACTCTGATTACACTGCCCATGCAATGATAGCCAATACATTTTTCTGTAGGTCTAAGATGTCTTTCAGATGGGTGTAGAGAGAACCTAGAATGCCTTGTAGATGGGTGTCTTGTAGACACAGGTTGAAATCTACTGTTATATCTCTGAGAGATTTGGCCATAAATTGGCAAGGATTTCTATCTCACACTTATTTAACAAGAGCAACAATGTGATTTTTCCCCCATCCTAAATTAGGCTGTTGAAATGAAGGGAGCTTGGGTAACCAGAAGTGAATTTTTTATAAAAGGGGCTCTGAACTCAGGTTAGTTCTGATACTAATAACCTGTTCCTAGACTCAGAGATATCAAATTCTTTCACTGCTAAGTGTATGTCTTTTGTAACTGGTTCTGGTTTTTTCAACTCTGAGTTTCTATTCATGTAAAATAATAATAACAACAACAACAACGATGATGATATAGTAATCCGATAAACCCAAAGTGTTCCGCACCCCACTGTAGAAACCTGCGCTTTCATATGCAGCAACAAAGTTATCAAGATGATGAGCTGATGTATAAACAAGTTTCAACTCATGTATTCAAACTTAAGGAGATGGTGACACCACTTTCAAATCAATCTTGTTCATTCCATTCTCCTCATGATACAAGTTTCACACTGATTACCTGCAGTCTTCTATGTTTACTGCAGTTTCAAGGCTTTATAGATTTATCATGCTCTTTTCCCTCCTCTCTGTCATCCCTGCATGCTTTCCTTTTTCCCTTTTCACACAAGTCACTTGCTATCAGCTTCATCCACTCTCTTCTGCTATTCTTTCTTTCATACCTACAGGTCAAGTCCAATACACTATCTGCTTCACAATATAACCTTTCCACATACTGTCCTTTTCTCAGGTGGACTTCAAAGACTTCAAATATTCTACCCTTACCACATCACACCAGCTAGTTTTTCCATACCATACATCTTCCCCACCCTGCCGCCATCACTCATTCTCCTAAATGAAATTGCTTGGGGGAGGAGGAACCATTATTTCCCCAGTAAATCCAGCATGTTTTCCCACTTTGACTGAGGCTAAGCTAGTGATATGGGCTCCTGCAGCATAGTATCTATGTCAGCAATTCCAGGTATGTTGCAAATGGCCTCCCACAGACAAATGAATTATTTTGAACATCCTGTCCATTTTCAGCTGATTTTCCTTCAGATAATCTTTTATTTATTATATTAATGATTTGCTCTGCTAGACAATGATTTCAGGAGAAATAAACAATACTGATCTGCATAAAAAATTGGTGATTCCCAGTTCCTCTGGCAGCTCTGGTTTCATTTGCTAAAAAAATTGCTGTTATGATTTTTGTGTTTAACATTATATTGTCAGGTTTTCGGTGATTCTTTTTTGTGAACCCCCTTGGGTTCCACTCCAGAAGAAAGGTGCCATATAAATGCAATGAATGAATAAACAAATAACAACACTCCCATTGTAAAGTCTTCCGTCTCCCTCAAAAAATCCAGAAAATGCTTTCTTGATTCACCATAGCCTTATCTTTTTCTTCATTTTCCTTCCAATTAACTTATTGAATCATGCTTAGATTGTGAACTCTTCCCATAGAGGTTTCTGTTTATCAGCTTCTGCTACCTGCAGGTTTCCCTTCAACTCTGATGTCTGTGGTCTTTCTGCAACACTGAATTATGCCCTGATTGCCTCTAGAGTAAATAGGCCAGAATAACACCTTCGTTATACATGCATTCACAGAGGCAAGGTTAAGAGGGCTAAGTGATTTGAGCATCCTTGAAAGGAAAGATCAAGGCAAAATATGCAGCTTATCCCTTAACTTACTTGTGCTTACACAGTTAAAAGGGGAGATCATCCTTTTCAAAGAGACTCCTCCTGGATCTGTTCAAGATGTGGACACCTGGAGAGATAAAACATCTCTGCTTCAAAGAGCGCAAGTTGATTTAAGAGAAATCTTTAATTCGGGGTGCTCATTTTAACATTTAAAGCACTAAGTGACCTAGGGCTGGGATACCTTAAGGCCTCTCTTTTCCCACACAAGCCAGTTATTAAGAATTCCCTCAGAAGCCCTTCTGTGCATTTTTTCCCATGCCTTCAACTTTGGATTTGCCCTCAATGTTAGACGCTGATCTTTTATATTTTATTTTAATTTGGCTTTTATCTGGAAGGTGTGGGCAGGTATGTTTCATTCTCTTATACTTTATTTTTATGTTACTTTGACTAACAACCTTTGCTGTTCTGTATTGTATTTTGATCTTTTCCTACATGCTCTGTGAAAACTAAGAATTGGGGGGTCATACTAAACATCTTAACTAAATAAGATGCACACAATCAGGAGCAGAGGAAGAATGGGGCTTCTCATCATCCACAGTGGGACATGACAATAAGTCTGCCCGGTGACTGGCAAGGCACTAAACTGAAGTCACTCTAAAGCAATTTTCTTCATCCTGGGTCTCTCCAGTTGGTTAACTAAGCCCATTAACTTCAACCAGTATTATTCCCATCAGAAATTGCAGACCAAAGCATCAGGAGGGAGCCAGGTTTAGGAAGAATGCTTTAAATTATCACAAGACTTAGGATTCTTCTGAAGGGCTCAGGACACCTTCAGGAAGCACACGACAATCAAGGAGGGCA
Organism: Iguana delicatissima; assembly: GCA_948472985.1. Classification (NCBI taxonomy): domain Eukaryota; kingdom Metazoa; phylum Chordata; class Lepidosauria; order Squamata; family Iguanidae; genus Iguana; species Iguana delicatissima. The sequence goes on from CAOKZL010000108.1 coordinate 729,562, forward strand.
AAATGGCACTGCAGTGCTCCCTACCAGTTAGAGAGATGAACATGCAGGACTTCAGTTAGATTTTAAAATAAATCCAAGAATGGTTAACTATGATTAGACCTGGGCAATGAGTGTTACCTTTCCTGGGGCATTCCTTTTAAGAGAGATTGTGTGATTGTGTCACACCTGGCTCAATAGGGTGCACTGGTTCATCCTAAGTATGGCTGATGGTACACCTCCCAAACATTTCTGAGATGAAAACCAGGACACTTGTGGCCGAGCAATATCAGACTGAGTCAAGATGGCAAAAGTTATTAATGAGGAAGAAAAAGAGAGATAAGAGAGGCTGCAGCAGTTTGCTTCTGCCTAAGTCTACTGGGAAGGGCAAGATTCCACCCCGTCCCTCCCCTGAATTGAATGCAAACTACTTTTGCACTGGGAAGTCAATTTGCGGCTACTAAAGTAACCTGAGAACAGAGGGGGAAAGTGGGAGGATGAGAGAGCAACTGGGACATTTTGAAAGCAGCTGAAAAAGTGGGATGATAGGAGATTAATAGGGACCGCCCTGTCAAATCAGGTCAGTAGGAGGGTATCAGATGGATTAATGTAAAAATGGAACATAGGAAGAATTACCTGCTGTAGTTTGAAAGAAATGTGGCTGCTCTCTTTTAGAGAAGCTGACTTCTGGATGTGTTTGTCAGTGTATAACTATTGGAGAAAGGCAGTATGTGGTTCTGTCATGCATTATTGATAAATAATATTAATTAAAAATGATTGATATTACATATGAATTTTAAATGTTATAATGATAGCATCAATGAGTTGTTTGAGTTGCTGCTATTGTAAAGATGTTTCGACACTGTTTTTATTTTATCTACTTGTTTTGGTATGGCTCTTGTGCCTTAAGCCTTTGTGAGTATACTATGGGGAAGTGGCATACAAATTAAGTGTTAATGATAATTACTGAAGTGTCACAAATAGGCTGTCTACTTTGGCTGAAATATGCATATAGCAGAGCACTTAGCTGGAGTAGTAAAAGAGACATTCTCATATTTGATTGTAAAGTGGTTCAAGATTCTGCATCCTAGAAAGGAAATGGATTCACCAGTAAAAATGAATGATGCTAGGAAACACTGTGGCCTGACTCCTCCAGTCCTTACAGCAAAAGGGAGGAATCTCAAAGTGAGAGCACTGCCATGAAAAAGGTATGTATATATATTTTCTCATTTGCTTGACTTTGTGTTTTCTATTTGAATGGGATAGCTTGTGAATCTGTGGTTGACTGTGGCTTAATGTAGCATGGTTAATGACATAACCAATGGTTGCTCCTTATCACATCATCCTTGTGATATCACAAGAAATCAACTATAGCTCTGGCCTGGGATAGTGCTGACTTCTCAAGCCAATTCAGGAGGAGTGACCTGCCATGCTGTCTAATGATAGAGCTGGACCCTGAAGCCACCCAAACTTTTCGCAACTAAGAACAGGAAAAGTTCTACTTTTGCAAACAGGAACAGCAGTTTTTCACTAACGCAACATACAGGGCCTTACTTTAGTGTGTTCGTGTATAAGGGAATGCTTCTCTTTTACCCCAAACCAGTAATGAACTTCTGGTCACTTCCAGTTTGTGATGGGGGGCAAGCCTCAATTTCTGGAGGTGCTCTGGTCCATATTGTGTCCCAGGAGCACAAAATTGGCCCCTGGACCCATTGAAGTTGCCTGCCTTAAAATATTACAGCTCATATGTAAGAACATCAGAAATCAATGTAGTGCGATGTCATTAAAATTTATTCAGATAAAATGTTTGGATGTATTACACCTGTGAAATCAGAAAAAAATACCCACAGGTAAACTCATGATCAATAACAACATATAAAGAAAAGGCAAGGGAGGCAGCTGGCAGGTTCCAGAGTTTTAGTCTTTTAAATTATGGTATTACTGTAACATTTTCACATATTTATTGTTGCACTGTTGTTCTTGTTGTTAAGGAAGACAGACAAAACTAATTCACTTGACTAGTCCAACAATATGAATACAAGATGTTTTTAACTGCGAAGTTAATGGTGTGCATCGTTAATTTCAAACTGTTAACAGAAGTACACAGAAATGAATGGTTAATGAATCAGGTGAGATAGCTGTGAAATACTGTTGCTGTGTATCTTGTTTCACAGAGGACAATCCTCTGTGTGAAGGCACCTTCTGAAGCACTGCAAACCAAGATGCGAATCCATTAATCCATTGAATCCATTTGGAAAACCTTCTTTCTGTCTGGAATTATTTCATTGGATGGACTATAATGCCCACGCACTGCTAAAATCAGTGCTTGCACACGTGTTACAAACATATCTGCAGAAAGTTTGCTGGGCTTTTTTCCTATTCAGCACAGAGCTTTGAAAACTTAACTACCAACCAAAAAAATATTGCTTCATCTCTTATTTTGCACATTTTGTTTGAACAACATGTTCTGAGCCATTGTGGTTGACACTTAATATATCATGACTAATGACATCATTGGAGGCCTGCCATCTGTGACATCACCAGGGACCACTACAGGTCTCAGGATTTGGACCTGAAAATTCAGGGTCTGGGTTGTTTGTGCAGTGGCAACCCTCAACTCTCGATAAAGGTTGTTTTTATAATCAAAACATTCTGTGAGCAAAAGTAGAAACACTGACATTTACAGGGGAGTTGTTCTAGTTATTCAACCTTTATCTATTTATGCTATTTATATTCTACCTTTCTGTTTCAAAGAAAGACCTTTAGTTCAGCTTACAAACAACAAGACAAAAGATCTAAGAGCAAATCTGAAACCTATCATGGAAATGCACATAACTATAAAATAGGCAAGAAACATTGCTATTTAAAAGATGTCATAAGTGGTCACATGAAATAATTATAAAATGCTTGGCATTTTTAAAAAAATGAATCTTGACCAGCCATTTAAACTATAAGGAAAGCCAATGCTATTATGAATGTTTCCAGTGTACTAGTAAGGGACCTGTATGTTAGTTCCAGATAGTCAAGCACCCTATTTTTTTTCCTTTTTAAAAAATACACTTTTCAGCACAAATGATTTTTGTACCTTTTTTTGAAAAATATGAAAATAATTGAAAAAGGCACAAGATATTTTATAATTTTATCCAGCTGCAAGAAACCTTTTGAAATTATTCATTTCATAGACAAGAACAAAATAAGAAAATGTTTACTTCTTACTGGCATGTTTGACTGATCTGTTTTTTTGTCCTATGAGAGGTAGTAGACTGCTATGTAAAATATCTGCATTTAACCAGGGCCACCAGAAATCCTTGCTGATGAGGTGCAGAGATTTACCAGTCAGTGTCCTCCTAGCCAACTGAGTCACACTCAGCCCTAGAAAACCCTGTGATAGGTTTGCCTTAGGGTCACCATAAGTTGGAAATGACTTGAAGGCACACAACAACAAGCAACAACAAGATGAACCTATCACAGAGTTTCCTGGCAAGATTTATTCAAAAAAAGGTTTGCCATTGCCTTCCTCTGAGACTGAGAGAATGTGATTTGCAGAAAGTCACCCAGTGCGATTCCACAGCCAAGCAAAAATTTGAACCCCGCTCTCCCAGTCACAGTCTCATGCTCAAACCAAAACACCACCATTTCTTCTATGCTATTCTGTCACCTAAAACATTTATGAAGATATTAAACAACAGTGAGATAACTCTGAGGCACCCCGCTAGTCATTTCTCTTCAGGATGAAAAGCAATAATTGATGAGTACTCTCTGGATTTGGTTTATCAACCAGTTACCAATCTATCTAAGTGTAACAGTTCACCAGTTTACTTCCAAGAATATCATGGAGGACCTTGGCAAAAGCCTTTCTGAAATCAGGATATACTACATCCACAGCACCTCTCTCAGTTTACAAAGCATGTAATTCTATTTTTTTTAAAAAGAGAGAAAGACAGAGAGAGGGGGGTGGAATTATTTCCTCTCATGCACAAGGATGAAATAGTCAAGGATTTTCATTCCTAATGTAGAACAGACTCCTTCTCTCCCTACAAGATACCTTCAGGGTTTTGGACCAGAGCATCTGTTTGGTTGATTTTGGATACTCAGAATGCAGGATGCTTTGACATTAAACCTAAACAAGTACAAGAAATACTAAATCTGCTTCTGGTTCAGTTCGCAATATTCCAGACCACAGAGGTTGATTGGGATGTAGAAAACATATGAGTTGTTCTCCATGTCTCAAAAGCTGCTTTGATGGCATGTAACTCCTTATCACAGAACTCATAATTCTGCTCAGTGGGTGAATTTATGAGCATACCTTCCCACATTTCACAGATGAACATAAGGATGCAGGTGGCCAAGCAATCTGGTAACAGTTATTAAAGAAGAAGAACACACAAGCTAAGAGAGGCTGCAGCGATTTGCTTTTGCCTGAATCTAGACGGAAGGGCAAGATTCCACCCATTCCTCTCCATTCCTGCCTGCTTTTGCACTTGAACTTCATTTGCAGTAATTGAAGTAAGCTTGGGACAAAGAGGGAGGAGGGGAGGAAAACTGGGACATTTTAAATGCAGCTGAAAAAGTGGGAAAACAGAGGATTAATCAGGACTGTCCCTAACAAATTGGGACAGTTGGAGGATATTGAATAGTAGGCTTAATACAGCAGTATCTCACTGTTCTAGGCATGGTGAATAGGATAGCACTAATGGCAACACTGGACATGTCAGTCAGGGTGTTGGAGGATGGGTTCTATGATTAATGCTTTTTTAAAAAACTTCAGGCAAGAAGGCATAGCCACAAGAGGAGTCTTTAAGCAGGGGCATGACACCCTCTTTCTCTCTGGTCATACCTTCTGTCTTTTGATAATGGGGCACTTTGCCTATACTGAAAATGATTACAAATATAATGACACGCTGCTTTCATAAAAAGAAATGAGCTGCTGGAGCCCTCAATCCAGATCAGACTCAGTCAGTGGCAAACAGCTTGCAAGATATACACACATGCACACAGTGGTCCCTTCATATTCTCAAGGGTTTGGGCCACAGAACCCTCATGAAAGTGGAAAAATTGTGAATAATCCCCCGATCCCCTCCCATTCCCTTCTGGGGCTCTGAGGCAGGAACCTTCCCTCTCTGCACCTGGGCCAGAGACAAAAGAGTGAGGAGGGGGGTTCTGGAGGGGAGAAGGAAGGAGTGTATGTGCCCCCCATTACCTTATTTTTTGCCTCCATATGAGTTCTCAGCACCAGGGCAGAGGCAAAGGAATGGGAGGGGAGAGCTCTAGAGGGCACAACGAAAGTGCATGTGACTTCCCCCTGCCATTGCCTTACCTTTTGCCTCAGCAAACTTGCCTTCTTTCTACCCCGCAGCAAGATGCAAGGGAATGAGAGGAGGAGAACGGGGGAGAGGCACAGGCACCTCACGAAGAATCAAATTTGTGAGAATCAAACTGCAAATATGGAGGGAGAACTGTATGTGTGTGTGTGTATACACATATATACAAATAAATAAATAAATCTCACACAATAGTATATTTACCCAGTTTTTATTTTCCTCTTAAGAAATCACCAAGCTGTCTTCTCCATTTCCTGTAACTTTGCCCCATATTTCCCAATGCAATCTATATTCAGAGTTATTTACATACACAGTTTGGGTTCCTGAGGGAGTACACTGTCCTCCTCCTTGCTGCTAGGCCCTGTGTCCAAGCAATTCTGTACCTGTAAATTTTCCCCATATTCCTCAATCCAATCTGTAGTCATAGTTGTTAACATACAGAGGTTGGGGATACGCTGTCCTCTCCCTTGCTGCTAGGCATCGTCTCCATAGCAACTGGCCTATTCCAATACCTGCAACTTTTCCCATACTCCCCAATCCAATCTGTGTTGTCTGGTGACGTTGATGTACTGGCTTTTTCTTTCTTTCTGTTGAACTTGTGCAATGGCTTTACATTTTTCTGGAAGCACTTTTGGTTTTGAATTTCATCTTTAAGATTCCTCACATATGGAACCCACAAAATCTACTGTGTGAGGCAAGAAGACCTTGTTAACTATGGCCATTTCTGCACTACACTGTTATAGTGCTATTACTCCCCTTTCAACATCCGGCGGAATTCTTGGGCTTGTAGTTTGCTGAGGCCAAAGAGCTCTCTGGCTGAGAATTCTTAAATGTTTCTCCTTAAACTACAAATCCCAGGATTCCATAGGATGTTGAAAGTAGAATAATAGCACTATGACCAGTGGAGTGTGAAAATGGGCTATGTGTGTATGTCACTTTAATTTTTCTCACATATGCCTCCCAAAATTTTTCCGGCATCCTCATTGATGGTAGGCCTCATCTCCATAGTAACCAGCCTGAGGCCCAGGAGCTCTCTGGCTGAGAATTCTAAAGGCCCCTCCCTAAACTGCCAACCCCAGGATTCCATGGACTCTTAACAGCCAGCCAATCATATGGGGTCTTCTCGCCTCACACAGCCAATCATATGCTGACACAGACAAACGCGCAGACAAACATTGACTTTTATATAGATATATAAATACATAAATTTATGTAGATATATATACACACACACACACACGTATATGTGCATGTGTGTGCGTAAACAGAATTACTTATTGTGTTCTGACTGTCATGTCTGTTCAACACAAAGAGTGGGCTGATTCACACAGAAATAAGATATGATTTCTAAAGCACTAGCAGTCACATTCTGTTTTTAACTTCTGGTACCTCATCTCCTGAACACAGCACTCATCCTCTTCTGACTTCCCCCTCCATTTTCTGCCCAAGAGTCTCAAAATCTAATTCTTCGTCTTCAGCACCGCAGTGTTATTGCAAAAGCACTCTTTCCCTGGGGCTACTCAAGCAAACAACCAAACAAAAAATCAATTTGCACCTCCCAAGGGCAACCAGTCACTTACACATCTTTCTCTTGTTTATTTTAAAATATTTATCCCACTAGTTGACCCCGTAGGACTCCCACCGTGATTAATGTTATAACAAATACAATAAAAGAATCACAATACTTTAAGCTACAAAAAACAAATAGCAAATGAAACAGCTAGTTACATAACAGGAAGCATCAGTGAAACTGAAAGCACACCTTCTTAAACAGGCACATTTTTGCTACCTTCCTGAACGGATTCATTCAGCAGGTCAGACTATGTATTTAGGCACAGATTTCCACAAAGATTGTGCCAGCACCAAAAAGACAACCCTCCTTACCTCCAAAAGGCATGGAATCAGTAGTAGGATCTGTTGTGCGAGATCTTAATATTTTCTAGAAATAGATTAGTGCTTTAAAATAAACAGCTGCTGTTTCAGAACTAGCACTGTGAAATTGGCTGAGAAATTAACTGTTGACTTTATGCTATCATTAAACAGCTAGATGTACACAGAGACAGTATGTGCATTCATTTTTAACCCTGACATAATCTTTAACATTTTGTTAGGACAACAGTGAGCATCCCATCTGTACAATCCAGCAATTTTTATCAATTTGCTGCAGGAACAACCTCTTCCTAAAGTGTTCCCCCCTCCCTGCCCTCATGAAAATGCACCATGCCTCCAGATGGAAGAGCACAGGTTTGTAACAAGAAGGTTTATAAAAGCTGTCTACACTATGTGAAATAAGAAACCATATTTTTTTCTTGAAATGGTTTATAAACAAACCTGGCACATCATGCTTTTTTTACAGATATATAAGTGGTTACTTGTCCTTAAAAAAAAAAAGGAACAGGGGAAAAAAAACAGAACCTAGCCTGTTCATTACATCTCTGAAACTTGGTCTTATTTCTGTGATCTCCATGGAGACAAGTTAATCACTTAACCATCTGGTTTTCCTTTTCTAAAGTGCATCACAGCTGCTACCTAGAATTTCATAATCAGGACTCTTCCCCTCTCCCTCTCATTCATACTAAAAAGGTACACACAGCTGTTTAGCCAGCCTTTTTCAGCTAACACTTTTCCTTCACATTTCTCACTAGGCTTCTTTCTTTCAAGCTTCTATTGCTGAAATACAAAACTGTATCTCTTCCAGGGGGTAGCTGTGTTATTCCATGGCAGCAAAAGCAACTCAGTCTTGTAACACTTCAGAAATGGCCAGATTTACAGTTCAGTCCTATACATGTCTATTCAGGCATAACTCCAACTATATTCACTGTGGTTCTCTCCAAGGGAGGAGCATAGGATTGTTGTGTTGTGGTATACTTTTACATTTATCAAACTAAATAAAATAAAAAATAAATTCTATTTTAGCCACTCTCCCAAATAAACAAAATAAACAAACAAAATATTTATATCCTTCCCCATCTCCAAAGATCTTAGGGCAGCATACAATAAAATCAATTCAGAACAGCTGAAAACAATTTAAAATTTTAAAGACTTTGCATATTAAATGCACATTAAACCATTTAATACTTAAAACAGGACAAACTGAAAAGCCATTAAAATAATTTAAAATAATCTAAACCCTTGTTGTTGCTGTGTTCCTTCAAGTTGCTTCAACTTTTAGCAACACTAAGCCAGCCCCACCATGGGGTTTTCTGGGGCTGTTTGTGTTGCGCGCAAGGTCACACGGTGAGTTTCTGTGGCTGAATGGGGAACTGAACCTTGGGCCATTTCTGCACTACACTCTTATAGCGTGATTATTCCAGGATTCCATAGGATGCTGAAAGTGGAATAATTGTGCTATAAGAGTGTAGTGCGGAAATGGCCTTGGTCTCCAGAGTTGAAGTCCAACACTCAAACCACTGCTCCACACTGGCTCTTTCCCCTTTTGTCCTAAACTGTTACACATGTGCAAACTGGGAAAAGATCAGTCATGATCAAAGAGCTAAAGGCCCTTTCCACACGTGGAGGGGGAAACAAGGGAAAACACGCTGAAACAGAGCTTACCGGCAGCTGGGTAAGTCCGTCCCCATGCGGAGCAGTGCAAGCTCACTGTTCCGCAGTCCTCTGGCGTCCAAAATGGCGGCTTTGGCGTCCAAAATGGTAGCTTCTGGCTGGCGGAGGTTCTCCACCAACCGGAGAAGCTTGCCAGCTGAAAGTCCGCCCTTGGCAGATCTGCAGGCACGCACTGGTATGCGCCTGCAAATCTGCACCGGAGCACGGCAACGGAGTGGCACGCTCCGTGCTTTTGAAAAACCTGTAAAAACAGGTTTTTAAGAAGCACGCTGCACGACCACTTTGGGTTGCTCCAGAGCGGACTGAGGTGCGGAACTGTGACAAGTAGTCCGACCCAGTCCACTCCCAAGGTGCGGACGACCTCCGTCAGAGGTCGCACCACGCCGTACTACTTACCCCATGCGGAAAGGGCCTTAGTAAACAGTCATGTTTTTACTTGGCACAGCAATGACAGCAGCACTATTAGCAATTTGGCCTCTAAGGGAAGGTTATTACATAACTGGGGTAGCACAGCTGAGAAGATACTCTCCCACATCCTCCCATAGTGCATGGCCCTGAATAACCGGGCAGGGAGGAAGGCCCCTCTGTGCTTGCATAGGCTCCATTCACGTTTTTGAGTAATCATAGATAGATTTCATGGTATGAGTAGATAGGATTACCCTGTACTAGATTTCAGTCATTTAGGTCAGACCTAGTTATCTAATAAATGTAACAGAAACCTTCTATTCTAGCATTCTGTTTTCTATCATAAACAGCCAGATGTACCTGCTGCTGGACAAGATCTTGAAGGGCACACCTTGTGACATCTCTGCAATGTAATTAGTGTGCAGTTATTATTCTATGAATCTTGATTTGTGTTCTTTAAGTGACAATTTATGCTCCACTTTTCAGTCAGTGATTCTTAAAGGAGAATTAAAGCAATATATATATAAAAATCACAGAACTACAATAAAATTACACAATAATCAAAATTATCTGTGCTGGCCATAAGGAAAACTCAGACATCCACATTCATGTAACACCTAGGCCAACCAAAACCTATTCTTTCTTACAACTATCGTTATGCAGAAATCATGACTTCAACACCAGGTCAGCCTTCTTCCCACTTCCAACTTTCCTGTTGTTTGTAGCATCTTGCCTCCTGAAGAGAACTAAGAGCTTCCTTCCCACCCATTCCCCCACCCCATTCCACTAGGTGTCACAGTAACATGGGCTATGAGCATAAAATTGCAAGACAGGCCAAAAAAGACCTGAAAGGAAAACAATAGCAAAACAGGACTGGATTACAAAAAGTTTGCATCCAAAAGAAAGTCTAAACCAGCCATTGAAAAAGGTCCAGGAAGCACTCTTCCAGTCAAGGATTCTCTTTATGATGCTGCCTCCTCTTTACTATTAAGACAATGGGAGTGCTTTGAAAGTTCAGGGTTTCGTACATGCCTCTAACCATATTTCACACTGACTCTCAAGTCACTGTCTCCCTTTACAAGTTTACATGCTTGGAGAATCAACATAATCAGCCAATTAGCCCCTCTGATCCCAGCAGCTCCCAGGTGTCTGCAGGCACACAGACATTTCTCCATCTCTCTTTTTCCTCCTTCTCTCTTTCTCTTTTGACCAAGTCAATGGTAAGCCACTGCCCCACATAGCTCCTCTAAATGTATATTTGGTAAAACAAAGTAAACTTTTAACACATCTAACTTTAATGTTTGCCTTTTGTTTTTCTGAAAAGTTAGTCTTAATAGGATATCCTAAAGATTCAGTACAGTTCCTCACATAAATATGCTGAAGGAGAGTGCTTCTTAGCAGACTGAGTCTCTGATCTTCCCTAAAGGAGACTAACACCCCAGGAAACTACAAAAGCAGAAAGCTCCTCAGTCTGCTACACAGTACTGGAAAGTGGTTTCAAAGCATACGTGCTGCAACCAAAAAGACTAGTTCAGGAGGATTGCTCAAAGGTTTATATCCTTAAGTGAAGAAACATAAAGGTGAAAATGGTACTTTCTAAAATCTCCAAAGTATCAACACTTTGATTTTACCCCCAAAACAGATCAGTTACTTTAGCACAAAGAGATTAAATTGACTGCCACAATCTGAATCAGCCACAGTTTTCTAATAACACTAAAGGGCAGCTTCACAGAGTGTACAAGAGAGCTGATGAAACTTTGGCCATTTCTGCACTAGACTGTTACAGTGCTATTACTTCACTTTCAACATCCTATGGAATCCTGGGGTTTGCAGTTCAGGGAGGGGCCCTTGACCTCTTAAAAGCCCCTCCCTAAACTGCAAAGCCCAGGATTCCATAGGATGTTGAAAGTAGAATAATAGCACTGTAAAAGTAGTGCAGAAATGGCCTTTGCCACAGAATGCACTATAGTGTTAAAATCTATCCCCTTTTTTTAAATTGAAGGTTGGATGTGGGAAAAGTTATTTTTTCAGACTATAGCTCCTGGACTCCCTGTGAAAATTTCTTCTGCTCAGGCAACTCAACAGGAAAGAATTGATCCCTCCTCTTGAGAAGGCAGAGTTGAGAGGAGCTTCTAGTTCTAACTGGAAGGAAGAGATTCCTCCAGTCTGAGAACACGGTATCAGCAGAAGAGACAACAGAAGCTCTGACAACAGACCGAACAACTTACAACACCAGCAGCAGCAAAGAAGAAAAAAGAAACAGAAGAGCAGAAGAAGCCCAGACTAACCGGGGCAATTGGTCAAGCAGAGTAGCCAATGGCCATCTGATGCTATCACTGAAAGAGTCTCACAAGGGCAAGAGAGTTGGATCCACTCTACACTGACCAGAAAGTATTTCACAGTAAGTGCAACTTGGCCTTCTCAATCAGAGGAAGAGACAATACAACAGGAGATGGATGTGCAAGAGGAATATCCCACCCCCATTATGGGTGGACTCGACTCACAGAATATATTGCTGAACACTGTGGCTAAGGGACACTTCAGATACCTCGCCTCAGCTTGGTTGTCAATCATATACTGCCAGAAAACAGTGAAAGGTGTGGCTCAGGTGGCTTCCTGATAAATGTCCTCAAAAGATGCCAGAAAAATGAGAGTATTAGACTAGGAAGAACATGGAGAAGACTGCCAACCATCTTTCCTCACAGAGAAGAAGCTTGAATGGAATCAGTGCACAAGGATAGTGAATAGCTGCTGTATCCCTGGAGCATTTGGCTGAGACCCTGGTGATGAGTGGTTGGAGGGTGGGGAAATGACATGAGGGAATATTTGAAACTTTTAAAAAGTATTGCTGGGATCTGAGGACGAATCCCTTCTGCCCTGTTTCTGGTGACATCAGAATTTCAGATTGGATAGCTACAGTGATTTGCTACTAAATGGTAAGAGAGACTGAGGAGGCAACCATAGCCAGAGTTGCATGGTTGGCCTGTCCTTGGCTAAAGCTACTACCTCCCTCAAAAGCAGGTTATTGAAGGACCAAGAAAAGTGAAAGAAAGAAGGAGGATTTTCTGCACATGCAGAAAGCAGAAATGGCAGCAGCTAGTGTGTAGAGCCACTGCAGCTGCTTCCTGATGAGTCATGGGAGCACAAATTAATGCACCAGTGAAGCACTAGTACATTAAAGCTGAAGCGCTTCCATAGTTCCCTGTTCCTTCTCCCACAAAATACTTTGTCTTTCTAAAAATTGATGTGAAGGTCACAATAGAAGAACAATGGCATCAAGGCAGAAAAATGGTCTATAGGCCATTCCTCCAGACACCACTATGGGGCAAGCAAACAAACACTATCCCATGCTCCTCATGCAGACAGAGTCTGGAGGAGTTCCTTTTTCATGGTCAAAGCCACAAGTTTCATTTAACTCCACCTCCTTGAGAGGAATTAAGCTCATTCTTCCACTGACCAAGAACCTCCAGCCACCATGGCCACTGGCTACATGACATGTACGGCTTTCTCCTTTAACTCTTCACCCTCTGCATTAATTGCTTAATGGTTGGGTCACCCTCACATCCAGAACTTAAGGGCAACTGTGATGGTGGTCACTATGCTAACAACATGGCAGGATATATGATTGTCTGAACTTAGGATACTTAAATGGGCCAGTCGTTCTTAAGGTTACAGATAAGTATTTGTTTTTATTCAATCATTCATTCATTCATTCATTCATTCATTCATTCATTCATTCACTCTTTCTCTCTCTCAAACTGCTAGCAAGAGTGAAAGACTTTAGAACTCTGAAAGGTGAGAAAGATAACACAAGCACTGAAGATGCATCGACCAGATTTATCTTATAAATCTGATTTATCTAATGAAAACTAGAGAGGGCTGCTGTATCTTTGATGGTTGTGCAGAAGAGAAGATTTCAGCAGGTGGTCCTATCACACAACCAGGTAATAAGCAACACTTCTGCACAACCATTACAGGCACAGAAGTCCTCTCGACTTTTCACTCTAGCAAGCCTCTTTGTAACTCCTACTAGAGACAGCCAATGTCCATCTGCTGTGAGCTTTGCAGACTAGAAGAAGACACCATCAACCAGGTTATCCTGCTGTCATAATATCCAATATTTTAACTATAATAAAATGAAGCAGCACCTAATACAAAGCATACATGAAAGAGTCATCACTTCTGCTTCATTTGATTCCAAGAATCTTTTCATCTTACATGGCTCTACAATTATTCAGCAGTATAAAACTGCATCAATTCATAACTCAACGGCTGCCCATAGAACACAGTATTTTTCACATTTCATCTCCAGTCCTTAAACAACTCCCTGAAAAGATTCCTATAAAACAGAAAGGTTTCACTCCCAGTATTTGAACAGAAGTTTGACTGCTGTCTCAGAAAATGAGCAGGACATGCTCTAGGATGGAGTGAAAAAGTAAGATGTGTCAACTACATACACCTCAGAAAGTCACAGGACTTAAGAGTTGCCCTTGGTGTTAGTCCAGATGAGACAGCTCACCTCACACAGGCAGGTCAGTGTTTTGGGTCATATTCGGTATGACCAGACTGCTGAAGAGCAACAACATTGGCTTGCATTTCCTTTTTCTAGCTGTGGACCCTTGAAACTCACCATTACAGGACCAAATGAAACAGCTCCAAACTGCCATCAACAATCAGTCACTTACTGATTACTGCCTAGCCATTTATCATTATTTATATCAGATGCACAGATGAGGTATCACTTTTACAAGCATATTTCTTGCAGCTGTAGATTTCCACTATCAGCGCATTTTTAGTTGCAGATGATACAGAAAAGCATAAATTAGAAACAAGTAAGAACAACTATATATTAGATTCCTGGAGAATGGAAGAAGTCCTAGGACAGTGGAGAAGGGAAAATTTTTTCACCATCTTCTTGTTGCTTCCGATTTATGGCAACCCTAAGGTGAACCCATCACAAGGTTTTCTTGTTCAGAGGGAAACCTCCTCTGCCTTTCCCTGAGGTTGAGAGAATGTGACTTGCCCAAGGTCACCCAGTGGGTTTCCACAGCTGAGCAGGGATTCAAACCCTGGTGTCCAGAGTCATACCACAACACCACACTGGCTCCCCTACTCTCACAATTTCATACTTTTAGGAATATTTTCCTCTTTTTTCTGCCAGCCTTCTCTCTGCTTTGCTGTAATATGCAGTGAGCTTAGCTCTCTTTAGAATGGAGTTTGTATAATAAAGAATTTTTACTACATTTTGCTAACCTGGTGTCTTTTCTGCAGAAACAGGATCTCAGATGCATATTTGATGCATTCACCTTCCTTTAAAAAAAAAAAGATTATTTTGCCCTTAAGAATACAGGGAATAATTTACACAAGCAGGTGAAATAACTTACTCGTGCAGGCTAGGACTGGTGAGAGTTCCCATCCAAACAACATTTGGAGAACCACATGTTCTTCACCCCTGTCATACCCACAAACACAATATAATCTCTATCATTATATTCAGTCTCTGAAGCATGAAAATATTTTTAAACAGCAAAACACCCAATTATTTCTTGCTATAATGGCCCCTGCCACTGCAAATAGGTTTGGGAAGCTTAAGCAGAGAAAGGGTTTCTCCTGCCGGAAAACATTTAGCAATTCCAAAAGAAGCAATTCTGGTGTGTCCAGTGAGTCATGTGTGCTACATGCAATGCATATGCCTCAAAGTAATTCATCCCATAAAAGGCTTACAAAAGTGCAGGATCTTACAGAAACAAAATTTTATTGCAAGTTTCACCAAATATTATTTTGCAGAAAAATCCTCATTTATTTTGATAACAGAAGCTTTACCTTCACTGGGTTTCCATGGCCACAAAAATCAAGTGATTCTTTTTTTACAGTAGCCTGTCCCATGGCCCTTAGTTACTGTCATACAGAAAGTCAAAAGAGATTGCTATAAGGGACATGAATTGACTACGATTTCAGAAACAGGAAGCAGTGAAATGGGTAATCAACAGATTACTTTTTTAAAAAGATTACATAAAAATACCTTGTTCTAAATGTAACAAATACATGCAAAATACATCCAATCAAGAAAATGTAGACAATAATTGATGGGGGTCACAGATTC
This sequence comes from Iguana delicatissima, assembly GCA_948472985.1. Classification (NCBI taxonomy): domain Eukaryota; kingdom Metazoa; phylum Chordata; class Lepidosauria; order Squamata; family Iguanidae; genus Iguana; species Iguana delicatissima. The sequence goes on from CAOKZL010000108.1 coordinate 744,931, forward strand.
CCTTTACTCAACTGTCATTCTGCTTTTACAGAAAACACTGATGTCTCCACTGTCATATGCATGGCACTATGCCTTTGTTATCTGGAACTTCACATTTCATCTTCTGTTGTAGGAGTGGGGAAACTGCGCTCCCACAGGATCCAGTCAATATGGCCAATGACAAAGTATAATGGGAACCGTAGTCCAGCAACAACTGGTGAGCTGCAGGTTCTCCACCCTGTCCTAGAAAAGGCCCTTGTATGGAGAAATTCTTACCTTTCTTTCCTCACTTCTGTCACTCTCAAATAAATCTCAATAGTATCGCACATAATTTCTGCACAAAAAAGGTTCGAGATCATGCTCAGATGAAGGCAAATCACCATACAGAAAGCATTTATTTTAAACTCAGAGTACATGAGCTGATACAACTGTTCAACCCAAGGAGCTGTATGGGTACATTTTGACAATGGGAAAATGACTGAAGACTATAAAGGAAGAACAGAGAAATTATCAAATTAACACCAGAACCATTTTTATTGACATTTTGTGTGTCCGAAACAAACATGTAAATGCACAGAAAGAGACAAAGATAAAAAGAGTAAGAGAAGAGAAAGATCTTGTTAAAGATCTTTAGATTTTTATTTTTCTCAGCAGGCCCTAGGCCTCCCCTATATCATCTCCTGCAGCTTTCACCCTTGGGAATGTTGACCCTTGGGAAATCTATGCCATATGGTATATGTTGGAGTGTGTGCATGCAGATGGAAGACTTGCTTGGCCAGAACTTCCCCCAGTCAGGAATAGCAAAGAAACTTAGGCCCTTTCTGCATCTTACCATCTTCCAGCGCTGCGGTGCAGGGATCGCGCAAGCAGCCTCTGGCGAGAGGATCTCGCGTCCGGGGTGCTTCAGCTCCGCACAATCTGCCTGCTCGTGCGAGAACCCCGCCTCTTCCTTCCACAGCGCAGCCTGGGAGTTTCCCAGGCTGCTCTGGGGCAGGAAGCGTGACCAGTGCGGCTCCAGAGGCTCAGCACGCCAGGTAAGTGCACACGGGGCCGGGAGCAATGCGCGATCGTGCACCATTTTTGGCTTTTAGCCAAAAATTAAAAGATGCGTGATCGGCGCCTGATGGCCCCTGGAGCATCACGCAATTGTGAGTGCATCGTGCAGATCACTCCTCACAATCGCGTGACACTCCAGGCCCTCTTTCGCATGGAAAATGCCATGCGAAAAGGGCCTTAGAAGCAAAGTTTCTGCATGAGATATTCTCTACCTACTAGCAATCATTGTTGTAGCTAGAGATCACTTTGAAACTCAGGCTCCCAAAAATATACTATAGAGTGCTATGCTACTTGGAATGTAAAGAACTCATGCAAATTTTCTTATCCTTGACCAGAAAGGGTATCTCAACTTCAATACAGTGAGATAGCCCATTGAGAAAATGCTCAACTGCCATAAGATTTTTCTCAGTTTTCGGCCCTTTTTCGCAAAGACTTCACACACAAAAAACACAGTTCGTGCACAAAACCATTGGGTTTGGGGAGGGGAGGTTGGTGCAAAGCCTAAGATAGTTGGGTTTTTTCCTAATAAATTATTTTTTTCCCATAAAAGTTCCAAAATGCAAAAGAAGTCTCTGAAAAATGTTGAATAACATTCACAGTCCTGTCCAGCTTATCTTGCATTTGAGAAAGAAGTAAGCAAAGATTGTATTCCTATGTGTTGTATAGCATGAGCTCAGGAGACACCAAGTGCCAGAAGTTGATCACAGTTTTATATCCACATTTTACGTACACATGCCCACAGTTCAAAATAGCCTCCCTAAAGAAGTTTGCTCAGCTCCATCACAGCTTGTCCTTTAGCAAGTAGCAAAGACTGTTATCTCAGCAGTACTTTGTTGGATGCTCTTAAATGAGTTTTTAACTCCTTGTTTGTTTGTTTTTTCTTTTGACTCAGGCTCATTTTTGAAAAGCTGTGTAAAGTTAGGATAGTTATATGTCCTATTCACTGTTTTCTAGCTGAAACAGTCTTCTTGGAGGCATCCTGTGTTTAAAGGGTGGTCCGGTCAAGTCTGCTTCAAATACAGAGACACAGTGCTTCCTAGTCCTAGCATGCAGACCCAGTCCAACAGGGTATCATGACCAATGGTACCAAAGCTGCTAAGAGGAGAATCAATAGGGCAGCACTTCCCTGTCTCTCACCTACAGCAGCTTATCAGTTGGGGCAACCAAGGTTATTTCAGTATCAAATCCTGGCCTGAAGTTGGACCAACATGGGTCTAGATAACTGTGATGTAGACTCGAGTCGACTGACTCGGACTCAAGTCGGACTTAAGTCACTTCAGTGACTTGACTCGGACTTGACTTGGCAATGAATGATGCACTGACTTGACTTGAGACTTGTATATTTTTAGTTACTGACTTGTTGCCCTTGGTTCAGTAACGTAACACATTCATCCAGAAACCTTACGACTTTGAACAACGCTTCAATCTCTTTTTGCCTATTGGTCACATGACAATCTCTCTCAAGCCCAAAGTGTGGGCACATTTCTCAGAGGGAAACAGGCTTGAGGCAGGCTTGAGGCAGGCTTGAGGTCTGTTCAGCAGTCTGTCCCCGCTGCATATTGGAGGAGCCTTCTAAAACTTTTCCTAAGAGCCAAAAGACAAGACTCTCCCCCAGAGTGCAGGGTGCATTTCTCAGAGGGGAACAGCAAATGTGTTAGGCAAGAGCCTTGAAGAGGAAGGATCCTTCCTTCTCAAGCTTTTGAAGCTTCAGTAATGGGGAGTAAGAGGGATCCTATTCCTCACTTCCAAAGCTGCATACTCTTTTATGCCCATTGGCACAAAAGCCTCCAGCTTTGGGAACGGGGAGTAAGAAGGATCTTATTCCCCACTTCCAAAGCTTCAGATGGCAAACTTGCAAATGTGGAGGTTTGACTCTACCTAAATTGTTAAAACTGACTATATTCAACTCTGCCCAGAAATTCTGGAATGCAGGTTGGGGATTAAAGTTGGCTTCCAGACATGAGACTTGACTTGAAAGTATCTTCAAGGACTTGAGACTTGACTTGAGACTTGAAGTAAAAGACTTAAATACATCATTGCTAGATAATTGGTTTCCTCAAAATGTTTAAAATAGACAAGTTTGAGTATCTTGCTGGAAAAGGAAATATTAGTAATGCTGCAGTAGTTCTTATATACCTTTGGATCCAAGGAGGTACAGAAAAAACATGCTATAGTCTTTTTCAAAGCAGCAAACACCCCCAGAACCCACCAAGATCATCCAAGATGGGCAAGGCTCAAAAGTGACATGTGCTGGGATTCACTATTTCAAGACCCTTTTCTACGTCAACAGGCTACAGCAACTAAAACTCATCTCAATAAGACTGACTAAACAGAATACTGGATATCTCCTCACAGTGCAATAATTATAGTATCAAATTCTCAACAAAGACAAGTGATTTTCTTCCCAAAGAGTCTAGCAACCCAATTCAAATAACCTCCTAACCATAACTCTGTGATTGATAGGTTGTGGAAGAAATTTTGATAGATGAGAAGCACACCATCCAAAACATTAAACTGGATGTAACCTCGTGATTTCCGACTCTAACTTAATTCTGTGGTTTATTTTCACCAAACTGCTCACCACTGGACCATAACTTGCTTTGATTTTCTTATTATACATTTTGGCCTAAATTCAATTTCTAGTCCAATCTAGAGCTGGCCCACTGAATCAATTGGGAGTTTGCTAAGTCAACACTTACATTGATTATGCTGCATCAATAGATCTATTCTAAAAGAAGCCAACAATTGGATTTGGATCTTTAGTTCCTATTTGTTTTAGCCATTGGGCTTCATAATTTTTTTTTTGTTAGTATACGCATTTAAACTGTTCCACTGTATCATTCTTCACATAGTAAATATTAACAAAGAAATTCCATAAACTCTGCTCTCCTATCCTACCTGTTTGGCTATGAAGAATTCTGCAACTTTCCCCATACTGCACATTGTCTTTGCATTTGCAGGCTAGAGACCCTTCATTTTCATATTCAACATTAAAAGATTCACAGAATGGTTGTGCAAATACGTGAATGTAACCAAATCTTTATAGTAAAAACAATGCCTCTTTGTTACGTAGTCTTCACTGTCCTATTCATATACCCTATGTGAAAGAAAAAGCTGATAGGTATAGTGGTTTGTACGGACAACAGGACTCAAATCCCAGATCAGCCACAGAAATTTACTGGATGACCTTGTGCAAGTCATCCACCAGGTGTCCATGGTCAAGAAGAAAATCAAACCCAGATCTCCAGGGTCATAGTCCAAGGCTCAAACCACTACATGGTGCTGGCTGTCAGACACTGAGAGAGCAGGGTTCAAATCCCATTTGACTATGGAACCCCCTGGATGACTTTGGGCAAGTCACATCCTCTCAGCCTCAGAAGAAGACAAAACAAACCCTCTCTGAAGAAATCTTGCCAAGAAAACCCCATGATAAATTCACTTTAGGGTTTTCATAAGTTGGAAATGACTTGAAGGTACAACAACACCTACAAACCCCAGAAAGAAAGATGTTAAGTCAGCATGGAGGGAAAGGAACAAAGTATTTCTCTTGACCAAGGATATTTCCGCACTAGAAGTTAAAAATGCAAGTGAAGGGAGATACCACTCACAGTTAGAATGATATTTTGTGAGACATATACCAAGGCTTAAAGTATCCCTCCCATAAAAAAAAATCCAAAGCTCAAACCTTGTGTATTATTATCTCTTCCTTAAGTCATCAGCTATATAAAGTACTTGTTTGCATCAAAGCTTTTTTTTAAAATACCAAATAAAAATAAAAAGATACGGTAACCCACCTTTTTTTATATTTCTGAAGAGACCAGTTAAATAAGATCCCTCCTCCTGCCTGAAAAAAACTACAGTAAGCATGTGCCAGGCCTATGAGATTAAGACCATATGTTTCCTAGGTGATAAGCTTTTCATATTTTTTTCCATAAGGCATTTGAAATGGAGTAAAAGAAGATTAATCCTCTCTCCCAAGAGAAGTAAGAGTCCGTTGACTAATTTCTCAGCATTTAGATGTTATAATTAAGCATACTGATTCACCCGCTACGTTTGTTCCCAGCATAATGAAATAATTAAAGAAAAACTTCAATGAAGCACTTGAACGCTAATTCTCCACTTTTCTACCAAATGCAAATAGCAAACCTCCTATCCATGAGAAGAAATTTTGTCTAACATGCATGCCATTTTCTTTTAAACTACACAATTAATCACACAAAGTTCTAGAAGCTTTGTCCTTCACATAGTATAATTTGGTTTAGTTATACAAATGTGCCCTAACTCGTCGGGCTGACATGCTGTGAGCTGGTTTTGTTTCTGCTATGCTTGTACTTCAGTTCTATTTCAAAAATAGAACTTTGTAGAGATATCAACATCTGAGAAATTACTGCCAACAAAGGTAGAATTAAGTTTTGCATGCAAAAATAAATGTTTTTCATGTTTGGTTCCAGGCTATTTGAAGGACTGTATCTCCCTATATGAGCATGTTAAAGCTGTATGATCTTCAGGAGATACCCTTCTGTCTGTCCTGCTACCTTCTCGGATGCATTTTGAGGGAACAGGGGAGAGGGTCTTCTTGGTGGTTAATCCTAGACTTTGGAGTTCCCTTCCTAGGGAGGCTAAGATGGCTCCCTCCTTGCTCTTCTTCTGCCAGCAAGTAAAATCTTTCTTATTCCACCAAACTTCTAGAAATAGAAATTTTATACCTATACTTTTTTTTAACTGGTGTTTTTGTATAGTTTTTAATATGTACTATTTTTATTAAATTGTAAGTCACATGGAGTCCCACCCATATTTGGAAAAAAGGCAGGATATTTATTTATTTATTTATTTATTTATTTATGAATGAATGAATGAATGAATGAATGAATGAATGATGGCTCAGTTAGGGTTGTCAGCTCCCTTACCAGCAAGGATTCCCATATCAATATGCAGAAATTCAGCGAGTGACGTGAACAGCCATACCTGTTAAATTTCTGTATGTCAGACAAGCAGCTGCTTAATGCAAACATGTCATTGGGAGAACAAGTGGGAAAGCACAAACCTAGGCTAATATCTCCATACCCCTCCATTCCAGAAGCTCCTTTCAAAGTTCTTCCCTGATTCTTCTTCTTCTAATCACTAGAAATAATTTGAGGTCATCAGCAAAGGTGGCTCCCTCTAATTCTCGAGGTTCATTTATGAACAAAAATAAGAAGAGTACCAATACATACCCATGAGAGTTAGGGAAAGAATATTTGAAAATATTTGAAAAATCAAAAAACGTTTGTCAGGTCTCTGGAAGAACTGATGATGAGAATCCTGAACTGATGAGTTTCTTTGCAGTTTGGGACTATGTAAAACTCAAATATTTTTGCACATAAAACATTTCAGTACAGAATAATATTTCTGCACAGAATATGCTGTTTCATTTACAGAAATTCTGTTTTTTTCACTTAAAAACTTATGTGCCAATTTTGCATAGAATAAGACCCTCAACTACAGCAAGTTCTGTGCAGAAATATTGATCCCCATGTAGGAAATGCTGTTTCCTATGCAAAAAAAAAGTTGTGTAAATTTTATGCAGAATAAATCCTGCACAGTGAAGTCTTTGAAAGCCATGCATTTCTGAAAACTTTGTCACAACAAGAAGAAAATTGTTGGAATTACTTGTTGCTTCCCTAACAACTAAATCAGCAAAGAATGACTTCTCTACTGGAAGGACTAAAAGGTAGCAAGAAGTGGCTTCACAGGTGATATATTCACATACACAGTGATACATGACCATACTTAAGCAATACAGCTAAGGATCATTATATTATGCATACCCTCCAACTGTCCTAATTTGGCAGGGACAGTCCTGATTAATCCTCTGTCATCCCACTTTCTCAGCCGCCTTTAAAATGTCCTGGTTTTTCTTTCCTGTTCTTTCACACCTTGCCAGTGGTATTGAGTGGGCTGAGCACTTGCCTTCCCCAGTATGTTTACACTCAGGGCAATGTCAAGCTGACAGGACTCAGCTATGTAGGGAAGACTCCCAATACCAGATTGATACAGCTTTTTGTCTGGAAACGGTTCACCACAAACATGTTTTGCAAAACCTGGAACCATTGGCATTTTTACAGCCTTACAGTCAGACATGTTACACTTTTTCAGCAAGTTTTCAATCTTTTGTTTCTGACTCAGCAGAAAACCTCCCCTGGTCTTTTGTATTTCAACCCCAAGGTAATTTTGAACTGGCCCCAGATTCTTGAGCTGAAACTTCTTGCCCAGTTCACTGGCAAACATTTGCACCTGTTTTTGTGTACCACAGATCAAACACAGATCATCCACATATGCCAGGAGAATTTCCAGACTCTCCCCTTTACCACGGACATAGACACAGGGATCAGCAATGCTTTGTTTGAACCTACACTCTTGCAAAGTCTTGTCCAAACAAAGGTTCCAACACCGGACTGACTGTTTCAGTCCATACAGGGCTCTTTGCAAACGCCACACAAGATTTTTTCTCCCCTCGACTGCAAACCCATCAGGCTGAGCCAAATAGATCTCCTCATGCAAATCAGCATTGAGATAGGCTGTGGTAATGTCAAAATGTGTGACCAGGGACCCTCTCTGCCCTACTATGGCTAACGCCAGCCTTATGGATTGCATTTTGACTGTGGGGCAAACACTTCATCAAAAGTTTTTTCATCTTGATTGAACCCTCCGGCTACTAAACGGGCTTTGTGTTTGACCTGCCCATCAGCAGTGGTCTTTAGCTTGTACACCCACCTGCAATCAATAGGAGTGACAACTCACATAGAGAATACACATTGTGTTGTGTAATGGAATCAACTTCATTCTGCATTGCGTCCCACCAAGGGCGGGCTTTGTCCTCAGGCATATTTTCCACATCAGCAAAACAATTAGGCTCACAGTTAACCATACAAACACATATTGACAGTGAAGAATAAGGAGAATAACACTTAGGAGGCTTGCCCTTTGTTTTCCTCTTGGACCTTCTAGGAGCTGGGTGATCAGTTTGGCTTGGCTGACCGCCATTCCGATCATCAGCACTGCGAGACCTTTTCACAGCTTGTTTCTCTTCTCCCTCAGCTTGTGGAGCCGCCGCTTCCCTAGCAACTCTCCCCCTCTGGGCTTGCTCCTCCTCAGGCTCACTTTTAACCCCTGAGGGACCAGGAGCGGAGGCAGGAGACTGCTCTGGCTGGATGAGAGGCTCACTGGAGATAGGGAGAAAGATTTCAGAAGCTGCTTGAACACGCAACCAGTTTGCATGTTCTTCAAAGGAAGCATTTCTAGACACCAAACAATTTTTCCCCCAGCAAAGAAGCAATACCCTTTGCAGTTGGCTGCATAGCCCACGAACCTCAGACGCTGGGCTTTTGGCTCCCCTTTTTTCCTCTGACTTTTAGGAATGTGTACCCAGGCAAAACTGCCAAACACCTTCATGTGAGCAATGGAAGGCTGCTTACCAAACAAGCGTTCATAAGGAGTTGTCTGAAACACTGAACTCCAGGGCCTGTTATGAATGTAGCAAGCGGTCAGAACTGCCTCTCCCCAGAAACTCAGAGGCAAGTCTGCATCACAGAGCAAGCTGTCCATGAGGGTTTGTAAAACACCTCCATGTCTCTCAGCTATCCCATTCTGGAAACTGGAATAAGCTGCAGTGGTTCTGTGCACAACGCCTTTGCTCTTAAACCACTGTTGAATACTCTCAGACAGAAATTCTGCTCCTCGATCTGTCTGCAAAGCCTTCACTGGACAATCAAACTGCCTCTCCACATAGGCACACCAGTTTTTGAGTATTTGACACACCTCAGGCTTCTGTTTCAGCAGATAGCACCACATGTACCTGCTGTAATCATCTACAAATATTACAAAGAATTTTGCTCCCCCAAAGAAGGCTGACACATAGGACCAACAATATCACAGTGCACAAGTTGGAAAGGAGCAGTGGAGACACGTGTACTTGTTTTGGGAGCAGGAAGCTGCTTTGACTTTGTTTACAGACAGCACAGTCAAGAAACACATCACAGGATTTCAGAGAACATCCTTGCAGCTACCAGCCAACTTTTTCAACACAGAAAAGCTCGCATGTCCCATCCTCCGATGGAGTAAGTGAACACACTCATGATGTTGTGGCTTCTTGTCAAACACAGCACAAACACTATGGTGGGGTTTTAGTTTGTACAATTTCTCTGTCAATTCAGCAATGGCACACACAGACCCACTTTTTAACACTTTACCCTACTTTCTGGTGAACACCACCTCAAACTCATGCTCTGTCTGCTCTGACAGAGAGAGCAGACAGAAGTCAAGTGAGGGCACAAACAACACATTGTCAAGACACATGTCTAAAGCCGGAACATAGGTTCTACCTGTTCCCTGCACCTTTGCCTTAGCACCATCAGCCAGGGACATGCTGATGCTGGCAGGGTTTAAGGACTCAACCCCTCAGAGTTCACAAGGTGTTGTGAACAACCACTGTCTAGGAGCCAGCAAGTGTCATCAGTGTCCCAGGACTCTTGAGGAACTTCACAGTCGGTTGCAACAGCAATGCGTGGACCTCCTCTGTGTGTCCACGACCTCCTCTGAAGCCTTTGCCGCGACCCCAGGCACCTTTCTCGCCTTGCTTCAACAGCAGACAGTCTCTCTTGAGATGAGAAGCAGACCCACAGCGATAGCACCTCCTGACAGCGTGGGCTCTCACCAGCCCCTCCTGCTTGCACTCACCAGCTGAAGCAGATTTCTTCCCGGCGCTTAACTCTGCTCCCGCAGACATCTGTGTAGGAGGCTGCACGTTCCTTTGTGCCCACTTCTCCTCTTCTTCTAGAAGCCAAGTAGTCACCATAAATCAGACATCATAAATCATAAACTCGCCTCGAGAACAAAACCGGCTCCTGGCAGCCAACCCTTTGGCGCAGCCCCGTGCGCAGCGGAAGCGTGCTGGGCCCATAACCTGTCAAGAAAAACCGGGGTCTCAGCTGAAAAAGAAGCTGGACCCACAAACAGACTGGCTTGCAAAACACTGCAAAGCCCCATTCTGTTGCCAGAAAAGCATGTCTCAAAACACAGAGACAAAGGCAAAACTAGGAACATAACAAAGTAAGTCAGGACATGTCAAAAGTCCAGCCAGAAAGACACAAAGTCATGCAAGGCTTTCTCAGACAGCCTATTATGTAGGCATAATACATACAGGGCATAAACATGTGAGAACACAGCTGCACAGGCAAAAGTCATAACATATGAAGGCTAGTGGATTACTTTACAACATATCTGTGAACAAGAGCACAGCTGGTTTCTCAGCCTCAGCCGCTAAGTGACCTTGTCTGGTCTGGGAAACAGAAGCACAGTTATTTACAACTTGAGTTGCTATGGCAGCGAAGGTGAACAAGCCTCCTTAACTCTTTCCTACTTCAGGCAGCCGTGACTGCCTGACCCAGCATTCTTTAAAATTTCCATCTTCCATTTTCCCACTTTGTCCTTAGCTTACTTCAGTTCCTGCAAACTGAGTTCAATGTGCAAAAGTAATTTTCACTTAATTAACTCAGCAGCAGGAGAGGAAAAGAAGGGTGGAATCTTGCCCTCTCTCTAGGTTCAAGCAAAATCAAACTGCTGCAGCTTCTCCTAGCCTGTATTTTCCTTCTCATTTATAAGTTTTGCCATCTTGTTCACAATCTGATGTTGCTTGGTCATACACGTCCCAGGTTTTCATCTGTGAAATATTGGAAGGTTTGCATTATACAAATTCCACTGATAGTTAACCATGTTGATAATCTCAGCCATGGAATAACACAGGTGGGCTGAAGCTAAAGCACCTACAAGAGACTGGTCTGTGAATATGATTCAGCAATGTGTGACATACCATCCTGACCATACTCCATCTCATCTGATTTCAAAAGCTAAGCAAAGTTGGGCCTGGTTATTATGTGAACTGGGAACTGCCAGGGAAAAACCAGTGATCTCCAGGTAGAACTTGGAAAGAATCCTTCCTGAAATCCTAGACAGCCCTTACCAGTCAGTGTTGACAATGCTGGGCTAGAGAGACCAGTCTTCTGATTCGTTATAAACCAACTTTCTGTGTTCTTGTGGAACAGTTTATAATCTGTCTCACTGAAGGAAAACTGGCCATGTTGGTCCCAATGCTACAGGCCAGAGAGTTTGCAACAAGCCAAATGAAATCAGGGGAAGACACAGCAGTAGAACAGGCACAGAACTTCAGGGTCAACTAATATGACTCCATTTAGCCACCACTCTGAGAAAAGGAGGACCATTAATATTGTCAATGTTTTGAGTATGCCTAAAAAGCTACATTCTCCCAGGATATCCTGTAGATGTGAATGGTACACACCCTTTCCCCCCCCCCGCAGCACTGGATATTGCCAAATCAGTAGTCACCTTTTATTTTTTTTTATTTTTATTTTTATTTTTGTGTGTGTGTGTGTGTGTGTGTGTGTGTGTGTGTGTGATCCTGCATATTTTACTACATTTCCACAGCAGGAAGTAGCTTCCTAGAGGATGAACTGAGTTTGGTGGCAGTGTACCACTTTCTTGGATTCTATAGAGTCAATTAGAAATAAAAACTACAAACAAAATTGAAATAGTCGGCACATTTAAATCAAATGTTAAATTAAATTAAACAGCAAAAACACAACTTATTCTGTACCAAGACATATAACAGTCTCCTAAAGTTCCATTCGTCCCACATATCACCAGTGCAGATTCTGCTTGTAGAGATCTGGCTGCTCAACAGTTATTGTTGGGAACCTGAAAGATATAAATGCAAACACAAAATAGATACAAATAATTCAAAGCCCACTACAGGGAATTTACCCTTCCATTCCCTCTTGAAGCCATACATTGAAATATATTATTCATACTGTGTGTCCTATAGCATGAGGGCATATTACTGATAGCCATAAAGAAGATCTGGCAAATTCCTGAAACCAGCAAAGAAAACCTCCTCAGCTCTATTGCATTCCGCTGTATTTCAACAAGAATTTATGGTTTTTCCAAATGAGCAAGCTGCAATCATTGCACTCACCACATGATGAGATCTTCATAACAGATCCCTTCTTTTTAAATCTAAAGGGCTGGTCTAAGCATAATTTAAAAAGAAAGAAGTCTTTTTTAAAATGGTCATTTATGAAGACGTTGAACAACACTGGATCCAGGACAGAACCCATTTGTGAAGATACACTGCAGACAGACGTTTTCCCACCTCACTAAGAGAACATAACTTAATATGCAGAGTGAGAAAATATGATGGGAATAGGGAGGAGGTTACAGAGAACTGCCAAGTTTGTGAGGAAGGAAGGAAGGAAGGAAGGAAGGAAGGAAGGAAGGAAGGAAGGAAGGAAGGAAGGAAAGAATCATACTACCTAATTCAAAGAGACAAGGACCCAGTTTGCATCTCTGGCAAACACAGCTGCTCCCTCCTCCATTCCTCTCTCCAGACTGAACTAATAACTACAGCCTATTCCTTGAGTTTCTCCATGCATTGAGGTAAACCAACGATTCATAGGGTTTACAGCAGCATTAATCCTTTAATGCTGGTGTTCATTGTTCTTGCAATCAGTAGAGGTCACCACGTTCTAGATCTTTGACATTCTGAGGTCCTTGTTCCTGATTGCTTCTTTTGCTGAAATCACTATATTGGAGCCAGAGGCATATCTAAGGTGGGGCAACTGTCCCAGGTGCAAATGCTAGGCAAAAAAACCCATGCATGTAGGGGTGAGGGTACGGGTAAGAAGGTGGGGTGCAACTTCCATGTTTGCCTTAGGTGCTGTTTACACTAGATACACCACTGAGTGGAGCCTTGCATAGCCTAATCCCAATGTTTAAAAAAAAATCACTTTTTTCCTACAGAACCCAAGGTCTTTGCCAAAGGACCTTGTTATCTTGATTTCTGGGGGTCCCGTGAGGGACACCTAAGTGTGCTCCAAATTATACACCTAAGTGCCCTCCAAATTATACAAGTTGGGGAAATTAGTCAAAGAGCACAAGTTAGCACTGCGGGAGGCAGGGCAACAGAGCGAGATCTTTTACCCAATGTCTACGGGGTCAGGCTGAGTCAAGGAGCAAACAGAAGTGAAATAATAATTGTTGTTTTTATTAAAATACAATCAAACAAGTGTATGCAACACACTCACACAGATAACTAGACAAATATAGGTTGGAGTTGGATAGAGGGATTTTTAGAGGAGGTTTTTGGTATGGGTAATACTACACCTGTCCTGAAGCCCGGATAGTCTGGAGATAGAGTTCGTAGAGATGAAGGTTCTCAGTACGTGGGACTGAGGAGAAGGCTCGCCAAGCAAAGCGACAGCAAGGTGGGATGGAAGTCGGGAGCGATCCAAGGAAGCGCTCAAAGTCAGGGGTTCTTATAGGGGAAATTGCGGCCGTAGGCTAGTCCGTACTTGGAGAAAAAAATGAGTTTCAGGTTGGAGACAAAGCCTCCGAAAGGTCAGAATTTAGCATGATTGGGTTAAGTCCGAATTGTCAATAGATTAGCCAGTATGCAAACGCAGAGTGCTTGACAGTTGAGTACTCGGCTCGTCAAGCTGCTTGGTCGGGGCAGGGAGTTCTTTGTAAGTAGCATGCATACATAATGTGGTACTTGCCTTGAGGTCTCCTGAAGTGGCAGGACAGCTATTTCTGGCCTGCCTGTATTTGTGTGGAATATTACAGTGATTAGCGGCCGAGCCTGTATGCGTGCTTGTCCGGTGGCCTTGCAAGCACGTGGGAAAGAATAGGTGAAGAAGGCCAAATTATTGATATCAAAGTGATACCTAATATCCCCCAAGTCTGGGCTAGAAAACTGTGGTAACAACCTCATTAGCCTGCCTTCACTAAAAGTCCTTGTAGTGGCACCCAAGCAACTGCCTAGACAAGCATCTTTGCTGAAATCTTCCCCTTCTCACATCAGTGACTGGAATTTTGAGCTCTATTGACTATTCCCTTAGGACAGATGTAAGAGGTACTGGAATTCTCCAGGAAATCTATTTAGTGTGAATGTTTAGATAAACAGTGAACTCCACTGATTTAAAAGCTCTATTTCCTCTACACGCCAATTCAAGGGGAAACTGAAATATATGAACCCCTGGGGAGGGCAGCTGAAATGGGTTACTGCAGCTTATATTGCAACTTTTAAATAGTTTGGCTGAATAGGCAAATCGGACTAAGTGGGGGAGGTTTTAATATCTGGAATGGAACAAAGCAGAATAAAAGGAGAACTGTTTCTCATGAGACTGTGTAAATTCTTGATGTAATGATAATCTTATCAGATCAGAAAAGGGCAGAATTATTTCTCTTCTAACATTTATTCACAAAAGAGACCAACCAATTGCACAGAAGCACTTGCAAAACCTCAATCAGAACCAAAATATTTCTAACTGTAGCAGATACGTGTCTGCTCCAATAACATCTCAAGCAAGGGTGAGAGTATGATTTAAAGAAGCATTGGGTATGTGGTGTCTTCTTACCTTGCCGCTCTTACCTTTATAGTCTGCCTTTTGAAATTCCTTCCCCCTTTTGCTGCCCACCAGGTTAAAAGACAAGAAAAGAAATATGCTGGGAGCAAAACACCTTGGGAAGAGACTGAAGTGGCAGTACAATGACAGCAAGGAAGAAGATTGAGCTTAGTTTGCAGGTATCAATCTCTCTTTCTATGATCATGAGGAACAGAGGATTCTACAATAAATTTCTGGTTTTCATGCTTTCATTTAAAAAAAACCCACTGTGCATTGTTATGTGGAAATAGGTAGTGCAGAGTACAAGAGAACAGAGAGCAGGGCCCTGCATCAAGGCACTAATGAGAAGCAGAACACAAATAAAACAATGTGGCTTACACAGAAAGCTATTCAAAGTTTGAGTCGCACCTTCTGCACTGCCCTATGTGATGTGTGTATGTGCCTTTAAGCTGCCTGTCAGTTTATGACAACCTCATGAATTTCATAGAGTTTTCTTAGGACAAGAAATACTCAGAGGTGATTTTGCCATTTCCCTCCTCTGAAATACAGCCTACAGCACCTAGCACTCCCTGGTGGTCTCCCATCCAAGTGTTAACCAGGGCTGGGCTGGCTTGGCTTCCAAGATCAAACAGGATCTCATGCCTTTAGGGTACATAGGCCCTATCTCTTGACAAAACAAAACCAGTAACATTATTGGGACCTCAGCTTTTTCATTGGCGATCTCTTCCATTTATGCCTTTTAGGCATAAAGGTCTCGTAAATCTGAGTAAATCTGAACTCTGATGTCATTGGTGGGGGGAAGGATCAAAAAAGTTCTGCCAAATCACCAAACTTTTTTTTTCCTGCTATCGGTGCATTTCAAGGTTTTGGTGGAGGCAGCAGCACAACAATAATCTGAAGCCAATTAGGAAAACTATCACATGTGGAGTTAAACATATTGACACCACTAGTTTTATTAATATTTTGTTTATGTATTATGAGTTTAATGTACAGCAACTGTTTTGAAGACTTGTGGATACATTCCATGTTGGACATCCACAGGTGGAGCCATCTAATCCAGCAGAGAGGGGAGGGGACAATTCCCTCTGCCCATTTTAGACCTGTGCCCTACACTGAAAAACCCTCCATGGCACAGAGATCTTCTGAAGTGGAAGAGAATGGAAAAGAAGTTCTGGTCTGGACCTGAAATATTAAGTGGGCTGTTGAACTGTTGTTCCTCTTTCAGCAATCAGCCAATCAAACTTTGCAGTCTGCACCCAGACCCACATTCAGCCTTATAGTTCTTTTTTTCCCCCTTCTTTCCTTTTGAACCTTTTAGCCCACAGCAAAACTTATTCCGGGTGGCATCAAGGATCACTGTCCTACATTTTCCAAGGTTGCAGTGCCTCTTGTTTGACTCCTTTTGCTTAAGAAGAAAAGAAGCAAACAACTGCTCTCAATGAAAACTGCTGGAAAATTTGTGATCCTTATCACTCACCCATCCATGGTCACCTTTGCTTATTTGGATACCTTCTCCCTCTAAATGATACAGCTGTGAGAACTAGAATCACTGAGATAGAAGACTGGGAGACATAGCTGAGGCTTGTTGCTGTGGACCTTACTATCTTCCTCTCCTGCCCTAGTGCATCCCATCTATTTAGACCTTAGTTGCTTCAGTTTTGCCTGCATATAGGAAAAAAAATATATACAGATGGAGAAATCACCTGGCTATGAGACACAAGAGAAAGGCAGGTTACATCACGGGGTCCTTCATTATATCTGCCAGTTTAGGATGAACTCAGCCAGCCTAGCAGATTCCCTCAAGCACTGCTGTCTTTCAGAAACAAACAACATTTCAGTCATGCCAAGACCCTCTTTATTTGATGTTTGTTTTAAAAACTCCACTGCCTGAAGTTCTGTTACTGTGTTATAATGTCTCAACATTCTTTTCTTCCTAAATGATTTTTCTTGACATCAGACCAGCAGCAGAAAGAAGGAAGGAAGAAAAGAACGAAAGAAAGATAGACAAAAGAGACAGAGAGATAGATATTGGAAATGTTATTAAGTATATGAGAAGAATAAACACATTGTTTCTCTCATCAGCAATCTCAGACTCTACCTCCCACCCCCAAGACTTTTCAGAACTGCCTCCCTAATATTCATTGCTATAGTATAGGTTTGTCATTTTAATTTTTTTTCACTTTTGACAGCAATAACAACAAATGAAGAAAAAGAAAAACATGACAATTTTTTGCTAAAGCAACAAGCAGCAACATTGTTAACCAAGCAATGCAAATATCAGACAAGTAAAAGAATATAATAACTACAGGTAAACTGGAAACCATATGTGTAGATGAAGGTTATGATTTCTAAAGTTTATTTCAAAATAGCTTGCATCCTGAATTACCCTTTTGTGCACAAGTGAGATTCTCATCCAATTGAAGCTTCTGCTAGTGAAAGAGATGTTCTGCCTTACCTGCCCTTCTACATCTCATAGTCCAGTTTGCTTTCTCTTCCCTCCCTCATTCATTTCTGTTCTTTATGAATTTGTTTCTAAGTATTTCCTGTTTTCTTTCATGACTCAACTCAGACTGTCCTATTCCCAAATAAAGTTGGATTTTCACCTAATATTTCCATGATATCTTCATAGTGCTCTGCTTTTTTATTGAAGCACCAAGTCTAAAAGAACCAGCCCAAAAGTCCTAGCCCATATTGACTAGATAAAAAACATTATTTCAATACAGTCTACATGTTTACAGCAATAAAGAGCATGCAAAACCTCTATGTAAAAAAGATAAAGTCCATATAAATACCAGTCCTCATACTGACTCCAAACTGTTTCATGTGCACATTAGGATTTAAGATTCATGTGTAATTCTGATGTCGCAGAATGCTAGGGATTCACTTCATCTAAGGAAACTCACATTACTACAATGCATTAAGTGTGGCAAAAGAAGCAGATAGAAGAACATACCACATGGAAACAAAGTTATTTTGAAGTCTAGATTGGAATGCTGCTCTGAAAACTTCTCCTGTAAAAGCAATCTCAAGATTTTTGTTTTATAAACTTCAGAGGAATTTTCTTCTTCCTTTTCTTCCCTACTTTCCTCTTATATTAAGTTTACCATCATGCATTTCAAACTCAGTGTTCCACAGGACTGCCCGCTACATCAGGTATTTCTTCTATAATAAAATCAAACTGACACTCCAGTAGTTTCAACAAAGCTAAAAGGCTGTTGATTTCCTAGGGCTGGGGATAGAGTTTCTTTGAGTAGATAATGGCTTTTTTATTGTGTGCACACACACAAACACACACAAAATATTGTCAGTACAGATTTCCATAGATCTATTAGTGGCAAAGTATCAGTGTCTGGCAAATTCAGGAAGATCAGACCAATTACTTCTACATTTTAGACACGAGTGTTCAAAAAAGAGAAAAGCGTTAGCCTCTGTGCTACACTGCAACTGGCATTCTCTTGCAGAATACTTTTAATGCTTGAAGGATAGAGTTCTGTGTTGTTGATATGAGGAATGTCTGGCATTCCCATTTGTATCATAAAGCCTGCTGTCTTGTGCAACATCCTTGGAAGATTAGTAAACAAAACAAATTTTTCAGCTGTTGTATTTACTTTGCGTATGATTAACACCGATATATTCATATCTAGTTCTAAGTAGATATACAGACTGTGCTGTGTTTGTCCTCATAACGACTCTTGCAGAAAACAGCCACTTGCCATGGAAGAGGAACAGCTTAATCACAGATCTCTGAGCCCCAAGTGTAACCATCTTGTCCCATTTGCACTGCCTGTTGAACTCTCATGCTGGATTCAGGGTTCACATATATATTAACATCTTAACTGATTCTATCCAATTACTTGTCAGGCTATTAAAGCTATCCTGCAGTCAGGGGAGAAAGGTATTGGCACAGAACTATATGGAGACTGAGATCTCCACAAGGAAACAGTGCAAAGTTAATTCACTCTACTAGAATATAGTAACACCATGGAATTGGATAGGATTCATCCATACAACCCACAGAACCTGTCTTACTAGTTAAAGATCTTAAATGCATAGGAGCTTCTGAATTCTGTAAGCACATGGGGAGGGGAGCAACATAACCAATCCATTCATATGGCTACTATTTTTCTTCCTTCACAAAAAATCTTATGGAAGAAGAAAAATGGGAAATGACTGAAAAAGCCAGGGTTGCTGCACAGTAAACTCTTGGAGAAAGTGAAAATTAAAAAGAGCACGTTATTTAAAAATGGAAGGAAGGACAAATCACAAAGGAAGAGTACAGATATGTAGCCTAAGCATGCAGGAATTGCATAAGGAAAGCTAAAGCTCAGAATGAGCTGAGATTGGCTGGGCAAGCAGAGGGCAACAAAAAGGGTTATTTTCAGATAACAGATAAAATCAAAGCAAGAAAAGGACCAAGGGAATAGTGGGGTTGCTGCTGCTCAGTAAGATGGTCAAATGCTAACAAATCACAATGAAAAAGCAGAAATGTTCAATGACTGTTTTGCTTCAGTTTTCTCTCCAAAAGAAAAGCAGCAGCAGTAAAGACCTTGGCAAGAAATGTGGACTCCAACTCAAAATTGACAAGGAGATAGTCAGAAATCACCTAGTCAATTTAAACTGCTTCAAATTTGCAGGGCTAGATAAACTGCATCCCAGAGTATTGAAGAAACTTGCTGATGTACTCTCTGATCTGCTTGCCATCATTTTTGGGAACTCTTGGAGAACATGGCATGTATACACATACCCATTCCTTTGCCTTTTGCCCAGGAACAGAGAAGGAAGGTGCACACACCAGGCAAGGCAAGGAAATGGAGAGGGGGAAGGCATGCACATGTACCAGTACAGAAATAATCAAATTTATGAAGGTCAAACCTGTGAATGTGGAGGGAAGACTCTAATAGTCCCACTATATTCTTCATTAGCCAGGCAGCTGCCTAGAATACTGCATTCAGTTCTGGACACCTGATTTTAGGAAAGATTTAGACAAGCCGAAGCATGTTGACTGAAGGGCAACAAGAATAAGTAGTATGGAAAACAAAACACATGAGGAAAGGTTGAGGCGTGTTCAGCCAGCCCTTCCCGAAACTGCAAACCCCAGGATTCCATAGGATGTTGAAAGTGGAATAATTACGCTATAAGAGTGTAGTGCGGAAAAGGCCTATGATTCTATGATTTAGAAAGTGCCCGTAACCTTATGGGATCTGCTCACAAAACAATGGTTCCCACAGAGCTGGAACAACAGAGAGAGGACACCACTTACTTTCTATAACCAAAGGTACTGCTATGCAACCTGTCTTACAAGAGGTAACTTGAATGTTACCAACATTATCTTCATTACAGCAGAAATAAAAAGGATAAAACCACAGAGATGGAGGAATGGTACAGTCAGGGCACTTCTAGGGTGTGTTGTTGTTGTTGCTGCTGCTGCTGCTGTTATTTCTGATTTATCAGTGGTCTAATGTGATAGCAGCACCAATACAGAAAGACACAGCCCTGACTTTAGAATTATAGAATCCAGAGTTGGATGAGACTACAACGGCCATTGAGTCCAACCCCCTGCCATGTGGGAACACACACTCAAAGCACCCCCAGGAAATGGACATCCAGCCTCTGTTTAAAAACCTCCAAAGAAGGTGACTCCACTACACTCCAAGGCAGCATATTCCCCTGCTGAATAGTGCTTACTGTCAGGAAGTTCTTCTTGATGTTTAGGTGAAATCCCTTTTAGAATCATAGAATCACAGAGCTGGAAGAGACCCCAGGAGCCATCCAGTCCAACCCCCTGCCATGCAGGAACCCACATCAAAGCACTTCCACCAGATGGCCATCCAGCCTCTGCTTAAAAACCTTCAAAGAAGGAGACTCCACCACACTCCGAAGCAGCATATTCTGCTGTAGTTTTCCTGTAGTTTGAATCCATTGCTCCATGTCCTAGTCTCTAGACCAGCTTGCTCTAGAGCTTGCTCCATCTTCAACATGACAGTCCTTCAAATATTTAAACACGGCTATCATGTCAGCTCTTTTTTTCGTCAGGCTAAACATGCCTAGCTCTCTCAGCTGCTCCTCATAGGGCATGGGTTCCAGATCCAGACTTTGCAAAAGCTAAGCACAGCACTTGATGATCTCTGAGGTCTCTCATTCACAGAGCCACCACAAATCAAAGTTGACTTGATGGAAAATGGCAACCAACACAGGCTGCACAGATCAAATCGTCCCAGAGCTGCACTGGTGCCAGCAACCTAGTTTTCTTCACTACAGTGTTCATGTGTCTGGGATTATAATTCTCATCAGCCCAATGAGCATGACTAATAATAAAGAACGCTGAGTCCAGAAATTATCAGTTCTGCACAAGTTTGTAGCCTCAGTCCTGGTGGATCCAAGAGACATACTTCTATGCCAGTGGTTCTCAACCTGTGGGTCCCCAGATGTTTGTGAACTTCAGCTCCCAGAAGCCCCAGCCCCTATGGTCAGTGCTCAGGGCTTCTGGGAGCTGAAGTTCACAAACATCTGGGGACCCACAGGTTGAGAACCACTGTTCTATGCCAATACGAATATACAAGAGATCACAGGAACAAGATACCAATAAGGTTCAAACTTGAAGATTCTATAGCTATTTCCCCTACACTCAGGGTTTGTTTTGTTTTTTCTGAGCTGGATTTGTAGGCAATTCAAGTTTACTGCAGGAAAGGCAGGACAGAAGTAGAACTAATAAATAAGTGTTACAATAAAAAAAAATGGCCTTATGTACACATTTGTTGTTAAGATGAACTCTGAATGTGTAGGGACCAGTCCCAAAAAAGTAATGATGCTCATTTAGTACAGTTGGCCCTCCACACTTGTGGGTTAAGCATTCACAGATTTGATTACTTGCACATTACTGGAGTGAAGGGGATAGGACAATAGGAGGGTGTGCCCATGCACTTTTTGACACATGTGAGTCGGAAGAGGGAAGGGAAGGGAAGGGAAGGGATGGGATGGGATGGGATGGGATGGGATGGGATGGGATGGGATGGGATAAGTAGGGTGTGCCTGCATTTGCTCACTCACTCAAAAGCATGGCTGGCAGTGGGGAAGGGGATGGGATGGAAGGAGGTTGCATCCATTCATTCAGTCACTCACTTGAAGGGAGGAAGGGATGGGACAGATGTGCCCTTTCTCCCTCCTCCAGCTCCCCCAACCCCACCTTCCCCTGAACTGCATGACTGAGTGGGACAGAAAGGAACGCATGTGCTTTGATGTGTGTTCCTGCATAGCAGGGGGTGGGACTCAATGGCCCCTGGGGTCTCTTCCAATTCTATGATTCTATGCAGCTGGGCCCAGCACCCTGCCAGTACAGATACTTCTGTGTGTGTCAAATACAGTTTGCAGGGCTTACAATATTTGGGGCTTTTCCACTTTTGTTGGGGTGCTACAGTCCTAACCCATGAGAAAGTAGAAGGCTGACTGTACTGCAAAAAGAATTTGTCAATCTTTTGCCATTTTAAGATTAAGCAACATATTGTGGTACATAATTTGATAGGCTAAAAACCATCAATTTGATGGCATAAACTCTAGCTAATGGAAGATCATATTCCAATGTTGTTAGTTTCCAAGATGATATAGGAGCCTGCTGTTTTTTTTAAATTCTTCTCCCCCACCCCTCCACAAGATCTTCACAAAGTCCTTATCCAAATCTGATCACTTGTTATACATATTTATAATATTTCATGCTGCTAAATATAATAATATCTAAAATCTAAATATCTAAGCAAATGCTAATACACGTGAAGATGTCAGAGTGAAGTATTCTGATATTCTGGAGTGGCCATATTTTGTGATGTGTGTGACTGAACAACATTACCAAATCCATTATTATACCCAAGTATAACAGGTCAGATAATTTTTTGTTCTTTTTTACCAGAAAAATCAACTTGTATGCATAAACAAGTTAGTAATTTTTTGTTTTCACCCTAATTTGGTCTCTGGTTTGAGGCTAACTGTGCACCCAGTAACACCATAATGTTCTCACATAAAAAACTGTCAAAATGAGACTAACTTTTAATTATTTGCTTTGGTCCTAGGAAGCCTTTGTACATCCCTGATGCTTCAGTATATGGCCTACTTTTAGTATAGTTAAGCATGATCTCTACCAACTTCCATTTCTATCTTAGTGTTCAAAGGGTTGCAAACAATGGGATAAGCTGAGCACAGTGGGGAGGCTCGACACAGAAATATCAAAATATATTTTGTGTGTTCTTCCCTTGAAAATTCAGCCTGTGGAAGAGGAACTAGGTTGCTGAAAGCATTGCATGTGTGTGTGTGTGTCTGTTCAAATAATTTATCCAAATAAGGGTCTCTCACTGCGTGTCTTCTTATTCTATGGCACAGATGAATAACATGCAATCCAAAGGTCACTTATAGCTAATACAACCGTATTAGCCACAAAAATCACAACCATTTTGCCTATAACACAGAATCTCTGTATCTCTGGGTTCTGAAAATTCTGTCAGACTGTCTATTCCCCAGGCTCACTGGCTACTAAGATGTGGGAATATGCTCTGGTATCATTCTGCCCCATAGACAGCTGCCATAGATGATATCAAATTTCAGCAGCAAATTTGGCTGAGTTCTATAGGGTCCAAAGCAGCCCCCTCAATCTCAGCAAATCCACTTCCCCAGTTCTAATGGATCAGAATGTCTCCATAGTCTTTGATCAAGAAAAAGGTTTCTCATCTTGTCTTTATGAAACACTAATTTTTGTATGTATGTTTCTCCAGCTCTGTATCCATTTCATACTGAGAGGAAATACTTAGACAGTAACGCTGCAGTCCTGTGATACGCTTACCTTGGAGTTAGTCCCACTGAATTCCACTGAGCTTACGTTCTGTGTAGACATGGATGGCAATGCACTGTAAATGTTTCACAAATACTGTCATACTAACTACATATAAATCCATTTATCTTTCTGTCTGCCTGCTTTGATATGCACCAGGACAATTTACTCCTAGAAGCAGGATGATGAGGGTAATTAACTAGCAGTAATGAAGCAAGGTTATACTGCAAAGACAATACAATTACTATCTGGTTATATTCTCATGGCAAACCATGCTGTACATTTAAAAATATATATACAAACAAACACATAAAAAGTTGTATAACAGATGAACAGTAAAGTAATCATATATGGCCATTTCTGCACTAGAGTGTTATAGCACTATGATTCCACTTTCAACATTGGACGGAATCCTTGAGGCCCCTCCCTAAACTGCAAACCCCAGGATTCCTTCAGATGTTGAAAGTGGAATCATAGGGCCATTACACTCTATTGCTGAAATGGCCATCTATCTTCTTCTTTCAGTGTAGAACTTCAAAAGAGTTTTACTATCATACAGTACATTAAAAATGTATTAAATCAATGTAAATACCATCACATACTATTGTGAAATTCATCAAAAGTCTGCGAACACTATGAATACTATGTATACATCTGGTTCTCACCTGAGCTTTGCACATAGCAAGGCCATATTTCATCATGATATTAATCTACAAATGCTGACTTAATAAACCCTGAACGAACTCATTTGTTCTGTTGTTACACAGCCAGGTTAACAAGCCAGAAAGGGGTAGTTTCATGTAATATCCAATCAAGCAATTACGGTTAAGTGAATCCAAATACGCCAGGATCCAGAGCCATCTTTAAACTGAACTTGAAGTCAATTTATATAGCTCAACTTTTAAACTACTGGGTTCAGACGTACATACATACATATATACATACATACCAGTCCCTTACTGGCTTTGTTTAGTCATTCAAATGAAGAGAACAAATAGACAGCATACACTCACACACTGCTTGTTGACACTGCATTGTTTTCAAGCCATGACTCCTAGCTTCACATGGTTTAATATCTGAAAGTAGCCTGAACGAGTTCTGACATTACCACCACAATGGAAGTTTCATGAAGGCTCTTCACGACATGATGTCTCATTAAAAATCCACCATGTTTTATTTTCAAGGTTGAAAAAAAAATTAAAATGTGGTAGCCAGTGTGGTGTAGTAGTTTTGAGTGTTGGACTACAACCTTCGAGACCTGGGCTCTGTTCCCTGCTCAGCCACAGAAACCTATGAGGTAACCGTGGTCACGTCACACACTCAGTCCCGGAAATCCCACAACAGCTTTGCCTTAGAGTCTCCAAAAATGAGAAACAACTTGAAGGCACACAACAACAGCAAGCCAAAGAATATAACACATATCTTACTTTTCAGGAAACTCTCAGAAAAGTATGTTTATACGGAGCAGAGGGGGGAATGAAGAAACAAAGAGAGAGAAGGAGAATTGTTTTTTCATTGGAAACATCCCTTCTTGGACATAAATGATTGTCTGTTCAATTAATGTTGGCATAAAGATATCCTCATTAAATGTATAGATATGAAGTCTAGCCACTGGCTAGATTTGAAAGAGCATGGGCAAAACACAGAGAAAATGACATAAATTATAACCAACCTTCAGAGATTTCATTTCCTTCAAATACGAAAATCAGTAATACTCTACATTACTTTGAATTGTTTTTAATGTAGAGTTTCACTTCAAGAAAAATAAAGTTTTTCTGTTTTTGTAAATAGGTAGGAAGGCAGACAGATAGGCCATTTCCACACTAGCCTGTTACAGCAAACTCCAGGATTCCATAGGATGTTGAAAGTAGAATAATAGCGCTATAACAGGCTAATGCAGAAATGGCCATGGATAAAATTTGTATATTCCTATGCAGACATTCATATCAGAACACTATTTCTCATTTGTAATGTAACTATATGAATCTATGATTCTATAGTGATCCACTACACTGAAGGAGCAATTGTGGCCTAAAGTGCTCATTCCCTCCAACATTTCATAGGTGAAAACCGGGACACATTGGGCCAAACAACATTAGAATGAAGTCAAGATTGCAAAAGTTATTAATGAAGAAGACACAAGCTGAACCTACTGGGAATAGCAAGATTTCACCCCTGCCTCTCTCCCTGCAGCTGAGTGAATTGAGTGTAAAAAAAATTTGCTTTCTGAACTCAGTTTGCAGCAGTTGAAGTAAGCAGTGGACAAAGGGAAAAATGAGAAGAGAAGGAAACTGGAACATTTAAAAAGCAGCTGAAAAGTGAGATGACAAAGGATTAACCAGGCCTACCCTTGCCCAATCGGGACAAAAGGATGGTGTGGTACTAATGCTCCCCCAGGTTGGTTTTATCTTCATAAAGGAACACCTTCCATGATGCAAACCTGCAATGTTAATTTCTTCTATTTTGTAGAGGGAAAAAAATCACAGTATCACACTACCAGAACACGTCGAACCCCAATAATTTATTATAAGTGCAGTATTTCACTTAAAGTATTAGGCTTCTGTTTTACTTCTCTCAAGTTTTCTTCTTCAGAGCTTCATATTTTCAGAAGAAGGAATGCTTAATTGACGGGCTGTATCTTTTCTTAAGTCAAAATTCACAGATTTGTTTGCTCCTAGCATAACGAACAGACACTTAGCAGTAGAGCAATAGAGACTCCCCAGCGTTTTGTACATTCTCTCAGCTGGTAGAAATATTTGAAATTACAATATGGCAACAGATCAGATTTCTTTACAGAACGTCAGTAAAGTGTTGTTTGAAGATTTAATTCTTGAGATGCAGTGATGAGGACTCTGGTAACATTCTGGGGCCTATAAGAATCCATTTACCACCAATAAAATTAGGGCTGGCATTCAGTATTGCATTTATATACTCGTAACCTAGAGTAACAGATCTGCATTCAGTATGACAACATCCTCTTATCCTAAAACTATGTAAATGTCACCCTGTCCATCCTAAGAGCCTGCAGACTGATTGGGTGATGAAGGTTTGCTCAAAGGCACAAGGAGGATGTTTCTACCCTGTTCCTGCCAGCAAGTGAGGCTGTGACAATCAGAAGCTGGACCCCCTTTGCAAGTCCTTGGTGCAGCCTTGCTAGTTGGCAGGTGTGTGTGTACGTGTGTGTGGAAACAAAACCCTTCTTGTGCCCCAATCAGAATCTAAAAAGACAGCTTTCACCTGATCCTGCTGCTGTCTTTTAAGGTGTGGTGGGGGGACAGGGTCAGGCTAGGAGTGCTACTTTGTTATGCAGAAATAAATAAGCAGCCAATGTAGAATCTCAGTGTAAGTTTTTATGTTAAATTGGAATTACTTTGAAATCAACCATACTTCAATCAAACACATGAATCATCTTTAAATACATTTAGGCCTTCACTACATTGTTATAATGCTATTACTCCACTTTCAACATCCTGTGGAATCCTGGGGTTTGTAGTTTAGGGAGGGGGCCTTTAGAATTCTCAGCCGGAGAGCTCTTTGGCCTCAGTAAACTACAAGCCCCAGAATTCCACAGGATGTTGGAAGTGGAATAAGAGCACTATGACTGGGTAGTGCAAAAATGGCCAAAATCATACTTTTACTATTGGATTAACAGTTGGATTGAAATAGTTAAAGAACCCCATGATGCTCTTTAGAGCATGATTCTAAATGTTCACAAAACTAAATTTATCAATTTTCATGTAATTTTACTCCCTTAACTTGTGCCTACAGTGTGCAAGCTCTAGACCAATACAGAGTTAAAGAAATGATTTAAAGTGTATGTTGATGATGGAAGAAAGAAATATCAAGTTTTACAAAGCGCTGGTCAGATACCAAGTGCTTAGAAAAGCAAATACATCACTCCAATAAAGCTTACTATTTAATAAGATAGTCATGTCTTGAAGGCCAGTGCAATCTTATCCAGAACATCACAAAGAGAAGCAGAAATAATAATAACTTCTCTAAAGCTAGTTAATGAACCCAAAGTTGTTGTTGTTGTTGTTGTTGTTGTTATATTTTTATTGTCCCAACTTCCTCCCAAAATTGGGACGTAAAGCAGCTTACAGCTTAAAAGAGTAATACAGCTAAAAACATACAAAAAGTAAACATTAAAATAGACTTAAACTAGTCACAAGGTTAAAAACACTTCAAATCTGTAGTCAAAAGAATAAAATGCAATTTAAAAGATTAAAAAGCTATTAAAAACAGTTCCGTTTAAAACATTAAAGCACCTAGCATATTATTTTTCTGTATTAAAAGCCTGTCACAACACAAGTTTTCCACAAATAGAGGGACAGCAATGAAGGAACCATTCGGGCCGCACAGCGAATGGAGTTCCAGAGTTGGAGGGCAGCCACTGAGAAGGCCCTCTCTTATGTCCCCACCAGAGAAGACGGGCATCTCTTGACAATTTGAGGGCCTGAGTGGGCATGTACAGGGATATACAGTCTGCCAGATAGCCCAAGCCTGAGCCATATAGAGCTTTATAGGTCATAAGCAGCAGTTTGACTTATGCCCAGAAACAAACTGAGAGTCAGTGGAGCATTTTAACAGGGGAGTAGTATGGTCCCTGTAATCTGCCCCAGTTAACATTGTAGGTGCAGTTCTTTCAAGTAGCTGAAATTTCCAAATATTCTTCAAAGGCAGCCCCATGTAGAGCTTGTTGCAGTAATCCAAATGGGATGTAACTAAGGCATGTACCACCATGGCCAGATCGAGCATCTCTAGGAATGGGTGTAGTTGGCATACAAGCCCAGTGCAAAAGTTCTCTTGACCGCCACAGAAACCTGGCCCTCCAGGTTCAAAGCTGAATCCAGCAGTACACCCAAACTGTGAACGTGTGTATTCAGGGAAGGGTAACCCCATCGAAGACAGGCTGAATCCCTATTCACTGATCCACCTCTCGACTGATCAGGAGCGCCTCTGTCTTCTCTGGATTAAGTCTCAATTTGTCCACCCACATCCTGTCCATTACTGATGACAAACACTGGTTTAAAACCAGGACACAGCCTCCTCGGATTGGAGTGGAAAAGAGTAGAGCTATGTGTCAATTTTGGCTGCTTTTCACCTGCCCTCTTCTATGCCTGCAAATGGAAGGTAATCCCATCGCTACCCCCAGATGTGTGGTGAGTCTGGGTGAAAAACAGAAGAAACAGGTAAGTTAGCAAGCTGTCTGTGTCAGAACTGAGGCTGAAGGGGAGAGGGTGACGTCATTCTCTACAAGAAATCCTATAGCATAATGCAAGCTGGGGAACAGAACCACACAGGAGACAATTTTCATTCAGGCTGCACACATATATTCCAGGTGATGCATTGACCGTAAGTCACTTCTGGTTTCAATGTAATTTTATCTTCTATGATTTTATGGGATAGTGGGTTGAATTAAGCCAAACTGCCACATTTTGGTGAGTTCTGGTGACAGTTTGTGCAAACTGGGTTTTGATCTGGCAGCTCTGGGATCATGTCATGAGAAGCTAGAGTTTGAGAGGTCCCTGACTTCTCATTTATTACCCTTCTAGTGCTGCATACTAGCATTCTGCTGCTCACTGATTATTCTGTCTTGGCTATAAAACACAGACCTTCCACCTATGGCTGGCTTATTGAGATATCTGATTATAGCACATTGGCTTGTCTCTCATCTAACAAACCAGAGAAATAAGCCAGTAGTAAATTTCAACATATTTCTCTGATACGGACATCAGACCACAGATGGAAGATGTGTGGTTTCATGTCTGGCAGCAAGCACTGTCACACCCCCTTATTCACAATGAGAAAGATTTCACAAGAACTCTTGCTTATCATGACATCCAGTTGCAATGTGCATATGTAAATGAACTTGGCACCACAGAATTGCCATAAGTCCCAAATGACCTATTTTTAAGGAAACTAATCAATGGGCAGCTGAACCACTTCTCACTACTCAGAAGTGGTGTGTGTGTTTCGGGGGGGGGCATGTAGCAGTACATAATATGGTAGGTTAAGGTCAAGAAGAAGCGAAGCAAGGTCTTTGGGTACAAGTCTCATCAGGAGACACAGCTGTAAGCCTTCAAGAAGTTTTACAGTGTAGCCATTTACTAATGGAGGGAGACAATGCCTGCAGAACAGGAAAGAAGGTCACCTATTAAGCAAAGGCAGAAAAACATTGTTTATTTATTATTTATTTATTTGATTATAGCAACTGAGGAAATGAAAGCATGGTCTAGGTATATGCAAGTCAGAATTCTGTAATCTTTATAGTTTAGCAACCAAAAAGAAAAGTGGTTATTTATTTATTTATAAAATGAGATCGTGCTTCCTACTGAGTTCTCCAATCAGCTGACATTAAAACTTATCTAATATATAAAAGACAAAGTTTGTTTGTGTCACGCAATGACCTCATATGATTGGCTGTATCAGGCAAAGACTTCATATGATTGGCTGCCTAAGAAAATTCTATGGAATTCTGGGGTTTGCAGTTTAGGGAGGAGCCTTTAGAACTCTCAGCCAGAGAGCTCTTGGGCCTCAATCAACTGTGTCTGTCTTGAATAGGCCAGTTGCCATGGAGACAAGGTCTAGCAGCAAGGAGGAGGGCAGTGTATTCCCTCAGGAACCCAACCTCTCTATGTTAATAACTCTGAATACAAATGGATTGGGGAATATGGGGAAAAGTTACAGGTACTGAACAAGACAGTTTGGGGAATTAGAGGCACAGGATCACAAATCCTTCTAACAGGTATTACTTATGAGAAAATAAAATCCTGGGCAACACCAGGAATATACGCTGGTAATTAAATATATCATAACTGAAATCCATGGGGTCACCCATTACAACAATCCCTCAACAGCAGCAGCCCCAAAGCTGACATAATTAATAGCTGCTATCACCACACACATTCCCCCATAATACTTCCAATCTTTCTAAAAGAGAATGAGTTTGACAAACTTTTAAAATGCTAGCTGGATTTCAGCCTAATTCCTCCCAATAAGGGGAAAGCTAGAAAGACACGGCAACACAGCTGAAAGGAACTTATCACTCACTATCACCAACTACATTCAATTTTATCTGACCAAGTTGTTTTGGTGTTATTGTTAATTTTGTAATTGTTTTTGGAAGATGTTTTGGGTTTTTTTTATTTTTTAAAAAAAGAAAAGCAGCACACTAAGCAAAACAACTAAACTGACAATCTGAATTCAGAGTAGACAACACAGCAAACACACCCAGCAAACTGGAGAGCTCAAAGGGGAGCATCAAGTAGGAAGTGAGTCAGACTGGCATCTTTCCACCACAACTGTCATGCTGTTACCCTGATTTCTGGGTTCCCGTGGGAGACACCTCAATGTGCTCCAAATACTGGGGAATGGGAATTAGCCAGAGCACAAGCTGTAGCACTACAAGAGGCAGGGTAACCTAGCGAGATATTTAAACTCAATTTTTACGGGGTTAGGCCAAGCCAAAAACCAAGCAAAGTTGTCTAATAAAATGATTTTATTGAGGGGAATTCACTCATGCATGCACATAAGATACACGTGATCACACATTCACACAAGAGCTAGCTGAAAGAGAAAGGGAGGAAAAATTATAGAGAGGCTGAGGGATTTGGGGGGATTTATAATTACCAGTCCAGAAGAGTCATGAAGAGCAGAAACGTATTTTGGCTTAGGTAGGACCTAAGGGCAGTTCTCATTCAGAAGCCAGATGGACAGAGTGACGGGTAGACCTTCAAGAGATTGCACTGGGCATCCTCAAACCAGGGGTATTTGTACCCTGAAAATGGCTTGTGGCTGTGAAGGTTCCAGACGCAAGACAAAAGGGAACCTATTGTGGACAATGAGTCTTTCGCCTGTTGATGGGCTTAGTACTTTGATTGACAAAGACATGATGAATGTTGTAATAGCTGTCTGTTGTGGTTGCTGTGAGGACAGAGGAAAGAATCCAGGTGTACAAGGGATGGATATCTGTCAATCAGTGTCCTGGTGGGCTCCTCACAGTTGGAATCCTTGGAAAAGTCCAGCTTCTGTTTAAGCCTATTATCCACAGGAATGGTGTGTATTTGCCTGACAAATGACTCAAGTCTTACCTGAAGGAATTTTGGAGTTGACCTATGCTTCTCATATTTACAGTCAAATTCTTTCCCTCGCTCGGTTTGACTTCTCTGTCACCTTTCAGGCTTGAATTTGATATCAGAGCCAATAAAATGTGTTGCCAATTACATATGATGCCAATTAGATATGGTGCCCATCCAAACTATACTGGTATTGGGGACCCCCAAAGCGGGGCCTTACAATGCTACAATAACTATATAGGTAAACGATGGCAATTTGAATCTGCATGAGTTCAGACTTTCTCAGAAATAGGGCAGATTTGCACATAACCATAACCATAATTTGTTTCTTAAGCTATGAAGTGTACAGCAGACCACCAAAATATCATTTCCCTATTTCCTATTTATTTCACTCCCCATTCTTTTCTCTGGCCCTGTTCCAGAGCGGACAGCTGGGGAAACATGCTAAAGTTTCAGATTTAAATGAGCCAAAGTTTAAACAAACCAGAGCATGCAAGTCAGAAACAAACCATGGTTTCAGGCTATGAGTAATGAATGGGTAGCAAATCATTATTCCTTAGCATTTACACATTGCAATAAACGAGAGTTCAACAACAATGGCTTTCGGTGATGTGTGACTATAGTTAGCATTTGGCTTCCATAAGAAGCTGAAAGCATGTAAGCCTGTTGGAAGCATAACTGTACGCACATGATTACCAGATTAAATGACAAAGGAATGGGTCCTCAAGCCAATCAAGCATGAACTCTCCCTAGAAGTCAAGACGATTAAGCTGAGGCAAACCTACTTTGGCCATATTGTGAGAAGACATGACTCACTCAAAAAGACAATAATAGCTCTTAAAGTAGAAGACAGTAGGGAAAGAGGAAGACTGCATTATAGATGCATTGATTCAATCAATGACGGTACATCCTTGGATCTGCAAGACCTGAGCAGAGAGGTTGAGTGTAGGGTGACATGGAGGTTTCTCACCCATAGGGTCACCATAAGTTGAGATTAACTTGACAGCAATTAACAACAAAGTATCAGTAGTTGCTGCTATTGCTATTAATGATGGCTGTACTAGGGATATAAACCTTCCTTTCCATTCTCACTTGTAAGAACAACATTTATAAAGAGTATATAAAACACAATGGTCCAAATCCAATGGCTAGCCTCAACAAGAATAGAGCTACTGACTGAATGCAATTTATGTAAGTGTTGCCATATCTTCAGCAATTGATTCAGTAGATACACTCTAGTTGTTTATTCACAAAATATAATGAAAATGTGAAAAAAATGAAAACAGTGTTATCTCTTGTATAAAAGAGAAAAATATTGTAGAAGTTGACAATTTTTTTTTTTTATAGGACAAGACCTTTTTCCCAAGAATGGGAAAACTTACATTCTCTGCATAAGCTACAAGAGGTACTGAAGCTAAATACCTTGCCTTGGCAAGCTGCAGTAATCTGTATGGCACAAACTTTCTCACTGAACACCTAAGTTCACTTGCATTGAGGAACCACTGAATCTCAGAGCCACAAATCAACTACAACTCAACCAAAAAGATAAAGTGGCAGCTAGCTTAGAGCTAACGTACCAGTTGGCCAAGTTTCACCTGTTTTCCAAGCATACTGGCAGGTGTACTTTTTCACCATCATCTGCTTGGATTCCAAGCTGTAATTTTATATAAAAAAAGAAAATGTCTAGCAGTTGTAGGAGTGGAGATATGGAGCTAATCACGTAGTCACTTTTCTGTTCAATCGTTTTGCAACAAGTTGGTCTATGCCTTTGAATGTGTTTAGCCAATGAGTCACGTCTCACACCTAAGACTGACACTGACATTTGATATAACAGACTTAGACATGACCCACTTGTGGCAAGGCCTGCTTTTTTTCCTCACAGACTGATATGGCAGCCTCCCTCTCCAAGTCTTCGAAAACATCTTGCCACTTTATACACAGCTCTGCCTTTCCCTTTAAAACACCACATTCAAATACTGAAAAGCCTTTCAGTTAATATTTAGAATGATTTACTGATCTATGGTAGTGTGGTTCTGTTTGGTAAGAACCACTGAAAATTATCCAGCTGAGGAAAAATCTATAAAAATATATTATAATCTTTATTAAAACAACAAACAAGGTAAAGTGTTGGTTTCCATAGGTATGTCCAAGCTCAAACAGATCTTCAGGATGCATTTAAACTGTTTCTTATATTTTTGCATCAGCATAAAGGCACAGGTGATAGAGGTGGGTAGATGCATGCAAGGGATACCTAGAGAAGACTGTGGGAGACTATAGCCTCCCCAGTCATCACTCACAATTCCCTCACTTCTGGATACCTTCCTTTCCCTGCAAAACTGCAGCAGGGAGAAAATAATTTAAAACACCACATCCCTACTTCAGGCTGCACAAATCGAAGGATATCCAATAACACAGGACAAGCAGGAGCCAAGACTATATCCACTTCATCTAAGCCTGAGCAGATGTGAGTGATTTTTGCCTGCAAAGTCTTGTCCTTGTCTTCACAATGGCCTGTCAAGTGTCTTCCATCCTCTTCTACCAGGACAGAGTGTGGAAGGTGCCTAACCACCCAAGACAGCTCTTCAAAGAAGTAGGGTTGTTGTTTTTTTCATTGCCCCCACTGCCGTGGTATAGTCTTTCTAGTGAACTGTACCCCATGTTTACATTTTGATTGGACCCACTCCAAGTTATTTGTCACTGCAATTATCGGTTATACATTTCTGTACTCTTGGGCCCTTTTCACATGGCATTCACCATGCGAAAGGGCTTCTGGAGCATCGCGCAATTGTGAAGAGCCATCCGCATGATGTCCTCACAATTGTGCGATGCTGCTGGGGCCGGCAGGCGCCGATTGTGCACTATTTCATTTTCGGCTTCTAGCCAAAAATGGTGCAGAATCACGCATCGTTCCAGGGCCCTGCGTACACTTACCGTGCATGCGGAGCCTCCAGAGCCGCGGTGTTCACACTTCCTGCCCCAGCACAGCCTGGGAAAATCCCAGGCTGTGCTGTGGAAGGAAGAGGAGGAGCCCTCATGCTGCCTGCTCGCAAGCAGGCAGCGGTTGTGGAGCTGAAGCAGTGGGGACGTGAGAGCCTCTTGCAAAAGGCTGCTCACGCGACCCCCGCACCCCAGTGCTGCGAAAAGGTAAGGTGCAAAAAGAGCCTTAGCCAGAAAGTGTTGCCAAACTATAAAATGTGATACAAGTCCACCTAAGTATATAGCACTGATCCAAAATAAATTTATTATCATGCCTGTGTTGTGGATTAGCTGGATGGTGTTCCTCTGGCCCATCACTTCAAGGGACGTGAAAGAGCACTTGTTCTCCATATACACAGTCTACTTTGATATCTTTATTAAACAAACAATACCTGACAGGCATATAGCCATGTTGTACAAACATGGAGATTTTCAAACACAGCGCTCACACATGAAATCCATCCCTTTGTGGTTTGTGCAGTTTTTGTATTGTTTTGTTTTTACATTTTAAGAGGCATCTGCACCCATCAAAAATCTGTTCATTATTTCCCCTGCTACAGAGTAACACAGATATCTTTCAAAAAGTTAAATGGCATAAATATTAATCTTTCCTACAACTTTTGCTTGCAGTTTCTGCGTGGGCATTATTTTCCTTCCAGTGTCTGCCTTTTTGAATTAGTCAAATGAGCAATCCTACCCAATCAGGGATCACACAGTAAATGATATGACATTGCCAGGCCTGATGTGATTACATCAGATACCAGCAAACAAAATAATGTAGATTTAATGCAAACAATTCTTTTTTTGCTACATGACATCAATTAAGACCATTTAAATAGATACATGAGTATTTTTGCAAGGAATATTCAAACTTCACCAGAAGGAGAAACATATTTTGGTATTGCCAAGAGATGTTGCATTGCATGCACACTGCCATTTCACAATTGCTTATTTTAAAAAGTTGATATTTAATTAATGAATAAAAATATTTATATTCTACCTTATTCACACAGAAACACAAATCAAAGCAGCCAACATCATTCAGTATGAACAATAAAAAAATAGAAGCACAAAGGAAAATAAAGTGAGAACAACAAAAGATCAGCAACAACTCATGTCACTAGAGAGAAAGCACTTAATCTCAAAGTCTACAATTCACCCTCTGAAAAAGACACATGTTGACCTGTGTTAAAATGAAGATGTAGCTGGAACAAGGAAGGACTTACTTTCCAAAATAAATATACCACAACCATAAAGGTCTTGCTTCTGCTGCCCATAACAATGGCCCTTTTCACACCTTACCTTGTCGCGGCAGTGGGGAGCGGTGCTCGCGCGAGCCGCTCACAACAGCCCTTCTGCCTCCTGCGTCGGCTTCCTCGTAGCGTGACCATCGCGCTAGCGCCCTGCCCCTTCCTTCCGCAGCACAGTCTGGGAGCTGTAGGCTGCGCTGGGCGAAGGAAGCGCGACCGGCCCGGCTCGCCGAAGCACCACACGCAGGTAAATGTGCAAGGGTGCTGCGAGCATTGCGCGAGCGCGCAGTCGAAAATAAAAAATGCACATGCACCCCGCTTTAGCCTCATGAGCGTCGCATGAGTGGGAGTGCGTCGTACGGAGCGACGCTCCCATTCACGCGACGCTCAAGGGGCGCTCACACACAAAAAAAAAGGCATGCGAAAAGGGCCAATTTCAGGTAATGCTGAGTCACGCAGTAGGTCCTATGGTGTTCAGCTGAGTGTATGTGAGAGGATCTGATCCCTAAGATATCCTATTATTAAGCTGTTTAAAAATTTAAAAGTAAAATTATCTCCTTCAACAGGGTCTGGAACTATAAATGAAACAATAAAAATGGAAGAGAATTAATGTTGCACACCCAAGTCAGCCCAAGTTAACTTGGCAACCTGTTAATACGCTGGCTGCGGCTTTTTAAACAAAGTGAAATTTATGAAAACTTTTCTTTCATCCCATTCAGTATCCACTCAGCCTAAACAAAGTGTATTTCTTTGTAGAACACAACAAATGGAAGGGCCTGAATCTTCCCCAGGCAAAAATTTTGTAACATTTGTTCTCTGTATGTTACACCAACCCAAAGAGAGTATTTCTGTTCCTAGAATACCGTTTTGCTCTAATTCTCTCATTGCTTATGGTGATTTATGCTGAAAGTTGAGGCTTGTCGGCTTTGATCATCTGAAGACTGCCATGATATGATTCCAAAATAAGTTTCAGCTACAGATGGGGAGATAAATACACTGGCATTATCTGTACATTAAAGAGTTTGCAATTTCTGCCTGAAGACATGGTGAAATGCATATTAAAGAGGGTGAGGGGAGAGAAAGAAAGGAGTGAAGGCAACATTGAAAAGGAAAGATGTTTTACCCAGATGTAGGAAAATCATGGGTTGATCCACTAACTGCCTTCTGCCTGTTTTATTTTTGTTAATGTTTTCTTCTAAAGACAGCTATTCAGATCAGAAGCTACATGCCTGTCAGGTTTTGTTCAAGTCATCAACAAGCATTTAAAAATTAGTAAAACTGATCTCTCCAGACTCACAATGAAATAACTTTTAAGAAAACACAGCAGCACTTCCTCTCTAGGGCTGTAATCCTAGGCACACATAGCCAGAATTAAGCCCCACTGAACACAGTGGGATTTTCTTCTGGATAAACTTGCATAAAATTGTGCTGCAAATGAAAGTGCTTTCCAAAAAATAAAACGCAGGAGACTGTAGTTATGTAGAAAGGGTTTAGCATGCAAGGCCATCATGGCACAACACTGCTATGTCTCTGCAAGTTGTTGTTCCTGTTATATGCCTCCTATTTTAAGATTTTCTTGCCAGGATTTATTAAGAGGAGGTTTGCCCCTGCCTTCCTCTGGGGCTAGAAGAATGTGACTTGTCCAAGGTCACCCAACAAATGTCCATGGCTTAGCAAGGATTTGAACATTTGTCTTCCAGAGTCACAGTCCAACACCCAAAGCACTATACCAGCTGACTCTTATTTAGTAAATGCTCTTTATTTCTGACGTGAAAATTCTTTAAGGTTCTAATCAAGTTCCTAACTATTAACAATGTCTATGTTTTTTTCTGACTATGATACACACACAACCATGCTAATTGAGCCCAGATGCCTACGAGCCAGTGTCGTGTAGTGGTTTGAGCATTGGACTATGGCCCTGGAGATCAGAGTTCGATTCCCTGCTGAGCCATGGAAACCCACTGGGTGACTTTGGGCACATTACACACTCTCAGTACCAGAAAACCCCATGATAGGGTCACCTTAGGGCCACCATAAGTTGGAAACAACTTGAAGGCACACAACAACAACAATGAAAGGCCTGCCATCTTTTCTGATATTGATACTACTAAAGTTGCTGTGTGCAAACAAAGAATTCCACTGAGGAATTATATTGCTAAAAATGCTATGTGTGCACTAACCCATGAAAAATAGTTCAAAAACAATTCATATACAATGGTTTGATTCTGAAGTATAACAAGGATGGTGTTAAGTCATTCAGACTGAGAAGCAGTCTGAAAGAACAGGGAGAAATGAAGAGACCTAGCTTTTTTACACCTGGGGAAAACACTTTGCCCCACCATGGAGAAAACAGTGCAATAACCACAGTTAGCCTCTAACTCCCTGTATTACACAGCCACTAACAGGTGAATGACCCTTATTCATGAAAGATGTCTGTATATTGAGATGTTATAGTTGATAATTCTGTTTAGGAGTATAGTTTATACAGTCAATTTTTTGTTCCATGAATAAGGGTAATTCATCTGGTAGTGGTTGCGCACCATTGTTGAGAAAACCACTTCAAGGAGAATCAAGAATGTATTGTGTATAGAAATCTACTTTTTTGAACTATAACTCCAACTATTCAAATTGGCTGGGGCAGTTCTGGGAGCTATAATTCAAAGCAGTAACTTTTGCAAGCTCTGGACATGTGTTCTTAAGAAAATGTAAGCTATCTCAAGTTTCTTGGGGTGAGCTGTGATGTGCTAAGGGAGGGGACGATCCAATAACTGGATGCAGGCACTTCTTGTGAATAAAACCCATAGAAGAAGATCCTAGCTTCATCCCAGCAACTCACAAATTGAAGTGTTTCCAATGAAGGCTTTTTGAGACAAAGGGAAGAACAGAGTAGTTCAGCTTTAAGATTACAAAGGTAAGTGTTAATACAAAACTCAGATTCTTACTAGAAATTCAACTGCCAAGTTCTATTACGCTGAAAAAAGAATTCCTTATTCTGTTACACAGTAGCATGTAGCAAAGAAAAAGCACATCTCTGCTAACAAGACCAGCTACAAACAGCTCAATAAAATAGCAATCAGCTCTTTATTTTTAAAAACAGAGAGTGAGAGAAATGGTCATATCACATGCCATTTAGCACTCAAAGGAAACAGCTGTAAATCTGGCAATTAAGGGCATAATTGGACTGTTCTTTCTCAGCAAATGTGCCAACGGATTCCAACTGGTGCAGACTTTGCCACAACGACAAACAAAAATGAGCCAAGGTTTCTTACTTTTAAATCACAAATTGCAGCTCCTCTGACGCATTAGGTGAGCAAGCAAAATGAAGTTGGGATTCTAAACCCTTTATGTGGAAAAGGTAAATAAGGTGGAACTGTAAATAAAGACTAACAGAAAAACCAAAAGTGCAATTCTAACCATGTTTATTCAGTACCATTTTTTTAATGGAACTTGACCACCAATAAGTCTATTTATGGTCTACAAGCTGATTCAAGCAAACTTTTCTCACTTACATGATCAACAATGCGTTCCAACCATATTTCAGCTGGATTCTAGCGGAAAGTCAGTCAGTGATGCTGTATTTAAGAAAACATATAATCAGGTGTTTTAGTGACACCACTGTTCAACTTTCTTTTCTTTTTTTTCTTCAAAACTATTGTTTATTTATAAACAAGTTTTGTGCCAATTTAAAATAGCACAAGTTACACTAATGGACCAGGACCCAACAATAGTCTTACTTTACAATTTATCTTGAATATTGAATGACCCTGACCATGTCCAAACTGTTCTACAAAATCAAGAATGCTTTAATGGAAGATATACAAAGACAAGCTATTTTGACAACATTATGCATCTGGCCGTGTGCACCAACCTGACCCCTACATAAGACAGTGCTTCATACATAAAATCTTAAGAAGCTAGCAGATTCACCTGGAAGTAATAACTATGCTATTATATATACACAAAAAAGTATTATTTTCCTTTGCATAGCTGTAATATTTATGAGAGTTAAAGACAGCATGTTTTCCTACCCCTAAGTCCTATCAATTATTCTACCTCTTGCCCACCTTTCAATAGTGTGACTGAACTGCTTTGTAACAGCTGAAAATACAATAACTAAACACTCATTATTCAAAAGATCATATAGCTTTTCTTCATTTTATCAAAGAAACTCAAGATTACATTCTTGAGTGATACACCATCTACACTCCCCTTGATAATTAAAAATATTGTGACCATGCAAATGAAGATACCTTGAGAACATTCTCAGCGCATGGAGTATACTAATAATTGGGGGCATGTTGTTTGGACATGAGTTTAGGTGCTTTTCTTTCCTGAAAATGATCCAGGTTTCACTACATCCGAACACTCATTCAGATGGTGTATCACTGTTCAACTTTCTAAGGACCCGTATAGTTAGAAACAGCAGAATATAAACTGTGAAAGAATCCTATAAGACTGCAGCCTCCTTGATCCTCACGCCAATATTGTGTGGCGTGGGAAAAGCAGGAACCAGTTGCAGATCATGGAAGGCTATGGCCTTCAGAATCTTGCCCACCCTTTCCCCCAACCCCCTTGATGTCACATGATCAGTAGGCATCGGACAGTCAGGAAAGGATCCTGGAAGGTTCAAGCCTCCAGATCCTTACCTGCCATCTCCTCCACCCTTTCAATGTCATGTGCCAAATGAGGAGGGGAGAGAACTTCAGTTCCTTACCTCTCTTTCCGTCACCTTCTTCCCCACTCCACCCTGCTGCCAGACTTTCTCCCTCCACAGGACTTCTTCGGAAACTATGTAGTCTAGCAGTGAGGAAAAAATTGA
The DNA here is from genome assembly GCA_948472985.1 of Iguana delicatissima. Lineage (NCBI taxonomy): Eukaryota > Metazoa > Chordata > Lepidosauria > Squamata > Iguanidae > Iguana > Iguana delicatissima. The sequence goes on from CAOKZL010000108.1 coordinate 785,355, forward strand.
TTAAATTATTTGTTCTTTGCAGGAACAAATAATTTAACACAGCTCATCCTTAGTTTATGTGTCTGCGTTTTAGGCACTGAAATGTATTCTCCACTTCCACGTCAACTACCCATAGTTGGCACTGGATATACTGTTTGTTTCCTCAATTAGAAGCATTAAAAAAACTAACTTTCTGGCCCCCCCCCGTATGTGTGTGTGTGTGCGCATGCAATTCTGATTGGCCAAAAGACCATATTTATTTAAACTACAAAGCACAAACAATACCATTATATCGCAAGTTTTAATCTGTATTGTGAGGCAAAGCAAATATGATAATTTTATTCTCCATTTGTTAGGGCAAGCAAACCACTAAATTTAATTTCCACTAGATCTCCTCATTAATTACAATTATATATCATCTACAGCAGCAAATCTATTGTCTCTTTCATGAAGGCTCTATGTTTGAAAGAACCAAATTACACTGCTTTGAATTACCTGGACCACTGATAGAAGCAAAAGCATCCTCCTCTCAAGTAAACTGTCATTTATATTATCATTATCAGTACCATATTTGATCAGTAGTTACATTCAAGGCTGATTGATGCTCTGTGCTTGCCATCTAGAGTGAAGAAGCAAGAAGTGTCTCAAGACACTTGAGAGGTTTTTAAGCAGAAGCTGGATGGCCATCTGTTGGAAATGCTTTGATGTGTGTTCCTGCATAGCAGGGGAGTGGACTCGATGGCCCCTTTGGTTTCTTCCAACTCTATGATTCTATGATTCTAGGACCCTTTTCTCATCTTACTTTTTCACAGGGCTGGGGTGCAGGGCTCGCGCGAGCAGCCTCCGGAGAGAGGCTCTCGCTTCCCTGCTTCTTCGGCTCCGCACAAGCTTCCTGCTCGCGTGAGAGCCCTGCCTCTTCCTTTCACAGTGCAGCCTGAGACCTCCCATGCTGCACTGAGACAGGAAGCACAACCGGCCTGGCTCCTGAGGCTCCACACACAAGGCAAGTGCGCATGGGGCCCTGGAGCGATGCACAACTGCACAGCATTTTCGGCTTCAAGCCGAAAATGAAAAATGCTTGCACAGTCCGCGTCAGGCCCTTGAGCGTCGTGTGGACCGCTCCTCACATGTGCACGACGCTCAAGGGGCCCTTTCGCATCGGAAACGCCATGCAAAAAGGGCCTAGGACTGATGTTTGTTCTTTCTTTCTTCCTTTCTTTCTTTCTTTCTTTCTTTCTACCTGCCCGCCCGCCCGCCCAGTGCCTCACTGCCTTTGCTCTTCTTTAGTGCAGTTCTTCAAGTAGGAGTCTTCAAGATACTGGAGCAAAGTGACCCAATATGAGGAGATAGCATAAGGACAAAGGAGGCATTAATTAGTAAGACTGAGCAGTCAACTGCTTAAAAAAAAAACAATCTTTGGAAAAGCATTTGCATAGAAGGTGCTAAGCAAGCACCTTTGGCTAGGTCGGTCCTCTCTCTAAGGTTTACCATGTCTCCACTTTTTATGCAGATGTCTTTAAAAAGGGGAGGGGGTTATGGCCATTTTGTTTCCACGTACAAATCAGCAGTAATCCACACTTCTGAAATCTCAGTTCAAATATAGGTTGAAACCAATCCAGACTGAACTGGGCCTAGGTGTGAATCACTAAACTGAGTTTAGAACCAAAATATTGAGCTACACACAGCTTAGGCCAGTGGTTCTCAACCTGTGGGTCCCCAGATGTTTATGGACTTCAGCTCCCGGAAGCCCCAGCCACTATGGTGGCTGTGCTCAGGGCTTCTGGGAGCTGAAGTCCACAAACATCTGGGGACCCACAGGTTGAGAACCACTGGCTTAGGCAAAATCCACAGGCCCTACTGCCTTTTCTTTACTGATGCAGCACACTGATGATAAGGAAACTAAAAAGCAGACTGAGCTTTCTATACGTCAAAAACCATACCTTAAACAGCTTTCTGGAGTCACACCTTTCTTCCTCTGCTCTGAGTGTCACACACTCTTCTGGATCAAAATTGCAGAGATAGCTTTGTACATGAAGGAAGTATAGTTGAGCATGACCTTTACTTGGTAAGAAAGTAATCCCTGCAAAATACACTTGAATATCAGTGTCTCTCTCTATTTGAAAAGCCTCAGACTACACTGTATCAACTTACCTCAGAAACAGGGAAAATACTTTCTCTTTTCACTCTGGCATAGTCATAGCCATAAAAGAAGAAGAAAGAAGTATTTCCTATTCAATGTCTAAGGTGTGGGCTTCAAGATGAATACTCACTTGTATCCTTCTCACAATGTCCAACCCAATCCTCTCTGATACTGGATGTGCAGCCTATTTTATATGTGATATTTTCCCTGAAAGAAAGGGGAATAGTTTTGGGGTAGTTCTTTATCCAGCAATGTCACTTCAAACTAGGAGTATAAATCTTTGTAAATTTCATTTTCATGTGCGATAACAGATAGTTTAACTAGTTTTCTGCTCAATGAGAGAAAATCCTTGAAAACTGCAGTCTTCAAGAACTATTCACACTTCAAAATTTATTCTGAGAAAAAAATCCTCAGAAAACAGTATATTCAGTGCAGAAGTGTTGCCCGCTGCACAGAAAATCATGTTTTCTGTGCGGGAAACTTCCTTTCTGCACACAGAATAATATTTCTATATAGAAATGCCATTTTTAGTGCAGAAAACCCATGTGTATTTTTTCATATTAAATAAATCCCAGAAGATGAAAAGTATCACCTGTGCAGAATGTGACTCACTGAGATTTTCTGACTCTAGAAATCTCTTGCTTGTCTGGGATTTGAATATTTACAATTATTCTTTCTATTCCATACTTGAACCCTAGTTGTTCTTGGTGGCTAAGACTGACTTTAACCAGTTTTGCTTGGTTCACCAGCTGTTCTTGTTGTTGATGATGAAGAAGTGGATGAATCCTCCTCCTCCTCCTCCTCCTGTTTGCTATTAAAATATATCCCGCATTCTTCTCAAATCCGAGACTCCAGCTTCCCAAGACCCAGGGGCTGTACACACACTTCCCAGCAATCTGGGAGGGCTGCATCTGTTCTACCTATCCCATTTTTTTTCCTGTAGGAATTATCCATTTGAATAACGATGATGATGTGGTTTTCCTCTTATACCTTCTAAGAGCCATGGAGGGCAGTCCTCTCAGTTTTCTCATCCCAATATCATATGATTTAGCTCTGCGAAGAGCCTCTTTTTGTTTCTTCTTGAGACCAAAACTTTGAATTTTAAAGATGTATCCCCAAGCCTGAACCAATTTGGACAGGGGCACAAAATAGCTTTTTTTAGAAGAAAGATAATAAACAATTGGCTTGGGGAAAAGAAGGTGCAGGACCACATTGAAACTCAAGGGGACTATATGCAGGCTGTGAACTGTGCTTTGCCCACCCATGCTGTAGTGTGTCTCACACACTGAAGAGGCTGTGGCTGAGAACAGCCCAGAAATTTCAGCTTATGTAGCATGCAGTGACCAGGAGTGTAAAAGGTATGTCTGCCTGTGCCTTCAAGTTGCCTGTTGACTTATGGTGACATCCTAAATTTCATAGGATTTTCTTGGGCAAGGAATACTCAGAGGTGGTTTTCCCCGTTCCTTCCTCTGAAATATATCCTACAGCACTTAGTACTCACTGGCAATCTCCCATCCAAGTACTAACCAGGGATGACCCTGCTTCGCTGCTATAAAAGGTACAGGACATAGGAAATATCACACCACTCTCTGTGGGAGCTGTATTGGAAGCCCAATTCAAGGTGCTGGATCTTAGCTTAGCAAAGGTTAAATGCCTATAGGGCACAAATATCTGCAAGGAGAACTGTAACGATAGCAGCCTGGCTGTGTCTTAAGATCCACAGGGAAGGCACTTCCCTGAGTATCGTATTTATATGATACTAGCATATTTACCTGGTGTTGCCCTGGATTTTATTTTCTCATAGGTAACAATTGTTAGAAATACCTTAGGAATTACTTTACCTTACCTTAGGAATTAGATGCGGTTGAAATACACAGATTTGAGCTCCTGTGTCTCTAATTCCCCAAACCGCCTTGTCCAGTACCTGTAACTTTTCCTCATAATCCCCAATCCAATCTGTTAACATACAGAGGTTTGGATTCCTGAGGGAAAACAGCGGTCTTCCCCTTGCTGCCAGGCCTCATCTCCACAGCAACCGGCCTGAGCTCTCTGGCTGAGAATTCTAAAGGCCCCTCCCTGAACTGCCAACCCCAGGATTCCAACAGAATCTTCACAGCCAGCCAATCATATGAGGTCTTCGCCTGCCTGACACAGACAAACCGACAAACTCACTCACAAACTTTGACTTTTATACAGTAGATGTCAATAAAGGGAGAGGGTCTTCCTGGCTGTGGCACCACAACTGTGGAAAATCCTACAAACAGAGGAGCTACTGGCACCAACACTGCAGTTGTTCTCTGTTTGTATGGTGATGGTGTGTTTTTAATTCCTTCACTGCCATTGTATATTTTAAGTTAGTTTGTACACCACTCAGAATACATGAGGAGGTAGGGTGGTCTTAAAATATAAGGATGCTTGTCAGCTTTGAAAATGTTCCAGGATTCCAGAAATTATGGAGCTGACCTAGATCATTCCCTCTATAGCAGTGGTTCTCAACCTGTGGGTCCCCAGATGTTTGTGGACTTCAGCTCCCAGAAGCCCTGAGCATTGACCATAGTGGCTGGGGCTTCTGGGAGCTGAAGTCCACAAACATCTGGGGACCCACAAGTTGAGAACCACTACTCTATAGTTATGGTAGCACCCTGACATCTATGGGCTCAAGTCACACAAGAAGATGGACAGTAGTAGCACAAAATACCAAGAAGGCACACCCTTTCCCCTATATATGTGGAGAGAGACAGAGAGACTGAGAAAGAGGCAGAGACAAGAGTGCAGGTGAGGGCAAACCTGCTCTTAAAACATCTTGCCAAGGAAACCTTGTAGAAGGGGTACCTTAGGGTAATAAGTTGGAAGCAACTTGAACGCACACAACAACAACAACACAGAGGACAACATACACCACTATAACCATGACTTCCAGCAGCTTTCAAAACAATAGACTGTTCACAGGATTAAAAAAACAAAAATCCCCTCTGTTCACCAGAAGCCAATCATACATGGCCACAACTAGATTCTTTCCTCCCTGCCGAGACAGCATGAGATTCCACACATGCAAATAACCCCAAGACTTTCAATATGTATATCCCTTGATACACAATGGCTTCTCTTTGGTATGCTATAGCACAAATAAAGATCCAACTCCACCTGCTGCAGTAACAGACAGACATTCACTTGCTGTTCAACTGAAGTGGTTATGCTGTGACCAGAAAGCAGGTTCTTTTACTGAAATTAGCCCTATTCAGTCATCAGTTTTTGTTACAGCATACAGCAGTGGTTTTCCACCAAGGAGCAGGGCTGAGTTATCAATGGCTGAATTGGTGCTACTGCTCCAAGCCCCTCACTGGCTAGGGGCCTAGTGCTGAAGGAAAAAATGATGTAGCTTGCTGCTAGCAGCAGTGTTTCTTCTACCCCAATCACTTTTTTAGTCTCCTGATGTTTCTATGACTATTGCCATTTTTACACGTTACTTGAGTAACAAAGTAAAAATGCATGAGATCAGACTGATAGTGTCACTGAGGCTGTAGGGCTAACAGTGGGAGAAGATTTGTGTGCTGTAGTCAAAGGCATTTTGTATTTTCTTTCTTTCTTTAATTTCTATACCACTATAAACACACCTCAGTTAACAAAGCCTCTGGCAGTGAAGATCCTCTCCATGAAGGCTTTTAATGCCTGCCCAGGCCCTCAATTTTTTTCCTTGTCCTTTGTTTAGCTAGGAATTTTTTTAGAAACAGCAGCATCAGGAAGATGGTGAAGGAAGGCTGACGAAACAGTGGCTTCTGGTGCTGGACTGCAGCAGCGTGTCTACAGTAAATGTAATAAACAAAGCTGGAACTGGGAAAAGGCAGGATTTTCCTCTACCAGAGTCAAGTGTGCCTGCATACAACAGAGAAGGTAGACAGCAGCTGCCTCCAGAGTCCTTAACTGAGCATGTCCAAACAGCAACACAGAGAGAAAGTGGAAGAGCATATAAGTTTGCCACACAAGCTACCTCCAACATATTAAAAAAACATAGATCAATACATTTGCTACCAAAATAGAAATCATAACAAAAGAGGAGACTGATGGAAGAAATTGTCATTGCTGGATGCATTTTGGAAGAAGCTTTCAACAGGTCCCTAAAAGGTTCAAAATGTTTTTGTTTATTTATGCAAGAGTGGTTATTTCATTTCACATGTGTGCATTGTTAAGTTTTGCATAAAATTTTGATGAAACATGTTGTACAGCTCTTCTTTTTTTATAGTGTAGGAAATACTCTTTCCATGTTATTTCTGCCTTTGGCACCAACATTTCTGTTAAAGAAGTAATGGCCAGGTACACACCTATTTTATTAACTGAGGTATACCTGTACTCCTAGAATGGCTCATTCTTGTGCACTTAACTTTTGAAGCTTCTCTAACCATTATAATCTAGTCTTTCCAAGGAGGCTGCTTTTGTTGTTGGATTTCAGCACCCCAAATGCCTCCCCATTGGCCAACAACATCTCTAGGCCTCTCCTCCCAAGTTGAGAATGCCAGTGTGGACAGAGAGCTGGGGAGACCCATGCCAACCACCAATCCTGATTTGCCAGTGTTGTTGGAAAACGCCAACAAAGGATCTACAATATATTCAAATGAACACAATTGGAAAATCACTGAAGTCACTGAAAATCTTGCCTTCCTGGGATTTCTAATCACATGGAACTCTGTATCCTCATTTAGCCAAACAGTTAAACTTCTTTGCAGATCTCCCCTGTTATCAAGGGGAATCCCTATCCCCATGCATTCCCAGCTCCTTCTAGACACACACCAAAAACAATTCCCTACATAGAGCTACTGTCTAGGTGGACTGCAAGAACCATATATCCCCCTATCCAATACACACAGAACAGTATTGCAAGACCCCAGCTGCTCAGGGGCAAAAACTATACTGTTTAGAACCAAACTATGCAGAATTTTCTGGTTTAACCAGTTATCTACGTTATTTAAGAAAGGCCTTCTTGATTTGAAAAAGGTCTTGATTTTAACCTTTTCGGTTCTAATTTCTACATTAGTTAGATTTCTCATTTCTGGAGTTGTTCCTTCTCACTCTCTCTTTAATTCCCTATAGACTTTGGGCAGAACACATGCCAACAACATCTCAGTTTCTGCCAATAACCACTAGGATACACTGCTCACTAAGAAAGCCCTGGGACAACTCAGCTCACAAGAGTCTGAATTAGCAATATATATTCCCTGAAAAGAGAACAACTGTGTAGAAAAGAGGGAGACAAAATGTAAGCATATGACCAACTGACCAGTGACGTCACTAGGGTTGGTGTCACCAGTGCATTAACTCATGGTGTCACCCCTCACACAGCTTAGCATGGTGTTGTGGAACAAAAATAACAAATTTCTGCTGAAACACTGCACGCAAAGAGGGGGTATCCACTAACACACCACTCCCTCTTCCCTCCCACCCTCCCGCTGCTCACATAATTCCTGAAGGCCTCAGGCAGCACAGGGTGTATGTAGGTACCAGCAGTGGCTTCCAGGAGGCCCACAGAGAAAGAGGAGAATGGGGAGGATGAGGAGTGCACATTGCCATGACAATGGAGTCCTGGGGAGGAGAGAGATTGCTCCACCCACTTCTGCTCATCACCGTAGTGACTAGGCTGTCTCTAGCAGGCATCACCACATTGCTGCCCTGTCAGAGTCCAGTGTCTCAGCTGACACTTGACCAGTGCCCCAGCCCACCAAGCAGGATGAGAGAGGGTCATGGTAGGAAGGCAGGAAGCCCCACCCCCCTCATATTGATGCACAGCAGGATCTCGGGTATGCAGTCTCTGCTGGGCTTGTGAATGTGCTGAGCAGAAGCCAAGTGCACACGTTTCTGGTGGTAGTGGTGGTTGTTCACACTTTTTTCTAGCAGTCAAAAGGTGGAGAGAGTGATCTTGCTGTCAACCCCCCTTCTGATGGTGTCACTCACTGTGGTCCATACACCACCACCACTACCGTGACACCACTGCAACTGACACTCCCGGACAGAATGCTCCTATCAAGCAATTCATTAGAGGTTAAATGTTTCTGAACAGCATAACCACAGTAAGAATTTAAGCAGAAGGAGCAACAGTTGGAGCAAAGAAAAAAAAAGGAAGAAATTCACAATATTTCCCATGTCATTTGCATCTTTCTTTAGCAGAGATTTGCGTATTAGAACTACCATGTGTTCACACAGTCACCACCAAACAACTGATCATGAAGTGTTCTAATATAAAGAGCAAAAATGAGTCTAGATAGATGTCAGTGCAGAGTACTTCACCTTAGAAACCTTAGGGGAAAATATGGTCACTGTACATATTCAAACATCTTTCAAGACATTCCATTTAGCACTAGGTTCACTTAGGGGACAAAAAATAAAAATTCTCAAGGTACTGTTTCTTCAAAGAGCTTGCATATAGCAAAATCAGTTTCACACGTACCTAGAATTTCAAAATATGTGTAAACACACACACATGTACAACACGTGTATATATTACATAATTTTCTAGCTGTTCAACATTAAAGGGAATGTGATTAATCCTCCATGACACACTCTGAACTTTCTGTTCGGATAGGTTCTTCCTCCTCCTCCAGACCTACTGGCAATGGATGTCATTTGACCTGCAGATTTCACTCTGAATAAGGATCAGAGAAACAAACACTGACATTATTCTGCTAAGCAATTATCTGCCTCAATTTACTGCTCAATCTCAGAGAACAGTTTTGCTAAACGCATAACAAGAGAAAGTAGGCAAAGGGAGAGGAAAGATTTGATTGAAATGCGGTGGGGGAGGGGAAGAGACCCCTTCATTTCTTGTAATATTTTGTACTCAAATGAGTGCACTCCTTTCATGAAGCCAAGGAAACCAAGCCAAGAAAAACGCTGTTGCCCTGGGGTGGGGGTCAGCAATTAGAATTTAATATATTATTCATATGTTGAGACACTGGAAAAAGGCTCAAAAAGTGAGGAGGACAGAGAAGTAGTGGACTCATCTTCTGTATTCTTTCACAGGCTGGCAGAATACTGTATTCTTTATTCTTTGTATTCTGTATTCTTTCAAAGGCAGCCAGGCCTTCAAGAAGGAGCAGTTGTGCTATACTAGCAAGGATAGATCCCTATTCAACATCTCATTATTTTTTTCTCCAGCTACGAAGAGCCTATACCCCATCAAATGTTTACCGATAGGGACGCTCATCTCTCCCTGCCAATTCCTGTCCCCGTGGCATTTCACACCTTCCGCCATTCCCAGCTTCATCTACAACTTCCCCCACCCCATAAAACCTGTTCTCCATGCTTGGACTTTTTGCCTCGTGAGGTTTTAACTTGAACCAGGGCCCGTTTTATCAAGCCACCAACTCAGCTCTGGAAGAAGTACAATTGGTAAACGGGGCGGGGGCGGAATGTTATTAGCCAGCGAAGGAATCGCCGAGAAATATTTCCAGGGCAAGGTTTGAGTCCGAGAGTGCTCCTTTCGAAAACCAAGAGCTGCCACCTCAGCTGTCTCCAAAAGGGGAGGAGAAAACCTGGCGCTTGATTTGAGAAACGAGACAAAGACCGGCAAAGTGCGAGAGCTTCCACGCCACCGGTGCCACCGAAGGGGGAGAATCTCAATCTCCTGGATTTGCGAGGAAACCCCCCCCGCACGCACACACACACACCGCCAAACGGGACTTCTAAACAGCGGAGGAACAAGAAACCCGCCATCACCCGGGCAGCGCGCGCTGAAGGCAAGCCATTTCTCCGCGGCGCCCGACACGCGGCTTCTTTCAGCTCCGGCCAGCCGCCTGCTTATACAGCGGCTCGAGCCTCCCCTGACAGAAACAACTCCAGAGAATCCGGCCAGGGACGCGCGCGCGCGCAGCCTTTCCTCTCCTCTCCCGCCTTTTCGAGCCGGCCGGCCGTCCGACTTACCCATTCCAGCACCCTCAGGAACGCCAGGGGCTCCTTCACCGCCCGGAAACTCCCCTTGGAGGCGAGCTGGGGGGAAAAGAAAAGCGAAGCTGGAGTTGAGGGGGTGCCTGAGGGAGCCCGCGGGGAGGAGGGGACCCGACCCTTCAGGCACCCGCTGTGCGCCTCCTCTCCGGGCAGCCTTACCTGGTTGACGGTTTCCATCCCTGCCCGGCTTTTGGCGCGCAAACTTCAACAGACCTCCAGGCGGCGGCCGAAGAGAGGGAGGCGGTGTCCAGGTGGAAAGAAGGAAGGAGAGCCCCGGCCAGGCGACGCTGGGGCTTGGTCGCCGAGGAAAGCGGCCAAGGAGCCCGGGCTAAAAGGAGGCAGAGCAGAGCTGAGCTCCCAGCCAACATCCACGCCCGAGCCGAGCGCGCTGGGCGGAGGGAAGGAGAGGAGGGGAGGGGGCAGGCGGGCTGCCGGGGCTCGCAGCTCTGCTTCGCTCGCTCGCTCGCTCGTCTAGGACGTGCGCGAGTTGCCCGGGCCCGCCGCGGCGGAGCGAGGCGAGCTGAGGGCGCGCGTGCGAGGGGAGACACTGGGGCGCCTCGCTTGGCCGCGCCTTTTGCCAGGTGCCCGCCACGCGCGGCGGAGCTGAGGCGGTTCTGCCCTCGGCAGCCTCCGGAGGAGAGTCCTCTCCCGGGCTCCCTCGGCCTCTGGGGAAGGAAAGAAGCAGGATTGACGCCTGAGATTTACAACCACACCGTCGGTTTGTTGCCCGTGTTATCAAGAGCTGGTGGCAGTCTCGCTGCCTGCTCTTGGACTCTCGTTGGAACCACCTTCCTCAGCAAGTGTAGGCCCTTCCTATGTACCATAGACTACCGGACACTATTTTCTAATGTCTGTTTTTCCTATGGAGTTTACCGCCTAAAAGAACCAGTGGAAAGAATAACATTAAAGGACGGAGTGGAGAAAACAACCAAGAATAAATATTGTTACGCCTGTTCTTCCCAGTTCGGACTAGAGGGAAGTCTCGGGGGAACAGCGTTTATCCGGAATTCAGTTTCCTTGGAAGGAAGCCGTGGACGTTTACAGAGTTTGTGTACTATAAGTTCTGTGTGCACTTCTGTATGGACCGAGGGGGATTCACAGGATTAGCCAACTGAGTCCTGACCTCCTTCCACCAAATGTCTAGGGCAGGAATGAAATTGTGTGGCCTGTTGTTGGACTGCATCTCACAGCATTTTTCACCATAGGCTGAGTTGACCAGGGCGGATGGAACTTGCAGTCCAGCCACATCTGGAGGGTCCCACAGTTCCCATCCTTCATCTAGGATTTTAGCGCAGAAAATAAAGGTAGCTCTGTGCTCCTTTTTTGATCATATTTCAGAAATGTTGGCTCCCACAGACGCACTCAGAAATAGAAAAAGACTGGATCATCTTGAACAAGTCACATTTTTGCCCCCTAAGAAGAAGTCAGTTTATCCTCTGGATAAGTCTTGCCAAGAAAACACCATAATAGGATCTCCATAAGCTAGAGCTGACTTAAAGGCATATGACAATAACAACACAATACAATGAACTTAGTCAGGAGCAGCCATGTTGGCCATACAGCAAAATACAACAAATTCCAAAAGCCACAATGCAGCAATATCTTTATTGGGCCAACTAAAGAGCATAAAACAGACATGCACACTTTTGAAGCTCCAGCTTTGAAACTTTGATATCCCTCCAGACCAACTGAAAACAAAAGCAACATCTTAAAACAAAATGACATCATTTTTTTCGGCTTCTGCACAATTTTTAACATCTTTGCCTGATGAAGAAGCCAATGGAGCTTCAAAAGCTTGTGTCATGGTTTTTAGTTGGCCCAGTAAAGATACCACTGTTTTGTGGATTTTGGAATTTATTGTATAATAAAGTGATCTTGTGATCCTGGACTCAGTTAGCGCATGCCTTGGTGGGGAAGAGAGAAAGATGGATAATTTCAGCCATCACTTGCACTGGTGGGCAACTTCAATGAGTACAGGGGCAAATCCTCCTTCCAAATCTGCCACAGAACACACTTCTTCAACTGCACCATTGAAATTCAGTAGCAAACTGGAAATAATATTTTAAAGGAAACACTTGTTTTCAGGTGGAATTCCTAGTTTGCTGTGAAATTCCACTCTCGAGTTGTCAACTTGATGGCAAATAACAACAATGGAATTTCAGAGCAAACTAGGAATTCCATTGTTGTTATTTGCCATCAAGTCGACAACTCAAGAGGCATTTGAGTCTCATCCCTGCTTTAAACTTTGTTGTTATTTGTTGTCAAGTCAACCTTAACTTATGGTGAATCTATAAATGAGAGACCTTAAAGAGCCCAGGTATCAACTGCCCTGCTCAGGTCTTGCATACTTCAAGGTCATGGCTTCCTCGACTCAACCAGCTTCCTGTAGTGTGTCCCTCTTTTCCTACTGCCTTCTACTTTATCAAGTATTACCATCTTTTCCAATGAATCATATTATCTCATGACATATCCAAAGTATGACAGTCTTACTGTTGTCATCTTTTTAGCAGTCCATGGTATTTGTAGAACTCCCATCTAGCATCAGATTTCAAAGGAGTTGGTTTCCTACCTGTCAGACTTCTTCACAGTTCAACTTTCATAGCAATACATAAAAACTGAAGATACTGTGGTCTGGATGATTCTGTCTTTTGATATTTAATGGCAAATTGTACAAAACAAAAACAAAAAGCACATCCTTTGAAACAAGCGAGTATGGCCCTGTGAGTTCCCACCTATCCTCTCTCACCTAACAGAAACCATGTTTGCTTGCTTATCAGCTTGGTTTCAACTCTACTCAAAAGTGTCCATGCCCCCAAAATACAGGATTTTTGACATACCATCTAATATACATATGGAACAGGTTTTCTGTGCTGCAAATATGGGACACCCTTTATAATATGGGTTGCTTAGCAACCCTAGGATGGGTGTTCCCCACCCTGACCTACATCTTCCTGCTTGATCACATGAACCTCATCATCAGAATGATATCAGTCATGCACTGTTAATGTTCAGGTATTTGGGATGTTTGCCCCCAGGTTCTATACTGATGGGTCTCCTTAATGAAATCTGAGAATGAAGAGTTACATAGTAGAACTTGGGGGTTACTACTGAGACTAGATGACTGCTATAGTGGAATCTGAAAGGTAACTTTGTCCAAAAAGTTAACCTATAGTGTAAACAATTACAGAACCGAGTACCAAGAAGGCATTGACAATTTTTTGGGAAAATACTCTCCTTTTATTTGGGTCATAAATCTGAGAGGAATCCAAGAAATCACCATGAATTCCTCATGGACTTGTGTGGACAAACACTGAACAGTCCTAGCTTTTGTTCACCTACCTGTTTTATATATTTGTGTAAGTATTTGTACAGCCAGCATGGTGTAGAGATTTGAGCACTGGACTACAATGCTGGAGACTGGAGTTTGAATCCCCACTTGTCCATGGAAACATGCTAGATGGTCTTAGTCAAGCCACGCTCTCTCAGCCTCAGAAGAAGGCAATGGCAAACCCGCTCTGAACAAATTTTGCCAAGAAAATTCCATGATAGGGTCATGTTAGGATCACCGTAAGTCAGAAATGACTTGAAGGCACACAACAACAACAACAACAATTTGTTGTACATTTGTGTAAGTATCAGGTTGGATCTTTTATCACACTGGAATATCTTGGCTATTCTTGCTCTGAAAATGTAGAAATTGTATTTGTTGTGTTTTAAACAAGGAAGGCTGTCTGAAATCAGAGGTACTGACCTGAAAGGGATCCCTGAGAGGCCACACAGATGATGCTTTAACCCATAAGAACATTTAGGAAGATTAATCTTATAAATGCTGTGGTTTTCAACTTCCATCTTTCTTCCAGATGCTTTAACTTCCTTTCCTAGAATCTCTGACTATTGGCACTTCTATAAATGATTCCCACCTCCCATGGGGTCTCTTTCCAAATTCATATTCACTAGGGTTTATTCATTTTATTTATGTATTAAAATACTTCTGTCCCACCCTCTACTGTGAGATCTGAGGGTAGCATAAAATTAAAGCAATAGAAATACTTTCAGACAATTTCAGATAAGAACAACAGAATAATTTACATAAAATATGAGCATATTAAATAAATCAGGTTGAAACAGCAGGAAAAGTTAAATTAGTTAAAATCATATACATATATATCTTAAAAAGTAGTAAGTGTAGGTCCCAAAAGCTTGAATGAAAAGACATGTTTTAACTTGGCAGCTAAAAGTGACCAGGGTTGGTGCCAACAGAACCTCCAAGGGAAGAGCATTACATGAACAGGGTGCCACGGCAAAAATTGCCTGTAACAGGTTCAGCTGCAGAGCACTGCCCATAACAGCCTCTCAGTGTTTGACTTAGGAGTAAGCCTCATTAGATCATTTTCAGAAGCTTTTCTTAAGTCCCAATGACTGTAGAAAAAAGGGCCCTATCACATTATACTGTTATAGTGCTATTATTCCTCTATAACTGCCATGGCAACATTGTATGGATTCCTGGGATCTGCAAGTTAAGGAAGGACATTCAAATTCTCAACCAGAGACCTCTTAGGCCTCACTAAACTACAAACCCCAAAATCCTACAGAATTATGCCATGGTAGTTGAAGTCAAATAGTAGTCAGTAGCAGTATAGTGTGCTGGAATAGGAACTTTCATTGAGTTTTGGAGGGGCATTGTCTCACTGCCTCATTTATGACCTTCCAAAAACTGGTGAAGACTCTTCCTGTTTAGGCAAATGCGGTTTACAGACAGTTTGCCAACAGAGTGAGGAGTACCTTCCTTCTACCATTTTGAGCTCCTCACACTTACTTTTCCCATGAGATTCTATTGCTGGTGTTGTAGTATTTTCATCTGCTGCTATTTTTAAATTTTAACGTTTAGTTAAATGTTGTGTTATAAATTGGGTTTGGTTTCTTGCTAGCTGCCCTGAACTCTCAGGTACAAAGGTAGAGTATAAATGTTTTAAATAAACACAGCGAGATTTACTTTGGAGGAAACAGATGTGCAGAGGAATGGGCTGTATAAGGAATTGGCTGGAGAGTGAAGGATGAATGGTAGACCAAGACCATTTTCGCACTACACAGTTACAGTGCTATTCTTCCACTTTCAACATCCTGTGGAGTTCTGGGGTTTGTGGTTTACTGAGGCCAAAGAGCTCTCTGGCTGAGAATTCTAGAGGCCCCTCCCTAAACTGCAAACCCCAGGATTATTCCATAGGATGTTG
Source organism: Iguana delicatissima (assembly GCA_948472985.1). Taxonomy (NCBI): domain Eukaryota; kingdom Metazoa; phylum Chordata; class Lepidosauria; order Squamata; family Iguanidae; genus Iguana; species Iguana delicatissima. The sequence continues at coordinate 800,637 of CAOKZL010000108.1, forward strand.
AAAGTGGAAGATAGCACCATAACAGTGTAGTGTGGAAATGGCCTAAATGTAGTCCGATGGTTTAGGGCAAGGGCGGACAATGCGTGGATTGCATGAATTCCCAAGACCATTTTGCAGCCAAGAAAACCCTGTGATAGGTTCTTCTTAGGGTCACCATAATTCTGAAACGATTTGAAGGCACGCAACAACAACAACAGTAATGATCTCTCTACCCCGCTCCATTTCATTAAAAAAAATCTGGGGGAAAATGCCTGAAATGGATGATTCTCTGTTTAATACATGCCAGTATGGTGGAGGAATTTGTGAGAAAGAAAGGCACATGTAGCATTTTGTAAAGAAGAGCAGAGATGATAAAAATATTAGTGGAAAGAAGCAACAAATTCAAATAAATTTGTTCCCAGAAGAAAACGTTGAGTAGATATAGTCCAAGAGGTCAGTCTAGGGGTTAGCATGGTTTCCAAAACTGATCCAGGAGCAAAGACAAATAGAGAGGAAGAAAAAGTTCAGAAGGAAGCCCCACCCCACTGCTACCCTCATGTTTACCCACATCCAGGAGTCTATCCCAGATCAGCACAAGTTGTTTAATCCAGACACCTTCCCAATTGCTATGCAAAATGTTGCCATTGTCATCTCTATTTACCTTCAAGTCATTTCTGACCTATGGCAACCCTAAGATCATCTGATCATGCAGTTTTCTTGGAAAGATTTTGTCAGAGCAGATTTGTCATTGCCTTCCTCTGAGACAGAGAGAGTGTGGACCTGCCCAAGGTCACCCAGGATGTTGAGGATTCAGACCTTGGTCACCCACAGTCCTACTCCGACACTCAAACCACAAGTACCACTAAGTTAAAAATACTGCTAAATTGCCCACTAGAACAAGCCAGGTTACATGCAGAAGCCCTCAGGCTCCATTGAGGTGTTCTTACAGGATCCAGTGATTCCTTTTCCCAGCTTTTATTTTTAAAAAATCCTGCAAGAAAAATGGAATGACCCTACTAAGCTTAGCTTCCTTCATAAACTCCCTAGGAAGTGCTAGTGTAGCAGAGTTGGTGGCTCTTTCAGTGGTGTCAGGAAAGATCATCTGAGACAGAACCAGTTCATGACACTGTCATCAAAGATGCCATCTGATATTTATCCAGATCTCAAGACTCAAGACATGCTTTTTCTTCTCTTCTCCTAATGACAATGATGTTACACAAGATTCATATGTAGAGAGTCAGGATTAGTGGTGACTCCACATCAACCCTGGTGCCTCTGGTTTTCAGAACTGCTGAGTGCTCAGTCTCATTCCACCATGGAAGATCCCAGGTTAGCAGGACTTCCCTTCTCAAAGTCAAAATTCTTCACTCAGCCCCTATCTATCTACAGCTTCTGCACTGTCTGTTTTTAAGTAGGCATTTAAGCCAATTTTGTATTATCAGGCTAACAGAAAGTGCAGGGAAGTCAAGAAGAACTTGTGCTTATAACCTTTTAGGATATCTTGATTTTATTGCATCTGTCTGCACTACATAGCTTTTAATCGTCTTTTCTTTAATTGTATTTTTTAATAATTGTTGCTGTGCTATAATATTCTCTTTCTGTTTCATTCTTTGTTAGTCACAATATAGCTATACAGCCCAACAGTAAGATACTATTCTTATTCTAAAATAAACAACTGAGTTCAGCAGTAGTGACTCAACCACTCTATTCCTACATTTATACATTTATCTGTCTAAAATGTTCCCCCTGCCCTTGGTACTCTGTATTTTACTTCCAGCCCCAGAAATACCTCCAGAATGTCTTGTGTTGCCACATTGGGAGAAAGGCAGGAAACAAACAAACAATCTCCCCCCACACCAAAAATATTGGTCTAGGATAGCTTAGCTATTTCTATCTGGGAAGGTCAAAAGCATTTACTATTATGAGAAGATATTGACTATTGGCTGGTAAATGGAAAACTCCCAAATTTCTACGTTTCAAGCGGTTTTAAAAGCTACTTTGACCTTGTAGTTAGTCCAGGGTCAACTCAAGTTAGACTATGACAGGCATGCATCATAATAGCATTTTACAGTGGCATTTTACTAAAAACACCTTTGACCATCTAATCATGTTCTCTCACTTGCTCAGACATTTGTTAGGTGTTATTTCCTGACATTTGTTATTAATAATACATTGCTTCTGTCTCACACAGAAATCATTATCACCTTTTGCCTCTCTGTTTACCTCAGCTCATTATGACACAGTTTCCCTTAGCCACCAAAACACCACAATCAGAGCAGATGCATGGAAGCTTAATATTCTTTTCTGAGCATCTGAAATGCTGGGCATTGCCAATGGCCATTCTCCCAGCTTTTTTGTTATGTTTACTCATGCAAGTGAGTAATGGCTGTGAATGCTCCTATGAGAGAGTTTAAGTATTTGAAAACTATGAGGGGCTGGTTCATGCATTTGTAATCCACAGTGAAAAGAGAAGGATATAATGCAAGACTGCCATTTTCCCAGTAGTCCTGGTTTTCTGGTGCTTGATTTAACTCCCTATTACTATAATCTATCTGTCTATCTACATACTTGTCTATCTCTATATCTATAACAGTCATGTTTACCTGCAAAATTTGGCCGTACTCTTCATATATTTAATCAAGGAGACTGCATGATGTTTGCTATAAAAACTTATGCCATGCTAAGCAAGATGGCTTCTTTGTATAAAACTGTATTGCCATAAAATAAAGAGAACAAATGAATACTTTAGAATATTTGCTGACTTGACATCTATGTCTATCTATTCCTGGCTTATGGGTGGGCTGCACAAATATTTATGATTGTACATATGTATTTTGTTTTACTTTAAAAAGAATGAAGCAGAACATTGAAAGTGTCATGCTGGATCAAGCCAGAGGTCCATCTGTTCCACTGTCCAGACTCTTTTCCACAACAGCTGCCTAGAAACTTTTGAGACCAAAAACCAGACAGACATCCCTTCTTGTTCCTCTCTGACAAGTAATATTCATTGTTGTATTGCTTCTGAACATAGTCCGATATCAATGTTGAAACTACTATTTAAATTGCTCTTTGGTTCACCACTGTCACAAGTGTATTTGTTGAGGGCATGGGAGAGAGCTTTTTGGCGGCTGCTCAAAGACTGTGGAATTTTCTCCCACAGGTGGCTGGGTTAGCCTTCCCTTTGCCCTCTTTCCACTGACATGCAAAGATGTTTTTATGCAGATAGCATTTGCCTAGTTAGGATAGACAGAAGCAGAAGGGAGGTTGTTGTACTTTTATCTTAATTACTGGTTTAAAATGTTTTTTAAGATTGTTTTAACTTGGTGTTTTTAATAAGATTGCTTATTTTTTTCTTAAGCTTTCATGTTATAAATTTGTTTAGCTGTATTTCATGTTACTTAGTTCATAAACTACCTTGAGCCCCTACCGGGAGAACTGCAGGATATAAACTGAACAAACAAATACATAAATTAAATTATGTATGTGAAGGGAAAAATAGAGACACTGGTTCTGAAGAAGGGAAACCCTGAAAAGTTGTATTATGCTCCTACCTTACTCTATTCCTTCACAGCTGCTCATATTCCTGTGTCTGATTTATGGTATTTACCCCATCTTGCAGCTCCCTGACATTTCTGTCACCTGTTTCAGTTCTTCTCTGTCTCCCTCTCTCTTTATATTTCTCATTCAGCAACACACAACAATCTCAAGGCATCTTGGATTTTGGGAAGCTGTAATGATCAGCCCAGAGTGATCAGTTCCTTCTTTTACTATTAGTTTTTTCTCTGTTTTCATCCCTGATAACATGTTAGCATGTGGAAGAATAAATGGCATAGGTAGAATTGCAACATAGTCAAAGCAACCTAGTGGCCCAGATATTGCACATTGGAAGGCCTAAATACTCTAAAGGCACCAGAAGCAGTCTGGGCTTAGAAGCTAAGTAGAGTCAGCCTTGGTTGGTACTTGGATGGGAGACCACCAATGAAAACCAGGTGCTGTAGGTTATATTTCAGAAGAAGGAACTGTCAAAACCACCTCTGAATATTTCTTGCTCAAGCAAATCATATGAAATTCATCCCCCGCCCACAGTCGACAGGCAACTTGAAGGCACGTACATACACACAAGAAGTAATAATGCCACTAATACTAAGGCAGTAAGAAGAAAGCCAGTGCTTGACTGTAGACAAGCAGAACTTCATCAAGAAGACAATCACTTTACACTTGATCATAATTAAAAGAACAGGTCAAAATGAGTGTTTTTCTCTTCCAGGAAACTTATTTAAGCCTTTCCTCATCAAAGCAGTGTGGAATGTATGATCTGAATTTCAGAGGGACTATTTTATTTCTTTTCCAAAGGAAGGCCTGTAGACAGCTGTTGCTGGAAACCTGCAATGGACATAGTGTCAGAAACCAACATGGCTGGTATACCTTGCAAATGGAAGAAATAAATGGATTAAAATTTGCCAGGTCTCTTGTGGCAAGAAAAAAATGCTTGCAGAAATGATGACCAGGCATTCTGTGCTCACCATGCGCTGCCCATCATCTTTGTTTTGGTTTTTGCCTCTTTCCTACTTTTCTGCATTTGTTCAAGAGACTGCTTAGTCATCCCGTCTGATAATATGTGCTTCTGTGTGTGACATAAAAACATGATGACATCTATAAGGAAGCAATGCAGAAATCATTATACATCCTAAGCTTTTATAAAATGCACTGAAGATTTCACGAATGCTTAGTTCATTGCCACTGTGTGTTTTGAGGCTGGGAAAAGATGAGATTCTGATCTGGTCTTCAGGCTGAATGATGTGAAGATTTGTGACAAGTGTGCTAGTTAAAAGGGGACAATTTTGAGATGTAACTTTCAGTGGGCCAATTTGTGCGGCTGAAAACGTGCGGATTACCATGCTTCACACAGCTATTTGTCCTCTTTCTTTCTCTTTCTTTCTTTCTTTTAGCAACAAGGAAGTACTTTCCAAGCATCAGTCTACTTACTTGTGTTTGACACTCTTCACTCTTGGGACCAAAATAGCAATAACATTTCAGACAACTTTTCTGATTTCTATGAATGCATCTATAATACCCTTCAAAGAATTCTAAAAACATTGTAAATGCTCAAAAGGGAGTGTTCACACAGGAGGTTGCAGGGGCAGGGTAGGGGGATAAACTTCTAAAAAGTGACCACAAAAGAACAACTCTTTCTGCTGGAGGCAGCATATACAAGAGAGTGAAAAGCTTCATCCACGGAAAATTTCAGTAGATCTAACACTAGTGTAGTTGCTACTATCCCCTCAGCATGCACTGAAAAGAGATAAAATTCTCAAACTGAAGTCTTGAACCCTATGGATTGACCCTAAGTAGGATGGACATGTTGAATGATAATTCAACACCTATGTACATTCTATTGATTTAATTTGTCTACTCTAGTTGAAAGTGACATTTTGTTTTAGGCAAAAAAATATTCTAGAAATTCATTTATTCATCCTGCTGGTATCAAAAATTAACTGCAAATAGTGGATTTTTACCCTCCAACTGCACTTGTTTTTTTGTTTTGCTTTTTCCTAGAAACTTTCTGACAAGATGATACATTTGGAATTTCACTTGTTCTACAGGGCCAAGGAGAAACATCAACATCTATTTTTTTTCTTTGATTTTTAAGGAAAAAAATGAATTAAGGAAAGGATAAACAATAACTAACTGATTAACTAAATTAACTAACTAACTAACATCACTTACATTAACCAGCAGAATTCTCTTTATGCTGATATCATGTACTCTTCATTTCTTTATTGCCCAGTTTTAACTTTTCATATTGGCTGTAATATGTGTTGTTATGCCCATGACCCTTAATGATTAGTAAACCTCCTCTCTTTGGATCTTCTCATGCTGGATCTAAATAGTCTCCAAGTCAATCAGAGACCTACTAAGCTCCTGTGAGTTTTCAGAATGCCTTGTTAGCTCTCTGTGATATGGCACAGAGATCTAACAAACTACTTTTCAAAGTCCCGTTCATGTTAATGACTAGTATTCTATGGGATGGCTGTTCAAGAAAGGCAACACTAATGTCCCCCAGGCCTCATGGAACTAGCCGCACAATTCTTTAGGTCCCAGCCGTCACCATTAGCTATTGGGACTTCTGTAGCATTTGCTCCATGTCTTCTGTCTCTTTAAGTGCATGGATAGCTATTATAAAGATTACTGGAGCAGAAGACCTTTGCATATGATTCAGCCCTGAAGCAGACATTTGCATGCTTGTAACAATATACACAAGGAACCATGTATTTCAATAGGTACTATGGGCATAGTTCTCTATTCCAAAACTCCCATCCAGCAGCCACAGTACTGCACCAGGGAGGAGGTAACAGAACAGGGCTGGTAGTCAGTATTGCAGTTACGGATTTGTAGCCTGGAGTTACAAATCCATAACTGGTCAGTATTCAATAGTGTTGGTGCAAGCCTACGTAAATGCCACCTAAGGCCACCTTAGGAGCCAGCTGCCAGATTCAGCAAAGGAGGTCCATTCAGCTTCTGATCAGAATGGAAGGAGGAGAAGCGTTTCACTTCCTTCTACCAGCAAATGAGGCTGCAACAATAAGAAGCATGTTCTCCATCACAAATTTTTGTTGAAGCTTACTTTCTGATAGAAGAAAGTTGGAAATCTCCTCCTCCTTGCACCCTAATCGGAAGCTGAAATGGACCTCCTTTGCTGGATCCAGCTTCTGGTTCTAAGGTAGACTGTGCAGGGCAGTCCGGCTAGGAGGCGTTACCTAACTATGAAGAGGTAACTAAATAGCTGGTGCAGGATAATGGAAAATGTTTTGAACAGTGCATGAATGAGGTTTTTTTTAAAAAAAAAATAACATGAATAGAGGCAGTTGTTAATTTAGTCCTGAGTAAAGCAATGAAGAGTGTTATTTGTTTAATTTTTTTTAAAAAACCTACTTTATAATGAAAAAATCAGGATGGTATACATAGATTAATATTACAATAAATAAAAAGTAGCATTAAATTCAATATCAGAAACAGCACCAAAGAAATTAAATTAAAATTGAAATATACGAGTAGCATCAGATTTACTGAACATTAAACATGTGGACAAGTCAAAAGGTTTTAGCCTAGCACCTAGGATGCCTGTGTCATTAATAGGACTTACCTCTGAGAGAACATATGTATAGGATTGCATTGTTAATGACTCAAGTGTCATAGATACTATGTTAAGGCTTTTTAATTTGCCCATGCTTTTAAAGTCCTAGATCATGCATATGCTTGGGAGTATGTCCAAGGGCCACATTCCCAAGGAAGTGTTTATAGAACTGTAAGCAACACTAATATGCTAAGCATATGTACAGCAAGAAATTCCAGTTGTCATTGATCCTGATGCAATAGGGTGGCCTGTGTAGGACTGAGAACAGCACCACAGTGGCCCTCCATCCATTCCACATGCAGAAAGTGACCAGTCTGGCAACTGCACCTGCTCGCTTTTATTGTACCTGAGAGAATTAGAGTAGGCTGGGAAACACAAAGAAGGCCACATGGCACACACAGAGCTCTGTCCTTCTACACATGACCACCATCCCCCCCCCATCTGCCACCTGAGATGGCTGCCTCATTCTGTGGCCAGCGTTGGTCATATATTCAATAATAAAACTCCAAAAACTGTTGAACGAAAAGTTTTAATGAAGCTTTAATTATGCCCTGCTAAAGGCTCATATTTATCTCAAGGACAGAGAACTCAAAAAGAGTGCCAAATATATAACCCCATTTCATGCATTGCTTGTGTGGCTCCTGATAGCCATGCATTGGGTATAGATTTTTAAAAAGGAGGCTTGTATGCAGGAGCTTGAGCACATAATAGTGGGGATGTAACCATTGGCACAGTTCCAGCCCTTGTATAATATGTCTTCTTATGAACAGATATGAGGGGCTATGGATAAACAGTACTGCCAAGCTAGTAAAATAAACATTTCCATTTCAAATCTGTTTCACTGTTACTCCCAGGAATTGGATGAATACTGCACGGGCTGACAAGCCCGTTTACAAATTGAAAAATTATGCTTTTTTTGCCCTTTTATTAAGACTTCCAGATGGCTTGGGTTTCAATATGGCCAAAATCAGTTGTTGTGCTTTTCCACATCTGTTCTCAGTGCAGACTAAATGTAGACAGCTTAGAAGTTAAAATATCAAGCTAGCTGTCTTTTGACACTCTCAGTCTAAACCTTCGTCTGGAAATAACAGCTCATGTTCAGCACCAGAGACAGTTCCCTTTCCGTAAGCCCCAACCCCCCACCCCTCCTAGTACAAACATGCAAACATTCCCATCTGTTCAAATTCACTGCTATGCTGGCTTCTTCAACAGCAAGCATTGAAAATAAGAGCAAGAAATAAGAGGCTAAAATTTGGGTCATAAGGTAAATTGTATTTCATTGGATTGTGCAACTTGGTTTTGCCATTACCATGGAAAAATATTTGGAACACATCTAGCCGCTAAGCAGCAACTTAAGATGCTCTTTGTTTTAATGTAGTGTATATTTTGCTACTTCTAAGGAAGATAGTGATTTGTTTCAGCTAAAAGTCCATCTTGTGCATGTCTGTTCAGAAGTCAGTACCACTGAATTCAATGGGACTTAATTTAAGTATGTGTAAGATTGCAGTCTGAATCATCCAACCCTTCCTTTGCGATAATGGCCTGTATCAACACAGCTATACCATTAAGGAACTAGAAATCCAGACTGGAAAAAATTGATTCAAGTGACCACTAAGTCATTAAGCTCACAAGACCAGTCATCTTTCTCATTGACCCTGGCTCCATCTAACATGTCTCTCTCAATCTAGTTTACCTCCTGAAACTGTTTTGGTGATAACAAAAAGAGAATTAGGTAAGCCATCTTGAACTGCTGGAGTGTGATTAGGATTTTAAAAAAATAATAATAATAAAATATTTTTAAAAATAAAACAATTTAAATCCAATCTGATTCACACCAATGTGAAATTGATGGAATGAACCAATTGATAAAGTAATGCAACCAGTCAAGGTGAGGAACTCAAGTGCCAGAGCCTTGCTAAAATTCAAGACCTTGCTGGGCTCATTTTGGCAGATAGAAAGGATAGAAGAGCAGCACAGTTTCCCCCCTCCCCTTTCCCAGTTCTTCCCCATCTTGTGAACTGTTACAGTTCTTGGCCAGCAACTCTGTGTGTTTTTCCAGCTGCCTCTCTCTCCTATAATGGGTCTCTGAGGACATCAAAATGAATAGTGAAGATAACATAGATGGTCTATAATTAATTTAGAGTACTTTGTCCCATTGAATTCAGTATGAAATTTCAATGAGTTTAAGGCTGTAACTCTATATCCATTTATCTGGGAAGAAATCTCATTGAAATCATTGGGCCTTACTTCCAGGTAACCATTCATAGTACGGTACCACCATAAAACCGTATGTGTGTGTATGTGCTTTCAAGTTGTCTGTCATCTTAAGGTGACTCAATGAATTTCATAGGGTTTTCTTAGGCAAGGAATACTCAGAGGATGTTTTATCAGTTCCTTCCTCTGAAAGCCTATAGCATTTGGTCTTCACTGATAGTATCCCATCCAAATATTAACCAGAAAGCACCCTACTTAGCTTCCAAGATCAGACAGTATCTGGTACCTTCAGGGTATTTATTTTATTTAAAGGAAAGAAGAGTGACCACACATAGCCCGGACATTGTACCTGACCCCCAACAGCTCCTGCCTCCATTCCAATGGCCATTGCTGCAGTCTCATCTAAACCTTCCTTTGGAATAATGGCCTGTATCAACACAGCTATACCATTAAGAAAATAGAAATCCAGACTGGAAAAATTTGATTCAAGTGTCCACTCACTCATTAAGCTCACAAGACTAGTCATTCTCTCATTAACCCTGGCTCCATCTAATACATCTCTCTCAATCTAGACTACCTCCTGAAGCTATTTTGGTGATAACAAAAAGAGAATTAGGTATGCCATCCTAAACTGCTGGAGTGTGATTAAGATTTTTAGAAAATTAAAAAAAAATGAAACAATTTAAATCCAATCTGATTCACACCGATGTGTTTTCTTATGCCTTATTTAGATTGTAACCCCAGTTGTCAAACTTTTTTGTTATTTGCATTTTGTATAACATTTTCCACCTGTGTTTTGACTTCTAGCCTTGTGCTACAGCTAGAAAGGACATTGCTTTGGAATCTGTCCTGTATAATTCCTGTGGCAAGGAAGAAGACTTCCAAGGTACTAGTACTTTTCTGTATTATTCTAGTAATGGGAACTAATTTCAATACAATATGACTAGAAGATATTCCTACTGAATAGAACCCAATGGCAATAATAATCAATTTATTTACCAAGATAGTAGTTTTCAAAGAAGTAGCCATGTTAGTCTCTTGCAACATAAAAAAAGAAGGAAGGAGAAGGGAAGAAAAAAAGAAAGAAATGTGGCAGCACCTTTAACTCTAAGTGGTTTTTATTTTTGCATGAGATATAAACCCATTTCTTTGGATGCAATACTGAGAGTGGGAATGGGACATAATGTAAAAGGATTCAGAAAGATGCAAATCATGACCCTTGCCCTAAGGTTCTACAGGTCTTTTAGATCTTTACAGTGGTCAGTTAGTGTTGATATAAGAAAACAATAAATCTGCTTACCAAACTTCCAGGGTTCAAAATTCTCTCTGAGATTCCTGTTGTTATATCAAGGACTCTTGTATTAATATATGTAGTTGTCATGAAGTCATTGTCTTTCTTCACACCTCCGCTAATGGATTGGAATTTGTGAATATAATTCAGTCCAGCAGTTTCTTTGTCTAGTCTTCTCTTGTAATTTTCTTGTTCAAGGACTGCAACCTATAAATCCTCTTACTGTGTGTTCAAAAAGGTTGAAATGTTCTGCAACTGGTTTTGGGGTATTGCCATTTTTAATGTTAAATTTGTGTCCATTAACCCTCTTGCATAGAGACTGTCCTGTTTGTCCAAGATAGGGTGCAGAGGGGCATTGCTGGCATAGGATGGCATATATCACATTGGAGGGAGAGGAAATAAATGTGCCTCTGATCTTGTGAGTGATATTATTGGCCGCTGCAGTATTGCTCCCAAAGTAGACTGGGGGGACAGAGTTGGCATCTTGGTTTGTGGCAGAGTCTTGTTCCTGTACTACCATCTACATTATGTATCTAGTTGTGAGTATTTATTTAAAATTAGGAAGCTCTCTGAAGACCAACAGAGGCCTGTTTCTCAGAGTTTGTGAGAGGGCTGTATTATTCTCCATAACTGGTTGTTATTTATCAGTTATGTTTCTTCCTTTCTTAGCCTGCTGATTTTTTTTTGATAAGACAAAACTAAACCATTAAGTTAAATATTTATCATCTTGGAGGTGATAGTTAAAGAGATCCACCATAGCGCAATGGTTTGAATGTTGGACTATGACTCTGAAGAATATGGCTTGAATTCCTGCTTAGCCATGGAAACTCATTGGGTGTCCTTAGGCAAGTCACCTACTATCAGCCTCAGAGGAGGGCAAGGACAAACCTCCTCTTGCCAAGAAAACCTTGTGACAGGGTTGCCTTAGGGTTCCCATAAGTTGGAAATGATTTGAGGGCATACAACAACAGCAATCATTAAATATTTCTGAGTAGACACATATGTCTTAAACTATTCCCAGTAAACTAATAAACGTGGAACTGGGCTCAGAAACTGAATTTACTCCATGCAAGTGAAGAAACAAAGAGCATCTGACAAAACACAAACTCAAGATCCCAGCAGTCATAGATTTAAAAGTTTAACAAATAGATTTGGTTTTTCTTTTACCTAAGGAAGCTCAGACATCCCAGTGAGCACAGGGATACAGAGCCACAGGACTGTTATTTAAATTAAATTAATTGGCTACAAAGCAGGGCTTTTTCTCATGCACTAATGGCATTTCCAGTAATGCACTAATGGTTTTCCTGTAGCTTTTGCATCAGAACAAATGAGTAACTAGATACTGCTGTGTCACCAGGTACTAGTAAGTGGCTCTGCTTGATTTAACTTTCAATGTTCTTAACAAAAGAGATAACTTGCCAGAGCATCTGAAAGCTGAAATAAATGCAGTACCTTGAAACTGTGTGATCGCAAAGGAAATACAAGGTATATAAAAAATCTTGACTGCAAACCAATTAATATGAAGATCTTACGATTAAGTTATTGCCAAAAATGTATCTAAAACCTTCAATCAGAGTTCAAGTTGTTAATCTGATCGTGCGTATCAGAGATGGGAAATAAATTCATTGGCGTTTCCATATTAAAACATCTATTTCATATATCCTGAGACTGCCAGTGGGATATGATGGTAGAAATTCGAAATGTCACAAAATCTCTGGTGCAGTGTGGATGGTATACTACTGCTGCTTGCTGCATGAGATGGCTTTCTAGGGATGTAAAAGGAATTTACATTAACTGTTGTTGTTGTTGTTTTTACTAATTTCTCTCACTTGAAGTGTGCAAGGGTATTGGAAGCAGGTACACACATATCTCTGTTTTCCTATATATTGAATGTAAAGATATATCATTGAATACCAAAGGCAGAATTGTTCATTCCAAGGTATTTCCAATGTGTGTGTATTGTGAAAGCTGGACAGTGAAAAAAGCTGACAGAGAAAGAATCATCTCATTTGAAATGTGGTACAGGATACCCTGGACTGTTAAAAAGACTAATAAATGGGCTTAAGAGCAAATCAAGCCTGAACGCTATCTAGAAGCCAAGATGACTAAGCTGCAACTGTTGTACTTTGTACTTTTTACTTTATGAGAAGACATGACTCATTAAAACAGTGGCCATTTCCACACGGGCTTAAAGAAACAGCGTCGAGCATCCTCCAGGGAGGAGGACTGGGTCGGACCTACTTAGTTCCGCACCTCAGCCTGCTCCGGAACGACCCGAAGTGGTCGTCCAGCGTGCTTTTGAAAGACCGCTTGAAACAGGTCTTTCAAAAGCATGGAACGCGCCACTCTGTTCCCACGCTCCGGTGCAGATTTGCAGGCTCACACCAGTGCGAGTCTGCGATCTGCCGGGGGTGGGCTTTAGGCTGGTGAGCTTCAGCGGTTGGTGGAGAGCCTCGACCAACTGGAAGCTGCCATTTTTGTCCCTGGAGCAGTGCAGAGCGATGGCCACGCCCTGCTCCAGACCAGCCTGGACCCAAGCGTGGAGTCAAGAAGTCCGGTAAGTACCGGCATGGGGCGATTCCCTCGCCCCGTGCGGAAATGGCCAGTGATGCTTGGTAAGGTAAAGACAGTAGAAAAATTGTATTACAAGGGATAGACTCAAACAAGGAAATCACAATTGTGAATTGGCAAGATCTGAGCATGGCTGTTGACAACAGGGTGATTTGGAACTCTCTCATGCATTGTTGTTGTTGTTGTTGTTGTTGTGTGCCTTCAAGTCATTTCTGACTTATGGTGACTCTAAGGCAAACAGAGGGTTTTCTGGAGCTGAGAGTATGCCATGCACCCAAGGTCATCCAGTGGGTTTCCATGGCTGAGCAGGGAATGAAACCCTGGTCTCCAGGGCCATAATCCAGTGCTTAAACCACTACACCACAGTATTACCATAAGTCAAAGTCAACTTGACAGCAATTAAGAACAACAACAAATGCATATGACTAAAAAGCATATATTTGAAAAAAGCACACAGTTGTCATGCAGTTGTTGAAGGTCTTACAGCAGTGTCGAAAAAAACATCAACTGGCGATCAAGTTGGAGGGCAGCAGCTACATTTCCTTTAAATGATATGTATCATTCAGTGAACATGGGAGCTAGAAAGCTTACTGCATAAGCCTAAAATATCCTATTGCCCTCAAAATGGGAACAGTAAATCAGATCCTGAATTAAAAATGAGTCTTAATATTCAAGTATTAAAATTATGAAACTTCACAAATGAGTTGGGGACTTTACTTACCATTTCTTAATGCATTTAGATGTTGCAATTGGTTCTCAGGGCAGTTCACAATAAGGAAAGTATCGATGAAAAGAAAATTGCATCAGACTAATAACAGCCGATAAAAGGCCTTCTGCCTTGTTTCCACCTAATTTGTTTGGAATGATGGAGGAACAGCCACATATGGACAAATTATGTGAAAACAAGAAGAAATACACACACTCAGGTCCAGAACCATTTAAAGTACTTAATGATTTCCAAATCTACATTTTCATCTGTAAGAGAAAATTTTACAAGCAAAACAAAACATTACAAATGCAATTTCTTGCAAAAGGCACATGAAGATGACTGTCAACCTCCAACAATTCTGGGTGGTTTGGCTAATACTCAAGAGATTCTAGGAGTTGTAGTGAAACATCTGGAAACTAAAGACTAGGAACCACTGCCTTAGAGGGTATCTGTGATCTGTAAGAGATGATCCAAAGTATGGAAGACCCGGGGCTTTATCACAGAAGACAGGCAAGTCTGAGTCACAGCAAGATAAGTGTCTTTGGCTGGGACTTATCACATTACTTCATTCTTCTTCTGTTGTTCTCCCAGTGGGAGACTGTTTGGAAAGTATTTCTTTTACAAACATGAAAAGAAAATCCCTTAATGACTTCCTTTGTAAACGAGATGCTTTCCAAATGGTCACCCACTGGGAAAACAACAGAAGAAGAACAAAATAATGTGATAAGTCCCAGCCAAAGATGCTACTATTCTGTTGTAGGAGCAATTTACCTGCTTTATGTGATAAAGCCTCCAGAGTGGAACTTGTGGTCTTAAATAGAAGTCCTGTGAAGGCTTGTCTACTAAGAAGCCAGAGGAAATGCAGCCTAGCCTAGGGATGGAGGAAGCTGTCAGTTATGGTTTCATTCTGTTTCTCCTTTTTCTAACCTTAAATACAACTTGCGCTGTTTTTACATCATCTTATGAATTAAAAAAAAAATCATGCACATATTTCCAAATGCACTTTTCCCTAATTCAAGCATGTTTTGCTGATATTTATTTTTATTATTTACTTTATTTGTATCCCATCTTTCTCCCAATGTGAGACCCAGCATGGGCTGATGCATTTGGTATTATACAAGTAGAAATGGAATGGAGTAAAGACTACAGGGTATTTGAAAGGGTATTACAGGGTATTATTCCAGGGAAGGCACAACGTTGCTGTAGAAATCAACTTCTTTACACAAAAATCTATCAAAATTATGGTAAACATCAACATGGGTTTCTCCCTCCTCCCTCCCAAAAAAATCACAGGACCAAATGCGCTTTCATATCACTGTGGAAAATTTAAAATACTACAGAAAAAAGAATTGTGGTGCATGATGTCTATTTTCCCCCCATTTTCTAATTTTAAGAAAAGAGGCAGAAATTTCTCACTTCAAAAAGATATAAAGGGGTAGCTCTGTCTTTTGTCTCTATTTCTGATATTCTACCATACCTATTTACATAAAATGGATAGAAGTGTAATAACAAGCAATAGCAAGTTTTTGTTGAAACAAAGGACAAAACTTTCATCAGATAAAAACTGCTGCAAATGTAGATATGAGAAAGTTTGGCTCAGTTTCTTCACCCTGGATTCAGGCCAGCTATATTTGGGAACAAGAAGTAAGCTGTTTAGGGGTACAAGGCCTTGTGTGTTGACTCCAAAATCTAGCATCCTTCGCATATTGGCTCCACCCCTCAACCTTCTTGCATGGATTTGGGAGGTCTGACAGAGGCATTAAAGACAACTAGAATCTTTTTGGATACCAGGAACCCAAACGTTTCTAAGGGTTGTACTTATATTCAAGCACAGGTGAACACCCCCCCCTCCACACCTTCCTGCTCAGTGTGAGAAGGTTGGGAACAGAGAGGGCAGGTACCAAATGCCTCCTGCCCCATACACAAATTGGTATTTTCAGTTCAGTCATAACAACTGAAAAGGTCTGCCATGTATACAGTCCCTGTGAACCTGAAGATATATAATGTAGTTGGAAAACAAATTGTCCAAATGGTGTTACTGTGCTAGGTTGTATCACTGCTCAGTTTGCCCCCATGTGATGAATTAAATGTGAAACTAGGGGCTCAGTATGCAGGATCCTTGATGTACAACAGGGATGAGAATCACATAGCTCTTCAGGTGATGTTGGACTGCAGCTCGTAGCAGTCTTCACCAATCATCTATGTTGGCAAAGGCTGCCAGAAGTTGAAGTCCAATGACATCTGGAGAGCTACGTAATTTCCAGTTCCATGTACAATCTTTGTGTAAGAAATGGGGTGGGGAACTTCTGGCTTTCCATATGTTTTGGACTTCCATATGTTTTGGATCATACCCCAATCAGTCTGATCAAGGAACTGTGGGAATTGTTTATAGACCAATAATCACAAAGGGCAAATGTACCCCACATTTATGTGAGAAGGAACTACATGGACTCTAATCTTTTGCCTGAATAGGTCACTGTTCTATTGATGGCAGCTATTGCCTACTGACAAAAAATATAATGCATATCCATTGCTATGCAAACAAAGGTAAGAATAGGGAGGCACACAGAAGTCTTGGCTATAGAGATTTCTCCCAAAGTGATGAATTTAAAATAGAGTACAAAGATATTTATAGTGGATATTTTCTTAGTCTCCTGGGTTACTAATGATCTCTAATGAGCTCAGCCCAGGCTGTGTGCTTATTATTACTTATAATCTGATCTTAATGTTCAGACCCCAGTGAAAATGGATTTCTTTTTTTATCAGTGATCTTTAATGCACCAGATCCCATCTGATCTTGGAAGCAAAGCAGGGTTAGCCCTAGTTAACACCTGGATGGGAGACTGCCAATGAATACCAGGTACTACAAATATTTCAGAGAAAGGGACTGGCAAACAAACCCCTTTGAGTGTATGTTCCTAAGAAAACCTTATAAAATCCATGGAGTCACCATTACCAGTAATTTACAGTTGTCATAAAGGCACTTACACGGGCTTTAATCTTGACTACTGATGATGTAAATGTTCTACCCTCTTATAGGTTAAATATCCTGATTTTCTCTTGTCATAGGGGGTAATTCTGTAGTAAAATTCAGTGGCAGATCTGTTTCCCCTACTTTAGCCTTTGTTATTCCTGCTGATTTTAGCAGGCTTAATCTCAAAAACTCTTCCATTTATATCTTATCAGAATCAAGGCAGCATTTAGGAGACCACTCTCTATTCACATTATCCTTTAGGCCTAAATACCAAACAGTATGCCAGGCATGAATATCATCTAAAGCAGTGGTTCTCAACCTGTGGGTCCGCAGATGTTCGTGGACTTCAGCTCCCAGAAGCCCCAGCCACTATGGTCAATGCTCAGGGCTTCTGGGAGTTGAAGTCCACAAACATCTGGGGACCCACAGGTTGAGAACCACTGATCTAAAGTGATAGTTTGCTTCTGGAGATGCAGCACATTCCCAAAGTATGGATGACTGACTGAGAGAATGACAGGTCATACTAAAGTGTGCCTTCTTTAGCAAAAACTACTAATTTAATGCTTTTCACTTATTAACAATGATTCAGATTTCCAAAACTAATGTTGCTGTGACTGCTGGTAATAGTAAGTTCCAAGTATTGTACTGTATATACATGGTTTGAGTCCACTCAGCCATGAAAAATCATGAGGCAGATCACACTCTCTCAGCCTCAGAAGGAGGCAAAGGCAATCTCCCTCTGGGCAAATCATGTCAAGAAAACTTCGTGATAGGTTTGCCTTAGGATTACCATAACGTGGAAATGACTTTAAGACACACAACAACAAACATAATATGCAAAATTTGCTTGGAATTTATTCACAGCATAACACAGAAATCATAGGCTGAATTGCGATAATGATGTTTTTCAGCGTTGATGGTAAGTATATGATATCAGTCTGTGTTACTGTCACTAAGAGGGGTGGAAATCATTCTGATCTCCAGATGTTGTTGGATTGCAAGTTCTGGAAGTCCAACACAGCCAGTGGTGAAGACTGCTGGAAGCTGAAGCTCTACAACATATGGAGGGCCATATCATTTCCACCCCTGCTATAAATGTGTTATTACAACTCTAATTTCATCAGATGATTTATTATATGAATGGGAAAGATGGATGTTTAACCCTTTTATTCCCAGCTGTGATTCTGACAGGACCCCCCTATTAAACTATAGCCCATGCTATTAGTGGAAAGAAAATATTCACTATTTGCTGACAGTAGGAGTGAGATATTCATTACCTGCTAACAGACCCTATCTCAGGGAAGAGAATTATTTATATTTATTGAACCAGAGGTTCACCAGACAGAAATGTAGATATCCAAGTCTAAAGCCTGAAACCCTCCTGGCACAGGTCTGACCAAATAACCCCCAGTCACATATCCCAGGAAAACCTCGGAAAGTCACATATGTACATATCAAATGGGCCAGCCGCAACTTTGACACCTTGAGAGATGAAGTGTCTCCCAGATGAAGTTAGCGATCACAATCGCGGGAGCTACAAAGCTGAGGTCTATCTGCATAACTCAGTTTTTGTCCTTTCCCAGGAAAGGGTATGCACCCCCCCCAGCATGTTGGGTACTTTAATTGAGTTCACTTTTGGGGCTCTCTCTCTCTCGCTTGCTTGCTCTCTTTCTCAGGAAAACTTCCACCTTTTACTAGCACCTGCTCGTTATAAGGCTCCCATCAGTCTTTTTCTTTGTCTGCTGATCCATCTTCGCTTCTTCTCAAACTGCAGTCTTCAAAATCAGGTGCAGTATAATCGCTTTCTTTCCCTTAACTTTTCCCACTCTTAAGACTTTCAAACTCAGTAGTCCTTGTGTGCTTGTGTGAGTGACTGTTCTGTGTGAATGTGAGGAAATTTTGCCAATTTTGCTAAATAAAATACTTTTTAAATGAATACTTGACTTCTCTCTCTCTCATGCAGTCTGACCCCGTAGACATAGGATAAAAGATCTCGCTGCATTGCCTTGCCCTCCATTTCGCTAAGCAGTGCTCTGCTAATTTCCCCAACCTTTGTATTTTTGAAGCAAATCCGGGTATCCCCCAGGGACCCCCAGAAGTTAGGGTAACAATACCAAGAAGGAAGATCTCATTTGTTATTTTTTCTAAGGCTGATACCAACAGGGAGGGATGACACTTGAGGCAGAGTTAAATCTTCCCTCCCTGCTTGGGATCTTCCCAATGAAAAATGTTCCCCTGCACTCAGTATTACATTATAAATCCCTTGACACTGCATGCAAACAAATATTTAACTTAACTTCTAGCTTGGCCTATAGCTACTTATACCTGGCGGCCATGTGGCTAAAGATATTGCACACATAGGAATCTATTCCAGGTTGGGGTTCTTTGAAGGTTTAATTACACATCAAGGGATACATTTCATGAGCTTGGAAGGAAAGGAAAAGAAAAATAAAGTAGGATAATGGAGAAGAATACTCTGAAAACCTAGGAGGTACAATTTCGCCATGGAATGCAGATCATTCTTTCTAACGGTCATCTTGGTCCTAAAGGAAACCTTTAAAAAAATCTCAAAAGTCGTACGCAAACTAAGCAGCATAGTAGATGTAAGAAATACACAGTGCAATGCTTGAATGCCAGAACTTTTCTTGATGAAAAACCCCTTAGAAAATATATTCCTCAGAAGTAACTCCCTTGAGACATGATTTAGCAATCAAGTGTTTTGACTGCTACTGTTATCAGTGTTTCCAAAATGGAATTGCAGAATTGAATTATTTAAAGCTGGCACTGTAATCAAAAGCATGTATTTAATGAATATTCAAGCTAACAATCATTTGTTTAGGAATGAGAAAGAAGGAGATCTTGTCTTATGTATCCCCCCTTCACCTATTATTGTCTAAAGAGCCATCCAGAAGATGGAGCCCCAGTTCTGTCTTAACACAAAGGAACACTCCAATGATTGAAACCCATATTTCTCAAAATTTAAGCAGATAGAAATATGTAGAAAGTCAAGTGAAATATGTCATTGGAGCCATCTTAAAATCATCTAATATTGCTAAAACAAGCATCAAAAAGCAGTGGATTAAAACCATTAAAGGTGAGAGCTTCAAGGGTCTGGAGCCAAAAAGTTACCAAAACAAGCTGAAAAGAACCAAGCAAGCCTCTTTGGAGGGGGCTGAGTCGGAAGAATTTTATAAATGGGGTGCCATCCATAGAAAAGCCTTCTCCTCTGTTCCCACTTGGTTTTTCTGGAATGATGGAAGAACATCCACAATAGGCAGATGATGTGAAAACAGGAAAGTATTCAGATCCTACATGTCTAATGTCATCTGAGGCGTTACATTTTCCAGTCTGGTGTGCAAAACTGGAAGCAATGCCTTTTTCTTCTGGCTCTGTCATGTCACTCAAAGCAAGGTCAACCTTGTTCATGTTACAACATGAAAGACTCCGGCTGTTATAATTCCAAGCCGCTTTCATAGACCGAGTCACACAGCACCTATAGTAAAACTGCAGATCTTGAAAAAATCACTAGCCCATTCTAGTTTGAAAAAAGAGGAGCAAGAGCAATATTAGTCTGTGTTGTACCACAGGAGGAGGAGGTGTTACACAAATTGCAATCCTCTGCAGATAAGCACCGCTCTTTTCATTTTGGTTTTGGGAAACAATTCTTTAACATGCTGTCACTACAAATGAAGCAATGTCGTTCCATGTAACAACAAATGGGGATCTCTGTTGAAATAACAACTCCACTGTTGTTTCCTGAACAATGTAAACCAAAGCTGTGGAATGTTGTTTGATTTCTACATACATGAAACGAAAGCAGCAAGAAAACCTAATATTTCAACAATTTTGACCAAAAAACACAGCTTTTAAATCCCATTCTTGCTACAATTCTTCCTTGTCTGAGGTCTCTTCTATGTAGTTCAAGCAATTTGTCATCCGATTAGCCTGATGAAGCATGGAGAAGTTATTTGAACTGTAAATTTTCCGCAGGCAAAATAAAATGCAAACAGGAAGAGCTTCCTGTGCCTGCCAAAGCAATGATCCTTGGAATACAAATAAGAGAAAGCCATGCTGACAGCAAAAGCTATTTTTACATTCTGTCATTGGCTCGCAGGCATCCTGCCTTTAACTGGACTGCATCTGTATTCTCCAGCCCCAATAAAAATGAAGCTCTTGTCTTAAGGAACAGCTCCTTAATCACAAAGAAAGAATATGCTGTGTGGATGCGAGTAGTAATTGCTGGTTCCCATTCTAGGTGGGTGTTTCCTGTTCAAGCCAACTTGACTGAGAAGCTAGAGTCAAGCTAGGGGAAAAAATCCTGACATATAGAGATATTAGAAGATGCTTGGGGGTGATGTGAGGAGTAGGAAGGAGGTGTCCCTGCTGGTGACATTAAATGGTCTTAATGCCTTGTAGGAAAAGCTAGTAAGAAGTCTTCTTGTGCTCGAGCAGATCTGTGTAATTTGCATCATGACACACTGCGGAGGTCCTCTGGGGTGGAAAGGAAGCCCTGGAGAATCAAAGTCAAAACTCCTCTATTAGGGCTTATTTCAGCAGTGCTAAACTATACCCAAGAAGGAAGCATTTTGCTAAGTCTTCGTTTTTAACAGCGATTGCACAAGCTCTCTTTTCAGCTAGCTCTTTCAATGGCAGCACTGAACAGGAAACAAACAGTGGGATCCTGCCTCTTTATCTTCTTCAGCTCCATAGAATTCTTGACTCTGTCCTTAAGGGAACTAACCAGCCCTGGAATCAAGAAGCTGGAGCTTAGCTCTTCATGTAGGCAACAACTTGTCTCTCAATGGTGCGTCTCTCTTTTATCCCATTGATTTGATTTGGCAGGCTGAGAGAACATAAAATTTTATCACGAATGTTTCAACAAACAGTGACCAACCAATGATGGGAGGTGGCAAATCTTTGACTGGAACATGTCTACTGGGCAAATTCAAACTAATTGTTTCAGTATAATATTTCCTTCCTTCCTTCCTTGCTTCCTTTTCTTTCTTGTAATAAGACTAAGAAAGAAAGACAATATTACATTCAAACAATACTACAAAACAGAAGGAAAGACATATGTCTGAACATTGGAGGGGGCAGAAGAAATGGGGTCCCTTGTCCCATAGGCCATTTCCACACTGGACTGTTATAGTGCTATTATTCCACCTTCAACATCCCATGGAATCCTGGGATTTATAGTTTAGGGAGGGGTATTTAGAATTCTCAGCCAGAGAGTTCTTTGGCCTCAGTAAACTACAAACCTCAGAATTCCACAGGATGTTGAAAGTACAATAATAGCACTATAACAGTGTAGGGTGGAAATGACCTCTGAGGGAACTGCTTGTGGAAAAAGCAGTGCCTGCAGCGCTAAGATAGTATTTGAAAGATTCCTATATACATAGATTCATGTGAGCTCACAGGACCCAGAACGTAGTAGACTCAGTATATACTGGACATGTGCGGTAGAAAATGGAGCTATGACTGTCTTCTGCTGACAGCGGTTCCCTCAGGGCGGCCACGTGTCCTATTTGACAGGATACAGTCCTCTATTCAAAAACACCCACTGTTTGCATGGCTGTCCAATTCAACTCCACTTAAACAAAACTTTAAACGAAACAAAACCTATAGTAAGAAATTACCTGTTCGTACTTAGCTGGCCAGCAGTGTGAGTAGTCTCCTAATCACGGTGTGACATTTTGGATTTTTATTTAAATTAAAGCAATTATTTTTAAATTTCTATTCATACACAAATTTTATTGCACATCTGTGCTCTCTTTTTTATGGTTTTCTCTTTTTAGTGATAAGTGGCTGCCCTGTGTTCATCACTTCACTAGGGCAAGCAAGCAAAATTAATTTCCAAATGCAGATGCCTCTATCCCTCTTTCCTTTTGAGGCTTTAGTAAAATTTTTAAAAGGGATTGTTTCTGAAGTATTTGCAACAAATCTCTTCTCTTTTTGAAAATATACCTAGCCTGGTCTGACAGGGAATGTTCAGGCAGGAGAATGCAGTGAAGGGGCGGGGGACGACTTTCATCCAAATTATTATCAGCAACTTTCTTCCCTTTATAAGAAGGATTTTACCCTGCAGGAGAAGAGAGGGAAAGAGGCAGAGTCAATGTCACGGATAAAATTCAAGCCCAAACCTAATTTTCATGCTCTACTTATTTCCCTGGATCAGAGGTCTTGATGGAGATCCTTGAGAATGTGGAAAAAGTAACAGTGAGGATGTGAAAGCAGAGAAGCACTATATATACCTCAGTGGTATACACTACCTCCCCCTGCCATGTTCCATGTTTCTGGATTGATGCACTATATCACAAGTGGGGAACTGGAAACTCACAGGACAGATGAAGCCCACTGGGGTCTTGGTATCTGCCTTGTGGCCTCCGCCCTTGCCCTGCCTGTTATCACCGTTTGCTAGCCTGACTTTGGAAGATATTATATATCATTTTTGATATCACAATTCGGCCCCATTATGCCACCCTCGGCCAAGTGTTTGCGAGGCCCCCAGACAAGCACAGAACTAGGCATGGTCGTTGATTGCTGAACATTCCTTTCTCCACCCAGGCAGGCCAGACTCAGCCGGATCGTCGCTTTAGGAGACCTCCCTAAACAAACACCTCATTAAGGATGCACGCTATTACAAAGAACTCCCTGCCCCGAGCAGGCAATTTGACGAGTAAGATGCTTAACTGTCAAGTATGCTGCATCTGCATACTGGCCACTCCATTGTCGATTCAGAACTAATTCAATCATGCTAAATTCTGACCTTTCGGAGACATTGTCTCGCGCCCAAACCTCATTGTTCTCTCCCAAGTACAGCCTAGCCTACGGTCATATTCCCTATAAAAACCCCTGATTCCGAGACCTTCCCTGGATCGCTCCGAACTACTATCCAGCCTTGCTGCCGCTTTATCCCCGAGCTTTCTCCTCAGTCTCACTCTGAGACTGCGCACCTACGGACCTCCGCAGTGATCTACTCCGGGCTTCGGACAGGTGTAGTATCTCCCAATTCAACAATCCCTCTTAAAAATCCTCTATACCGCTACCACCTTTATTTTCTATAGTTACTTGTGTGAGTGTGTTGCATACACTGTCTGCTTATATGTAATAAAATTACAGTTATTATTTCATATTTGGTGTGCTTCTTGGCTCGGCCAGACCCCGTAGACGTTGGATTTAAAGATTCCACTGCGTTGCCCTGCCTCTCGTTTTGCTAACTTGTGCTCTGAGCTAATTTTCCCCACCAATAATTGAGCACGTTTGGAGTCCCTTGTGGGACCCCCAGTAAACAGGGTAACATGCCCTCTTCTTAAGCAGTGAAAGCCAACAATACCCAGAGTACATCTTGCAGTGATCATTTGTTAGACAACCTGAAAGACACAAAATACATCATGTCAGCTTTTGAAGATCACTGGCTTCTTCATCAGGCAAAGATGTTAAAAATATACGGCAGAGGAAAGATGATGCTGTCAGAGTCATGTGCTTGAATCTTGTTTGAGATGTTAAAGTGAGGGCCCAATGACTCTTCAGAATTATGGTGCTTTTATCAGAGGTGTGTGCTCCAAGTGCCTAAGCCAGGGGGCACAAAAAAGTAACACCCCCTCCCTCTTGTCCAGGTCCGCTCCACCACTGCCTCCCCACCACCACCGCTGGAGTCCTTCCTGGCCTGTGCAGGGGGTGGCGGCACCAGCAGCAGCCCTCTCACCCACCACTGCCTCCCGCCTGCCCCTATTTTAACCACCCCACCCCTGCCAGGTCCTTCCTGGCCTGGTGCAGAGGCAGCAGCAGCAGCCTTCCCACCCTCTACCCCCTCACACTCCCTGCTCCCGCTGGGGTTCTTCCTGGGGTAGTGGTGGCAGCACCTAGGGGTGAACTTCCATGCTTGCCTTGGGCACTGTTGAGCTTAGATACACCACTGGCTATTATTCTACTTTAATTTCCAAGGTTCCATTCCATGGAATTCTGGGGTCTATAGTTTGGTGAGGCCCTAGAGCACTGACTGAGAATTCTAAATGCTCCTCCCTAAACAGTCAGTCCCAGGATTCCAGAGTATGGAACCCTGGATGTTAAACTGGAATAATACCACTATAATTACCTAGCGTGAGTGGGTCCCGGGTGTTGTCAAGTTGTCTTGGAGAGACGGTTAAAGCAGTTAAAGGACCTGTCACTTTTTGGCCTTCTGGGAACTGAGTACAAAGTCAGTAAAAGCCAGGTTAACGTTTCCATCTCCATTAGCAGCAACAAAGTAACTTCTTCTGAAATACAGGCCATTTCTATCCTGTGTGAAGTGGCAAGACACTTCGTAGGAACACCAAATAAGTATCTCTAGAAGCCTTTGCAGGGTCACATCTGGAAATAAATTAGGTGTTATAACAGGCAAAACTTGCCAATGACAGCCACATTGAGATTGTTTTACCATTGTTAGAGGAAAAATCCTCAGAGAGTGTGGCCCAATTGGTTTGCTTTGATTTTGCTGTATTTTACTGCCTGATCAACAGAGCTACCCCTGAATATATCCCATGCGCTAGTTAAGCTTAAAAAACAAACACCTTTCATTGGTACTAATTGAAGCTGTCTAAAAAAAAGGAAAATTGCTGTACAAAGGGCAACAAGGGGAGGATTACAGCTGGAGAAAGAAGGGCTAGCCATCCACATCCCACGCTTGTGACTCATCCCAACCCTCTACCCAACCTCCTCTCCCTGCAGACTCTGAAAAAAATCTGCCATTGAAAACTATCTGGATCACCAGTCTTGTGTTTAGCGCAAAAGCTTTTGCTGGAGGGTCCAAGGGCTCATTTAGTATTAGAGGCCACTTAGAGGCCTGTGGCCACTTTCCCCCATTTGCCTACTGAAAACCTCCCTGTGGTTAACAGCCCCAGTCTAAATCAGTTAAATGCTTCTCCTGTTCCTCAGCTGAGTACCAAAGCCACATCTGTTCTCCTTTTCCTTCCCTTATCTTCCTCCTCTGTACTTCCTCACATCTCTCATTTGCCTGAGCAACTATCAAAAGACAAATGAGGCCAGGTTAGCAAAAGACCGTTGATTGAAGCCTGCATTCCCCAAAACAGTGGTGTACATCTGTCAGCAGGAACAACGATCTACAACACACTTTCTAACCTTTCAGAGATGAAAACTGGGACACAAATGTGCAAGCAACATCAAAGTTTCGTCATTTCTAATTTTGAAACTTTTAAAACTTCCCAGTTTCTCTGTCCTCCTCTTACTTTCCCATTTCATCCTCAGCTTATTTCAGTTGCTGCAAACTGAGGCCATTTCCGCACGATACTCTAATGGCATGATTATTCCACTTTCAATCCCTCCCTAAACTGCAAACCCAGGATTCCATAGGATGTTGAAAGTGGAATTATGCGCTATAAGAGTGTAGTGCAGAAATGGCCTGAGTTCAAAATGCACAAGCAGTTTGCATTCAGATAGCTCAGCATCAAGGAGAGAATGAGAGGGACCATAATCTTGCCCTTCTCTGTAGGCTCAGGCAAAAGCAAACTGCTGAAGCTTCTTCCAGCTTGTATCTTCTTCCTCATTAACAACTTTTGCTGTCTTGAGCACACTCTGATGTTGCATGGCCACACTTTTCCCAGTTTTCATCTGTGAAATACTGAGGGGTAAAGAACTGGCAAAACCACCTCATAGTATTCCTTGCCTAAGAAAACTATGAAATTCAAAGAGTCAGCATAAATTGACACTCAACTTGAGGGTGCATACCACAGCGGTGGAGCTTGGAGGGTGGGGGGCGTGAGGGGGGCGAGGCTATGGCGCAAGGTGTGTGGCTGCTGTGTGGGAGGGTGTGGCTGCAGACCGGGACACCCCAAAAACATTGCCACCCAAAGTGAATCACCTCCCTTGGCCCCACATCCCTATACAACTGCATACACACACACACGTGATGTTCCACAAATGCAACACACATTCAAACATCTTTGTATTCAGAGTCATATCACCAGGTGGTAATGGGTACATCTGGGTGTCTTTGGGGTCCACAGGGTCTGGGGTCGCATGTGGTTCACAGGCTGTATTTGACTCACTCCTGCCTCTTTGCCCACCCTAAATAGCATGTCTGCCTGTTTGAATTTTCTGTCAGTTGAGAAACCATTTGAGCTCATTGTTCAGATACAACTGTCTCAGAGGTTAGATAAATAGCCCATGGGGTAAAGAACTTCCAAAGGTTCTCAACCTTTAGTTCTTCCAAGTTTTGGACTACAAGTCCCAGTAGCCTGAGCCTGTATGACCAGTGGTAAAGGAATTTGGAAGCTGAAGTCCAAAATGTCTGAAAAACATAAAGCTGAGAACCACTGGTAGAGCTTAAATGGTAGAACCTTTTCCTTTGGCACATTTGCTCTCTCTGTCTCTCTGCTGGGGTTTATAGTTTACTGAGGCCAAAGAGCTCTCTGGCTGACTATTGTAAATGCCTCTCCCTAAACTACAAACCTCAGGATTCTATAGGATGTTGAAAGTGGAATAATTGCACTATAACAATGTAATGCAGAAATGGCCCAGGACTTTGAAGAACAAGATTCAAATCCCTGCTCAGCTATGGAAACCAACTGGATGACCCTGGGCAAGCCACACTCTCTCTGCCTTAGAGAAAGGCCATGTCAAACCCCTTCTGAATAAATCTTGAAAAAAACACCACAGGATAGTTTCTCTTTAGGAGTGCCATAAGTCTGAAATAACTTGAAGGTATATAACAGCAACAACAACAACAACATGTATAGCTAGCTGAAGGTTTAGAAACAATTATTACTATTGCTATCTTTCAACAGAAATACAGTATATCTCACTGTACAGGGGAAGGCAATGACTAGGTGTTCTGTGGACTGAGTACTTCTGGCTGTTGATGGGTGATTGCAAAGCCTCTCTTCTCTCCCTTCTTATGGAATCTTCTGACTGCCAATTCAGCTGGGCCTCGCTATGGATTTGGGGCTCTGACCTGCCGTTAAGATGCCAAGTGCCGAAGCCAGGCCTGACTTAGGGACTATGGCCTACCTTCCATCAGAGATTACTCAAGTGATTTTTTGGACTGCAGCTCCCAGAATCCCATAGCCTGCATGGCTGCTGACAAGTCTGACTGGGGGATGTTGGGAATTCTATTCCAAAAGATAGACTTCTCCATTTCTGTCCATCCCAGTTTTACAATATTTATTTGAGAAAGATTTCAGAAATATTCATATACTATTTTTGTCCAATCTGATCAGGATTTTCCTCCTCTTGACTACATCGTTCCTCCCACTCAAAAATCATGTGAAAGAAGCAATCAGTAGGGTGCCAGCTGATCACATTGCAGATGGGCTGCTACATTCGCCTGAATTAGCAGCAACTATTTTTAGGTGGAATTTTCCTTACAGGTACATAACAAAGAGTACACAAGGGAGAAGCTAATTAACTGATTCTAGCCATTAGAGAGTTGCCACAAAGGTCAAACTAATTCTCAGTTTTATGCCAGCAAAAACAGCTGTCAACATTTTTATCATCTTGTTTCTAATCGCAGAGAGAGTTTTCAATGGCTTGGTGTCAATCAGGGTAGTTCTGTTGTCTTTACTATGATTTGCAATTGTAATTTATAATCCTCAGATCTTCTGGGTCTGTGAATAATGTTGCATATTTGCTGTATTATTTATAGTTATTATGGATTTGAAATTGCCACAAACAAATCAGTTCCATATAGCTGACAAAATGTTAGCCATGATCTAGTAAATCCACTTGCATTTGGTTACAGAAACACATGGACATAGTAGTCACTATACAACATAGTTTAGCAGTTTGAGTGCTGAACTGGGGCCATTTCCGCACTTGCCTGTTATAGCGCTATGATTCCACTTTCAACATCCTATGGAATCCTGGGGTTTGCAGTTTCAGGAGGGACCAGCGGGCCCCTCCCGAAACTGCAAACCCCAGGATTCCATAGGACATTGGAAGTGGAATAATAGTACTATAATAGTCTAGTGCGGAAATGGCCTAGGAATCTGAGAGGCTGGGATTCAAATTCCTGCTCTATGAGGGAAACCTGCCTGGTGACTTTGGACAAGTCATACTCTCTCAGTGTAAGAGGAAGGCAATGGCAAACATTCTCTGAAGATACCTTGCCAAGAAAACCCCATGAGAAGGTTGACATAGGTCAGAGTTGAACTGAAGGCACTTCATAAGAACAAAAGTCTAAACACTGCTGGCGAAAAGCACTTCCGGACAATGGAGCCACAAAGACCTCAAGTCAAGAAAACAACAAATACATTTTTACTCATTTTGTCTTGCTGTCCCTTGCCATTTCCTAATATATGAAAGTCTAGAGACTGGAAATATACTCTGCATATGCTCAGAGGCCCCTCTTTCCCTCCTGCCTATTATAAAACTAGGTCTCAGGCAAAAACCTGACTTCAGGGCTGTTCTCTAATAAGCCCTGGGTCTAACTAATTCCCAGAGAAAATGCAAGGTGGTGATGGAAACCAAACACTGCTACAAAGGACTTTAGAGATGATCCACTCACTCGGTATGGATTTCTAATACAAGAGATGGAGATGCAGAAACAGCTGTCTGCTAGCACTCTTCCTGAACCCTCTTTGGAGAACAGAGGAATGAATGTCCCTAGGCCTGTGTTTAATATCTCCTAAGATGTCCTGTTGCCCTCTAGTGGGGCAGTGAAAGGTACCTCGTTATAGGGTTTTCTTGGCATGAATAATTCACAAATGATTAACTATTTCCTTCCTATACTCTGAAGGCACCAGATCTCTTCCAATCTTGGAAGCTAAGCAGAGTCAGCCCTGGTTAGTACTTTATTGGGAGACTACCAATGAATACCAAGTGCTGTAGGCAATATTTCAAGCAATACCACTGTTGGGGTTGCCAAAAGTCAACACGTGACTTGAAAGCGCGCGCACACACACACACACACACACACACACACACACATGGCTGAGAGAGTATGACTTGGTCAAAGTCTTTCACTGGGCTTCCATATCTGAGTGAGGATTTGAACCTTCATCTCCCAGAATCCTAGATATTCAGCTACCAGACCAGTTTGATTCTACACATGGAAGGTTTGCACATGTGTGCATGCATGCAGCTTCAGTCTTCTCCTCAGACAAGAAAACACCTTGGACCAATCCGCATATCTCTGCATGCAGGCCTTTGTGTTTTCTTCCTAAGTGAAGCTGAGAGCTGGTGGGGACCTGAGCAACCTCTTGAAGGACATGGTCCAGAGCACAGGGCAGTCTGTGTCACTTTGCACTATTAAGCCTAATTGTCCTGGAGCCAGAAGAATTTTGGACTGAGGCCAGGGACATTGTCATGGAGTAATGCAAAAAGACACTTTCTGTATCCAAAAACAAAGAGAAGTCTCAATCGAACACAGATGAAACCCTTCAAGCAGGTAAGGACAGATGAGAAGCAAAAATAAAAGATGATCAAAATGAAGTCAGAACCCTGAATGCAACTGTTCAACAACTTGTGACCGGGGCAAGTAGAACTACTATAATAATCAATGTATAGAAACAGAAGATGACAACAAAAAAGGAAGAACAAGAGCCCTCTTCTACAAGATCTGAGAAATCAATGGGAAATTAAAACCAACAGTGGGAGGCTCTACAACCAGCAGGGGAATACATTATATGACCAAGCAGAAATAAAAACATGATGGAAACAATTCATGGAAGAACTGTATAAAAGAGATGAAAGACTGACAGCGCCATTCAAGGAAAAACCACATGAAAACAAACTACCAATTTTAGAAAGTGAAGTGAAAGCTGCACTCAGAACACTTGGGAAAAATAAATCACCAGGAACAGATGGCAAGCCAATAGACCGCTTCAATATTCAGAGACAGAATCTGTTCTAGTTCTAACTTAAATCTGTCAACAAATATGGAAAACAAAATAATGGCACACACATTGGAAACAATATATATACCAATCTCCAAGAAAGGTGACACCAGGGATTTCAGTAACCACAGGATCATTGCATTAGTTTCCAATGCTCAAAAATTCCACAATGAAGACTTCTACCATATATGGAGCGAGAAATGTGAGATGTCCAAGCTGGGTTCAGGAAAGGAAAAGACATCATATTGCAAACATCCATTGAATAATGGAGCACACCAAAGAATTTCAAAATTTCCCCTGATTCATGTGTCTCACATTTCATGTTCCTATAACATGTGTTGTGCAGCTTCAGACTTTCATTTTGCCTCTGAGCACATCAACAGCTGAACATCCTTTCAGCTTGAATCCAGCTATGTCATTAGCCACCGTGCTACTCGTAGTTGGCCTGTGCTCTACCCCAGTAGCTTATTCAAGAGCCATCTGACCTGGGAGTCTCATGTTCTGGCATTATCTCTTATTTCATTTTGGGTTGTCTCACCATAGGGTTTTCATGGTAAAAGACACTGAAAAGACATTTACTGACCCTCCTTCTGTGTAGTACTATTGAGCATTAGCTCTGCTGCCACAGCCGTTGTCTCTGAGAGATCCTCCACCAGTGTCACTCATTGTGATAATTGAAGCCCCTGTCAGAGCTGCTTATGACAAGCAGCAGCTGTTGGTCCTGTGGCTCTGGCTGGAGATAAGTCCTGCAGCTCAAGAGCTCCCTCTGCTGCCACAGACCAAGCAGGCTCGGACGTCCCTCTGCCTGCTCCTTTAGAGCAACAGAGATCCAGCTGTGATCCTGAGGAGGTCCTGGAACCTGCATCAATCAGCCCACAAACAAGAGAGCTAAGTAAAGGGAGGCTTCCTTGATTAAGTTCAAGAAGCGGTGACTGGCCACACTTGTGCCTGGGCTATATAACTGGCTGCCTGGAAGCTTTCCTTTGCTTGTAGCAAACTTTCTACAAGTGGTCTCCTTGCCTGTTCCTCGCTTCCAGCACCCGGCTCCTGATACCTTGGATTGATCTCTTGGCTCCTGACTCCTGCATTCTGACTATGGCTATCGCTTGTTGCTCAGGCTTAGGTAAATGGACTCCCTATGAGTAATTGCTTGCTTTGACTCCTCCTGGTGGGACTCTGCTATCTCTCCCTTCTTGGGGCTGGCTCACCACCCGGGTCTCCGACCTTGACACTCATGCTACTACTGCTGCCCAGTATCTGCCACATTTAGTCTGGCTCCTTAGTAAAAGCCTGTTTGACATGGGAGACCCTACTGTTGCCACTAGCACAGCTTCTTGCTTTACAGGAGCATCCAATCTACTACCACGTAAAGGTAGCGCCATTGGTGGGTCACCCAAGTATCCATTAAAATAATCAAGTAAATCAATACCATGCAAAAGTATAAGGAAGTTAATGTGCCTTTTGTGTCATTTATTGCATAGGAGGCAGAAAGTAGGTTATGACAATTTTGAATTTGGACTCGGGAGACCAAGGCTCACATCCCCATTCAGCCATAAACTCACTGGACTGTCTATAGCCACTCACACTCTCTCAGCTGAATGCATCTTACAGGATTGTTGTAAGGATGAAGTAGGGAGGAAGAAAGCCATGTTTTCCACTTTGAGTACATTGGAGGAAAGGCAAGACATAACTGTAAATAACAAGGATTTCAGGCTGTGGTCCCACTCATTTTACAACATGGTACAAACCTATTTTTCCTCCAAAATTAAGATGCTGGAACCAAGAAAGCTTCCAGTGGAAGTGGGGAGTAAATAGAAGATTTCTCTTGGGAAAAGATTTGCGTATGAGTTGTTGTATTCATACCAAAAAGCAACTTCCAAGCTCAGCCTATAGTCAGGGGCATCTTGTTCTGCAATTCTATATCTGTTTTACTGAGTCACTGTTCTGCTCCTGGCTGGTAGCCCTTGGAATTCTAGTGAAAAACAAAGCCTAGGTCATAAGCCTAAAGTATGCCAACTCCTGATGCACAGATTTTTTTTTAAAGTACGTTATTAACTGTGTCATGCATTTATTGATATTTTTAAAACAGAAAAAATTACAAAAAAAGTTAAGAAAGATATTCAAGGACAATTGGGGTATAGCTATGGAAGGGGCAAAATTAGAGGTTGCCCCTCAATAAGAATTCTGCCCCCCTCTCCCAAATTTCCCTCCACTCCCCAGGTTTCTAGCACTGCAGTTACTCAGCTGAGTATTTAGAAACAGAGTGTAGGCATTCAGAGAAAAGGGACAGGCAAAGTTACCAAGGGAATGCAAACACAGCAAATATTAGAGTTCTATGTGTGTTGGATTTTTACTTGTTTCTCTGTCTGAAATGCTAATCCCCTCTCCACAGTGAAGCCAAACCCTGACAATGCATGCTATATCCCCCAAAGATCTATAAACATCCACTTCCAGTAAATGGCAGCTTAGTTTAACATTAGATTTATAGCTTTTTTTCATTGTATTTTCTGACAACAAATTACTGCTTTGCTCAATTTTTGCTCTCTCCTTTCGCTGGGCTGTGTGACCATAGCATGTTCCTGCTTTTCAACACTATTCTGTAATGCCTGAAGTTATTTCCTGGAAGGGTTTTATCTTCCCACTTTGTTTCTCTAGTGTGACATTTAACAGTCAAAGGCTCCAGGTTAACAAGCACTCTGTGTTTAATTAAATTAAATCAGACACATTATTCTGCAAACACCCCCACTGTTTCTTCCAATGCCATAATATTTCTATTTCATTGCAGTCTAAATTACAACCACACGGTGGGGCTCAATGGCTTATTCTGCCAACGAAATAGAAGAACTGTTTGCTTACACAATTCTACACTGTACTTGAACTGAATTACACATTGGGAACCAAATAGAAAAAAATGTAGATCTACGGTCATATGCAAATGAAATGAAGCATACGGTCATATGCTATATACTACATGGGACATATGTGAACAGAGTTTTCTCCTATAATTTCATAGAATTATAAAACTGGAAGGAAATGCAAGGACTATCTAGTGTCCATGCCTCTGCCATTCTGGAATACACAGCTAACGCACTTCCAGGATGTGGCCATTCAACCCAGTGACGGAGCTTGGAGCATGTGGAGGGAGCGAGGCTATGGCACAAGGGGCATGGCCACTGTGTGTGGGGGCATGGCTACGGTGCATGGACGAATGGCCAGAGCATGCAGGGGCATGGCTACATGTCAGGACGCCCCAAAAATATTGCCACCTGGGGTAAACTGCTCATCTGCCCCCCATCCCTATGTGACTGATTCAACCTCCATTTTAGGACCTACAGGGAAGAAGGGTCTACTACACTCCAAAATAGTCTGTTTCGTTGTTAAACACCTCTTACTACCAGGAAGTTCTTCCTAAAGTTCAGGCACAATCTCTTCTCTTTTAATTTGAATCCATTGGTTCATAGGCCAATCTCTGGAGAAACAGCAAACAAGCTTGCTTCACCTTCTATATGACATCTCTTAATCTTCTCTTCCCCAAGCTAAACATAACCAACTCCCCAACTGTGGTCCCCAGAACTGGGCAGAGTGTTTCATGTGAAGTCTTACCAAGGCAGAATAGTGTAGAACTATGACTTCCCCCAATATGGACACTATAGCCCTGTTGGTGAAGCCTAGAATAGCACTGGCTTTTCTTGGCTGCTTCATCACACTGTTGGCTCATATTTAACTTGTGGCCTGCTGAGACCCCTAGATCTTTCTTTGTATGTACTGCTTTCAATCCAGGTGTCATCTATCTTCTATTTGTGCATTTCATTTTCACTCCAAAAACGTATTGGATTTTTAAAAGTATGACTGCAGCACAAAGAAAAAGGAAGAGAAAGGGGGAAGAAAGAAAATAGAAGAACATACAGTATTTATTTATTTATAATATCTGTATCTTGCCCCATACCCACTGGTTTCAGATACAGTATATTACAATATTTGTATCTTGCCCTGCATCCAATAAAATCAATGTAATGAGTTTGAGCCCGTTTAAGGCAATAAGAACAATTTTAAAAGACTAAAAGCCTTTAACACTTCAAACAAGACAGAGTACAAAAAGGGGCTAAGCATATACATTAATATAAGGTGCTCATTTGTCCAACAATACCTTTTCTGAAGTTTGTATAAAATAAACGTTCGTGAGTAGTTAAAGCAGTAAGATCATCTGATCATTGAATGGTAAACAGTGGATGTTCTATTTTGAGTGTTGGACTAGGAGCCAGAGATGTGAGGACATTCTCAGTTTAAAAAATAGTACTTTTTCCCCCCAAAAAGGGTAGTAGGGGCATGCAGTCAGTCAAGGTTCAATGAAAGACATGCCCTGTTCATAGACCTTCTGTAGTCCTCCCCTTGTCTTGTAGACTTTTTGGCCAGGTAGGGATTTGAATGTGCGTCAGCCTCTTAAAACTCTGTTACATTATTGTAGTTCTCTCAGACCCATGCTTACTGTACAAATGGTAAGGCTTGAATATAGTTGTAGAATAAGAACAAAGTAAAAATTACTGTGCTTAATTTGCACAAGAAGTTAATTTGGTCAATGTCCTTCATTTGTATATTGTACAAAATTGCAACGTATACCAACTATGTCACTTAGTTTTGTGGAACTAGAAATCAGATAAATCAGGCTATGGACCCCAAGTGATTACTGGAACACAACTTTAGGAATTCTTACCTTAGGCATTTGCTGTTGCAATGGTTTAGGACAGATAAGTTTTTAGAAGTCTGTTCCAGTATGAGAGTGTTATCATGAATATATGGAGAGCCAGTACGATGTAGTGGTTTTACCATCGGACTAGGCCTCTGGAGACCAGGGCCTTTTCCACAGTAGACTGTTATAGCGCTATTATTCCACTTGCAACATTCTATGGAATCCTGAGGTTTGCAGTTTCGGGTGGGGCTGCCTGGGCTTGAATCTCCGCTCAGCCATGGAAACCCACTGGATGACCTTGGGCAGGTCTCAGTCTCAGCCTCTTAGCAAACCCACTCTGAATAAAACTTGCCGAGAAAACCCTGTGATAGGTTCATCTTAGGGTTGCCATAAGTTAGAAATGACTTGAAGACAACAACAACGATCATGAATACAGGTATGTTTCCAATGTTTTTTAGAACATACCCTTCAAAAAATGTGACAACTATGTTCTGGTCCGATCTGTCTAGTGCCATCTATAAAACTACAAGGCAACCCAAATGGCCAAATTAATATGGATTCTAATGGATAAACCAACTGAAGATTTTTTGAAAGATTGAAAACTGTTCATGGATTTTTTTGAGCGATAAGAAATCTAACAATGTTATTAGTAATATTAGTAGTATTATTTAGTTGAACCTTTAATAGTAGATTTTTTTTTCTTTTTTACATATCATTACAGTCAAGATTGGGGAAGTCAACGAACCCTACTTGGTACTAGTTATATCTCCATTTCCCCCATTTTCCTATTTTCCCCTCCCCCCCTTCTTGATTGATTGCATATTACTTTGACTGTAAATTAGATTGTTCTTGTAAAAAGCATTTTTTTAAAAAAAAACCCACTCGGCAAAAACCTCCCTAGTAGATGCATGTATATGTTACAACCATCACAATTTTTGTGTACTTAGCCATCTGACTGAGCTCATAAAATACCTGGACTAAATCCAGATGATTCTCAGAATTTCCATATATTTATTTGTTTTTCTCCAATCTCACATAAACTACCTGAATTTTGGCTGCTGTTAATGGTTAGTAGGATTGAAAACCCTTGAGTGTCCTTAGAAAACAAATGCCAAAGGAACATGAGTCTGTGTGGTAAATACGTTTCCAGCCTGATTTGTGGAGAATCCCCAGTCCTGCCTATTCTGCTCTACCAAACAGACACACAGCTTAATAAAGGTACTTCTGAGCCTGCCAAATTCAACAAGATGTTACAGCAGCTGAAACATCGGCAAGAGAATTGCTGTCCATCTGTCTTCCTCTCTGAGATTTAGGGCGGCCTTCCCCCAACTGCCACTCTATCCCCTTGATCTGTTGGACTGCCCTTTCCACCATCCTTAGTTAAGATGGTTACGTTGGCTGGGGATTATGAGAATTGTAGGCCAACATCTCTAAAACATACCAGTTCGTTTAAAGCTGGCATAGGGCGTAAATCCACAAGCAGCTCTGACTCCTTTGTGTCTTTATATTCTGTTAATGGGAAAGCAAAGGAACACTCCAAATAAGGGAAGCACAATCTGGAATTGACTGCTGTTTTATCTTGTGAAGAAGTCTCTGAGGTTCCAAGGTATCCTGTGAAAAGTTAATATCTCATCAGATGGAGTTCTGATCAACCGTCTTCTGTCTTGAAGTAGCTGCTGTATGAAAATTACCTGAAAGGTTAATGAAAAGGTGATGCCCACTGCAAAACCTCTCGGGGAGGACAGGGATAATGAACATCAAATATCATTGCAGGGAAGTCATATTGATCCTTTAAAAGGTGATCTGGCTTTAAAACCCAAAATGAACTCCAGGTAGATGTTTGGAATACTCATTGGTTGTTAATTAGACAATTGTGGGAGAGATATAAAAAAGATAGGGACGAAGAAGGGTTTGAATTAAAAGGAATAGAATTTGATTAAATATTAGAATATGGAACAAAACATAGGGTAAGTCAGATATATAAGATTTTACTTGCAAGGCAAAATGAACAAGAAGTAGTGAAAACAACAATGGTAAAGTGGGCACGAGATATAAGAGGTGTAATAACAATGGAGAAATGGGAAAATGTTTGGAATACAACTTGGAAGTTAATAATACTGGTTAGTTTAAGAGAGAATTATTATAAAATGTTATACAAATGGTATATAACACCAGTACAAATGGCAAAAATGCAAAAAAACGTAAAAGATATGTGTTGGAAATGTGAAGAACGTGATACATTTTATCATGTATGGTGGAAATGTAAAAGAGCTAAAAAAATTCTGGGAAATGGTACACAGTATAATACAAGAAATGTTAAAAATAAGATTTTATTTGATACCTCAAATTTATCTACTTAATATGATAGATGAATTAGGTATTAATAAATCACAGAAGAAAATAATACTATATATGATAACAGCAGCAAGAATACGTTATGCCCAAGTGTGGAAACAGAAAATTATAGCAACATTAAAAGACTGGTTGTTTAAACTATATGATATGGCGGAAGCTGATATTGTTATTGAGTCTTTAAAAGATAATCAGAAGAAGAAAGTACTTGAAGAACGGAAAATGGTACTCCCTCTATGGGAAAAGTGTTGGGGAGAAAAAGCAATATTATTTTTAAATTAAAAATTAGAATCAGGAGATGGTATTCTCTTTGTAATTACAAGTAAGATTAATTATTTTTAAAAAGAAAGTGGTATTATAAAGAAAAGATGTCTTAGTAACATTACATAGTTAAAATTAAAAATAATTTGGAGCAAGGATTAGAATTGGAGAAAAGAAATAAAAGGTGTAAGAAATTTAGGAAATACATATAATTAAAAGAAGGAAATAATAGATGAGGTAACAGGTACCCTGAGTTTCAGAAGTGGGGGAGGGAAAGGAAGAGGGAGTTTTTGCACTGGTGGATTTTAGGTGGTGGGAATTGACAAGGCTGTATGTAATAATTGGTAGATGTATGTAAGAGATGCTTATGTAAGTTTGATATTTTTTATGAAAGGGAGAATTTGCACTGGGGGAGTTGGGTGGTGGGAAATAGTAAGAATTATATGTATATCTAGAAGAAATGTATATGTATATGTATATGTGGAAGAAATGTTTGTAATTTGTATACTTTTTTCAATAAAACCTTAAAAATTAAAAAAAAAATAAAATAAAAGGTGTTCTGGCATAATGACTGTAAGGCTGCCAGATTCAAAACTAGAGACGGCTCCTGTATCTTCAATACTCTTGTAGAAGAGAGAATTTCAGGAGCAGAGGGTCATCATGCAACCGGGAGAACAGTAACACTGGCCAAAATTCCCTCTTCTGCACAACCACTAGATCTAATGATTGTTAACTAGTAACTTGCTTTATGACAATTTTAAGTATGTTTGACCTTTAATGCTGTTAACTTCACTGAAAGTCTTTCCTGAAGTGAAAAGCCAGGACAAAAGTGCACTGAAAACAAACAACTAGTCTTGTAAATCTGTCAAAGAAGCTGCCAAGTTTATGTATCATATAATTTTGCATGGATTAAATTACTCTGGATAGCAGCCATTTTGGAAGGAAAGATAAGTTGCAAACAAGACAACCATACATGTTCAGGGTGTTGTCTTGACTGAAGATGCAGAACCTTTAGCATCTAACGAAGATAATTTAGGAGTGCTAGCGAGAATGACATGGCCTATGCTGCGCCTTTCATGTCTCCGATGAACTGCCCTTGCTCCCAACATTTTGCTGAGCACATCCTGTCATTAAGTGTGGCTGCCACCCTGATGTGATGGAAGATGATTTGATGAGATTTGGCAGCATAGGGAGGACATACTGTGAATGCTTCGTTTTGCTACCAGAGCTGAAGAAGCCCTTATCAGCGCAAGACAGAACATCTATCCATATTAATTTAATTCCAAATGATTTGAATTTCTGCATTTGGGGGAATGAACAATAGGCTTCTCTTTGAAAAGGAAGGATTCATCGTCTTCCTATTTTCTCATCTATAGAAAGCTTCAGCAAAATCAGTCTTTTCTTTTTCAGACTTTCTGATCTTGCTTTACTGTTTTCTAAAGCCAACAGTAGCAGGATAAGTGACTCCAAGGGGCAGATGTTTAGTGAGAAACATTCAGGAAAGATAGAGAATTCAAATACGCCTAAACCACTTTGCAATCAGCTGGGTTCTTGTTCAGAGCTTGAAAGTAACTGGTTACAAACAACTAGTCTTTTGGTACTAATCCCTTTCTCCATATAATGACAGATACACCACAAAAGAAATGAAATTACCTCTCATTCAGTTATCATCAGAATGTAATGCAGTTAATTAAGTGAGGGGTAATTTCATTTCTTTCATAGTAGAAGTGTCATTTTAATTACTTTTATAGCTAAGTAGCAAGGCTTCACAGAATTGTGCAAGAGGAGCATCATATAATTTGGACAGTAACTTGTATTGCCCTTGTGTTGAGGTAGATGGGGGTCATGTGTGTTGCACACAACAGGCCAGCAGTTGTTGCCACTGACTGTTGGTGGAAAGAATATTCCAAAATATTTTTAAAAAATGATTTGAAAACAAGATGAATCGTGGACTACCAGGAATCCGCTTGGATCAGAGCTTACTCTATGCAAAATTTGTGCATGGTTATCATGCACAGAAAGGAGAAATTTCTGACAAGAAACAGTGTTTTCTGTGCAGAAATACTGTTTTCTGTGAAGAAAATGCCATTTCCTATGCTGAAAATCCCATCAATAGCACTACCTTTTTGTGGTGACATTGGATAATGCAGCACACCAAAGAATTCCAAAAGAAAATCAGCCTGTGCTGATTTTATATTATAGCAAAGCCTTTGACTGTGGAGAATGAGAACCTATGGATTGCTCTTAAAGAAATTGGTGTCCCACAACAGGGTAAGACAGGGTATGGGGAAGCTGAATGATTTCCAATTGGCAGTTTATCACCCTGTTTAACTACTTTTTTGGATCCATGGAAATATAAATAATTGATTTTAAAAATTCATTTTGGTGTACATTGGCCATGATGGCTTATCTTTGTATAGTTGCCATTCTGGATGCCACTAGAAAGAAAGAAAGAAAGAAAGAAAGAAAGAAAGAAAGAAAGAAAGAAAGAAAGAAAGAAAGAAAGAAAGAAAGAGGAACAAATCATGAACTTCCAAAAAGTTCCAAACTTTCTTATGGTGGATTCCCATATATGTTTAGCATAGCACTGAGTCTGGTGCTGTGGCAACTGGTGGCTTCCGTGTCAGCAGGGATAGCAATTCTGCTCTGGGTTTTAGTTTGAACTTTCAATGAGCCATCCAAGGTGCTCAACCTGTTTGGGATACCTGAGGACTTACTCTAAGGTACACATTTATATGTTTAAAGCTGAACAATCTTTCTCCCATATCCCTCTTTAAAAAAAAAAGTTTTCACTCTTTCAGCCAAACTCATGAAGACATTTATGAATCTAGTTCTTATCAAAACTGATGTATTTACACTGATCACATTCAAGATATTTCCACTATCTTCCCACTACAAGATATTGGAGACAATATATATTGTAATTCCCTGTCGTGTAGCTGTTATCGATGAGGATTCTGTCAAGGAAAAAAAAGAGTCAGCCTTTATTCACTGCTGCAAACATGGCAGAATTCAGACACACAGAAAAACTTCTGACTGGATGGCTCTGTCTAGAAGAAGTTCCACTTTCTGTTTTTGAAAAGACAAAAGCCCATATCTGCCATGCATGCATTAATCTGAGCAGACGTTTGGGAGAAGTACACATGTTTTGGCTCAGTGCTTAAAAATAAATTGTTAGAAATAATTTTTACTATTTAAGCTCAAATGCTGGTTGTAGTATGCCTGTGTGGGTGTATACTTTCAAGTCACCTGTTGACTTATGGTGACCTCACGAATTTCATAGGGTTTTCTTAGGCAAGGAATACTCAGAGGTGGTTTTCCCACTTCCTTCCTCTGAAATATAGCCTGCAGCACCTGGTATTCATTGGCAGTCTCCCTTCCAAGTGCTAACCAGGCCTGGCTTGGCTTAGTTTCCCAGATAAGACAGGATCTAGTGCCTTTAAGGTATTTATGCTCACGGTTTGCTTAGCAAGGGCATTACATGAGCCATTAATGGTATAACATTACCTTGTGTCAATATTAATATGTTATTAATTCATTATGCACTCAGACTATGATGCCTCAAACTGAGCAATTTCTTTTTGATGCTTAAAGTGTTATTTGACCTCCTAATTCTTTTGGTTCCTAATTGTGAGCATGGTCTGGGATGAATCATTCCAAACCAGGAATCACGACTGAAAATCTGGTATTGTGGATAATGCTTGGTGGGCTGGGCTGAAATTCTATAATTTGCTATGGACCTATCACACAAAACTTACATGTATGGTATTGGCCCTTCTCCTTTTCTTTTAACTTCACTGGCACATTTGAAAACTGTTCTCTTTGTTTCCTGAACACTTCCAATGCATGGTTTTATTAATATTATATTTTATTAATTTTTAATTTTTATTAATTAATTAATTATTAATATTATATAGTTTTATTAATATTATATTTTAAAGTACTAAAGAAACCTTTCTGTCTAATACAGCATTAAATGCCACTCCATAATTCCTTCTTTCAAATACAGTGCCTAGTGCCTGTATGGTAATATATAGTTTGGGCAGAAAATGATACACAGCACCTTTCTTGTCCCTCCCCATTTCTTTCTTTAAAAAGAAAAAAAAACAACTTGTTAATAACTGCAGCAAAATCATATAGTGTACATATCTGCTTAGAAGTATGTTGTATTGAATTCAATGAGGCTTATTTCTAGGGAAATGGGTGCAGGGCTGAGCCTCTCTTTCTAGTAAGTTCATTTTTCTAGAAGAGACACTAGAGAATTTTGTAAGTCTCTAAGGTATCCCTTCCTTTGCACAGCCAGCCCAGGTTTTAGAAGACACTGGAGTTTATGGTGGTAAAGAAAACACTGTAGAACTCTGATCATTTAAACTAAAGACTCCAGAGATTGAAGGCAGGACCCTGCTCTGGTTTCCACATGCCAGCACTTGTGCTCTGCTGCTGATCTTTGTGTGTGTGTGTGTGTGTGCGTGTGTGCGCCTTCAAGTCACCTGTCTACTTATGGCAACCCATCAATTTCATAGGGTTTTCTTAGGCAAGGACTGTTCAGAGGTGGTTTTGCCAGATCCTTCTTCTGAAATATAGCCCACAGCATCTGGTATTCATTGGTAATCTTCCATCTAAGTACTAACCAGGGCTGATCCTTCTGATATTTACAGATTTAAATTGTAAATATGTGGACAGGAAAAGGTTTCTAATATGCTTAGAGGCATTTCTGATTGAATATTCTCCTCCCTTGATGCATCAATTGATTTTTGTAGCTATTTGTTGGTGCAGTTTAATAATATATTGGATCAGTACCCTCTAACTGGAATCAATATGCCATTTGCTATTTACTTTTTCCAGTCCAAAGAAACAGCCCAGGGAGTTTGAAAGCTGATCAGGGGCAGGGTGGAAAGAAGTGGAGAGAGGTGCATATCTGTCGCCAGACTGAGACCCATAGAGTCAAAGAGTTGGAAGGAGCCCCTTGGGGCCTTGAGTTCAATCCCCTACTCATTGCAGGATCTCCAGCTAAAGCATCTCCGGCAAGTAGCTGCCCAGCTTCTTTTTGAAGACATCCAAAGAAGGCGACCTCACCACCTCTTTTGGCATTGCCAAAGTGCTCTTACTATCAAGAAGTTCCTTTTAATGTTCAACTTAACTGAAGAGGTTGCTAGATGGCATGTTCTGGGACACTCTTCCCCACCCTGGTGGTTTCTAGATGTGTTGGACTATAATGCTCACCATTCCCATATATCAATCAGATTATGGGATTTTTAGTACAAGCCATTTGAAGAAGGCAACTAAAAAAAAAAACTCCAAAAATATTACCTTTGAATAAGCTGAGAAAAATGTGCCAATAGGGGCAATAGTGACAACCCAATACGTCATTCTCCGTAAATCCTCCCTCCCTAAAAAATTAAGCTCTAAGGTTGTAGCTCATGTGAGCAGAATGAGGCCATTTCCCTCCAAATAAGACTTCTGGCTCTTCCATAAAATTTTTCTTCAGTTTATCATTTTTTCTAGCAATTTTTCCAGCATTGCTGTAACTTAAAACTTCTATCGAACATTTAGGCCATTCCCGCACTACACTGTTATAGTGCTATTATACTAGTTTCAACCTCCTATGGAATCCTGGGTTTGTGGTTTAGGGAGGGGCATTAAGAATTCTCAGCCAGAGAACTCTTTGACCTCAGTAAACTACAAACC
Organism: Iguana delicatissima; assembly: GCA_948472985.1. NCBI lineage: Eukaryota > Metazoa > Chordata > Lepidosauria > Squamata > Iguanidae > Iguana > Iguana delicatissima. Next base: position 844,327 of record CAOKZL010000108.1, read on the forward strand.
CCAGAATTCCAGGATGTTGGAAGTGGAATAATAGCACTATAACAGTATACTGTGGAAATGGCCTTAGAAATACAGCGTACACATCCATGTAAAAGGAGCAGGCAAAGTGATTAAGGGAGTGTGAGCCCAGGAAACAGAAGAGTTCTCCTGTGTGAATGATTTTCAGGTCTCACTCTCTGCAAGGCCAGAATTTTACAGCTTGAAAGAAAGTCTCACTGGAGGGGGAAAAAAAGTCTTATTTGAAGGGGCCATGCCTCCATCCTTCCCCATAGCTGCACCTCTGTGAAGCTCTAATTAGTAATTAACACAACAAATTAAATTCTAGCTCTCTCAACATTAACAACATGAAATTAAGCTCTGATTTTCTGATGGCAATATTAATGAATGAATGTTTAAACCTAACGTTCCATGCTCCAACCTGGCTAGCATCCAGCTAATCAAATCCTCATGAGTCACACCACCATTTGGGGTGGTTTAAAATAGCCTAAAAACAGGCAACAGAGAGCTTTAAGCTAGACATGTATATTTGGCAGAAAGCCTCATTGGGTTCAGTGGCATTACTCCTGAATAAATGCTGGAAGAATGATTTTAGCCTCTGGATATGTTTTAGGCCACAACTCCCAGTATGGCCTGAACATATTGCTTAGGGGTGCTGGGAGTCGGAGTCCAGCAATATTCAGAGGGCATTATTACTGTTGCTGCTGCTGTTATGAGTTTTTCCAAATACACGAAAAAGTACAACTATTCTGTGGTCATATACCAAATATACAAAAGTACAACTATTTTAAAGGAAAAAAAACAGTTACAATAACGAAAAGAAAAGCAGAAAAAAACACAGAAAAGAAGAGAGACCAAAAAAAGCACCTGAAATATAGAAAAAAGTATATGGAAATAGAAAAACGACTTCCATTTTTCAGTATTAAGATCTTACTTATCACTTTAAAAATTACCTGTTTGGACAAGCCAATCTTACTCATTCCTAAAACTCAATGATCTCACATCATTTTCTTCCTTCCTTCCTTTCTTTCTTTGCACAAAGTCCATCAGGGTGCACAGTCCTTTAAAAATGTCACTAATGATTTTTCCCAAATCAAAGCAGATAGCTTATCCATTTTTGCTAAATCATTCAATTTTCACAGCCAGTTTTCTATTGTGCGTAATGTTGAATTCTTTGAGCTTTCTACAACCTTTCTACCGTAGTCATATATTGTAGTAGTCTTCCATGTTTCCTTTCCAATTGTTCTTCACTAAGGCCATTTCCACACTAGCTTGTTATAGCGCGATGATTCCACTTTCAACATCCTCTGGAATCCTGGGGTTTGCAGTTTCGGGAGGGGCCAGGCTATAACAGGCTAGTGCGGAAATGGCCTAAGTCCCAAAAGAAAAAGTTCTGGTTTTAGTTGAATGTTCACCTTTAAATTCTTCTGAATAAAAATATGCACTTGGACCCAGAACTTTTCAGCTTTTTCACCTGCCTACCACATATGATAGAATGTTCCTTCATGCTGTTCAAACTTCCAACATACATTTGAAAAATACTTGTACATTCTAGCCAATTTTTCTGTGGTCATATACCAATGATACATCATTTTATAAATATTCTCACTAAGATCATAATATAATATACATTTCAACCCTTTCGACCACATCTTTTCCCATTGTTCCATCTGCATATTATACCCAAATTTCTTGGCCCACTTGATCATACACTTTTTGACTTGTTCCTCTTCCATGTCAAATTTTAACAAACGTTTATACATTTTACCAATACATGTTCATCATCTGTACACAATTGTATTTCAAACTCTGATTTACATTTTTTAAAAACCATACTTTTTTATCCAGCTTAAACTTTTCAATTAACTGTCAATAAGAAAACCATTGAAAAGGATATTGCTCTGCTAGCAACTGTTCTTTTGTCTTAGCTTTATATTCTCATTGGTAATTCTCCAGTAAATCTTGATACGTTAACCCATCTTTCTTTGTCTATTTTTTGTTCTATGTAAGGCCTCCTGTGCTGAGACCCATAAACGCATCTTTGGGAACAGCCTGGGTTTATACATAGTCTCAATCTTACAAAATTATTAAAATCTACATTCACTTTGATTTTATTGTACTGTAGATTTCCATGCCTCAGGTCGTTCTGTTCTATGTTTCATAGCCTTTAATTACTCAACAGAATCCATTCTGTCAAGCAAACCAAACAACATGCAGCAAAAATACAATTTCAAGTCTGATAAACCCAGACTTCCTCTTTGTTTTTCATCTTGTAAGAATTTACATTTAACTCTTGTTTTTTTTTTGTTTTTTCTCTTGCCATAAGAACTTAGACAAATCTTTCTGCCACTGCTTGAATGTCACATTATTAGTCCAAACAAGTATTGTCTGGAATAAAACAACATTCAATAAAAAATTCATTTTTATCACTAAAATTCTCCCTAACAGCGACAAATTTAATTTTTCCCATCTTTTCAAGTCCTTCTTAATTTAATTCCATGTCTTAGCATAACTGTTCTGAAATAACATACAATTCATATTTGACATAGTAATACCTTCTTATTTAACCTTCTTTTCAATTCTAAAGTGAGATTTTTCCATCAATTTTATTTGATCCTCTTATCTCATATTTTTTATCAACATCATTGTCTTTTATTTGGTAATCTTAAAACCTGATAATTCACCCAAGTCTTTTAATCTCTCCATTAATGGATATGTGCGTTCCAAAGGGTTTTCCTGTACAATCACCGGATCATCAGCACGTGCCCTTAGTTTGCTCAGAGGCATTTCTAACATAAAAGCATGCAGAAGATAGGTATAAACTTTACTTTTCAGCTAGTTTTAGAAAGATCCTTTCTTATTTTATAAATGAATGCAAAGTTATTCCAACTTTTTAATTAATAGAGCTATGTATAAGATGCTGTAGATTTCAGTGTGCTGATGAATGAGATATTTTGAATGTTATGAGAGAATCAAGTATCCTTAAATGCCTACGGTTCAAAATCAAAGGAGATTTAGGGTTGCAGCAAGTGATAACTACCATTTTTAATTGTTGTGCTTTTTCAGGTGTGATTAGGAAGCTGGAAGTCCCCCCCCCCAACATTGGTAGGGTGGTAGACTGGGGTTGGGAAAAAGATTTATTTATTTATTTATTTACCGTATTTGCCTGCATATGAGAAACATTGGCATATAAGATTACACCCCATTTTCAAATGGTATTTTTTGGGAAACAAAGTGCATCTTATACACCAGCAAATACAGTATTTATTTATTGCGGTATTTGAAATGATGGTGGAGCGGGGCTGGAGAAAGACAAATTTTCAGTGTTAAGTTGAAGCAGCATGTCTACTGTGAACAATGCAATAAAGCTTGAGCTGGGAAAGGATAGGATTTTGTGCTAGGTGATCCTATGGTAGCTGTGCTTAGATACAATAGGCAAAGTAACAGCTGCCTCCAGAGTCACTTACTGAGCATATGTAAAGAGCAAAACAAAAATGAACAGGGGAAAACAGATTAGCTTGCTTCACCAGCTACCTTGGTAGTTTGAAAAAACATAGATCTGTAAGTTTTGCCACCAAAATCACAAAAAAACTGAAGGCTGTTGCAAGAAAAAAAAATCCCACAATGCGTCTGGGAAGAAGATTCAGAATATTTTTATTTCCTTATGCTAGACTTAGCTAGAATCACAGAACAGAATAATATAATCATAGAGTGGGAAAAGACCCCATGAGCCATCAAGTCCAACCCCCTACTCAGTGTAGGATCTCCAACTAAAGCACCCCCAGTAAGTAGTTGTCCAGTCCCTTTTTGAAGATGCCCAGAGAAAGAGTCCCATCACCTCTCTAGGCAAGTGATTCTGGTGCTGAATCAATCATATCATCAACAAGTTCTTTCTGATATTCAATCGATGTCTATTCTCCTTTAACTTAAAACCATTAGACCTGGTCCTACTGTCTAGGGCAGCAGCGAACAGGCCTTCCTCCTCCTCTATGGCAGCCCTTGGGGTATTTAAAAAGTGAAATCATGTCAGCTCTCAATCTTCTCTTCACCAAGCTGAACATGTCCTGCTCCTTCAACCTCTCCTTGTATGTTTTGTTCTCCACACTTTATCATTCTCACTCTGCTCTGAACCTGCCCCAACTTATCTACATCCTCCTTAAAACAAGGCACCCAGAATTGAATGGTACTCCTCCCCACCTTTTTTGAATAGAGCTTTCAGAATCTTTCAGACATGATGGGGATTTTTGGTGTTATAGGCCAAGCTCTGGGTATTATAGGCCACACTCTACAGAAAAAAATATTTTTGGTAAATTAAAGAGGGGCATATTGCCTTTGTTTGATCTCTTTCCAAATCCTGAAGCAGCAAGAAATCTATTCCCTTGATTTTTATTCAAAGATAGCATCTTGCTTTGCGTTGTCTAAAAAGAAGCACTGTAGAAACTGGGCTGCTTTATTTTGCCTCAGTTTGGTTTCCACAAACTGAATCCAGTTTGGATGGAAACAAGATGTGGTAGTTTGTTTCCAAATGCATTAAAACAAGTGTCATTCATTTCAGGATGTCAGTCCTCCACAATTTAGCCACCAAGGTGAGGGGGCATTGGAGGAAGGACATTTACATCATCTGAAGTTCTACATAAAGCTCTACTGATACAGTTTGTTCTACTAGCCATTTTCTGGGGAGAAATGGGGCAACTGAGGGTAGGGATGGAAATAATATTCAAAACAACTGTCATGTTTTTCAAATGAGAAACTGTTACAGGAAGAATCCTGAATGACAAGAGTCTTCCCAGCTTGGGAGTTATTCTGTTTCAAATTTGCATGTGGTTGTTTTCTGTAGGAAACAGCATATTCTGCACAGGTAGCAGGATCATTGGGGGTTTAATCTGAGCAAAATTCACACATTGTTTATTTCATTGATTATTAAAACACTTCTATCCCACCCTTTATCACATGATCTCTGGGAATGTACAATATGAACAATTTTAAAACATAATAAAGAACAGCATTTTATGTTCAGGAAGCCATTTTGTTCCTGCACAGGAAATACCATCTCTGGGCAGAAATGCTTTTTTCTGCAAGAAAATGCTGTTTCCTGTACAGAAAATGCAATTTCCTGTGCAACACAGCTGCATGCAAGCTTTGCACAGAATAAGTCCCAGATTTTGAATAGCCTTTGAAAACTGTGTGGGTTTTGAAGAGTTTTTTTTCTGTTTATGTTATGAATATACTTGTCGTTTACAGTAACGTAGAGATAATCTGTGAAGTGAACGATACTGTAAATTTTGAGTAAAAAGATTTGAACACAAAAAAAGAAGAGTTCTTCACAGTGAAAAGAAAATTGCTGCAATTTCTTGTTTCTTCCTCTGAGAAACAATTCAGTGAAGAATTACCTGTCTAATTAGGGACTGGACAGATGCTACTCTCCCTTTCATCTCTGTGACATCATGGTTGTCATAGGCCCTTTCCGTTCCGTTCCACTTTCCATTCCATTCCATAGGGACGGGGAAGGACAGGACCATGATGACGCTTATGCATGGCGTCGTTGTGGTCCCATCCTTTCCCCATTCCCAGGCAGTGCAATCACGCCGTAAAATCATTGATGAATTTTCCTCCCACCACTCGCCTGTCTGCGGTGGTCCTGGAGTCACAATGGCTGCACTTCCTGTCCCAGTGGAGTGTGGGACAGTACCCGACTGTGCTGCAACAGGAAGAGGCATGATCATTACACTTCCTGGATCCCGCAGGTAGCTGGTGCAGAGGGGAGTGTAATGGAGCACTCCCCTCCCAGGACAGCCACTGCCGCCATCATCACGGGATGCCACTGGGACAAAGGTAAGCTGCAGAAAGAGCTATAGCTAGTTCCATTCCATTACAATCAATTTGAAAGAACAAGAAAAACTTTTCTTCCATTCCCCGGCATAAAGTGAAATGGCCAGAGGCTCCTCTACAAGCAGAATGCACCCTACTTCATCACCATCAGTATAAAGTTGGATTGCTCTATAAAGTTATTTGAATGTAGGTTTACTGAAATCACTGGGACATATTTGTCATTGATGATTCCTTGGGAATGAAATGGGACTGATTCAATGGAAACAAAACATTAGTTAGTCTGGATACAGCCAATTATGGCTGATGGTTCCATGTCAGTAGGGAAGTGAATCTGCTCAGAATTTTTAACATGTATTATTTTTCTTTTCTTTTCTTTTTTTTTTTTTTTTTTTGAGGGGGGGAAATGTCTTCATTTTATCCCGGGCATAGCTCTACTGCTATGCCCCCAAATAAGTTCAGCACCCTGGATAGCTCCTTTGAAGTTTGAAGCTAAACCCAAAGCATATCCACCACTCCACTGACATGAGCTATTTCCGCCTTCCACTGTTATACTGCTATTATTCCACGTTCAACATCCTGTAGAATTCTGGGGTTTGTAGTTTACTGAGGCCATAAAGCTCTCTGGCTGAGAATTCTAAATACCTCTCCCTAAATTTCAAACCCCTGGATTCCATAGGATCCTGAAAGTGGAATAACAGCACTATAACAGTGTAGTGTGGAAACGGCCATGGAATCTTCCTGCTACCAATGTATCAGATCAACAATTTTAAACATATTGTTTGTGAAGTTTAAATGAGAAAACAATATGAAAGAAGCCAAAATAAATGTTTCAGAGGTTTCTTTCTACAAGTTCACCTCTTTTATTCAGAACCAATATGAGCTAACCCACTACTTTTCATCCTAGATTGTAATTTGGTTTGAAATAAAGTACCAACACTGACTGATCTGTCTAAAACTGACAAGTATTTTTTATTTTGCATCAGCACTTTGATCTATTTTTGAGTACTAACAGTCCACATCCTTTTTTTCAAGAAGATTATGTCATGAAGTTTGAATGTATAGACATATTTTTATATATTTACTTATTTATTTATTATATTTATATACTGCCTTTCCACCAGAGTGGGATTTATCTGGCCACCAAGTAGTTTATTGCAGAGAATTCATCCCCCAATGCCCATGCGAAGCGGTGGCGGGGGGCGGCCTTTGCCACCCTCTCGCGAGAAGAGGCCACCGGGGGAGGGGGCGGGGTGCGGTGGCATTATTAGGGCTGCCCTGCCTCCTCCCTCGGCCTCTTTGTCCGGCAGGCGATAACCCACCCTCCCACCCTATGGTTTCAGTGTAAGATAGCTGGTCGCTCCGGGGCTGGGTAGGAATTTTTCCCCTTTTAAAGGGGTTTTTTCGCCTACCCTACACTGCGCCGAGGGATTGGGTAATTGGCTGTACAGGGTGGTGTCACATCTGGTTAAATAGGAATTCACAGACATATTGAGCTCTTCAGGCCGGTGGGGGGGTCAATGGTGTCGGTGAGTACCTATGGCACCATTTGGTGTAGGATAAACGCTATCCTTGAGGAGGGCTCAGGACTGGCCTTCACTGGCGTGAGCCCGGGGGGTGGCAGTTCGGGGCTCACCTCCCAGACAGGGGCCGGCCAAGGTCTTAACGCAGCTTCAGCGGTTGGCTTTGGGGCCCGGTATCTCGCTATACAGACTATGGAAGATGGTCGGGAGCTGACTCTTGCCATAGTTCACACAGGCCTTGACCCCCCGTCTTAGGTCAGAAGTTCAAGTTCAAGTTCAAGTTCAAGTTCACCTCATAATTATGTTAATTAGGCATATTAATAAATTGCCCTAGTTGAACCCAAGCCCTGTGTGTGGTCTCTTCATTTTGCGGGTTGGGTGGCAATAGCAGAAACTTGTGTTGTAGGTCTGTAATCCAGTGCTGATGTCAACTGGGACTGAGGTAAAACATTTCAGAAGACATTTTTCTGAGAAGACCTGCGAGACTCTTCTTTTTCTTATCCATCTCATCCTGAGAAAAACATAACCATTTTATAAGTTTGTCTGAATATTCTCCACATTTTGTTGTTTTATTTTTCCTAGTGGCCACAGTTGTTGCTGCTGTCAGGTACAACAGCAGCATACAGCATACACACAGGTAAAAAGACAAAAAGGCACTGGCACTGTTAGTTGTGAGACCCAGCTTCCGAGAAACTGATGGAAAATTTATTCTCCTCCAATAGAAAACTCTCCCACGTTAGGTCCATAACTAGAATGAAGAATTTCAAGAAGCTATTTGTAGTCATGTCTTCTAGGAACTGTTCCAAGACATGCTGCATTGTGGATGCTCAATTTCTGTTGATTGGTCCCTTCTTTCTAAAAACCAAAGGTTTGCTCCGACTGAAAATCAACTTTTCAGGTTAATCACAACCCGGAATTGTGGACCATATTTCTATACTGTTACCTTACTATTATGCAGTGATGTATTTCAGTCTTTTACTCCAAGTCTCAAGTCTCTACCTTCAAGTCTGGAGTTGAGTTTCAAGTCCTTGCAAGGTACTTTCAAGTCAAGTCTCAAGTCTGGGAGCCAACTTTATACTTCAACCTGTATTCCAGGATTTCTGGACAGAATCAAATAAAGTCAGTTTTAACCATTTAAGTAGAATCACACCACCGCTTTTGTGATTTTGCCATCTGCAGCTTTGGAAGTGGGGAATAGGATCCTTCTTACTTCCCATTTACAAAGCTTGCCTTCTGCTCTTAGGAAAAGTTTTAGAAAGCTCCTCCTATGCGAAGCAGGGACAGGCTGCTGAGCAGACCTCAACCCCATCTCAAGCCCATTTGCTGTTCCCTCTGAGAAATGTGTCCACACTTTGGACTTGAGACAGATTGTCATGTAACCAGTAAGTGGTAAGGTTTCTGGAGGAATGTGTTATGTTAATGAACCAAGGGCAGCAAGTCAGTCACTAAAAATATGCAGGTCTCAAGTTGAGTCGAGTCAGTGTGTAATTTTTACCAAGTCAAATCCGAGTCAAGTCACTGAAGTCTGACGCGAGTCCAAGTCAATTGACTCGAGTCTGCATCATGCCTTTGCTTCTGCCCACCAGTACGAGTGTTAACCACAATTTTGCATAGCCTGCTTGAGGCACAGAAAAACATAGTGGGAGGGAGGAGTCTAAAATATGACTGGCCTTGAAGAGAAGTCAGATTGCAAAGACTTGGCACCTCCACTCAAGGAGAACTGGATTTCTATCAATTCTGTTAAAATATGTTTGCTCAAGCCAGACGCTGGAAAAGGCATCATGCCAAACCTTTGCAGAGCAGAAGCTTGTGAATGGTGCCAACTCCTGAATCACTGTCAGCTGGATAAAGGAAACCTTCCACTGATGTACTTATGCAAATTTTATCCAGCTGAAGTGTGCATCCTAATTAACGCTCACTGTACTGAGTGCATTCTGTAAGTAGGCTTAGGTCCAAATTTTTATGAAAATATTGTAATCAAATCTGTTTTCTATTCAGAAATAACGCAGGTATTCTAGTTTTATAATTCTTGCTTCTGTTAGAAGAACACTTCTACTTGCCTCTTACTATGATAGGAATCCTAGTCCTAAACAGGGAATACTCAGGATTATTTCAAGTTGCCTTCTGTTCTATTTGTGGGAGAAATGCAAGTTATAAGTCAAATAATTTTGCCCCAAAATGTAAGCTTATTTAATTTAACACATAGGCTATGGAAAATGAAAGGATAAGGAACTCTGCAGTTGCTAAAGTTTCCATCTCCAAAGGTAGTACCAAGCATGGTGCATTGTAATAAAGAGTTTACTACAGTTCGTATCATTTTCAGTGGTGTAGCTAGAGCTTTTGCTGCCCGGGGTGGTCCCTGAGTTTGCTACTCCTCTCAGAGGAGGGAGGGCTTATCCAAAATACCAAGTAAAAATTGCTTGATTGGCATTGGATGATTGGGCTCTGAGCATTCACACTCAGAAGGGGTGCTCTGCATGTGCTCAGAGACATGCCAGCATTCCTGCGGCAGCAAGCACCTTCTGTCTCTCTCTCTGTCTCTCCCCCCTTCCTCTTCAGAGGGTCGGCTGGGCTGGGTTCATCCCCAGTCTCCGAGGTGGGGTGGGGGGAAAGGTGGGCACCTCTCCCCACCTCCTTGGGGCCCCCTCTCTCCTCTCCTCCCCTCTTTTTCTCCCTCCCTCCTTCTCTGCCTGACCCAGAGGTGTAGGCGCTGCTGCTTTGGCTGGAAACAAGTTTGACTCGAGATTGGGAGGGAGAGAGGGAAGGGAGGGAAGGATGGGGGGGAAAGGACAGCTCCCTTTACCAGGATGGCGTACCTCTCCAGCAGACCTCTCTGGGAGGCTCCAGTGCCCATCTAGTTGCTAGACATCTGCCATTGTGTGGATGGTGACCTGGCACCACCCCCAAAACCATGCTGCCTGGGGTGCCCCACCCCCTGCCCCCCCCCGGTACACCACTGATCATTATGGCAGGCTATCTTTACCCAAGAAAACAACACAGCTGGTAGTCCAGACATGCCAGCATGATGTAGTAGTTTAAGTGCTGGACTCTGGGAGATGAAGGTTCAAATCTGAACTCAACCATGGAAACCAACAGGATGATCTTGGGTGAGTCACATTCTCTCAACCAGCAACAGCAAACTTCCTCTGAGTCTTTCCAAGAAAATCCTAGGATAGAGTCAGCATAAGTCAGAGTCACCTTGAAGACTCAGAACAGCAACAAAGTCTTGACAAAACTGATAAAAAAAGCACTCCTAGCCAATGAAGCCACCAAGACCATATGAGATAAGACTGGATCAAAAAGTATCCCACAGCTATGCTCCTGCACTTTCAAGGGGAGTGCATCCTTGCCAGAAGTCAATGAAAATCCAATTCCTATCTATCCCAGGAGTTCCATCTTGTCAGGATTCAACTTCATTTTATGGAGTTCCCTGACTCAGATGCTATGAAGTGAATGTCATTAATATACTACTGCTATCTTACTCCAAATCCCATGATGACCACACCTAATGGTTTCATATAAATTTCCCTTCCTTAACACATTTGTGATCTACAGATGTTTCCATCTCATCAGTCCCAGTCAACATCGCAATGGTCAGGAGTGCTGGGAACTTCAGTCTGAAACATCTGGGAAGCATCATATTGAGGGATGCTGGCGCAAAATGTGCTACAAAAGCAAGTGGCATAAGACAAAACCTTGCAAGATGACAATTCCCATGGGAGGGAACAGAAATCTCCCAATACTACTTTCCAAAACTTGTCCTGCAGGCAGGGATGGAAGTATGTTAATACTACAGCTCCTACCCTGGTCTTGCAGAGCTGATCCAGTGACTTTGCATTGCAAATGATATCAAAAGCAGCTGAGAGATCAAGATGACTCAGCAGGATCAGTCTCCCCTGTTTCCTTCCCAACCAATGTTATTCATGAGGGCCATCCAGCCTCTGCTTAAAACCCTCCGAAGAAGGAGACTCCACCACACTCCAAGGCAGCAGATTCCACTGCTGGACAGCTCTGACTGCCAGGAAGGCAGAATTCCTGAGGTTCAGGTGGAATCTCTTTTCCTGTAGTTTGAATGCACTGAAGCAACTGAGGCTGTTTCAGTGCATGGTACTATGGTGCTTCCAGTCTTATCTTTTTTAATCAAAAGTCCATCCTCTTAAATCTACACTTCCTTATATTGTTTTGCCTCTGTTCCTTCTGCCTCCTGATGTTTTGACCTCTTTCCTCTAAATATTTTAATGTTGTCTCTTTTTTATCCCACTTTAAGAAATCATCTATAACCTGTGTTATCTCAGCTTAATATTTCCTCTTGATGGTAATTTCCTGTTCTTAGATTTATTACTGTATTTTAAAAACTGCTCTCAGCCATATTGACTATTTTTCACCAGTCTCCTGTTTCCTCTCACCTTATGTCTTTTTTAGAGTTTGAGATTATAGGTAAATATTTATGTTTTCCTGTTTGTACAACTAGCACATACTTATGAAAAATAATATCTGGCAATCATAGTGAACCATTTAGTGCATACATAGGTTTTCCTTTTGAGGAATTTATCTTTATATTCTCTCTATATTCTTTCTATATTCTATATATACTGCCATCACAAGGTACTGCTTACGCAGTCAGAATAAAAAGCTGTATTTCATGTCTCCAGAGATTACTAGTGCAATGGAAATCAGGTATGACAGGTTTGTATGGTTTAGAATTCTAAGGTTGTCTAGAAAAATCCCAGTCTTAAAAGAACTCTTTCTCTAGGGAAGAATTAGCATTCTTATATTACATATTCAATCTGGACATATGTCTCTTAGTAATAGGAGAAAATCAATGGGGAACATCAAGGCATTTATGTAAGCTCCTGGTCTGCTTGTGCTGAACTTCGATAATAATTTTGGACTTTACAAAGGTGCTAGTCACTCAAACAGCAGCTGAATAAACTATTCATTGCTTGCTAAGTGGTCACATTGGAGGGCTGAAACAAAAGAGCATAATGGATTGGTCAAGGACAGGGTAACTAGTATTTTGGGTTAACTCTGCTACACATTTCAGCCTGTTATATGTGTGGACTGACAAAGTGAAGGGACTCAGCCCACCAATAAAGGGTGAGCTTTCCTCCTCATCTGTGAGCTTTGCTGATGTGGGTTACATTGCAAATGACATGTAACTGAAGAAGGGAAAAAAATGATAGCTGTACAAGTCATGCCATAGTGATACATTGCAACTGAAAATATCAGCCAGATAGAATGACTTGGCCATATCCAGTTGGTAGCTTCTGTTGCAATGGACTGGGCACTGCAGTATACTCTCAGAACTGTGAAAAGTATTACAGGAAAGATAACTAACTCCCCTGCCACCTACAGTAAACCTTTCTTTTTGCATTCATGGAAGGGACCAACCAAGCTTATTGACAATTTTAGATCTAGGCTTAGTCTAATTCTTATCATTCCTATTGTTTAAGAGGGACTACCACCAGTTGATAGTGTGACAGGGTTGATTTGAAATACTGGCTGAGGGCTACAGTTGCTAGAATTAGAGCCATCCCAAAGTGCTTTCAAACATCATGACCAGAACAGAAGAACTGAAGAATCACATGATCCAGGAAAAGTGTCCAGGGCTGCCAGTGAGTACAATGAGACCACTCCATGTAACTGATGAAGAACGGTAGCACAGTTAGGAAGTGACTGCAGCATGAACCACTGTAGGTCATGCTATGGTGTCCCAGGCTTCTTTGTTGTTTCCCTATCTCAAGTAGAGGCTAAAAGCTCTCAAACAACTCTTGGAATTGGCATTAGGATCCAAAAGAGATACTGTCCATCTCATGCAATAATATGTTAACCAGGAGTATAGACGATCATATAGGTTAGCTGATCCACTCTTAAATTTTTATCAGGATGGACATAATATATCATTCATGCCTGCTTCTGCTATTATGCCTTCTTCTCACAAGCTACAGTTTCACTACTCTTGTGGCCTTCAAGAGACGATTTACCCAGCACCTATTCCTATGCCATTATAGTTATGATTATAAAAGTATGGCTGCATCAAGGCCATACTTCCACCTGCTGCTATGAGGAAATAAAAGCTGTGCATCGATCTAGAAAATCCCATAGTCATAACTAAAAGTCAAACCAGCCTTATGTTAACAAACAGTGCAAAGTAGTGAAAACCCAGGAGGAAAACTTTCAATGACACAGAGCAGACAAGCCAAACAACAGCATCATTCTATCAGGACACATAATCTTATCGCCTAGAGTCACAAACCCTAGGTGCCACCAGCCCTAGCCATCAGCCTTATTCATTTATCTTTCCCTTCCCCATTTTCTCTAAAATCTGGTATTTACCAGTGGCTTTCTGGCTGTGTTCTTTCAATTGCTTGAACATTGTCCAACAACTGTAAAGAAAATACTTTTCATCAGATCTTATGTGAGAATTTGCTCCCTAACCCCCTTTTACATCTTCTTGATTGCCTCTTGTCTTTTGACCACTGCTCAGTTCTGCCAATGCACCTGCTTCTGCTCTCCTCACCTCTTCCTTCTCTGCCTTTGAATTTCATCACACTAGCCTGATTCTGATTAACATCCATGCACCTCTTCACATTTTAATTAATACATATACACCTGTAGGACTTGTATCATAGTGTGAAGCACCAAGAACTGGTGTGCCTGGGTGGGAAACAAACTTAAGACATGAGCCAGGCCTCTGTCTTTGAAAGAAGATGTAGCAACAAGCCAAAATTTGAAGAATAGGTCAGATACACATATATTGCAGATATATAATGAGCATTACATGCACAAGACTTACACAGAATCATAGAATTGGAAGAGACTCCAGGGACCATCCAGTCCAACCCCCTACCATACAGGAACACACATCAAAGCACTCCCAATGGGTGGCCATCCAGCCTCTGCTTAAAAACCTCCAAAGAAGGAGACTCCACCATACTCTGAGTCAGCATATTCCACTGCCGGACAGCTCTGACTATCAGGAAGTTCTGTCCGGCACTGGAATATGCTGCATCAGAGTGTGGTGGAGTAGGACTAGGAGCTAAGTGATTGAGTCTATAGAAGATTCTGAGGATCCAGGAGGAAACTGAAATAAGTGGAGCAGTCTACAAATGAATTTAGACAGATTAAGAAAGAAACAGTACTTCCTAATAGAAGAAAGAAGATGTCATAAACTGTAGATGGCCACAAAGAGGATGGAAATGTTAATGAATGAATGAGGAAAGGGCTAGAGAGAGAGAACATGGCTGTCATGTTCTTGGGAGGAGGTGGTCCATAACATCTATCAAGGAGTTGCTGACAGATTTGAGATTTCATCTGGTAGACAATGGCATTGGGGTTATGATGCAACTTCCCTGTGTACTGTGGTTTAATACTGTAAGTGTCCTAGCACTTAACATAAGCCTTAAGGAAACAGAGGAGTGTTGATTGGGTCCAAACATGGCCAACGCTGAGCCCTAATTGAGCACAAAATAATATAAGTGGAACTCAGAAAAAAAAGGACTGAAGCATAAGAAAGAAAGGGGGAGCAAAAGTGGCTACAGATGGAAAACCAAAGTGGAACTTTCTTATAAGAAAGAGATCCAAGAGGTAGGAGTAGGAAGTAGAAAGATATTTTATAGCTTTTGTTTAGCACCAGAAGACCACTTATGTGCACTTTTGTAAGTGAAGGGTACAAAGGGCATGCCTTGGGTGGAAGACGTCCATAATGTTTCTGGTTACTAATGAAGGCTAGTCTGAGTCCCAGCAGTGATTTATTTGGCACAGAGGAACTTCACCGTACCAGGGGTTTTTCATTTGTTCATTAAAAAGATGCACCCCTACAGGCTGGATTTCAAGAGGAGTTTAGTTCCACATGAGGCAGTTTGTGCATTTTTCAGATTTGTATAATTTCCTATGATACACTTCATATTGAGAGAGGGTTACACTTGTTGGAATTGACAAGATTTACAACTCTGGTTATTATGGGGTTAATTGGTGTTAGAGAGGACCTTCACCTGCTTTCTATTATTGGCAGCAGGTGTAAAGGCTCTATAAGAGCAGCATTGTTTTAGTGGACACTTACTTCCACTTCTTGATTTGATGTTGCTGCAGTTTGTTGTATATCCTGCTTCACTGTGGTATTGTATTTTGATATATTTTGTATTTTAACTTGCCAAACCTGCTCAAGTTCTCTTTTAACTTTTGTATATTAAGAATTTATATGTTATGCTTATCATTAACTATGAGATATAAAAGACCATATCTCTTTCTTAATTTGTCTTCTGAATTCCCTTTTTATTTACAACAACACTTACACTTTGAGGGTTAAGTCACTCCTTGGCCCTTTTCTCACGTGGGGGGGCCGAAACGGGGCAGCGCACACAGGGGCGGAGCTTACCTGCTAGCGTTTTGCTCCATCCCTGCTCCCTGCGGGGAACGCGGTTCCACTGCTTCACATGCCGCCGAATTTTGGCGGCGTTCAGCGGTGCTCCACGGCACCCAAAATGGCGGCCGGCGGCTTCCGGTGGCACTCCGCCAATCAGGGCAGCGCGCCAGCTGGAAGCCCACCCCCAGGCAGATCTGCAGAGACGCACTACCGCGTCTCTGCAGATTCTCACCGGGAGCTGCCACGGATTAGTGCGGGCGAGTTTGAAAAAAACCACCTGGGAAGGTGGTTTTTAAAAACTCGCAGCGCCACCCCTGTGGCTGGGCTAGAGCAGTTGGAGGTGTGGCGCCTCATCGTTTGCAACCGCGCTAGCTCATCTCGTGATGTGAACGACCTCTGTCTCCGGTCGTCGCACCGCGGGCTTTTACCCCCGTGTGAAAATGGCCCTTGTGTACATCATGACTTGCTTCATCCCTGAATGGTACAAGTGCTTCTTTTGCTGCATAGATGGCAAAATTATTTCTTTTTTTTGACCTGGAGAGATTTTGTACATTTTTAGGATTGCTTTTCTGTGCAGTTTTGTAAAATGCTGAAAACTGAAATATGCAATAACAATTGCCTTCTGCAAAGTAAAAAGAGTAGTACTGGATGCAGTCTTTATATTTTTATGGTTAATCAGCCTGTTCTTTTGCGGTTCACAAAGGAAGAAGGAATTTATTTTGCACTAAGTCATTTTGCACAAAACACAGAAAGCACAAAAGATGCTGCTTGGTGTCTTGGTTTTACATTGGAACTGAGATCTCTCAGGAGACTTGCCTGGCCAAAAATGAAAGACTTTTCCTTCCCAAATCTCTAAATTATACTATAAATCAAGGTCAGAAATTATGTTGCCCTTATCTTCAAGTCTTTGCTCAACTCACCATTTTGGACCAAATGGAGATCACTGGAGATAATATTAGAGTTGATAAAAGTTACTTTTTTTTGGAGTACATCTCCCATAACTACCCAACATGACCAGTTGCTGTGGGGGCAGCTGGAAGTTGTAGTAAAAAAAAAACCAAAAACAAAGCTCAGAACTTTTCCAAGCTGTGGATAAGAGGACAGTCATCTTTAAAGTGGTAGCAAAGTTGAGCTTCTCAATAGCTATATGCCTTTCCCTTCAGGCTTCTGACTGTCATTTGCTGTTCTGGAGTGCATGCGCGCGCACGCACGCACACACACACACACACACACACACACTCGGTGCCTGGTTCTGACCCTGCTCTTGACTCTGATACGCTTGGCATGGAAGCCAGCTCCCGCCACATCCCACCATTATAGCCTGAAGCCTGATGTACACTGAAGTCTGATAGAAAGTCAGTCTAGGTGAGACAATCTGGCCTGAACTGAATTGAGCAGAGAAAGAGCTGGAACAAAATAATCAGGCAAAGCTGTTATCCTTTTGTACAGGAAGAGTGGGCAGGAAATGTTCTAGGGAGAAAAAGGACACTGACAGTAGAGGATTTTTAATGTTCCTTCCAGTCAGGGATATTTGAATTTGGAACCGATGAAAAGTGCCTTTAGGTTGCAGGCTGTATTCCTGATCAAACAACAAAATGCAAAATGTCTGGATCCCACTCATGAGTTAGAGAAGAATGACAGATATGCAATACTTAAAGAAAAGAAAAAAGAAAAAGAAAGAAAAGAAAATTGTCCTATTTATGGTAAACCATGCAAAATAAAGTTAGTGAGAAAGAGGTTAAAATAAACTTTATAATGTCTTTTCCATATCTAATACCACTCTATTCTGCATTGGTTAGGCCTCCTTTGGAATACTGTATCTAGTTCTGGGCAGCTCAATTCAAGAAGGATATTGACAAGCTGGAATGTGTCCAGAGGAGGGTGACCAAAATAGTAAGGGTCTGAAAGCCATGCCCTATGAAGAACGGCTTAGGGAGCAGGGGATGTTTAGTCTACAGAAGAGAAGGTTAAGAGGGGACATGATAGCTATGTTTAAATACTTGAAGGAATATCATGTCAAGGGAAGGGAGTGGGCTTGTTTTTTGCTGCTCCGGAGACTAGGAGAAGGAGCAATGGATTCAAGCTTCAGGAAAGGAGATTCCACCTGAACCTCAGGAAGAAGAGCTATCCAGCAATGGGATATGCTGCCTCAGAGTGTGGTAGAGTCTTCTTCTTTGGAGGTTTTTAAGCAGAGACTGGGCCATCTGTTGGGAATGCTTTGATATATGTTCCTGCATAGCAGTGGGTTGGACTGGATGGCATCTGTGGTCTCTTCCAACTCTATGATTTTAATACATGCCTGAGCTTGCACAGCATGAGATGCCTCAGAAGAGGGTATCAGTTGGATGCCCTCCATGGCAGAGGCTAGTGGCTGGCGCTTGGCATCAGAATGCAACATGTGAGGGGCAGAGTGTTAGGCTATTAATTGCTTGCGTACCCCTTCATGTGCCTCTTTGAACGCCTTCACTCTTTCCTGGTCAGATCATTGGTTTAAAAGGACCTTTCTTGCTGGATTTTTTTTTAAATTTGGTGCAGGGGATAGAGTGGAGGTCAATGCTGTCTGGTCTGTCCTTCCCAGTTCTTTGTTTATTGTTTTTTTCACCCTGTTATTTATTTATTTGCTTATTTGTCTTTTCCCCTCCTGCTTAATTCTGAGGTTTTTCTGTAAGGTTGTGGGAGGTGTGTGGAATTGGAAGAGTGGGTCTTTCCCAGCCATGTAGCCTCCATGTGGCTCCTGCAGCTAGTTTTCTCTGTGGTGTGTGTATGAACAGTGTGAGGGATTTGCACATTTCTTTGGCAGGGGTTTGAATGTTTGACTGAGTGTTGCGCATTAGTATAGTCCTTGGGGATTATGGAATAACAGCACTATAACAGTGTGCGGTGGAAATGGCTTTAGTTTCCATGGTGCTTCCCCTAAATAGCTATTCTTAGGCATTATTTGCAGACTTGTTATTTGCCAATAAGGTCCAAGTGTCAGACCAGGGGTTTAGTCAGGTGGTTGAGTATGGATCTAGTAAGTGGATTTAGATAATTGAAATAGCTTCCAGGAAAGGGAACGGTAATTCTAAGAGCAAAGGCCCAGCTAAGAAGCTCCCTGTTAAGTACTCTTGGGTCTTTGGATGATGAATTGAAGGTGGAGGAGATAGCTGCCATCATGGCTAAGTTAGAAGAGTTGGAAAAATTGAGGGCTCAGCCCAAGCAGGGGGCAGGGTAGTCGAAGGCCATTTCAGCACTGGACTGTTATAGCGCTATTACTCCACTTTCAACATCCTAGGGAATCCTGGGGTTTGCAGTTTGGGGAGGGGCCAGCCGGCCCCTCCCTAAACTGCAAACCCCAGGATTCCCTAGGATGTTGAAAGTGGAATAATAGCCCTATAACAGTTCAGTGCCAAAATGGCCTAAGAAGAGTAGGAAGAACACTTTTAATAAAATGGTTCTTTCTTATTTGCAGGCTTTAGATACGAAGCTGTGGGCTGGTGATGTGGTGATAGAGGTACAGAGCAAAGGTGGTGCTTTGACAGAAGTGGCTGTGGGGGGCAACAGTTTGCAGCAGGAGTGTGCAGGTAAATGCACCAACTGTACCATATGTTTAGCTACATGAGAGGCAGTGATACATCACTTACACAAGCTCGGTTCTGGGGGGCATGGAGCAAGCCTATTGCAGAAGCTGGAATTGTTAGTGAAAACACTGGTAGTATGACTATAAGCTCCAAGCCTGTTGGCACACAGCATTTTGCAATGGGCTCCATTCAGACTCTACCCAGTTATCTTTGAATAAGTATTTCTTATTCTAAGTTGCTGGCCTAGAGTTTCCCTTCTTTTCTCTGCTGTTTTGCCCCATCAGGTGTGGTAGGGTGAGGGTGATCCTAGATGCATTGACTTTGCCCAGTGAGAGGGAAATAGAGAAATCCATAATTACCTGAGAAAGAGGTGGGACATTTTCTCCCATACCCCTTCCATGGCTTTCTGACTGCCAGTCTACAGGGTGGACATCTTTCATTTGTTGGAAGAATGGGATATGTTTTTCCTAGAGGGATCAAAACAGGGGGTGAGGGCCATGTTGGATGGCCTGGTGGGAGTTGGCTGGTTGGCTGGTCTGTGGCAGATAGCACAGGGAGAATGTAAGATATTGGTGTACACCTTTGGCATCCTTTTGGTGTAAGGTAGTGCTATGAAACTTCTTCTTTAAGATCCCATGGCCAGGGAGTAGATGGGGAGAAAGCCACCTTTGAGACTAACCTGGGATTCAGGCTCTTACTTGTAGAGTTCAGTGGCTTGGGTGGGAGTCCCTGGGTTACCTTCCAGTTATGGTCAGTTACTCCCAATTATTGGATTGCCCTTGGGGCTCAGGTGTTCTGCCCAAGAGAAGGCTGAGGAGGTACTCAAGGAGTGAAACCTGGCCTCAACTAGACCTGTATCAGGTTGCTCCCTCCTCTTGGTCCATTTCCATCTGGTATATTTATTCCATGGTTTGTCATCAGTACACTGGGGAGATAATCAAGCAAACTACTAGTATATTGTAAAATGTTTGCTCAGAAACAACAGATTTTATGCAATGCATCAAACTACTTAAAAACCAACTTTTTGCTAGCATAAATGAATATAGTCAATAATCAGAATGTTCTGGAAGTTTACAGCTATTTTTTTTAAAGGCAAACTAACGCATTCCTTGTTCATTTGCTTTGTAAATTTTGCTTTGCTTTGTTCATGTTTTAAAGAATCCATTTGAATTAAGTGATTAAAATCAATGACATTTGTTATTGAACTTATTCCAACTGTACTTTACAATGATTACAACTTTTCTCTCATGATATGGCCATAATTTGCTTGGCAGCATAACAAACTGGAACACAAAAGGCTACCCTTTAAAATTCTACTTCATAGGAGCCATACTGTAAGAAGCCACCATTGTGCTAAGTCTGCACTGGACTGTGGGCAGAGACTCTACCCACATGCATCATTATAGCATAGGGCACATAGAGACAGTTATAGTGGGCAGTGAATTGACAGCTACGACAATGAACTTCTCAACAAGCTTCTGAGTTTTCTCTACTGTACATCAGATAAAGTTATATTATCTTCATTGCTGCCAAATATCCTGTCAAGACATTGAGTTCATTATCACAAATGTTCAACAATTAACTTTTTAAGATAAAAATCAATCAACAAACTGATCCAAACTGAAGGCAGCACATCACAGGATAAAGACATGCCAGTTCTTAATTAGCAAAATATCAATTACAAAAGATCTTCATAAAACTGACAGCAGCTCGGGGGGGGGCACAGCTATAACATACGTAAGTATATTCTAAAAAGATATGTGTGGGTTTCTTCTTCTCAAAACAATTAGAAATGAGACCTTTTGCTTACATCAGAAAAATCTTTGCTGCTATGGATTCACAAAAGTCACAGAAGACAAAAACACTTGTTAGGGGCTTGCAGAGACTCATAAATAATAGGTCTGATATGACTTTAGCATCAACAAGAGCAGTTTCTAAGATTACAATACAGTGACAATGAAGCATCATTATAAGGCATGCCCATCTGTGAAAATAAATCATGAGAATGATAAATACAATAGAGATTTATACAGTTCTCAAAAGAGTGGGTAGAGAGAAAAGTTTCTTTCACTCCTACTGCCAGAATGTAGGGTCACAATATGAACTTGATTGGCAGTAAGCTCAGCAGAGTCAAAAGAAAGTATTTTACACAATGTATAGTGCATCCTGACATGCATAAATGAAGCCGAACAATAGAAAATGAAAAGTAGTAAAACCTTTTAAGAACCTAAGAACAACCTGACTAGATTGAAACAAACATCAGCATCTTCCTCCCACCAAATCCCTCCATTAAGAGTACAAGTAGATCCTGAAGGCTTTAAACTTTTTCAGCTGTTTCTCCCTCCTGCACACACATACACACAACTAGTATGAATCACAGAATCTCTCAGTACTTAGAAAAGTTACTTTGGGGAGTAGTTAGCAGAATTGCACAACCAAGGCTGCCAGCTATGTAAGGCCAATTCCACCCTAAACTATTATAGTGCTATTATTCCACTTTCCACATCCTCTGGAATCCTGGGGTTTGCAATTTAGGGAGAGGCCTTTAGAATTCTCAGCCAGAGAGCACTTGGGCCTCAGTCAAGTACAAACTCTAGAATTCTGGATTGCTACACAGAATGGCAAGATTCCTTCTAAGATGGGGACAGCAGTGCATTTGCTGCTTTTGGCAGCCTGATGCCTGAGGTGGTCGCCTCCCACTGCCTAAAGGTAGAGCCACTTGTGTAAAGAAGACAGCAGGAAAAAGGCAAGACGAAGTGCTTTCCCCCATTCTTGACTTAGGGCATGCCCATCACTGACAGTATGCAGCCTGCAGCAACCATTCTGTATCAGAATGGATCCTTGAACCTGAGAAAGTTTTCCAGGCCTGCAATACTGGTTCTACATAGTTGCTAGAGATAATAGGGATGAAAATAATATTTTTAAAAAATTAAAAAGTTTGAAAAACATTTATTGACTGTCAAGAAACCCTGATGAGAAGAATCCTGGACTGATGAGGATCTTTGAAGTTGGGATAGAAAATTCACAAGTGGTTGTTTTGTACAGAAAACAGCACTTTCTGCAGAGGAAACTGCAGTTATGTTCAGAAAATAATTAGAGATGAGCCAACCAAATCCTTGAATCCTTGCCAAGGATTCAAGAGTCACAAATCCGACTCCCTGTACCAAAATAGACAAAACAAATCTTTTGAATCCACCGACCAAATAGTTCGTTGGAGACCGGGATGCCTGAAAACCTGGGAGCCGACACACAAGGAGAGATGTCAAGTAGGTGAGTTTTTCTCTTGAAGTAATAATGGCCTTTTCTAACAATTTCAGAAATTACATTTGGTGTTGCATTCTCATGTATTTAAATTGAACATTTAATATTAAGGTTCATTTAATATTTAAGTTCACCACTATTTTCTGTGCTGAAAATCAATGGCATGTACGAATGCTGGGGTCAGTGGTCTGATGCCTATCAGAAGTAGTGGGTAGAGGGCAAGGTCACACAATCTCATCCAGTGATTGCCACATGTAGGTCAGGGTACTTCCTTCCACAAAATATGCCCACTCGGGCTGCCTGTGCCTGCTCAGGCTGCCTCCCTCTGCAAGGTAATAATCTCTCTATTCTTTTGACTTGAGACTGGAGGGTAGGGATTGGGAATTATTGAGACTGGACTAGAGATTTGACTTGAATGTCCCTTGCAGGACTTGAGACTTGACTTGAGGGTAGAGAATTGAGACTGGACTAGAAGCTGGGTTTTTTTTTTTTAAGTGCCTTTCTTGTTGTAGGACTTGAGACTTGACTTCAGACTGCAGGGTGCAGAACTGAGATTGGACTAGTGGCTGGTGTTGATTTTTTAAGCACTTTCCTTGTTGCAAGACCTGAGACTTGACTGGAAGCTACAAGCTTGAGATTTCAAGGAAAGCTATAAGATTCTTTTGTATAGCTCCCTTGCAAAGCTCTTTCAGACACAATTCTGGGGTTTGTAGTTTTAAAAGGTATGCATCATCAAACTACCATCCCCAGGATGCCAGAAGGAGCTGTGCAAAGAAAAGCCAGTTTTGACCTGGATTAGCTCTGTACTCTAGTATGTGGCTCTGTTTACACAGGCAGGAAAATGTGGGATTAATCCACATTTTCCTGCCTGTGTAGAAAGGGCCTTCATGTCATTTTCAACCTGGAGAGATCCTGAGGCAAAACTAGGACAATTGTCCTGGCCAGATTTCTTCAGAGGGAGGTTTGCTTTTGCCTAGGCTTTTGCTAAGGCTGAGAGAGTGTGTCTTGCCCAAGATTATCCTTCTTTCCCTTGCTTTGTAAACCCTTTTTTAAAAAAGGATTCAAAAGATTCGAGATTTGTGAGATTCATGGATTCCTGGAACTTTCCAGGGATTCAGATCCGGATTCAGATTGGAAAATTCTGGATTCGTCCCATCCCTAAAAATAATAGTTCTTTGCAGGGCTATTATTTTCTATGTAAAAAATGCTATTACCTACCTACACACACACACACACACACACACGAGAGAGAGAGAGAGAGAGAGAGAGAGAGAGACACACACAAATTGGTGTTTTCTACTTGAAAATACTGGTGCAAATTATGTGCAGAATAATGACCAAACGGCAAACAGACTTTCTCACAGCAGGAAGAAAATTGCCATTTTCTTCCCTAGAGATGTAAATTAGTGAAGAATTACATCTTTACTGGAGAGATTATTATTATCAAGGGTAATTCTGCAGTATTACCCCAAAAGAAAGAGATGTGTGACTTTGGGATTAATACCTAGTACATGACCCCCCTTTACTGAATATTTCATTCCATTTCACTTACAAAAAACAATGAGTTGGACAGATATACAGTTCTTCTTTTGGAATATCCATATGATGTCTAAACTATAATAAGAACATAACCTTCCTTCCCAGGAAATGTCTGCAGCTATGGATCCCAAGCTTCCTGCTATTTTATGGAGCTTGTTCCTCAAGAAAGCTAAAAACCTTTCATAACCTCATGCTTTGTTTAAAACCAAGCTTTGTTCCATTTTGAAAAAAAATCACATTTCTATTTTCAGTATTGGGTTTGAGGTTACATTTGGAAAATTTTACATAATTACAGGATACTTTATGAAACTTAGGTAAAATTATTTTTTTAACAAGCAAAATCTATACAAATTTGAAAAAAATATATAAATAGATGTGTCACATTGGCTAATTTAAACTACAGTGGCCCCTCCACATTCATGATGGTTAGGGGCACAGAACCCTCACGAAAGTGGAAAATCAACGAATATCTCCCCCCTCCATGGTTCCTCTCCCATTCCCCTCCAGAGCTTCCCCCTTCCCATGTCTTTGCCTCTGGCCCCAGCGTTGGAGTCAGGGGGAAGACAACCTAAAAGGCTTACTGGTACTTCCCCCTCATACAGAGAAGAGGGGAGTTCTGGAGTTCTAATTACTTCCAGCAGCCATCTTGAGAAAGGAGCATCTAACCCAGTGGTTCTCAACCTGTGGGTCCCCAGATGTTCGTGGACTTCAGCTCCCAGAAGCCCCAGCCACTATGATCAATGCTCAGGGCTTCTGGGAGCTGAAGTCCACGAACATCTGGGGACCCACAGGTTGAGAACCACTGATCTAACCAATCAGCAGCCAATACATAGCAGAATGTGCAACCACATGGGAGGGGGATTTGCTAACCCAAAAGGAAAAAACAAGCCTTTTTAAATACAAGCCTTTTTAAATACAAGCCTTGCAAGCCAGGGGTGAGGAACGCAAGGGGTGGGATGAGGAACATAGGGGGAGGAGGTAAGGATGTGCCTCACAAATACTCAGATTTGCAAAGGTCAAACCTGCAAATGTGGAGATAGGACTGTATTTCCTGAGCTGTCCTTTGCCAACCAGTGACTGAAGAGCTCCCCTTTATTTTCCTCTTTCCCCCATATTTTTTTTTCTGCATTCATATTACAACTGACATTTTCCAGGAAAAAGACACATCTGCTGCAATGACTTAGCAGGATCTGGCAAGCTTTTCTCCTCAGTATTCTATCACCTGCTAATAAGAGAAGCTGTCATTCTGTTATTACATTTGTGCTACAGACTCTCAACATATGTCTGTCAAAAATAAATTACTTAGTAGATAGTAAAGAGACAACACTCCTCTTCCCTCTCCCCAGCTTCTTTACTCAAGTGTGTGCAGTTCATTCAAGGCATAAAGGAGTAGTGTTCAGTTACAGTTAAGAAGCTTTAGCTCATAGTGACTTATCACAGACAGAATGTACAAAGAAGTACACAGTTCCATCTCTGAAACAGAAGGTAGATGCTTAGATAGGTACAAATGTGGTTTGGAAGCCTGGTCCAATCCAATTTGGCTAGAATTTCTGGGATAAATCAAATGCTAGCCCCAACTAGATAGACCAAGGCCATTCCTGCAGTACACTGTTACAGTGCTATTATTCCACTTTCAACATCCTGTGGAGTCCTGAAGTTTGCAGTTTAGGGAGGGGCCTTTAGAATTCTCAGACAGAGAGCTCTTTGGCCTCAGGAAACTACAAAGCCCCAGAATTCCACAGGATGTTGAAAGTGGAATAATAGCACTGTAACAGTGTAGGGCGGAAACAGCCTTGGTCTATCTAGTTGGGACTAGCATTTGATTTATCCCAGAAATTCTAGCCAAATAGTTATCACTTGGGTTGAACTAAGCTTCCAAACCTGGAATTCTGGGGTTTGTAGTTTACTGAGGCCAAAGAGGCTCAATAGTTCTTTGATTAATTAAGCTTGTAGTATATATCTTCTAGAAATCATATTTCATCATTCAGAACCACACTGTTTTAACATCTACATGAAATTGCTAAGTGAGATTAATCTACAACTATTTATATTTTATTAAAATATTTCTATCCCACCAACCTAAATAAAAACAACCTAATTTAAACAGTATAAAATTAAATTATTTTTAAAAGGCTAAATAACATATTAAACAATATACTAAGTTTAAATGGCAGATTAAAACTTTTTTAAAAATAGTTTTAAATTATTTAAAATCAAGCACAGTTGAGCATTTGTATAAAACAAATTAGGTTCCAGAGTTTTTAGTGAACACATTTTCCCTTGGCTCTGGAACATCGGCAACTGGCACCAACCAGGACTCTAAAGGATGTTATTCCATAACTGGACTACCACAGCAGAAAAGGCCCTGTCTTGTATATTCCAGTTTATTGCCCTGACTGATGGGACTCAGGTCTTATTGAGGCATATATGTGGAGATACCTCAAGTATCATCAGTATCCAGCTTCACTTTTTCTTTCCATTAGAATGAAGAGATGGAGAGCAATGATAGGCTGAACCAGCATTTGAGATCATTACTTGAAGGTCAATCAACTTTAGTTTCATCTAGATAAGATAGAAGTATGATTGGTTAGTATGGCTGACACAGGAAGCAGTGCTCAACTTAACCTAGGCCCTTTCCGCATCTTACCTTTTCGCAGAGGTGGGGGGTGGCGTTCGTGCGAGCAGCATCTTCTGCAAGGCGCTCACTTCATTTCTCCTTCCTTACCGCAGCTGGCTTGCCAGTCACGTGAACACCCCACCCTTTCCTACCGCAGCGCAACCTGGGAATTGCAGGCTAGCGCTGAGGCAGGAAGCACAACCAGCCTGGCTCCCGACGTACCGCAGTGCAGGTAAGTGCGCGCGGGCCCCAGGAGCCTTGCGCGACTGCACACCATTTTCGACTCGAAGCCGAAAATGGAAAGGTGCGTACGCAGTTCACGGTAGGCTCGTGAGTGTTGTGTAAACAGGAGTCCGTCATACGGTTCGCTGCTCCCATTTACGCGATGCTCAAGGGGCCCTCTCGCAAAAGAAACTGCATGCGAAAAGGGCCCTAGATGGGGTTGTATGCCGTCTAAAACATGGACCACATGCAACTTCCCTGCCCCACTTCACAGTGATGTAGACTCAAGTCAATAGACTCCAATCCAAGTCTGACTTAAATCAGTTCAGTAACTTGACTCGGACTCTATTCAGCAATAAATGATGCACTGACTTGACTTGAGACTTGTATATTTTTAATGACTGACTTGCTGCCCTCGGTTCAGTAACATAACACATTCATCCAGAAACGTAATGACTTTGAGCAACACCTCCATCTCTTTTTGCCTACTGGTCACAAAGTGTGGACTTATTTCTTAGAGGGGAACAGCAAATGGACTAGGCAATGAGTTTGAGGCAGGCTTGAGGTCTGCTGAGCAGTCTGTCCTTGCTGCATATTCGAGGAGCCTTCTAAAACTTTTCCTAAGAACAGAAGACAAGACTCACCCTCAGAGTGCAGGGTGCCTTTCTCAGAATCATAAAATCATAGAATCATAGAGTTGGAAGAGACCCCAGGGGCCACTGAGTCCAACCCCCGCTATGCAGGAACACCCATCAAAGCATTCCCAACAGATGGCCATCCAGCCTCTGCTTAAAAACCTCCAAAGAAGGAGACTCAACCACACTCCGAGGCAGCCTATTCCACTGCCAGACAGCTCTGACCGTCAGGAAGTTCTGGAGGGAACAGTGGGGAAGAACGGAACAGTAAATGTGTATCTTTCCTTCTAAAGCTTTTGAAGCTTTAATAATGGGTAGGAAGAAGGATCCTATTCCCCACTTCCAAAGCTGCAGATGGCAAAATTGCAAATGTGGAGGCCCGACTCTGTTTAAAGTGTTAAAACTGACTTTATTTGGCTCTGCCCAATAATTCTGGGATTTTGGTTGGGTATAAAGTTGACTTCCAGACTTGAGACTTGACTTGAGATTTGACTTAAAAGTATCTTCAATGACTTGAGATTTGACTTGAGATTTGAAGGTAGAGACTTGAGACTTGACCTGAGAGTTGGAGTAAAAAGCTTAAATGTATCACTGCCACTTCACTGCTCCTAAATACATAGCTCCAGTGCAGCAGTGTCAACAATAAAACACAAAAACTGAAAATGCTGATGTCACCATTGAAGGTTGCAGCCTTGGTATGTCGGGATGGTCTAATGTTCTGGAAAGTTGCCCACAACATATCAAAATTATCTAGCTGATACTTTCAATGTACTATTAGATGCTTGCCATGACATATCATGTCCAAATGGCATTGGTGCCACAAAGCACTAGTTGTGTCTTGTGAATCAGTTGCAGTCTAAAGGTAGGTAAGCCAAAGTGATCAGTATTCTGGCTTCCTTTCATATTAGATAATTATAATGATATGATTGCAGTTAATTGTGATGGTTACATCCTATGGAATTCTGCCATTTCCAGTTTGGAGGATATTTTGAATTCTCAGTCAGGGAGCTCTAGTACCTCATCAAACTACAGCTCTCAATATTCCATAGGATGCAGCCATGGTAGTTAAACTAGAACCATTGTACTGTAAGTGTGAAAGAATCCTAGGAAACATCCAGTTTGACTATCAAAAAGCTAAAGACCTAGGGCTTTTTTTTTTTAACTACTAAACTAGAATATGCAATTAATACAAT
Organism: Iguana delicatissima; assembly: GCA_948472985.1. Lineage (NCBI taxonomy): Eukaryota > Metazoa > Chordata > Lepidosauria > Squamata > Iguanidae > Iguana > Iguana delicatissima. The sequence continues at coordinate 873,065 of CAOKZL010000108.1, forward strand.
CAGTTCCAAGTACAAATTATATTAAGTTCATCATCTGACTTTTCTGTTGCACATCTGACATGGCTATTATTATCTGTAGTGCCACCTACTTTGTGGAACATTTAGAGATGTATCTAGCATAAACAGTGCCTAGGGCAAGTGTGGAAATTGCACCCCTACCTTTGGGACTGCTTCCTCCCCCTCCCCCTCCCCCTCATCCTCTTCCTGTTCTGCCTCTTAATCTTCCAGGCACGGCTTCCCTTCGCCCAGCATTAGCATCCAGGGGGTATACTTTCCCTACCCTAGATACACCTCTGGAAACATTGGTCATGGGTTGGCAACTCACTTGAAAGCTCTCAGATGCTTTTTATCTATCTTGTTTTTTAAAAAAATAGTTTAACTTTTCTAAATTTATGTCTTCTCAGACTGTTATTTTTCTGCTCTTAATGGCTAGTTGCTAGTCCTTATGATTCAATGGGTCTACAGGAGTAGCAATTGGATTCAGGTCATTATCTTTTCATTGTTATTATTCCTCTGGCTCAAGTCAGAGAACTAGAAGAAGACAAACAAAAAGGAAGAACAAAAGACCTCTGTCACAAGATCCAAGAAATCAATGGGAAATTTACACCAAGTGTGAGGATGCTATGCAACAGCAGAGGAACACATTACATGACAAAATACAAATAAAATGATGGAAACAATACATGGAAGAACTATATAAAAGAGTTGAAAATCTGACAATTCCAGACCTACCATTCTAGACCTACAATCTTAACCTACAATTCTAGAAAGTTGAAGCACTTGGGAGAAATAAATCACCAGAAACAGATGGCATACTAATAGAGCTACTTCAGGCTATGGAGGCAGAATCTACTCTGTTCTAACTAAAAACTGTCAACAAATATGGAAATTAAAGCAATGGTCCAAGATTTGAAGTGCTCAACATACATTCTAGTCCTCAAGAAAGTAGACACGAGAGATTGCATTAATCACAAGACCATTGCATTAATCTCTCATGCAAGCAAAGAGATGCTTATAATTATATAACAAAGTCTTTTGCTATATATGGACCCAGAAATGCCAAGTGTCCAAGCTAGGTTCAGGAAATGAAGTGTCACTAGGGATCATACTGAAAACATATGTTGCTTAATGGACCACACCAAAAGATTTCAGAAGAAAATCAGCCTTGCTTTATAGATCATAGCAAAGTCTTTAACTGTGTAGATCATGAAAAACTATGTATTGCTCTTAAAGGAATGGGTGCGCTGCAACTTTTGAATATCTTGTATTCAAGACAAGAGGCTACCATCATGGCAGAATATGGAGAAATGGAATAATTTCCAATTGGCAAGAGGCTCAGGCAAGACTGTATTTTATCACCCTGTCTATTTAACTTGTAAACTGAACACATCATAGATAAAGCAGGATTAGACTCAGAGGAAGGAACATCAACCATTTAAGGTACACAGATGATACCATACTATTAGCAGGAAATAATAATAATAATTTTAAAAGACTTGAAACTATTACTGAAGAAAGTCCAGGAAGAAGTACAAAGATAGGTTTACAGTTGAACATTAAGAAAAGAAAAATAATGATCAGAAATGATTTACATAACCTTAAAGCAGATGATGAAGACAGTGAAATAGTTAAGGATTTTCCATACCTTAGCTCAGTCATTAATCAAAATGGAGACTGGAGTCAAAAGAGGACTAGGACTTGGAAGGACAGCTATGAAGGAACTAGCCAAGATCCAGAAGTATAAAAATATATAATTGAATACTAAAGTCAAGATTGTCTGTGCCATCATATTTCCATTGTCTATGTATGGTTGTGAAAGCTGGGCAGTGAAGAAAGCTGATACAAAGATCAACTCATGTAAAATATGGTGGTGGAGAAGACTTCTACAGACACTGTGGACTGCGGAAGAGACCAATAAATTGGTCCTAGAGTAAATCAAGCCTGAACACTCCCTAGAAATGAATATGACTAAATTGAGACTTTTGTATTTTGGATATATCATGAGAAGACATGACTCAGTAGAAAAGACAATAATGCTTGGTGAGGTAGAAGGCAGTATGAAAAGAGAAAGATTGCTTTCCAGGTGGATAGACTCACTCAAAGAAGACACACCCCTGAGTATACAAGACTTGGGCCCTTTTCACATGGCATTTGCCATGTGAAAGGGCCCCTGGAACGTCACGCGACTGTGAGGAGCAGTCCACACAACACAGTCGCGTGACGCTCCAGGGGCTGGCAGGCGCCAACTACGCACTATTTCATTTTCGGCTGTGAGCTGAAAATGGTGCATGATGGCACATCACTCCAGGGCCCTGCACACACTTGCCATGCATGCGGAGCTCCGGAGCTGCGGCACTTGCGCTTCCTGTCCCAGTGCAGCCTGGGAAACTCCCAGGCTGCATTGCAGAAGGAAGAGGAGGGACTCTCGCGCGAGCAGGCAGCAGCTGCAGAGCTGAAGGAACCGGGACGTGAGAGCCTCTCGGAAGAGGTTGCTCATGCACACAAAAAGGTGAGTTGCAGAAAGGACCTTGCACAGGACTGTTGATAATAGGGTGACCTGGAGGTGTCTAATTCACAGGGTCACTGTCAGTCAAAGTTGACCTGAGTGTAGTTAATGACGACAATTATACACTACCCTTGTGAGAAAAGGGCAGCATAACAACAAAATAAATGCATAACACATTGGGAGACTGTTGAGAAGCTGAAGTACCCAGAATTCCTCAGAGCACAGTTTGAAAACCACTCACTTACAGAAAAATGTTAACATTTCTTCAGTGTTCCCTGAATCCCTATAAATCCTTCAGCCCCAATATGTTTGAAATAGAATGATATGGTTATAAGCTGACACATCTGTAGGTTCATTTCAAACGTCATTCCCAACACCTCACACAGACTTCCCTGACTCCCCTGCATTTTCTATCACATCAGCTTTGATTTTAGAAAGGAGGCGTTAGCCAAAGCCATAAAAATGTGTGAGATGCTGTAAAACTGTGTGTGTGCAGCCAAATATATTGCTTTTAAAAACCCATGAAGTGAAACAGTATTACATTCAAAGAGCAGGAGGGGGCGCCCAAGGAATAATAAAATATTTGCACAGCAAATTGCAGCATGGCCTGTAAACAGCCTTTTTAGCCAGCTCTGATGAAAATTCCTTCGACACAAAGCCGTGACAGAACAGTGCCCTCTGAAGTAGAGCTGTTGCATAAGGGAATTACTTCAGGTGGCGATTTCTTTTTAAGGCTAAATGTCTCCTGCAATTTTAGCACAATGGAAGAGCGACAAATAGCCAGCCAAAGGCATAGAAGAAAGCTGTATTTTATAACTTCTCTTATATTTGTTGTAGAGGAAAATTAATGCACAAGCCCATGCAATTGGTTTACAGCCTTATTCAGTGCAGAAGGCAACGGGGCCATTTTAATGCAAATTTTGGAAAGGCTTTTCATACTCGAAGGGATACCTGAAAATACTAAAGATACTATGAGCTCTTAAATAGATCAACAGGCAGGTCATAACCAAGTAGTGCATCCTAATTGCACAGAAAAGGTGGCTACTAAACTACAGTTTGTGGCAGGGCAGGAACCCATAGCATATACTGTTGTTATTCCTTCCCTCCTCCCGCTCCATATATACTCTGTTTTATTCCTCTTTCAATAATGTACCACTACAAATCACTTGCACTAGTAAGTGAACAGAAATGAAAATGAAATAGATTGCAGTCTCTACAGCAGCAGCAGCTTAACTACAGTACGAATGCATTTAATAAATTGATTTTGGAGACTAAACTAAACCTACTTAAACCCCTTCCTGATCCATGAGCAATGTGCAGTTTTAATAATGACACATAATTATATAAGATCTAGTGCAAGGTTTTAGACATGGTATATGTTTCCCTGAATTACTTAATACTTTTATTTTCCTAGGTAGCCCAAAATCCCTTCCCAGGATTTTTTTCACATATAATAAGTTGCTCATCGACACATCACTTTAACTATATTGCTTAAAGAAATATCAGCATTTTTAATTAATCAAAATCAAGTGCACAACTCAATACATAGACTGGGACCACTGCACACATGAAGGGGACATTCAGATCTTCGCAGATTTAGCAAATATTACTTTCTTCTATTGTAACTCGCCAAATCTCACAGCCAACATGGTCAGTGGCCAAGCTGACTGACAGGCAAAAGTCATGATTTGCATCTTTCTGAATCCTATTACACTCCATCCCACTCCCACAACTGTGTAAATACTCTTTATATTTTGTGGCCTTGATATCATTCTGTACTGCATCTGAAGAAGTGGATGATATCCACAAAAGTTCATGGTAAAATAAAAGCCTGTTAGTCTTAAAAGTGCTTCTGCATTTCTTCTCGTATTCCGACTTCCCTTTTTCCTTTTTGTGTGGAAGCTATAGTACCAGAAAGCAATGTTTTGAAGCTCTGCCCTCCCTTACCATGGAAAATAAAAATAGTTTTTGAAAAAGAAATCCAAAATAAAAAAAAAGTTTAAAGTACCGATATTAGATGTAACAGTTGTTATTATGTGCCTTCAACTCATTTCTGACTTACAGCAACCTTAAAGCAACCCTATCACAGAGTTTTCATAGCAAGATTTGTTTCTATAGGTTGGAAATACCTTGAAGGCACGCAGCTATTTTTGCTATTGTAAGTTAATGGGGAATAACTTTGCTTTTCTTTTTGCTCTAACTGTAACTTCTCAGTTATTTATAGTTACAGGAGAGTGCATTGTGCTCTGTTGAGATAACACTGAGGTATTGAGATGATACTGTTATGTGCATTCAAGTCAAATCCAACTTCTGGTGACCATATCATATGGCTTTCTTCTCAAGATTTATTCAGAGGTGGTTATTTAGTTATTCTGGAGAAATGGAGAAAATGAAAATTGTAAAAATAACTAACTACTTTTGAATTATTACTTTAACTAATTATTTTCTTAAAATAGCTTTCCAAGTTCTGGATATTTCGTTCTTTATAAGAAAAAATTTAAGGAAGTCTATATAGTTCTTTCAGACGTATTACCCAGCCACGGCTTCTAACTTTATTACTTTTTGTTAGCAATCTTGTTTGATCATGAAGGAATTAATAGCGTGGACATATTGAATTTTCATTGCCAAAGGGAAAATTTTCAGCATAATGCATTGATGATGATGATGATGATGAAGAAGAAGTTTGGGACTCAAGGGGGATTACAAAATACATACAAATCCAGAGCATACGAAATTGAAATAGCAATTAAACAATCCAAAAATTAAAGTTAGTTAAAAACATTTAAAAAAAAAAGCAAAAATAATCTAGAACAGTGGTTCTTAACTTTGGTCCGTGGACCCCTGGGGGTCTGTAAAGACTCGATGAAATTTTATGATGACAAAAGATATTTAAAGGGTATCTGTGACAAAGAAAAGGTTAAAAACCACTGGTCTAGAACATTATACAAGGCCTGTTTCCCCTTTTAAAAAAAGTTCTCAAAGACATGGTGGAATAAAAAGTTTTTCACTTGCTTGTGGACAGAGAAGGGTGCCAATCCAGTCTGTCTGGGAAGAAGATCTCAGAGCTTGAGAGCAGCCACTGAGAAGGCTCCTTCTTGTGTTCCCACCAAATGTGGGTGATGGTGATGGGACAAAGAGAAGGTCCTCTGTAGAAGATCTCACAAAATTGGTAGGTTCCTTTGGGAAAAAAGGACCTGGGCTTAAGCCATATAGAGCTTTATAGGTTATCACCAGCACTTTGAATTGTCTCTGGTAATGGATGGGCATGGTGAAAAACCCTCAAGCAAACAAAACTAGGGATGGGGCAAATCCAGAATTTTCCAAATCCAAATCCAGATCCGAATCCTTGGAAGGTTCTGGGAATCCACAAATCTCACGAATCTCAAATCTTTTGAATCCTTTTTTTAAAAAGAGTTTAAAAAACAAGGGAAAGAAGGATAATGTTGGGCAAGACACACTCTCTCAGCCCTAGCAAAAGCCTAGGCAAAGGCAAACCTCCCTCTGAAGAAATCTGGCCAGGACAATTGTCCTAGTTTTGCCTCAGGATCTCCCCAGACTGAAAATGTCATGCAGGCCCTTTGTACATAGGCAGTAAAATGTGGATTAATCCCACATTTTCCTGCCTGTGTAAACAGGGCCACATACTAGAGTACAGAGCTAATCCAGGTCAAAACTGGCTTTTCTTTGCATAGCACCTTCTGGCATCCTGGGGTTTGTAGTTTGATGATGCACCAGCACACTTTGGCAGAGAAGGCTGTGACGCCTTGTAAAACTAGAAACCCCAGTATTGTGTCTGAAAGAGCTTTGCAAGTGAGCTATGCAGAGGAATGTTTCAGCTGTCCTTGAAATCTCAAGCCTGTACCTTCCAGTCAAGTGCTGAACTTAAATATGAAATTGGTTCTTGTGGGTTTTTCGGGCTTTGAGACCATGTTCTGGTTGTATTTTCTCCTGACATTTCCCCTGCATCTGTGGCTGGCATCTTCAGAGGAATGGTGAATTGGAAGTGGAGGGGGGAGTATATACGCCAGTCTCCTCCTTCAGAGGGGAGGGAGCAATTAGCATAATAGTCCTATTGTGTGTATTGAATACTTGTTCCTGGAGGGAGACTTCCTGAGCCCAGGTGGGGCTCGTTAGGGCTCGTTAGCATCTTTTGTGTTTTGATTTTGGTGTTTTTCAACACTGGCAGCCAAATTTCATTGACCTTCCGAGTCTCCTCTTTCCTGTTAAAATTATCCAAGTGTTTGTGGATTTCAATGGCCTCTCTGTGTAGTCTGACCTGGTAGTTGTTAGAATGGTCCAGAATTTCTGTGCTTTCAAATAACATTCTGTGTCCGGGTTGGTTTATAGTGTATTCTGCTACTGCTGACTTTTATGGCTGGATCAGCCTACAGTATCTTTCATGTTCTTTGATTCTTGATTCAGCACACAGAGAGGCCATTGAAATCCACAAACACTTGGATAATTTTAACAGGAAAGAGGAGACTCGGAAGGTCAACAAAATTTGGCTGCCAGTAGGACTATTATGCTAATTGCTCCCTCCCCTCTGGAGGAGGAGACTGGCATATATATTCTCCACTCCACTTCCAATTCACCATTCTTCTGAAGAAGCCAGCCACAGATGCAGGTGAAACATCAGGAGAAAATACAACCAGAACACAGTCTCAAAGCCCGAAAAACCCACAAGGACCAATTAAATTTGAAATGTTCAATTTAAATATCTTAGAATACAACCCTAGATATAATTTGTGAAATTGTTAGCAAAGGACATTACTACTTCAAGGGGAAGATCCACCTACTTGCCATCTCCCCTTGTGTGTCTAGTCTCCCAAGTTTTCAGGCGTCCTGGTCTCCTAGGTTTTCAGGTGTCCCAGTCTCCAACAAACTGTTTGGGTGGCAGATTCGAAAGATTTGGTTTGCCTATTTTGGCACAGGGATTCGGATTCCTGAATCTTGAATCCCTGCCAGGGGTTCAAGGATTTGGTTGGCCCATCACTAAACAAAACCCTCAGCCCTCAAGCAAACAAGCTAGGAAACAAAGACATACAATGTAGACATCACTGATCACCAACCACCTTTCTGTTAAGCTCCTTGACATTTTTGTTCCAGTTTAAAGCTGTGCAACTCAGAATAGTGCTGGTCCATGGACTGGTGCCAATCTGGACCTGTGCCAATCATAGACCAGCAGCCAGTCTATGCTGGTCTATGATGAATTACAGGAAACTATGAAAATATGATACTAATAGGGCAAAAATATGGTACTAATCTCTGGCACAGTGGGGGGAAAATCGCTGGTCCATAACTTCAGATAGCTTGAGTTGTAAAATAGAACTGCAATCCTATGCAAAGTTATTGCTGAGTGAACAAGCATAAGCATTAGGTCACGTGCCTGTAATTCTTCTAGCAGCTTTGTTCACTATTGTTTCCTAGGCTTGGATACTTTAGAGGACCATCTAAAACTCATCAGGTCAAGCTTTCTGACTGATCCTCCTAAACTTATGACCTAGCCATGCTGAGGTCCTTGTCCTAGCTTCAGGAAGCTTCCAATCAGAGTCCTTTACTTTCCACACAGCTTTCAGTCATAAGTGCAAGACTGATATTTATTTCTTGCCAATTAAACAGTATTTATAGCCAATCATACTGTATCACAGATTGGGGTGTACAGAATGATAATAACCTAAACCTCCAATTTTTAGAAAAGAATAAGAACGAATGTTAGTAAGTGTCTCAATTCCTCTAAATAATCCTGTTTCTTTCTTTTTGTGCATATGTGTGACAGTGAATATGTATGTCTTTGGAGTCTGAATGAAAGCCATTCCATTCATCAAGCTTATGGTTTTCCATGGAAAACAAAATCCAAATTCTTCACACATCCACAATTTGCAGCTAAAGAGCACATACAGGAAAATAGCATATATTTTTTATGTCTGTGTAATTACTCAAATTCTTATCGCAGATATTAGATGATTTCTTAAAATGCTGAAATGTAGAGCTGTTGCAAATAATTCACACTCTCAGTGAATTTGCCTAGATAACACTCAAAAGAGTCTCAGTAGTTTATTTACTGAATCTCTAATCAAGTTGTTTATAGAATTCCCTTGCTTCTCCAGTGACCTACTTAAGATTTTAAAAGCCCATAAAATAGTCTGCTCCTAAAAAAAAAAAAAGTTATACAGTATGATACCGCTGGCTCCACTTTTGAGTAATTCATTATCACCACTTTATTAATCACAATAAGGGTGAGACTGGGAAGAAAACTGTGAAAAAGGATTGGGTGGTATATACACCAGGAATGTCTGCATTCATGGACCCTAGAACATGTGAACACTCTATCCCTGCCAGTCAGATTTCATCTATTGATCTATTTTGGACTGATTTGCATATAACACAGTCATCCTATGAACTTTGAAAGAACTTCCTTTGAATATAGTTGCTGGGGCATTCTGGGAGTTGTAGTCCAAAAATATAAATTCCGTAGGCTATGAAGAACCAGCTGTAGTCTGGTTCCTCAAGTAGACTCTAATAGAACAGTCCAGTACCCCCTATGATGCGTCCATGGATTGGATTGATCCAGTAGAGTGGAATTTGCAATAGTTCTAGTTCTCTCACGCCACACATTTATAGCACTGTGATTTCATTTTAACTATTATGTTTGCATCCTCTGGAATCCTAGAATTTACCATTTAAGGAGAGGTGTTTAGAATTCTTAGCCAGAGCTAACTGAAGCTACAGACCCCTAGGTTTTGCCATGACAAAGTGGAATCATAGTGCTACAATAGGACCCAAAGTGCTACCTTTGCGCTCTAAGTTATGTTGCTATATGAATTCTATCATGCTCTTGATTCACATAGAGAGTTTCTGCTACAATCTACTGGCATGCTGAGTACTGAGCTGAAGGAGGAGTCTCGGGGGGGGAGATGAGTGAATACTCTGCCCCAGAACCCAGTGTGGAAAAAATACAGGCAAAGACATTTGCACTGAGACAGACCGTTAGCCTACAAGCTGACTTAAAAATATGTTGCAGTTGGTTTTAACTGGCTATTTTTATTGTCTTTCATGGGGGGGGCCCTATCATCTAATTATGTTTAGCACTTTGGATAGTTCTTTTAAAGTACCAGTTAAAACCTGGAGTAGAATCACTATCCCAGTGACACCCATCACCCACTGTGCTTTACTGTTGGCTACCTTGAGCACTTGTTACTAAAAAGGCAAGATAACACTTGCACATCCTTCCTTTGACTTGTAAGATGGAATTGGAATGGATTCAACTTGTATTTTGTCACTTGATCTACACAAGAAACTTGACATTGTGAAGGTGTCAAATATTTTTTGATTGTGACTCAAAAGTTAAAAGGTATTATTGAAGAATGACAAGAAGCCACTGAATTTGTGAAAAGGCATGTGGGAGATAGAGCAATCATATGTGAGAAAATGGTGAGGCAAAATTTGAAGCTTTTGACCTTTCCACATCCCCACAGTGAAACATGGTGGTGATAGAATCAGGTTGTAGGGAGTGAGAAGCTAGTCAGGACTGAGAGGAAGATGAGTAGAACAAAATGCAAGGCAGTTCTGGAGGAAAACCTGTTTTAGTCCACAAGACACCTAGGAATGGGGCAGAGGTTCACCTTCTAGCACAGTGGTTCTCAACCTGTGGGTCCCCAGATGTTCATGGACTTCAGCTCCCAGAAGCCCTGAGCATTGACCATAGTGGCTGGGGCTTCTGGGAGCCGAAGTCTGCGAACATCTGGGGACCCACAGGTTGAGAACCACTGTTCTAGCAAGACAATGATCCTAAATAGCAAGTAACATTGGCTTGATTTTAAAACAAGAACCTCAGTGTTTTAGAAAAGACTAGTCCAGTGGTTCTCAACCTGTGGGTCCCCAGATGGTTTGGACTTCAGCTCCCAGAAGCCCTGAGCATTGACCATAGTGGCTGGGGCTTCTGGGAGCTGAAGTCCAAACACATCTGGGGACCCACAGGTTGAGAACCACTGGATTAGTCAAAAGCCAGAACTCAATCCAACTGAGAATCTGTGACAAGACTTCAAGGTTGCTCTTCAGCAACAGCCTGCAATCTGACTTTGCTAGAGCAATTTTCCCAAGAAGAAAGGGCAAAAGGTACAGAATCCAGATATTAAAAACTGATAGACCCAAGAAGACCGACAGCTGTAATTGCTACCAAATATGCTTCTGCCATGAATTGATCTAGGAGCGGGGGGGGGGAGTACTTATGCAATCAAAAAGCGCCAGGTTGCTTTTTGAAAAGCTTTTGTATCCCAATAAAACTGCATCTCCATAGTGCTGAGTACCTTGCATAGATCAAATGGAAACAATGCCAATCAATTTCCATTGCAGGTGGTAACACAATAAAATGTGGAAAAGTCTAAAGTGGGTAAATACTTCTGCAGGGCGTTGTAAACACACCAAAAAAAAAGGGGGGGGAAATGAAACAAACAGACATATGCAAGTCTCAGAAACTGGTCCCTGTCACTAAAAGCAACAGGCAATCCCTCTGAGAAAAGCCATTTATTAAGTGAGGCAAAAACTTTGCTCTCCTGGGGAAGTGAGTTGACCTTAGAATGGATGCCAACTTTTAAAAGTAGCTCTTAAAAACTACCTGGGCTTCAGTTTTGGCATACTTTCTCATCAGAAACAAGATGGCTTTCCTTTTAAATGATCTTTTGGGAAAGGCTGAGATGTACTTTCATCCTCCAGAAGAAAAATTCAGCTTTGCAATAATGTGCCTGTTACCAGGGCCTTAAAAACTTGCAACATCCTGGAGAGAAATGACATTGAGAAACACTCTACATGGCATAAGGTGCCCACTCCAGAAATGTACAGTATAAGTAGTGCACTTCCCTTAGGAACCACCTCTTCTGCCTGAATTAGTTCTGCATGAGAAAGCAGGCTCATCTTTTCCATTTGCCTCTGCAGAGAGGCTGTAATAATGACCCCTTTATGATGAATGAAAATGCTTACTAAGCCTTTAAAGACTTAGTAAGGGTTTGATGAAAGTTACAAGATAAGTGATTCTGTTGGGTACCTCCTTGCTGGGGATAAAGGAATCCACAGGTGGCAGGTATGATTTTTCAAGGAATAGCATTTGTAATTCACACTCATTTTAGAGTGCCTGCATAGCCAGAAAATTCTCTCTGTAGTCTACAATCCTTCAAAAACTATGGCTTTTTTTTTTTTTTGGGCCAGGAAATTAAGTAGTACCAAATGTACTTGGAATACCACTTGTTCTGCTTCTCCGAGAGTTCCCCTCTGAGTAATTTAATTGCAAACAGGACTGCTCATCTATTTTCATGTTTGTTTTTGCCAACTCTGAAATTGACTGGTATTTTCAGCTTTTTTGGGAGCTTCTTCTGAAAATTTTAATCAATATACATTTGCAATGGCCATGGGTGATTCAGAGGTGACATCAGTGGTGATGGGCATTGGCATCCAGTGCCATGATATTTCCAGCTCAGAGTCCTATAGGTTGTCTAATATTGTTACTTTATTTTCTGAAGTTATTACCAGCAATGGGGACTTGCCAAAGTTGGACTGTTGGCAGCTATCTGCCAAGAAGCAGAAAGTGGGAGTCAGGAATCAGAAACCTTGAATATTGCTGGTGCCCAACCTGAACAGGAAACTGTTATAACTTTCCAAGTCTGGACCATTTCTGCACTAGACTGTTATAGCGCTATGATTCCACTTTCAACATCCTATGGAATCCTGGGGTTTGCAGTTTAAACCCCAGGTTCCATAGGATGTTGAAAGTGGAATCGTAGTGCTATAACAGTCTAGTGCGGAAATGGCCAGAGACAGAATGGCTAACCATGGCTGACAAAGTCATTCGAGAGCCTGGATAACTTTTTAGTTCTCAGTCCAATTAATAGTTCTAAGGATTTGCCTCATGATCAAGACTGGATAGTGATAATGTTGAGACCCTAATAATGTGTATTATTCTAACGGTTAGGTAAAGGTAGAAATTAAGTTTTTAAAAAGTAGATTCAAAGGACCCCTATCATATGAAACACTTCCTCACTTAACTTCTGCATAAATGTGGCACTGGTCATGATGAAGCAGAACACAAATCCACGGCACTGATATGAAACTGCTATAACTCTTTAGGTATCAGCTTTTCCTTCTTTGACCACTTTACACAGGCAGGTATCTCCACATGGCAATAGTAACAGTTAATCTTGCAATCTATATCATAGTGATAGTCCTGAGTAGAATAGCCCAGTTAATGTAGCGTATTTAAGTAAATTTTGACTTACTGCTCAACAAGTGATCCAGTGGGCCTGCTCTAATAGGAATTACCAGCAGGACTCATGCCTGTGATTACATTTTTCCTATTAGATACAATTACCCTAACAATGGCTGCCATTTTAACCAGCAGAACATGTTCAAAGTAAACACTCTTGCACAAGTCTGAACAGAATTCTCTGAAAGCTTTCTTGTGAACATATGACACACTGTAATAGTAGGAAATAATATGAAATACCAGGAAAACAGTAATGCAAAACAAGTGGGAGGGGACAAACTACTTAATCCAAGAATGACCATTTTAAAAACAAAACTCAATGCCTTGAAAAAGAAAAACCCAACTCTTTTGAAAGAAAGATTGTTAGCACTGGTTTGTCATATAGCATGAAATCCACAGCACCCTTAATTCAAAATCTTTTGCTCTAGATGACTTTGAGGTTGAAATTAGACTGTATTATAGGAACTACAAATTTCAAAATCCTGTAGATTAAAGTCATGGCAGCAACACATTGTACAGACTGATTGCAGTGTGCACATTCAGAGGCTATATAACCAGAAAACAAAATTAAAATTCATTCATGTTTATGATAGAAATCTCAAATGTTTGCAAGGCAATCTTGTGCTACTGGAACAATAAGGCTCAGCAATTCCACCACAGTCACAATGTGAAGCAATCTGCAGATGCATAGCTTCAGCTCCTGATATACAACATGCACATTCTATAAACAGAAATAAAACATCTTGCTGTAACTAGTTTCTTGCCCTACCAGATAGCTCATTGATCTTTGATAGAAAGAGAGAAAAAAAATGAAAAGTTGAATTTCTGGATACTCTGATAATGAGTAATAATCAGGCTCCTACATTTCTTCTTGCTTCTGGTTATGGCTAGTGTCTGAGGCAGGATATTAAGGTAGAAGAACTCTTGATAAAACCAAGAAAGGCTGCTTTTATATTCCTACAAAAAAAATACTTTTCCACTACAGATCTCAAGGTACTAAATATTATTCTCATTTACACAGGAAAATATCCCAGCAACTTAAAGATTCACATAGGGCCATAGGAGTATTATGAGGCCATTTTCTCCCTTCCCTAACAATAAAATGAGAATATGGGCAGGTGAAGGCTGAACCAAGCAGAGCACTTGGGAAATTTAAAAGCAATATAAGAGTATGAGTTCTCTCAGTAGTTTCCCTACTTCTTGTACTTTTAAGTAGTGTAGATTTTATCTGCAAGAAAGCGAATTGAAAGCAGGAATATTCCAGAGTCTGAAAAATTATTTTTGAGCTACAGCTCCTAAAATCCTCAGCCAGCATGGCCTGTGTTAATGCTGGCTAGCAGATTCTAGAATCTAATAGAAGAAGTTGAAAAAGTAAAATCTTCCAATTTGTGATTGGAATTCTTGTGGTAAATATTATGATTGTCCTGACCATGTCTGACATGAGGAAAGACCTTGACTTTATCAGATTTATGCTGAGGTTCTTGTAAGCCTTGCATATCTTATTTAAAGTGTGTTTTGCTCTAAATGTCAGGCACTTGTAGCATTCTGGCTCCTCTCCTCCAAATTAACTATTTAACTATTTATGAGAAATGCAAAGGTAAAGAATTTTTCAAAAAGTAACTATGACACAAAATAACTCTTTTGAGACGTGTGGAGCAAAGCTCTGCCCAGTTAGTTCTGGCCAAAGAAAGTATCCGGAGGAAGAGCAACTATAGCAGCCAAGGAATTTTCTTCATACAAATATCCCAGAATCAGTGATGTATTTAAGTCTTTTACTTCAAGTCTCAAGTCCAAAGTCCTTGCAAGATGTTTTCAAGTCAAGTCTCAAGTCTGAGAGCCAACTTTATACCCCAACCTATATTCCAAAATTTCTGGATAGAGTTGAATAAAGTCAGTTTTAGTAATTTAAGTAGAGTTGGCTCTCCACATTTGCAGTTTTGTCACCTGTAGCTTCAGAAGTGGGGAGTAAAATCCTTCCTGAAGCTGGAGGCTTTTGTGTCACTGGGCATAAAAGAGTCTGAAGTTTCGAAAGTGGGGAATAGGAGCCTTCTTACTTCCTATTTGTGAAGCTGGAGGCTTTTTCGGAATGGAGAATAGGATCCTTCTAACTCCCTATTACAGAAGCTCCAAAAGCTTTAGCAGGAATGATCCTACTTGTTCAAGCTCATTGCCTAACACATTTTTTGTTCCTTTTTGAGAAACACACCCTGTGCTTTGGGGGTGATTCTTGCTTTCTTCTCTTAGGAAAAATTTTAGAAGGCTCCTCCAATATGTAGTGGGGACTGTTGGAAAATTCCAGCATTCTCTCTCCTACCCCACCCCTGTTCTACGCCCTTTTCGCACGCCATTTCTAAAGCAAGAGCGTCACGTAAATGGAGCGATCTGCATGATGCACTCCCATTTACGCGACGCTCAAGGGCCTGACACGGACCGCGCATGCACCTTTTCATTTTCGGCTTAAAACCGAAAATGGTGCGCGGTCACTCAATGCTCCCGGGGCCTGTGCGCACTTACCTGGTGTGCTGTGCATTGGGAGCCAGGCCGGTTGTGCTTCCTACCTCAGCGCTAGCCTGCAATTCCCAGGTTGCGCTGCGGTAGGAAGGGGCAGGGCGTTTGCACGACCAGGAAGCTGCTGCAGAACTCAAGCAGCAGGGAAGCGGCAGCGTTCCTGCTGAGGCTTTTTGCGTGAGACACTTCGCCCAGCCGTGCGAACGGGTAATGAGCAAAAAGGGTCCTAGAGCGAGTGTGGATTGGCTAGCATATAATTTTTTTTTCCTTTGTATGTAAAAGCCTTCTGCCTTGTCACCTAAGGCCTCACCCTTGTTCTTTGTGTTATTTAAATGCATGGCTATGGTATCCAGGTGACCATGTTACTGCAGTCTAGGCCTACCCGGAGACAGCACCCGATATCATTTTTGATATCAAACAATTCGGCTTTCCCCTGCCACCCCACTCCATGTGTTTGCGAGGCCACAAGACAAGTACGCAAACAGGCATGGCTGATAATTGCTGGACATTCCATTCCCCATCCAGGCAGGCCAGACACAGCCGGTTCGTCGCTTCAGGGACCTCTCCGGCAAACACCTCATTACATATGTGTGATACTAACAAAAGCTACCTGCCCTGAGCAGGCTACTGGACAAAGGTTGCGCTGTCCACTGGTAAGCACTGTGTACTTGCATACTGGCCACATATTGTTAATTCGGCTCTGATTCCATCATGCAAAGTTGTGACCTTTCCGAGACATTGTCTCACACCCAAAACTCATTGTTTTCCCTGAGTAAGGCATAGCCTGCAGTCCCAATTCACCCTATAAAAACCCCTGATTCCGAGACCTTCCTCGGATCGCTCCTGAGTTTCAACCTGTCTTGCTGCTGCTTTGCTTGGCGAGCTCCCCTCAGCTAATCGAGCTGAGTTTCTTCTCTGCACCTTCGGCTTCTCTCCCGAGGTCCAGGACGACGAGACAGGTGTTGTATCACCCATTTTTCCCTGAAAGTCTCTATCCTTAATTCAACCTCTAATTTCTAAGTTAGCTGTGTGACTGTGGTGTCTTTAATATCTGTCTGTACTCAATAAAACATCATTTTTATTACTTTAAACCCATCTGGCTGCTTGACTGACCTGACACCGTAGATGCTGGGTTGCAAGATCCTGCTAAGTTACCCTGCCTCTCGCTAGCTTAAGTGAGTGCTCCAGCTAATTTTCCCCAAAATTGTGTTTTATAGTTTGGTTATCTAGGTGTCCCTCCCGGGACCCACGGTAAACAGGGTAACAACCAGACCATGTGACCCAGAACATACCCTGAGATCATTGGCCTCATTTCTCAGACCTCTCTTTGTCATTTTGGCTTCTACTTCCTTCCCTCTGACCATGCTTCACCACTCCACCAAAAAGATGGTGAGTTAAGAATGACGCTACTGTCTCACCTAATCTTTTTGTTAGCAAAATAGGATCTAGGCTTTCCAATGCATATGTAATTGTAAAATTCATTAGTAAACTTTTCAAGTTTCTAACCTGAAACCACCTGCCTTGCTTTGCTTTCTAAGTCAGTCTCAGTTCTGGGAAGCCACAGAGAGATTGGGAGATGCGTTTTCTGCTACTCTGCTAAAAAGACTGATTCCTAACAGTTTCAACTTTCATAGAATTTCCCCCAAAGGGCTAAAACCCTGGGAGACTCTAACTCCCAACAGGAACAAGCCCCTGAGCAGACTTCAATCCTGCTTCAAGGCCATTGCCTTACCCATTTGCTGTTCCCCTCTGAGAAGTGTGCCCACACTTTGGGCTTGAGGCAGATCATCATGTGACAAGTAGGCAAAAAGAGATGGTTGCATTGTTCAAAGTCCTAAGGTTTCTGGATTAATATGTTATGTTACTGAACCAAGGGCAACAAGTCACTTACTTAAAATATACAAGTCACAAGTTGAGTCAGTGCATCATTTATTGCTGAATCAAGTCCAAGTTGAATAATTGAAGTGACTTAAATCCAACTTGACTGTGAGGCCATTTCCACTACCCTGTTATAGTGCTATTGTTCCATTTTCAACATCCTATGGAATCCTGGGGTTTGCAGTTTAGGGAGGGGCATTTAGAATTCTCATCCAGTGAGCTCTTTGGCCTCAGTAAACTACAAAGCCCAGAATTCCACAGGATGCTGAAAGTGGAATAATAGCACTATAACAGTGTAATGTGGAAATGGCCCGAGTCGATCGACTCAAGTCTATCTCACTGGCCAGAATGGATCAGCTCCCTATGAAAGAGGTATTTCAAAAAGAATAGTTATTGCTGCTGATAGATAGCCTCTGCCTTGCTTCTTTTCTCTCACTACCCATCACTCTGGAGGATGCTTTTAAACATGATGTCATTGTCAATTGAAACATTGATCTATCCATTGGGGTGATTTGTGCTGTAAAGCCAGTGAACAACCGCCTTCCTGGTAGTAAGCACTTGCTGACTTATTTCCAAGCTGTCTTTTGTTTTCTGTTGTAGCTTATTATTTCTGTAATCTTCAGTTACTTTTCATGAAAGCATCCAAGCCACAGTCATTGGCCAAGCTCTTCCTGTCTTTCCCTCATTAAAACTTGGTGTGTCAAATCAAGTCAGCATTGTCTTAACCAGGGCTTGTTTTCACTATTTACATCTGGGAACAAAGTGAAAAATACTGATCATTCCCGTGACATATGACCAAAAGGCTTATGTCAATTCAGTGATAACCTCCTTTTATCAGCTGAGGTGACTTCAAGGCCATCAAAGTACAGTTCTGCAGAGAGAGACAGAGACAGAGCGAGAGAGAAGGGAGGGAGGGAGATCAGCATTCAGCACTACAGGACAAAAAAGCCCATTTGCAAGAATCATTATAACAGGCCACAGCAGACCTCAAATGCCTGCTCCCTGGAAGGAGATGATTAGTAATTCATCTGCTGGTTGATGGGGAAGGAAGTGGGACAACAAGAAAAATCAAGCACTATTGAACACTAGGCACAAAAGCAGCAGCAGGAGTCCAGGTTCTTGTGTCAATATTGATTTATCTTTTTATAGTGTGCCACCACATCTCTTTTGAGACAAAATTGAGCTGCATATGAACATTAATAGTAGATTCTTTAGAAACTGGAAGAGTTTTTATTAGTCATCAAGCTACTTGAAGAATAAAAATAGCAACATTTGAGATCATGTTTTCCTTAGACAGAAAAAAGCCCAGCATAATGCAGAATTTAGTATCCAGAAATATTTTGAGGAGGAATTATTATAGGGACCGTGTTCCTTTCGTTCACATGTTTGGTGAGTCATTTTGTGGTCTTGTGGGATTAGGACTGTGCTCATGTGTGCTCACTTCATTTTCTAGGATAAGAGTAGCAGTTTCAGCATGTGGCATTCAAATGGTTTCTGTGGGAAAATGACTTCTGAAAAAAAAAGAAAACAGCAACAGTGGTCCCTCCACTGTAATTGGGCACAGAACCCAGTTATACAGAATTCTTGTGAAAGTGGAAAAATGCAAATAATTCTCCCCCCAATCATCCCCCTCCCATTCCCTTCCAGGGCTCCCCCCTCTTGTTCTCTTGTCTTGGTATGAGTTTTTCACTCCGGGCCAAAGGCAAAGGAATGATGGGGGGAAATTTGAAGGGAAGAAGAAAGGCGTGCGCATGTCTCCCCCCATTTCCCTTGCCTTTTGCCTCAGCATGCATTTTCTATACTGGGACCAAGGGTGATGGAATACGAATGGGGCCCAAAGGTGAGAAGGAAGGTACGTATTCACCTCCCTCCCATTCCCTTGCCTTTTGCCTCAGCGTGCATTCTCAGCACTGGGGCCGAAAGCAAGGGAATGGGGAGGGGAGCTCCAGAGAGAGAAGGAATGCATGCATATGCCCCCTCCGCCATTCCCTTGCCTTTTCCCAGACACACTTGCCTTCCTTCTCTAAGCCGAACACAAGGGAACGGGAGGAGGAGAATGGGGGACTCACAGTTACACTTCCTTCCTCCTTGGGGCAGGAACATATTTCCTGTTTCTTGTCTTGAGATACTTCAGTTTCCAAAACACCTTTTTGTACTCTCATTTTCGTCTGCTCTGATCTTCTCCCCTTCCACCAAATACATTGTAACAAAGGGCAATAAAGCAATTAACAATTTGATACACTGGAAGATACAAGTAAGCTTCAAACAGATACACGGTTGCAACCAACAATTAACGCTAGATACTTTGTGGCACTCTAGCATTCCCTACACTGACTACCTTACATTATTTCAGTACACATCCAGCAGATCCTCTATGACAGGGGCTATGCATTCTGACACAATGTATAGCAATCCCATGGATTTTGTACAATTTTCTTAGGCGAGAAATACTCAGGTGGCTTACCATTGCTTTCATCTGAAAGACAGTCTACAGCATTTGTTATTCATTGGTGCCCCATCTAAGTACTAATTAGGTCTGAACTGGCTTGGCTTCCATAATTAGACATAAGGAGGAAGAAGTCTTATGCAGGAAAGCAATGCACACATTTTGCCCACATCAATAGCTGTACCCCAGGTTGTTCTCCTAGCATTTGTGCAACTCCTAAAATAACAGCTCTTTCTCTGTTTTCCCCACTAACCTAATGTTGAATATAGATCTAAATGATACAATCATAGCCATATCTATATTGATCCAGAATATAATAGTAACAGACAGAAAAATATACACACATATATATGTCTAAGGAATCCGTTGTCATTGCTCAAGGACGTATAGGTTCCTGGCACAGTTTCAAAAACGAGGTCCGTTTTGTACTTGTGTATTAGCCAGTGGAAGAGGAGTGCCATAGAAGATTAATAAATAAGTGACTAGATAATAATATAAAATGCAAGGTACAAATATTTTACTCTCTCTTCACCATGCATACACAGAGAGAAATATTCTGTGATTCTGCAGGTGAAAATGATGGATATGTTTTGACATTCAGACTACTACTGTTCATATTTACTAGATATTTGCAGTAGAGTTTCTCACCTGAGAAATGAGTTTTCCCTGCTTTTGCATCTACAAAGTCATTGATCAAATCATTGAAGTCTACACAGTTTGCAAGAACTGTTTCTACAATCAGCACCCAACAGTTCATCTGCGGACTAAGCACACGTGTCCTCAGCTCACAATTCTCCCCACCCTTCCAATATTATTAATCATTTTATTACTTTATTACATTTATTATCCTGCCTTTTCTACCAATGAACTCAAGATGTTGTACCACTCCTTCCCCACTTTATCCCCACAACACCACTATGAGGTCAGTCAGGCCCAGAGAGAGAGAAGAGAGAGAGAACTAAGATCACCTAGTACACTTCCTATCTCACTGTGGACTACAGCCTTGATCTTTCAGTTCATACTCCAAAATTCTAACCCCTAAAGCAAACTGATTTTGCCTAGAGAGTTATTGTACACCTAAGAATAATTCACAAGCCAAATCATAAGCCAAAATTAAGCAGGCAGAGTTTTTTCCTATTCCAGTTGTAGTTGTGTGCCTCCAAGTCATTTCCAACTTTCAGTCAAACCTATCATGGGGTTTTCTTGGCAAGATCTCTTCCATGGAGGTTTGCAGTTCCCTTCCTCTGAGGCTGAGAGAGTGTGGCTTGCCAAAAGCCAGCTGATGGGTTTCCATGGCCAAATGGAGATTTGAACCCTGGTTTCCTGGAGTACTTGTCCAACACTCAAACCACTACAGCACTCTGTGTAGTTCTCAGCCATGGGTGAGAATCTTGTGGTTCTCTAGAATTCTGTTGGATCCTGTTGGTTGTCCCAACTATAAAGTAGACCCATCGAACTAATTGTTGAACACTGAGGGCCCTTCTGCATTAGGAAAAGCAGAATATGGAAATTTACCTTTAAAAAGCAATTTACTCGGGCCATTTCTGCGCTAAACTGTTATAGTGCTATTATTCCACTTTCAACATCCTGTGGAGTTCTGGGGTTTGTAGTTCACTGAGGCCAAAGAGTTCTCTGGCTGGGAATTCTAAAGGCCCCTCCCTAAACTGCAAACCCTAGGATTCCATAGACAATAGTCTAGTGCAAAAAGGCTCTGAGTCAGCACTTAAGCTTCAATTGCTCTAGTCTAATCAAGGCTACCAACAGTATTCATCTCTAGGTGTTGTTGGGATATCATGTCAAGCAGCCATAGCAAGAATAGTCAATGATGAAATATACTGCGACATGCAGTCCAACATCTATAGGGCCACAAAAGTGCCTCTTCTGCACTAAGGCAAGTGAGTTCAAAACAATGGGGAAGGAGGATCCGTACAACATAATATGGCAGCATCACATAGCCTCTATCATCAGAAAGTCTAGAGGTTTACTTCTGCATAAACACGCATAGGATTGGGCTCACTGAAGAGCCAGAATCACACTAGTTCTGAGACCAACATAAGGCTCAATTTATTAAGGGGGTGCTAAATATCCACCTGAACATATTTAATTGACCTCCTTTCTGCTCTCTGCCTTCCAGTAGGCAAAGATGTTTCTGTAAACTTAGAAGGGTTTTTTTTAAAAAAAAAACAAAAAACTGGAATGTGTGATATTTTAAATATTTTATTGGCCTTTTAAAACTGTTTTAAATATATGCTTCTAATATCATTGTTTATTTGTTAACTTTTGTGTTATCCATTGTTTTAACTATGTTTTTTAAAAAATTCATATTGTGAACCACTTTCCATCCCATACTGGAGAAAAGATGAGATAGAAATTAATTAATTAATTAATTAATGAAATTGTGTGAAAATCAAATGCACGTTCAGCTATGGACTTTCTCATTGCACACAATTCTGTAAGTTAGGCGGACACAAACACTGAGGTTGAATGCAAAATGCATGAATTATTTAGCTCTTTTAACAAAAGCCTGAGGGAAAAAATCCTTTAGAGCTACATCAACCAGTTGAAAACATAGCAAAACATTTTTATTTTACAGAAACTCAAACTTTGCCAGCAATGTGGAACAAACCTCTTGCAGATGGCAGAAGTTTGACAACATTTGCAACTAAATCAACATTTGCAACTAAATCCTTCAGCCCCCTACTCCTCCATTCCATCCTCTACTGTTGCATCTAACAGGATGTTTATCTCCCTCTGTCTTCACAATCCAACTCTCAAGTTTTGCACGCGTGTTGCTTCACTCTCTTCCCCCTTGCTCTTCTCAGAATCTGAGGGTGTCGCCCTCTCTATTCTGTCCCCCACTTTTTTGGGGGGGTGTGCAATCTGCATTTGCTCCTCTGGGCTAGTATAATCCCCCCCTCAGGCCATTTCTGCACTAGACTGTTATAGCGCTATTATTCCACTTGCAACATCCCATGGAATCCTGCAAACCCCAGGATTCCATAGGATGTTGCAAGTGGAATAATAGCACTATAACAGTCTAGTGCGGAAATGGCCTCAGTTTGGTCAGCTCTCAGCAAGTGAGTGTCACCTAGAGTCCAAGCAGAGATGGTGAGGCAGCAAAAGACGGGGAAATAGCAGTGGCAGAACTGCTCCAGCTTAGCACACATGCATACTGGCTTCATGCAGAGATAAAGTGGGGCAGAGACCGAGGGTGGAGCAAACATTGCCCCCTCAAAGCAGAAAAGTGTTGCCACCCTTCTTTCTTAACCTTTGCTTCTTGTAGTATCTGTCCCCACCTGATGGACTGCTGCCATTGCCTTTTTAAGTACTATATTCATATGGCTTGACTGAGAAGGAGCAAGAGGAGAGAAAGAGAATGAAAAAGTGACACAAATCCAAAGGTTCACTCTGGCGGAGGTGAACTGTTGTCTGTGACAGTTGCTTCTGTTGCAGCCCTGGCTGGCAAACATTCCTTAATTGTTTTGTGCCTCCAGGCCCCTCACACTCACCCCGAACACTTGGGCCTGGCATACCTTCCAACTGTACCAATTTGGCCAGATCTGTCCTGATTAATCTTCTGTTGTCCCACTTTTTCAGCTGCTTTTGAAATATCCCAGTTTCTTTCCCCTTCTTCCACTTTCCCCATTTGCCTTCATCTTACTTCAGTTACTGCAAACTGAATTCAAAATGCAAAACTTGTTTTTACTCAGCTGGGAGAAGAGAGGAAAGGAGGGAGCATAATGTTGCCCTTCTTAGCAAACTCTAGCTATTTCCACACTAGAGGCCGTTAGCATGTTATACTGTCATAATGGTGGCATCACCATTCACATGATGCCGTTGGGTTAGAGATGCTTGTTTCCACACCGTTCCCCCTTATGCAGATGGGTAATGGTATTGTCACTGGTTTTCCTTCTGCATTACAGCATCCTTGACCACTCTCATGCCCCGCCTTCACCGTGTCCCACTGCCCCAATTGGGTGGTATTTTTGTTTTTGGGGGGTTTTTTTTAGGCTGTACTAATGCAGCAATGTTGTAACAGCATGGAATGCCAGTACACTAGTGTATTTTTGCCCTATACTGTTTAAAAATGTATTTAAAAAATAAAAAGTTTTGACTCAGAGAAGATATTTAAAATAAGCAGGGAAGGGTAATAGAAAGTTACCATGCCATGGGAGGGATGAGCTGGGCACACCCACAGCCCACCCACTGCTGGATCCACCATAACAGGAAGCATTATCAAGCACTATAACGGTACCACACTATGACAGCTGATGGGATTGAAGTTCTATAGGACGCTCTTAACAGTTATTTTCTGGAAATAGAAAATGGCAATTTGGCGATACTTGGGGACAGGATAGCAGCTGGATAGTGATGATGTCATGTGGAAGCACCACTCCTGGACCGGTAACAACCCGTTCCTATACTGTTATAATAACGTCATCTGGAAATGGCCTCAGGCAAGAGCAGACTGCTGCAGCCTGTCCTAATTTGTGTGTTCTTCCTCATGAATTACTCTTGTCATCTTGACCATGCTCTAATGTTGCTTGACCACACTGTCCCAGTTTTTATCTGTGAAATGTTGAAGGGTATGGCATGAATCATTTTGTGACAACTGAACCATTTATAATCTGGCCCTTTCAATGGTAACATCTGCATGTATAATACAGATGTTTGCAAACAACTTGGTGATGCTCACTTTTTTAGATCTAAAAATCTTAATAAAATTTTGCTGTCTTCTGGAAGATATAGCATATGAAGAAGCCTTCAGTACATTCTAATAATGGAGTAAAATGATTTGCTGGGGTGGTTCCCCCCCCTCCAATAACCTTTGGGGTGTGATGGATGCCATTCAATAAAAAAAAATGCTAAATTTAGCACAAGCCTTTAATGTTCAAATGCAGCCTCCGTGGGTTGTTAAGTTCAGGTTGGAGGGAGGAGGAGAGAATGAAAGCAAATTACTCCCCTAGTGTAACCAGCTATCTCTTCATCTTTTTTTGTGTCACACTCATTGTGTCAATTTCAGCGGTGCCCAGTTAATTACCTTGATAAACAGCTAAAGAGAACAGGGCATTGTTGAGAGAACAACGCTTTTTAGAAAAGGTCTCAAGATGGTGCTGCACTGATGTTGCACAGTCTCATTCCTAGGCAAGGATGTCTTGACTCTCCCTACCATGCTCAGGCTATTTCCTCCAAGATGTTTGACTGTAGGCAAAAAGGGTCAGATCCCTATATGAATCTGTATTCAATTTACTCTCATAATGAAGCAAAATATTTTGTTTGGGAGGTGTGGCCTTGTTTGATTCTTCCAGTTATTTCACGGGTATAGTGGATGCCTTTCAATAAAAGAAGGAAAGAATTAAATTTAGCACAAGCTCTCCATTTTGAAATGCAGCCTCAGTGGGTTGCTGCTTTCAATGCAGAGGGGGCTGGAATAAGCAGGACATGAAAGCTGCCTTCCAGTTAGGCATGGATCAATCTGAATATGTCTCCAGTCATTTCCACATGTGTTCATAGGGAAGCTGTAGCCACCATGTTTTTGAAGCTCTCCTCTCTCCCTGTACCACAACTTGTCCCATACAACAGACTCCCCAACTCTAACTCTTTGAACAATATTTCTGGGGGAGCACACTGGAAGAGACGCTGTGGTGTGAAGGGAGACAAGAAGTCCACTTCCACTATCACAGTGGTATCCACATAAATCTGGATTCAACCCTTAAGATCAGAGTGGACAACTTGCAGGGGGTGGGGTGGCCACATTGAACCCTCTGGAAACCATCAGGAAGTACCTTCCATCTTACTGCAAAATTTTTCCCCAGATTTATGCATTTAAATTAGAGAGCTTGTTTTGTGACCTCTGAGAAGCACAGCAAAGAAAAGGACTAAATCGGGGTTGAGCAGCTGCTGAGGATACGGGGGTAATTCCATTCCCGTGCCCCCAGGGGGCTGCACTGTCATGTTTTGCATGCTGGAAATAACATTACTATCACTTCTGGCTGTCATTTGGCTGATTTTTGTGTGTGTCTTTTGTGGGGGGTTGGGGGCCCTGGGGTTGCCCTAGAGCAATACTAACCAAAATGGTGCTCTCAGGAGCACTGCCAGTGCCTGGGCCATTGGCTGCTGATTCTTGTCAAGTTTCCAGGAAAGTAAGCAAGAATTGTACCCAATGGGAACAAAAATAGTGCCAGTCCCTGGCTTCTTTAGGGGAAAAAAATGACTGCTGGTTCCCCACATCAGATACCCTAAGAAGTACTGCTCTGGAGTATGGGTGAGAACGAAGGAGTCCTCCAGTTGTTGCTGAGCTGCAGCTCCCAACATTGCCTGTGCTGACTCGGGTGGCTGTGTTACAATTACAGTTACGGCCCAACAACATCTGGAGGGGCATACAATGCCCACTCTTCAGTCTGCCTATCTTTTTTGCTTTCTGCAAAGTTGAGAAGGATGACCACTTTGTCCACCCTGCTGAAGGACCACTTGCTTCACATACATTTAACCACTGGCATCCACTCCACCAGGCTTCAGAAAAAGAGATAAGCCATCAAGAAGGGTCACTCCACCAGCTGAAAGACGGTTTCTTCTTTCTTTCTCATCCTTTTTAGTCTATTTGGTGCTGTGTCACTCTATATCATAAACTTGGAGGCAGGGGCCTTCTGTTATGGATCGCACCTAAGCCACCACAGGAGTCTTTCTGACTGAAGCAAAGGGTTTTAAGAAACCAGTCAACCAACCAGCTAACCAGCCAACACTGCATTACACTCTGATGTAATGTTCAGGTGAGCTGCTGCTGCATTCTAAGACAACTACCTATTTCATATAACCAATACCATGAGAGCTCAGGCAACATGCAGCTATTTGTGTGCGGTTAGGTAAAGTGGCCCAAACTCTGGTAAAACCTAGCAACCTGAATAGTATGGCAACCCTCAGCAAAAGGAAGGGCAATTTTTGGCAACCTGCCAAACAGCAAAATGCTCCCAGAAGCTGCAGTAGTTGCCACCATTCCTGCTGTGGCAGGCATCCCATGCAAGCATCCATCCCAGCTTTATTCTACAGCACAGTTGGCACTGGATGTAAGCTGCTGCTGGACCTTCTTCTTAGTGTCAGTCCATGGGAAATCCCCCCTGCCAGCCCTATGTGCTGCTTCTGCAGGAGGCTCACAAGTTGTGATGCTAGACATCTGCTCCCTACCTTGATCCAAATGGCACAACAAGTCTGATTGGATGTATCCACCAGCAATTTCTTCAGTCCCCTCCTCTCCCTCCTGACTTTTTGGCATGTAACATACAATACAAACTTCTTCATGCTGAACCTGTGATCTCTGGAGTTGGCTGGGAAAGGGTGAAGATGGGAGCCCAATCTCTCAAGCCCTCTCAAATACAAAATTCAGACTTTTTCTGCACTTTTGTTCACCATGAGATTTGTCTTCCACTGGGAGTCCAGGAAAAGCATAATTTTTCATGACTTCAACCAGCAGCCTAAGAGCTGGTAAGCCAAGCCAATGCCAGTTGAAATCTTTGCCTGGAATGGACCCTGAATCTTGTCTGTTACCAAGATAATAAAAAATATGGCTCAAGCACTTAAAATGTGGAAATCAGAGAACATGCTAACTGATACATCTTTTCCTATCTGTCCCATTTTCCAGGCGACAGGTGAAGGAAACATAACTAAAAGATGTTTCTTTCTCTAACAATTATGTACAACTTGTAGAATAAAATGTATATAAAATATAGTATAAAAAGACATAAAGGAATTCTGTAACATATCTGAGACTAACCGGGGTATGGGGAGAAATTTCTAGGATAGCTGTCATGGGCTACAGTCCATTTCATAAAGTGCAATCCATGAAGACTTATGATAGAAATGTCTTTTTCTCAGGCCATTTCCACACTACATTGTTGTAGTGCTATTATTCCACTCTCAAAATCCTGTGGAATCCTGGAGTTTGTAGTTTGCTGAGGCCAAAGAGCTCCCTGGCTGAGAATTCTAAATGCCCTTTCCTAAACTGCAAACTCCAAGATTCCACAGGATGCTGAAAGTGGAAGAATAGCACTATAAGGACGTAGTGAGGAAATCACCTCAGTTAGTTTCAAAAATGCTACAGGATTCCTTTATATTTTTTTCATGGTAATAGACCATTAGTTCCATGTCTTTGAATACTACTTGAAATTTAGTAGCTTTTTAAAAGAGGCCCTGTGACTGATTCCTAGGCTGACCCTGCAATTCCAGCCCTTGTGCTCCTGTCACTCCCCTTGTCCTTTTGCCCTTAAGATTCCTCCCTAGATTTAGTATTGGGGCCTCAGAGTGATCACAGTATTGGACAAATGGGTGTGTTGATCAGTCAGTTCAGTATGGTAATGCATGGCCACCAGTGTGCTAATAACATGTTTTCTTAAACGAAAACTTTTAGACAGAATTGTAGACAGTAAAACCAGTAATGGTTTATTATACAACAATTAAATTAAACATGAATTCCATGAACTCTTTCCATACCCTCAGCTCCACAAAACTCTATTCATATCATTTCCATTCCGCTCTTCCTAAATGGCCCTGTCCCCTGTTCCTCTCAAGATTTAATCCATTGCTATCTGCCCCTGTCCCTATGACTGTTTCTACCTGCACCTAACTGGTTCTAATTCTGCTTCTGACTAACCCTTTTCCAGAGAAACCTCTGGTTTTCGTATTTCTTTCATCAGAGTCCTCCCTCTGCCAGCATCTCATGAATTGTGATTTATTGGATCTGCCTGGGCTTCTTGCTTCACCAGACCTTTATCGTAAACTAGGTGTGGGCAACTGTGGCAGATCTTGGGGCCAATTTTCTGTCCTGAAATCCTTCACAGGCCACATGGACTGCTGAAAATCTTTCTTTCTTTCCCTCTCTATATTTTTTAAAAACTAAAAAAAGGTGTAGTCAGGAGTTTATGGATTTTGCAAAGGTCAATAGCCACAAAAGCAAGTGGAGAGAGTGGACATCCATCCATAGGGATACCATCTGTCATGGTTCACATTATTTTAAACTGTTTTCATTGCTTTTAAATTGTCTTATTTTTAAGTGTTAAGTGGTTTAATATGCTTTTAGTTTTTTAAAATTCTTACAGTTTTAAACCTCTGCATTGAGGAGGGTAGATTTTGATTGAACATCAGAAGGAACTTCTGACAGTTAAAAACTGTTTGATGATGGAATCAGTTACATAGAGAAGTGGCCTGATGTCTTTCTGTGGGCGTCTTGAAAAAGAGGCTAGACAGCTACCCACTGGGGATGCCCTAGCTAGGTTTCCTGCATTAAATGGAGGGTTGGACTTGATGGCCTATGGGACCCCCTAGAAGTTTATGGTTCAATGATGCTATGATTTTATTGACATCACCCGGACATTTTCAGATATAAGGTGGCAATTTCCTGCATTTTCATCATATCTCCAGACCTGTTCCCTGTGGCAGCAGTGTCACTCTGCTTAATCGTAGGCTATTAAGACCTTCCATGCATCATTAGCTAGTGAGAAGAAGCTCTATGGATTATTTTCTGTTAAGAAAGAAAATCTACCATACCGCCTGTTAGCTCCTATTTTTTTCAGAGAAAGTCATATGCTGTTCTGCATGGAGGAAAGGTAGAAATACAGTGTAGCAGTGGGGACGTGGCACTAGCCCCGGTTGGAATCAGAACCCTTTCAAAGTGGATTGGACCCTATACACACACACACACACACACACATACACATATATATAGAGAGAGAGAGAGAGAGGGAGAGGGAGAGGGAGAGGGAGAGAGAGGGAGGGAGATCATCTATTTTCAAGTGGGGGAATTCACATCTATCCTTTTCATACTCTGAAGTCTTGTTCCGCCATTAGCGATATCATTGAAATTTAAAGAATTTTGGAGTTAGATTCAGAACACAGTCAGCCCTCCACATTTGCTAGGTTAGGGGCCAGGACCCAAAAATAGGAAAATCACAAATATCAAAATGTGTGTGTGTGTGTGTGTGTGTGTGTGCGTGCGTGCGTGCGTGGGGGGGCAAGGCATGGTGGGCAGAACAGACACCCAGAGTCCAAACCAGATCAGGGAAAAGAGAGGGAAAGGAGTGGGTCAGAATGGTAGCTCTCATCCATCTCGTCCTGTCTCTCATCCATCTCCTTCCTTGGGTGGGTAGGGGGCCTTGGGGGAGGGTTTATGTTGCTGAGAAATCAAGCTGTGAACCATCTTTAGCTGGTGTGGCTGTGGCTGGTGGTGGTGGAGGAAGACCAGAAGCAGGTTTTTAAAGGGCTGCTCAGCCCGACTGGAACCATTGAGAGGAAGTTCCCCCCAGAAAAGGAATGCCTGAAGTAGGAGGGAATGGGCTGAGAAATCAGACCCACAAATGTGGAGGGTCAGCTTTATGCCTAACTCCTCAGAACACGTCTAACTCCTGTACTACAGCACAGGGCTGCCAAAAATACTTTTGTGAAACATAATAGTTATCAAATAGAGAGAGGAAATGGAATTCCAATTACTAAAAAGAATTCAAGTACTTTTGTTTGGAAGAGACTACATTTCCAAATGCAAATGTATTAGAATTGAATCATCATTTTGAGAGCTCCAAGCAGGAAATGTAAAAATATCACAAGACACTGACAAACAAACTTTAATTTGGGGGACGGTATTGAATAAGTTACCTTGACTCACTCTGATTATTAATTATTCATCCTGCCCTAGAAGTGATAATCTTGTAAATGGCACCTTATTAAAAATGAAAACTTTTAATAAAACACAGTTTCAGTGCTGGGCAAAAATATCATTCCAATTTATAAAATAAAACAGTATTGCCTCCTGAGGTCATTTTTTTCCCCTATGACATTGTCTGCATGGAGTTTTTCATTTGGATGGAACCATGTTGTTCTTGATCACTTCCTCTCTTCTCATTGCAGGAACATTGTAATAAAGCAATGGGAACCTGCTAAAAGCCAGGGCCTCTCTTGATTTATCCAGACGTGAATGCACATACGCACGTATTGTGTTTGCTATTATTGCTCTCTCTTACTTCCTCTCCTGCTCCCTCCATACTGAAAATCATCAGCAACAAATAAGACATTTTACAATATGATCATGCTCAAGATGTTACTGATAAAGGGTAGCTTTCCCAATGGGAAACTGGATTAGGGGTTCAATATATATGCAGCATAGTGGTTACTTAGGGAATGTAGATGTATGCTGGTCTGTAATCAAAAAGTATTGCCAGAGTTGAACTACCTGCCTTGTTGTGGCACAAGCAGGAGACAAAAATAGAACTAGGAATGTGGCTGTTGTAGTTCAGGATGGTAGCCTTGTGTTGCAAAACATTTCTGACTTATGATGACCCTGAGGGGAAGCTATCACATGGTTTTGTTAGCAGAATTTGTTCAGAGGGGTTTTGCCCTTGCCTTCCTCTGAGGCTGAAAGAGTGTGACTTGTCCAAGGTCACCCAGTGGGATAGGAAAGAAAAGATAGTGCGTAAAGCACTATGAAGGCAGGAAGGCAAATTCCAGGGAAAGCTGACTTGCAAAACTGCCCCTCAACAATAACCATAAAGAATTTGGTACATCAGACTAGCATAGCACACTGTTACAGTAGTATAATTCTTTATGGTTATTGTTGAGAGGGAAAGCTGCTGGATGCCATGGCAGGGGCAGTTTTGCAAGTCAGCTTTCCCTGGGAGCTTTTACCTCTTAAGACCCCCCACCCTGCCTTCTAGAGATAGTTTGCTTGGCACCTGCAGCCTTCTTTCCCTAATGGCAGCCATGAAGACAAAGACATATATGCTTCCTCCTAGTTTTGATGAAGTATTAAGGTTGGCAGCTGAAGGCAACTTAAGAAAACTGAATACTCAGGGCCAGGCCCTGAGATCTGGCAACCTTAATAAGTATGTCTCTGAATTGCTGGATGGTGGGAAGAAGAGCAGGAGGGAACTATTGCTTTTCTATCCAGCTTCTGGGGTTCTCAGAGACATCTGCTTGGGTATTATGGGAAGCGGGCTGCAAGACTGATGGTCCTTTGTTCCTGTTCCTTCTTAAGTTCTTAGATGGTGAAGGAAACCAAGGAATAGGGCTGTAGGACAATTTCCTATTTCAACTTAAGATATGAGTAACTACTGAGGACCAAATTCTGCCTCCATTGTCACTAGCATGAAATATGTTTAGCCCAACATTATGCTAATTTTTTATTCCTTCCAATCTGTAAATCCATATCCCTCAGAAATAATTCATAACTCCACATCTGCCTTAGGAGACAGTTTTATAAGGTTTGAATCAGACGTATCTCAGTTCACCCAGATGTTCATGCATGAAAGTCTACATCCTAGCAGATTGCATCATCTAAGATAAAAGTGTATAATACTATGATAGCCATATTATGTTCATTATGTGCCTGTAGTCACAGAATATGGTAGCTAGCTCTGGGTAGTGGGAGTGAAAGGATTGGGAGTCCCAACTCGAGTAAATCTATTGAATAAATAGCACTTACATAAGTGTTGACTCATCTGATCAACAATTGATTCAGTGGGCGTCCTCCCCACTACACCATCCAATGTTTCTTTATTTTATTTTTATATTTATTTATTTAATTCATTTATATCTGTCCTTTCTCCCAGTAGTGGGACTCAAGGCAGCTGACTAGATATTTGTGGGACAGAGAAAAGGGCCTCTTCAGATGATCGTAGTTCTCTAAGTGGCTCAAAAAGGGAGATACAGTCCTTCAAGTAGCCAGGAGCCAAGCTGTATAGTGGGGTGCCTGCATGTGAATGTACCATACAGGTTCTTGCTCGAAGAACCTTTATGTACCACAGCACTACATGAACTCAGTGGAATAGATATGTGGAGCTGTTTGAAATTTCACGGTTATACAGTATGCAGATTTATGAATACATAATGAACATGTGGAAGTCAGAAGTGGAACCAGTGCACATAGGGATGTTGGTAATGAGGCTTGCCTTTGCACTCTGCCAGATGCAGGCACTTGAATAAATAAGTGGGGTTAGTGCACAATCTTAATTGAGGGCTCCTTAGATCCCATCCATGAATCTAAATTTCTTGCCCACCAGAGAAGGTTGGAGGTAGGCCAGCTTGAATTGTTAGGACAGATGTGGGAATGATGGAATATAGAGTCATTGTGAAGAAACCAGTGATATGTTTAAGTCTTTTACTCCAAGTCTCAAGTCAAGTCTCAAGTCTCTACCTTCAAGTTTCAAGTCGAGTCTCAAGTCCTTGCAAGATACCTTCAAGTCAAGTCTCGAGTCCAGTCTCAAGTCTGGAAGCCAACTTCATACCCCAACCTGTATTCCAGAACTTCTGGACCAAGTTGAATGAAGTTAGTTTTAACAATTTAAGTAGGATTGCCCATCCACTTTTGTGATTTTGCCATCTGCAACTTTGGAAGTGGGGAATAGAATCTTCTCACTTTCCATTTGCAACACTTGCCTTCTGCTCTTCGGAAAAGTTTTAGAAAGCTCCTCCTATATGAAGCAGGGAGAGGTTGCTGAGCAGACCTCAACCCCACCTCAAGCCCATTTGCTGTTCCCTCTGAGAAATGTGTCCACACTTTGGGCTTGAGACAGATTGTCATGTGACCAGTAAGTGGTAAGGTTTCTGGATGAATGTGTTATGTGATTGAACCAAGGGCAGCAAGTCAGTCACTAAAAATATGCAAGTCTTAAGTTGAGTCAAGTCAGTGTGTAATTTTTGCCAAGTCAAATCTGAGTCAAGTCACTGAAGTGACTGAAGTCTGACTTGAGTCTAAGTCAATTGACTCGAGTCTACATCACTGCAAGAAACTAAATTCACTAGGAGAGGCCTAGGATGATGGGAGTTACAGCCAACCAAGAGAACTTAGTATCAGGCTTCTTCTTGTCTCTGTTTCTAAAGGCTGCAGCCTGCCTGTGTGATCAACATTTGTTTAACAAAACATCCTGTATATCCTGCCAGCTGGTACCTCAGCCATCAGACTTAATGGTATGGGAAGAAAGTACAACACTAAAGAAAAACTGTGAGAAAGGAATGAAAGATGTAAGAAGAAACAATAACAGACCTTAGGAAGATGAGCATAAGGCCCCTCAACTTTATGAGATAGCAGAGGGATGCCTTCATTTTGTTTGTCATGTCTGCTATGTGGAAACCTCATTCTCTGGGCATTTCTTTTTCTGCAGCAAATAAAGTTGCTTCTGGATCTCCCCCAGTATGTGGTTTTCAGCTGGTCACATGCCAGAACAGAAATAGGACTCACATTTGTCAGTATCAAGAGGATCAGGACCCTGGGCCAACAACTGATCAGGGCCACCATAAGTCACCTACTTCACCACCAATCTCTGCCATGGAGAAAGAGATAGAGAGGAAGAAGGGAGAATAAGAAACACAGTGGCTGCGAGTGGTCCTCTTCTAGTGGTAGGAGTTCTACTAAGAGAGAACAAACTGAAGACGACAGAAGACTGGCAACTGGGAAGAAAGGTACTGTGGGAGGGAGAACAAGAAAAAGAAAGACCTTTGTGCTACAACACAAGTAATTTACCTGGTTTACCTCTCTCAGGACACTTGCTTGGCTCCAGAAGGAATTCACAACAATATCCCTGCTCACGTCACTCCCTAGTTTGTTGTCCCTCAACAGCAGGCAAGGCACTTGGGCTGGGTGGAGGCACTGCTGTCTTTCCTTCCTCATCCTTCCAAGGGACAGCAGGTGCTGGCTGAGGTATGTGTGTGCGCACATGCATGCTCAGGGGTTGAGGGGTTCTGGTAGCAGAAGCAAGGAGTGGGGACAGCAGCATGGGGACACTGGGGAGACATTTCTCCTTGTCATTCATGAGTCACCAGCCCCTAAGAGCCACTATTGTGCCTATCTGTTCCCATTTGCCAGTTCTAAAATCAGGCTGCAACACTTTGGTACCACAGATTGTGCATATTAAACATATAGCTCTTATTTACCTGGCAATGTGAAACTGAAAGATGTGGCTTGGGATTTGTTCTCTAGCTACTAAAAACCCTTGAGAGCCAGAAGACATTATAAATAGTTGAATAGTGTCATCGGCCCATGCTACATGATATGCTCTGCATCGTAGTGATCACCACTTAATTTGAACTCTTGGGAAGTCAGGAAGAAATAATTAATGAGGACAGATACAGCTGCGTGTTTGCAGCTGCTCTTATAATAGTATCCCATCCCATGAAAAGTAAATAGAGACCATAAAGCCTTAGTGAATATGTTCCTCTGCCTCCACTGGTAAACCACCTGTCCACTCATTATAGTCTCTGATCCTCTGAACAAAATGGTCTTGGACAAGCTCTTAGTTAAAAAATGAATTGAATAAATAAATACCTTGACTTGCTAAATAGACTAATTTCTGATTCCAGAATATGAGTTCAGAAAATAATAATTCTGTGGCACTTGCTGATATGGCCACTTCAGCCCTATCATCTTTCAGCAGCAGCATCTAACATTTGGGTTGTACTCAGAATACTGCTACCTGATATCTCAATTGAGTTAGCCTAGAAATGATATACCCCCAGCTTCCCAAGGCTGCTCAGTAATCATTATGAACGATACTTTGTTCAGTTTATTCTGATAATAAATGCAGAAAGTTGATTTCTACCAGATCAGTATTGTCTACAGCAGTGGTTGCCAATGTTTGATCCTCCAGATATTTTGGACTTCAGAATCCCTGCTGACTGGGTCTTCTGGGAGTTGACGTGCTAAGTGTCTGGAGGACCAAAGGCTGAGAATCAATGGTCTACTAAGAGCAATGATAGCCCTCAGAGATCTGAGGCATAGAAGAGAATCTTCTATCCCTTATCTCCTTGTGCTTTCAGGTAGAGATGCCAGCAACTGAACCTTACTCTGCCCGCATGTAAAGGTAAGGAAGAGACTTGCTAGATAAAAGGCAGTGATGTAGACTTGAGTTGACAGATTTGGACTCAAGTCAGACCTGTGTTGCTTCAGTGACTCAACTTGGACTTGACTTGGCAATAACTGATGCACTGACTCAACTCGAAACTTGTTTATTTTTAGTGACTGGTTTGCTGCCCTCTGTTCGATAACATAACACATTCACCCAGAAACTTTATGACTTTGAACAACACTTCCATCTCTTTTTGCTTACTGGTCACATGACAATCTCTTTCAAACCCAAAGTGTGGGCAAATGCATTAGGCAATAGGCTTGAGGAGGAAGGATTCTTCCTTCTAAAGCTTTTGAAGCTTCAGTACTGGGGAGTAGGAAGGATCCTACTGCCCACTTCTGAATAATCCTCCAGCTTCCAAAATGAGAAGTAAGAAGGATCCTATTCCCCAAATCATATTTGCAAAATCACAAATGTGGAAGGCCGACTCTGCTTAAAATGTTAACACTGACTTCATTCAACTCTGTCCAAAAATTCTGGAATATAGGTTGGGGTATAAAGTTGGCTCCCAGACTTGAACTTGACTTGAAAGTATCTTCAAGGACTTGAGACTTGACTTGAGACTTGAAGGTAGAGACGTGAGACTTGACTTGAGACTTGGAATAAAAGGTTTGAATACATCACTGATAAAAGGTCTATTGAGTTTAACATTCTTTTTAAAAAATGTCCAGTCGGTTGTCTATGTGAAGCATCCCAGCAGAACACAAGTGCAACTTAATGTATTTTGCCCCTGAGCTACAGTCCTATTACATCTTTATAATTTCTGTTTACCTATTTGCAGGTAATGAACATGGCCATCTCCATGAGAGCATTCGTATGAATACGTGAACCATTTCCAAACTGAATGGGAGTGTTGCCTCATGGTCCCAGCTCAAAGCAGAAGAGGTAGCTACCCCATTCTGGCAAATGATGAGGTCTGTACACTGATGAGGAGGAAGGGGTATCCATGCTAGTCTCTTGTAGACCACCACCACCACCACAACAACAACAACATCAACAACATGACACTGTAAAGGCCAGCAAGTTTATTTTGTCACCACTCCTGTTTGTGGACTTAATGAATAATGAAAAAGGGCTGCAGTCCACAACACCAAATAAAACTTGTCAGTCTTTAAGGTGTGACAAGACTCTTTGATGCTTAAATATTTATTGACCGGATGGATAGCAGAGATTCTTTTCATATCTCATCATTTTCAAAGATGCCCTTGGAAAGTGGAAGGGAACAAATGTATCCTCCACCCCAGAATGTACACAAATCACTTGCATGGGGAAATAACTTTGTGCTGAAGGAAAATGGCAGGTTGCATGAAGGTTACTGCCAGTAAAAATCTGTCAAGCATAGAAAGCTGAGAGTGACAGGACATTTAAAAAAACAAAAACAAAGGGCAACTTCTTGACTAACCCATTAGAATAAAATGAAGTGAAGAAATAAAATTCTTTACTTTAGCACTGTTTCTCAGGATTATCAAGACCGAACAGATAAGGGAGGCAGGAAACAGGCAGTATCCATCACAAATATAGTGGCAAAATAAACACATTGGCTTTCTTGTTTTCTTTACTTCAAAACAACATAAAATTATTTAAGACCATGGCATAACATGGGAGTAAAACCAAGCATTAATGGAAAAACATGCACTCTATTAAAAATCTTTCCATCGGGGGCCCATTAACCCTACACAATTGCACTAGCACTATGATCCCACTTTAACTGACATGGGAGCATCCTATGGAGTCCTGCAACTGGCAGTTTAGGGAGAGGTGTGTAGAATTCTCAACCTGAGAACTTCAGTGCCTCACCAAACTGAAAATCCCAGGACTTCATAGGATGTTGCCATGTCAGTTGAAAGTGGGATATTCGTGCTGTAATTGTGTAGGGTAAATGGGCTCATAGCCATTTAGTCACCAAATGCTTCTTCCAATTAAAAAAAAAAAGTTACCAGTAGAAAGAGAGCAAGGAAGAGGCCAGCCTACTCTCCTATGGCTGAGTTCTATAGCCTGGGAAAACCACTCCCTTTTTCTAATCTCAGAAGGAGCGGAAATGGAATTGTACTGTGTAATAACCTTCTAATGCTGGAAATATTTGGCTTAGTCATGGTCACCACGGCTTGTGGAAGAGTGTTGTACGGACTACCAATATTCGCCCAAACACAGATGTACATATGTTATAATTATCTTTACCATGTATTAGAATATTGTTTTTAAGAATGTAAAAAAAAAACTAGCAAGTACTAATTGCAAAGGAAAATAAAGATGTGCGATTGCTGCTGCTATGATTTGTGGGTAAGCAGTGGTACATTCCTTACTTGTCATGTGTTACTTCCAGGATACACTCTTGCCTTGCTTCAGAACTGGGTGTAGTTCCAAGCCTGTCCAAGTTTCTTTTGGTACCAAATTCTGGTACAATTTACTGCTATAACATAAACTTTATTGATGGTAAATGATGCAGCATGTGGTAGACAGCAGAGAAGCATGCTAGTCCTATCCCTTGTGGGGCCCAGCATGCCCTTACAGCAAATGGGAGAACTGGTATCCCAAATAAATTCTATCCAAAGTATCCCTTGGCCAATGATCCGATTCCCTGTTTCTGGACTAGATAGGATGCAACCGCCCAAGGTGAGACCAATGGAAGATGGACTCCCAAGCATTGTATAGTGCAGAAGCAAACAAAGAAAATCAAAGCATGCAAGTATAACTCATTCCCCCCCCCGAACTATGAGAAATGTACAAGTAGACTAGTAGCAAAGAAAAGTTAACTCCTCCAGTTCATTCTCAGCCCTCATACCTTTTCCCAATCTCAAACTGAAAAATCAAATGCAAAAGGTATCCAACAAAATCACTAATACAAATAAACCCTTTCGTTCCACTGGACAGTGGTTAACGTCTGGTCTTGATGCTGAGAAGTACTCCAAAATCCATCTGCGATCAGAGACCCATCTCACTATAACTCTTGTCTATGAGAGAGAGTTGCATAACAAGGCAAGGCAACCTTAGCAGAACTAAAAGTCAATTGCAAGTCAGCAGAATTTGTTTACTATCCTGCCTTTCTCCCTAAATAGATCTCAAAGCAACTTACTGCATAAGTCCAAACAAAATAGCTAAAACAACATCAGGTACAAAAGTTTTAAAAGCATTAAACCATCAATCTGATTAGAATATTGCCAGAGTGTCAGTTATGAATAAGTAACCCAGAGTTATACATTTGTGACTGTCACATATTCATGGTCCTTATATAACCCCTAGTTTAGGTAAAGGCTGTAAAAGTATTCCAGTCCCCATTTACTGGGAAGCAGCTGCTATGATCAACAAGAGTCTGTTCTTCTACTGACTGGGAAGCAGCTGACTGCTGTTCTCACCTGACCCTCTATGAATTATCTCTGGCATGAGGAGAATTGTGACAGGAGTCCTGCTTCTGCCTGTAGCTTTGGAGAACATTTATTGGAGGGGATAGAAACATCATCCAATTAACAGGGGAAACAGACCCCATCAATTGCAGTGGCTGCTTCCTGGTGAAGTGGCGACTTGGCTGGGTTTCACTGTGTAGCACTATAAGTATAGCGCTTTGTTGCTGCTGCTGCCGTTGCTGTTGTGTGCCTTCAAGTTCTTATTGGCTTATGGCAAACCTAAAGTGAACTTGGCAGGATTTGTTCAGAGTGGGGTTTGCCTTTGCCTTCCTCTGAGGCTGAGAGAATATGACTTGCCCAAGGTCACCCAATGGGTTTCCATGGCCAAGTGGGGATTTGAATCCTCATCTCCAGAGTCATAATCCAATGCTGAAACCACTGAAAACACTGGCTCTTTATGAAACTTGACCATACATAAATCCTATACAGGATTCCAGCCGTTATTTTTAGGGCCATTTCCACGCTACATAGTTACAGTGCTATTATTCCACTTTCAACATCCTGTGGAATTCTGGGGTTGGTGGTTTGCTGAGGTCAAAGAGCTCTCTGGCTGAGAATTCTCAAGGCCCGTCCCTAAACTGCAGATCCCAGGATTCCATAGGATGTTGAAAGTGGAATAATAGCACTATAACTGTGTAGTGCGGAAATGGCCTAAGACATTCATTCAAAACAATTCAAAATTCATAAAATTCATGAGCAACACACCTGTTTCACATCCTTGTTTCCAAACCAATTAAAGACTGAAGGCCTGATCCATCAGAGACACCAAGCTCTGGAGTATAAATATTCTATGGAGTAATGTGCAAGAACAGCACAGTAGACACCACATTGTGTTTTACCTACACTGATTGTGAGTTCACCTTCTCTTTGGGAATATAGTTGCTCAGTTGCTTGTCATGGTTCATCTCTAAAGCTTTACCGCTTCCCAACAAGGAAGTTGCTTATAAATATTCAGCAATCTCCAATGGCTTTTCTGCTTCAGATGGAAGTTAAGGGATAGCAGAAAATAAGGTCAGCACAGAAATGTGCATAACTAATGCAAACAAAAACTGTGAAAATATTGTATTCCTCCCAGGTCTAGGCTTCAGTTAGACACAAATAAAAATGATAGGTTCCATGATAATCAGTCTAGTAAGTATTAGGAAATAATATTACAACTTGAATATTTGATTACACACGACCAGGTAGTCGGAAGTATATATTTTATAATGTTGCATTAATATTTATAATATCTGCTGCTCCCACTGTTCATATAACATCATCAGTTTAAATCCTACTGCATATTATTATTTGATATTGCAGAAGCCGATATTGCAATAGAGTCTTTGGAAGATAAAGGAAAAAGGGAAATCATTGAAGAATGGAAACTAGTTTCACCCATCTGGGAAGATCTTTGGGGTAAAAATGAGGTAATATTTCTGGAATAGATATGGAATATCGCTTTTAAATGATACAATGGAGATTTCTTATTTGATTGGAAATTCTGTGTCCTAAAATAAGAAGGTGATAAGGAATATAAGGATTGCAATATCATGTTATGAAGGAATAGGAAGGTGTACTTAAGCAATCGAACGTGATTTAGTGGTTAAAAGGTTGGTCAGTTATGTAACGATTTGAAAATTAGAAATATAGTAAAAATATAAATAAATATTGTAAAAATATTATAAGTTACTATAAATAATATATATGAATATTATATATCATGTAGATGCTAG
This sequence comes from Iguana delicatissima, assembly GCA_948472985.1. Taxonomy (NCBI): domain Eukaryota; kingdom Metazoa; phylum Chordata; class Lepidosauria; order Squamata; family Iguanidae; genus Iguana; species Iguana delicatissima. The sequence continues at coordinate 913,649 of CAOKZL010000108.1, forward strand.
GTGTTGTTATTAACAATACTGAACTGACTTAAATATATATTGATTCTTCTAGACCAGTGGTTCTCAACCTTCCTAATGCCACGACACTTTAATACAGTTCCTCATGTTGTGGCAACCCCAACCATAAAATTATTTATTTATTATTTACAATGCCTCCCCCCCCCAGCAAAGGCCGCCTTGCTGGCCAGGAACGGAGGGGGCCGGCAGGGAGGGAAAGAGGAGCCACACATCTCCCCCGGGAAAAAACTCTGAGAAGCCCCCCGGGCTCTGCTTCTGCTTCGCTCTCGATTCCGCTGGGGGGCAGTGTGGGAAAAGTTTCCAGAGTGTCGACCCTGGCCGGGGAGGGAGGAATCCCAGTGCCTTTGTCTTTTGCGCCAGGCGCAGCTTGCCCCCCTGGAAAAGTGCCACCTTGTGGCCCCCTGGCCCTTCCGCAGCGCCCCCTCCGTGGCGAGTGGGACAGGGGCCATGGCGAGGAGGGGGCCTGCCCCCCGTGCTACCACCGCCCCCCGAAGCTGACCTGTCAGACAGGAGGTTCTCCTGGTAGCAGAGAAGGGGAGCAATTTCAGTCTCTTCTGAACAGGGGGCAAGAGGACGCGAGCACATGGCTCATGCTTGCGCACCACCAGTCCTGGGCCTTTTCCGCACATTACTTTATCGTGGAGGTGGGGGGGTGCCGTTCGCACAAGCAGGTTCTTGCACAAGGCGCTCTCTTCGCTGCTCCTTCATCCCGCAGCTGGCTTCCTGGTTGCGCAACCACCCTGCCTCTTCCTCCCCCAGCGCAGCCTACAGCTCCCAGGTTGCACTGTGGAAGGAAGGAAGGGGTGGTCGCACGACCAGGAGGCCAGCTGCAGGACAAAGGAGCAGCAAAGAGAGGGCACCTCCCACCTCAGCGATAAGGCAATGTGCGGAAAAGGCCCAGGAGTGGTGGTGCACAAGCGCAAGCCACGCACTTGCGTCCTCCTGCCCCCTTTGGTGGGAGCGCGTGCAGCCGCACGCACTCCCACCAAAGGGGGCAGGAGGACGCAAGTGCGTGGCTTGCGCTTGTGCACCACCAGCGAGGAGGGAATGGAGCCTAAGACCATTGGAAATACATATTTTCCGATGGTCTTAGGCGACCCCTGTGAAAGGGTCGTTCGACCTCCAAGGGGGTTGCAACCCACAGGTTTCGAACCACTGTTCTATTATGTTTTTTGGTGAAATTTAGAAGGTATTTAACAGATAAGGAAGCATATGTTAAATTGAGTTTCAGCAAAGGGGGGAGGGTGTAAAGGGGGTGGGCGGTAAATGTTCGGTATTGTATTGTTTTGTTTTCTTCTCTCTTTTTTGTTTAGTGTATGGATGCTGGGTAGGTTTATGTACGTAGGCTAGTGGATTAGTTTGTTAAGTAGGGGTACATGAATGTGTATTACCATTTGTATTTATCTAAGTGTTGGTGTATTTAAATTTATTAAATAAAAATTAAAAAAATAAATAAATCCTACTCCATATTACATCGAAAGCACTATTGCACTTAATGTGATTGGTGATGGTTCAGCAGGGAGAGGTTATTTTCACTGTTTCCTTCACCATTACAATTCCCATTCCAGTGAGATCTCCTGAAACAGAATAGCAAGTTCCAAAGTAGAATGCAATTTTAATTTAAACCACAACGAGGGGAGACAAGCAACGTCCCCTTATCTGTCCCAGTCCCCAGGAGCTCCTTTTGTTTGAAAAGTCAGCTGCATCAAGATCCAGTGAGCTGCAGGACAGTGTAAGCAAAAGACAGATCCTTTCTTTTCAGAGTTCTCAGGCCAAATTGGTATTTGCTCCCGTGATAATGTGAAGCAGGTGGAGTGCTACCATTAGTGTGGCACAGATGCTTGATGCTTAAGTATTCCTTCTAAATACCTGGATGTAAATGCAATAGAGTGATATAGTGAAGCCACGGATAATACAGACTTTCTGAGAAGTATGATTTAAATATTTGGGAGTATGCTGTACCTCTTCAATAATGTCCTAGGCAATGAAGATATGAAAGTAGGCACACACATTTTATTATCTATGACAGGGATAGGGACAGGCAGTTTGGGCAGCTCTTAAGGATCATAGAATCATAGAGTTGGAAGAGACCACAGGAGCCATCGAGTCCAACCCCCCGCTATGCAGGAACACACATCAAAGCATTCCCAACAGATGGCCATCCAGCCTCTGCTTAAAAACCTCCAAAGAAGTAGACTGTACCACACTCTAAGGCAGCATATTCCACTGCCGGACAGCTCTGACCATCAGGAAGTTCTTCCTGAGGTTCAAGTGGAATCTCTTTTCCTGCAGCTTGAATCCATTGCTCCTTGTCCTAGTCTCTGGAGCAGCAGAAAACAAGCCTGCTCCCTCCTTGACATGACATCCCTTCAAATATTTAAACATGGCTATCATGTCCCCTCTTAACCTTCTCTTCTGCAGACTAAACATACCCAGCTCCCTAAGCCGTTCTTCATAGGGCATAGCTTCCTGACCCTTCACCATTTTGGTCGCCCTCCTCTGGACATGTTCCAGCTTGTTGACATCATTCTTGAATTGAGGTGCCCAGAACTGGACACAGTATTCCAAATGAGGCCTAACCAATGCAGAATAGAGTGCTATCATCGCCTCCCTCGATCTAGACACCATGCTCCTACTGATGCAACCAAGAATCGCATTGGCTTTCTTGGCTGCTGCGTCACACTCATTTTCAGCTTGTGATCTACCAAGACTCCTAGATCCTTTTCACACGTACTGCTATCCAGCCACACGTCTCCCAACCTATACTTGTGACTTTCATTTTTTCTGCCCAAGTGCAGGACCCTACATTTGTCTCTGTTGAAATTCATTTTGTTAGCTTTGGCCCAGCTCTCCAATCTGTCAAGGTCATGTTGAAATTTGATCCTACCCTCTGGTGTGTTAGCAACCCCTCCCAGTTTGGTATCATCTGCAGATTTGATCAGCACGCCCTCCACTCCTTCATCCAAGTCACTGATGAAGATGTTGAATAGCACTGGGCCCAGGACAGAACCCTGTGGCACCCCACTAGTCACTTCTCTCCAGATCCTCAAGACCAGGCAAGTTCCCATTGCTCTTTGCAACCAAGCATGTGGGTTGCAGCTGCATCAGACCGTATCCCTTTTCTAATGAGATGTGTTCAGTTTTCCCTGCAAATCCTACTTTTTCTTGACTAAATATGTCTAGTTCCTTCAGATGTCCCTTACATAATTTGCCTTGTCTCATCTTTCTTGTTTTCTCCTGAATCCTTTCCAACTCAGCAATATTTCATTGAATTGCACTGCTCAGAACTGAACACTGGTGCCAAGAGAGTCGAGACAATTCACTATTGTTAGAAATTATACCCTGCTCTGATGCAGCCTAAGATAGCAATAGCAATAGCAATAGCATTTATTTCTACACCGCCTATCAACTAAGTGTTATCTAAGCGGTTTACAATGTATTCTTAGCTAATTGCCCCCAACAAGCTGGGTACTCATTTTACCAACCTACGAAAGGATGGAAGGCTGAGTCAACCTTGGAGCCTGGCAGGATCGAACTCACAACCTTGTGGTTGCAGTACTGGCATTTAATCACTGCGTCACCAGGGCAAGATAGTACTTGCCACAGTTATAGCTATGGGTTTGTGGGCAGGGGGTGTTGGAAAGAAATGGATTTAGCAAGTCTGTACCTCCTAGAACCAAACCCAGAACCTGAATGCAATTTGCAGCCAAATAGCCATAAACATCTGGAGTTCTGATACATTCTGCAAAACAGTAATACAAAGGGTTCCTCATTATGCCAATGCTTAGAAAAAATAAGCAAAGAAAAAGGTGGACTAAACTACACACACATGCTTAAATTAATGGGTGCATGCATCCAAAAATGCATAACATGGGGAAAATGTACACAAAAATACACACATTTGGGGAGAAATATATGCACATACATGCACACAAACACAGACAGAGTAGTTTTTCTGGAGGGATGATATACATACACAGGCTGAACAAACTCGGTGCTAGAAAAACAAGAACTCAGACAAGATCATCTTGACAGATATCCCTAGCCACAGCATTCTATGGTTTCCTAAGACTTGGGTTGTTATCAAATGCTCAATGGTTTTTCTATAGAAGAGCTATGGTGCAGTCTAGCTGACAAGTGACTATTGTTTTCTAGTTATATAAATCCTTTTGTTATCCAACTTTTCCTATTGGAGTAACCGGGGGGCAGTTTTTCAAACTGCTTAGCAAGTGGCAACTTTGTAAGTATAAGTGGTTGATTTATGAATACCACAAACCTAACACTTGCAAATATAGAAGCACTGATTTACTGGGGCCTCTGGCCAACCTGTACATACAACTTCTTCACCACCTGAAAAATCAATTCAGGATGTATAAAGAGTCCTGCTAGCCCAAAAACCAATCTACGAAAAATTAGAGGAAGCTGCTGTCTGCTGTTTCTAGTGTCATGAGTCCACTGCTGGACACAGTTCTGCAGGTGGCTCTGCTTGCTGCTGTCATATGAGATTGAGCCAGATGGTAGTTTCCATATCAGTGGGGCATCAGATCTGTTTTTTATATTTTAATCTGGATCTGAAAGGAGCTATCGAAGGTGTTGAATCCTACCCCACTAATAAAGGTCCAGCTCTTTAGGAGCCCTGGTGGTGCAGTGGTTAAATGCCAGTACTGCAACCACAAGGTTGTGAGTTCGATCCTGCCAGGCTCCAAGGTTGACTCAGCCTTCCGTCCTTTCGCAGGTCGGTAAAATGAGTACCCAGCTTGTTGGGCGCAATTAGCTAAAAAATACATTGTAAACCGCTTAGATAACACTAGTTGATAGGCGGTATAGAAATAACTGCTATTGCTATATTGCTATATTTGTACAGCTGCTTCAAATTTCAGACTAAGGCCATTTCCGCACCTTACCTGACCTCATTGTCCTCCCATCATGATCCTGGCAATGCCTTTGCCAGGAAGGGAGTGCTATGGCGAACACTCCCCTCTGTAACCTGCTGACTCCCTGCGGAAGAGAGAGCGAGCAACACACACCTGCATTCTGCAGCACAGCTGGGCTCTTTCCCATGTTGCACTTGGGAAGGAAGTGCCTCCATCATGCTTCCTGCCCTTCTGCATGGCTGAGAAGGACAGGAGTGTCACATGATCATGGGCACTTAGTAGATTTATTCCACCAAGCAAATATCTCGTGATTGCAATGGGTGGGGGCAGGATGGCAGCAGGACCATGACAATGCTGTGCAAAAGCACAACCCATGGACCGCTGCCATTGTGTCCCTAACCTGGGACTGCGATTCCATGTGGAAATGGCCCAAAAGTTGGGATGGATTAACTACTAAATAGATATGAGAGCCACTAGATGCCACCTGGCTACACCCTGTTACAGAGAGGTCTGATAATGAAATAGCAATAACAAACAAAAGGTTATTTTCCCCATCTTTTCTGAAAAAGATTTTATTCTGAAAAAGATTTCTGAAAAAGATTTTATTTCCTTCCATTTCATTTTATTTGGAGGATATGCACACTGCCCTTCAGCCAAGAAGGCTCCTAGAGCAGCTTACAAATGGTTGATCTTTCAGCTCCCTGCCCTCAGGCTTACAATCTAAATAAGACAAGTTACACAAGGAAAAGGAGAAGGTAGCGGAGTGGGAGGGGGGAGGTTAAGGCCAGCAGATGTTGGCTGCTCTTCTCTCCCTCAAAGGTCACTAAAGTGGCCAAGGCATGATGGAGCTGTTAAACTGAGTGTTAAAACCTTGGAAAAGGTTTTCAGATTGCCAGTGACACATATCATTTTCATTCCAGTTTCATAATCAAGGGAAAATCTTTTTGTTTGAGAAAGATGATAGAATAAGTACTAGAACGTGCCCATCTGTGCACGAGCAAAATAAAGGGGGAGAGATGAAAGATTGCATGGATTTGCATACCACTTTCATATATTAAAATATGAGACAAACATTTGATGGTGTTCCACCTATGTCCTGTGGGCTATAGCTAGTCTTCTTGCCCCTAAAGCCCCTTATATCTCCTCACTGCTACTTGTTCTGACACTGTTACCAATGATAGAAGGAAAGGAATGGGGAGAAGGGGGTAAAACAAGGCAGGCATTTAAAGAAGCAGGCACTGCTGTGTATGACAGGAGCAAAAAGCACGGGTTTGTAACTATACTCTGTGGTTTAGCCTTTGCACTGCCTGGAGAAAAAAAAGCGAGGGCAGTGGATAGAGCAATGCTTTTGGAACACCACTCGAGGATCTGATTTCTGTAATTTGTCCTTTGGACTGCCTTCTGACAATTTAGTGTGCCAGGAATTGTTCACCACTTTACTGACTGCTGGGAATCAATTTCAGACAATCAGTCATGGCATGTGTATATGTGAGAGAGATGAGGGAGAATGGAGCATTTTTGCTTAAGTTTTTCACTTCGGTCCTTGCACATACGTCCAAATTGCCACTAGGATAGAGCTGTTGACCACATCCTCCAAGAGAATGCAGCCCACAAGCCTGAAAATGTTACCACCCCTGCTACAATGGAAATAGAAACACAGTACATTTCCCCATCACAAGGAAGACTGTTAAGTGACCTGCGTACTTGCTGCCTGGCAAGATGGAGGCTTCACCCTACAGCCCTTTCTGGCAAGTTCTTAACTAGAAGGGATGCTGCTGGGCATACTTGGGGTACTCGATTTCATGGAAGGCATTTTCCCTGGGGCTTGAGGGAACTGACACCCTTTTAATTGTGTTTTTGACACATACTTTTATAGAGGGCCCAGAGCAAAAAGTTTTCTCTATTGCTAAAAGCATATTGTAGCCTTTTGCGAAACATTTCTTTTTTTTTTAATCAAAGAAGCATTAACAAGTATAAATTTATTAAGACATGTTTAGATAACACATTAACCTCTGAATTATTTAATCATTCACAGCTCCCCCAAACCCTATTCAGGTCTTCCAGGCCATTTCCGCACTATACTGTAATAGCGTTATTATTCCACTTTCAACATCCTATGGAATCCTGGGGTTTGCAGTTTAGGGAGGGACCTACCAAAGCTCCTCCCTAAACTGCAAACCCCAGGATTCCATAGGATGTTGAAAGTAGAATAATAACGCTATAACAGTATAGTGCGGAAATGGCCCCATATAGGGCAAAATGTGGCGTTCCTTCTGAAGGACAGCATTCCTTTGATAACTGAATCTTTCTCAAAATTCTCAAATTATGGGAGTATGATATGGGCAATTACCCAGAGTTCTGCTGTTTAGTCAAATTTTATGCTTTTTTTGTCTCCCTGTGTTGTTCTAACTCTATCTTGCTAGCAAGCAAAGACCTTTTCTATTTAGTTGTTGTTTGATTCAATTCTATCCTGCCTTTCTCACAATACTGGGGCTCAAGGCAGCTTACTCATTATTTAAACCAATACTGATTAAGAACCAAGGAAAAACAACAAAAACATATATCAATATAGAAATTATTTTTTAAAACAGCTAAACAACCTGTAGAGTTAAAGCCGTTATTGAAGGATCATATTAAAAAACAACAAAACATTAAAGGCCATCATAGTTAATTTCCAAAAGCTTGAGGGAATAAATATTCACTTGCAATGAGAGGAGAGCAAGGATGGGGCCATCCTGACTTCTCCAGGGAAGGAGTTGCAAAGTCTGGAAGCAGATGGTAAGAAGGCTCTCTCCCTTGTTCCAACCAAACAAGCCCAGGAAGGTGGTGGGACAGAGAGAAGGATTTCTCTTGAAGACCTTAAAGCTCTAAGAGACTCATATAGAGAAATATGGTCCTTTAAAGAGCATGGCCAAGCCATTTGATGGTTACGTGGTTGTGAGGACTTTTTTAAAATGGTGTCTGCATCCTGTACTTTTGTATTTAACATTATGTTTTCTAAATGAGTTTACAGCTTTTAAAACGAATGGCATTTTATAACAATTCTTTGTTTAACTTTACCTTGTTTTAACCCTTTTTTATTATCAGGTTTCTACGGCCCTTTCCACACCTTATCTTGCTCTGTTGTCATGCAGGTCCTTTTCTTGTTTCAACCTTGTTATAAATTTCATTGGGTCCCATGTTAAATAAATAAATAAATAAATAAATACCCTTCTTAATTTGGTTTGACTGATTTTAATTATAAATTTGTCCCTGCCGTTTAAAGATCTATGACCAAAATAAATGATCTATCTATCTATCTATCTATCTATCTATCTATCTATCTATCTATCTATCTATTTTGTTATATTTATTATATCACCAAACTCCACCAAAACTAAAATAGCATCAATTTAACATGCATCAATTTACAATAGTATGTAATTCACAGCAGCATCCATTTACAATAAAATGCAATCATAATAATGTATATGTACCATAATATTAATCAATGATTATTTCTGTAATGTAAATTCCATCTCATGTTATCATTATCCATGTAATTTCCTAAATATGGAAACTAAGTATTTAATACCTCATTAATCATCATGTATTACTTCCATACTTCCCCTAGAGTTATTCCTTCTTGATTACCCTAATGTCTCTCTTCAAAACTCACTCCATCTATACCTTGCCTACTGTCTATACTTTCATCTCAACCATAACTGTTATTTCTTAACTGTCCGAACCTTAGATTGATCTTTCTTATTTTCCTTTACTTTTTCTTTGTCATGTTGGGAGCAGAAACGCTTCCACTTGCCTCCATTCTTCTTCATTGGCTGCTTGGCTTCTTTCTTGTATCATCATTGTTAGTCTATCCATTTCTCGATACTCCGTCACCTTAACTTTCCATTCAGCAATTTGAGGGGTTTGATTGTTTTTCCACTTCCTGGCAAATACCATTCTAGTTGCAGTAATCATGTACAGAATTATTCTCCAGAACTTCCTTCTTTTTTCTATGTCTTCTTTCTGTAATACGTTCAAGAGAAAAATTTCTGACATCAATGGGATATTGGTCTGTAATACTTCTGAGATCAACCCTTGTATTTTTTTCCAACATATTTTCGCTTTTTCGCAGGTCCGCCAGACATGGTAGCAAGTCCCATTTTCCCGGCCGCATTTCCAGCATTTGTTCTCTCTTGTTTTATATATTTTGCTTAGTTTTACAGGCTCAAGGTGCCACCTATATAACATCTTTAGGTAATTTTCCTTTAGATTCTGGGCTGCAGTGAATTTTTGTGTTTCTATCCAGCTTCTCTCCCAGTCCTCAAATTGAGTTTCATGCCCTATATTCTGCACCCATGTAATCATCGAGGAATCATCCGAGTCTAATTCTCTCTCCATGAGTAATTTGTATAGTTTGGAGGTCAATTGTTTTTGTGATTCAAATATTATTTTTTCAAATGGTTTTTCATTTTTCTCTAAATCAAAGCCCTCTAATTTTCTATCCATGTTGAATCTTTCTTTAAGTTGTGTATATAGGAACCATTGGCACTTGAATCCTTCGTTTTCCAATTCTTCTCTGGTTTTCATTCTGATTTCCCGATTCTTCTCCTCAATTATTATATCTTTGTATCTTATCATTCCCTCTTGCGGTTTTCACCATCTACTATAAAAGGCTTCATGGAGAGAGATCCGTAATGGAATTTTCCTGTAGTATTTTTTCTTAAATTTTTGCCAATTTAATAAAAGGGATTTCCTCAAGTAATGGTTCAGAAATTTTGTCTATTTTTTCTTTTTTATACCACACGTATGCGTGCCAGCCCGTACACAGTCCTGCACCTTCCAAATTCAATGTTTTTTCATTTTGTAATGTTAACCATTCTTTAATCGAAATTAGGCAGTTCGCTTGATAGTATATTCTTAAATCAGGTAATCCGAAGCCTCCTTTTTCTTTCCTTTCTGTAAGTGTCTTCCATCTTATTCTTGGTCTTCTTTTCTCCCATATGAATCTAGAAATTTCCCTCTGCCATTCTGTAAATGGTTTTTCATTTGTGATTACTGGTAGGTTTTGAAACAGGAAGTTGAATTTCGGTAACACATTCATCTTTATCGTCACTATCTGATCTACCTATCTATCTATAAATATATTCTTCACCAACTATTGTTTCTTGCCATGGAATATGGGGCTTATATTTTTCCTTATCTTCCAGATAGACCCAGGTGCTCTCATGCTTCCCAAGTAAGAAATGACAGCTGAAGAGCATGGGATAATTTATAGTTCACTTGCCTTCTGAATGATTCACTTTAGAAGACAGAGAAAAATATGTAACCAAAGGGCATAGTGTGACATGGGTACAAGGAACTTTCAACTGGGAATCCACATTTTGACCTCTTGTAAGTCAAGAGATCCAGGCTGCAGATCAGTTCCCTAATTAGGATTTTATCCATTCTGATACTGGATTTTTTTTTAAAAAAAAAAAAACCTAACAACAACAACAACAACAACAACACAATTGACTTTGGAGCAGAGCTCTGAAATGTAACTTCTTTGGACTGCAACTTGCACAACCTCCAAGCCAGTGGCCATGCTATAACCCTACGACAGCTATGAATTTAAAACTTTGCTTATTTAGTTCTCACATATAAGAAGAAAGTTTGAAAATATTTCAGACTGACATCAATATCAGGAAAAGTTCTAGAACACACTATTAAGTAGACAGTCAGTGAACACTTACTGAGAGCCAGCATGGATTTTTTGAATGAGAGAAAGAAAGAAAGAAAGAAAGAAAGAAAGAAAGAAAGAAAGAAAGGAAGGAAGGAAGGAAGGAAGGAAGGAAGGAAGGAGAAAAAGACTTGGCAAACTAACCTTATCTCTTTTTTCTTGCAGAGTTACAAGCTCAGTAGAGCAGAACATAGATTGGGAATGTTGTGGATGCAGGGTCTGACAAATTCTTCCATCATATTCTTTTTGACAAGTTGGTAAAACGTGTGCTAGATAACAATACTGTTAGGTATATTTGTAGCTGGTTAGCACACTAAACTAAAAGAGTACATACCAATGAGTCTTCATCATCTTAGAAAGAAGTGAAAAGTGATGCAGGACGAATTCTGTTTGCAAAAGTAACAAAGCACATCTTAAGAAACTTCTTCAGAAATGTCTCAAATTAGGTTCTAATTGGGTAGGTATGGGATATAGGTATTGTAAAAATGTAATAATGATTTTGTGCAATGTGATATTATGTACTTACATGTTATCCTTTTATGATTCCATATAGTCCCCTGAAGAAGACCTTAAGAGCTCCTACGTAGGCAAAATGCATTTGGTTTTTCTATCTTTTGATCATCTGGAGATCTCTCTCTCTCTTTTTTTTTCTTCAGTAGATTTCATTGGATACTCTCCAGTTTTTGCTTCTTTTCCAATTCTGTATTTTCACAGGCAATTTAGCTGAAGGAATAGAGAGCATGCTCATTCAGGATTCAATAAGACCTTAATAAATTGGAGAACTAACGAGATTAATTTCTACACTGACAATTGTAACGTACAGTCCTCCTTTCACATTTGCGGGTTGGACCTTCGCGCATTTGATTATTCACAAGGCACATGCTTGCCTTCCCTCTCATTTTCCTCCTCCCATTCCCTTGCATTCTTCACCCCAGGCTTGGGAGGCTTGTGTTAAAAACAGATTTTTTTTTTCCTTTTTGGTGAGCATGTCCTCTCTGCCAGGTGGCTGCACATTCTGCTGTGCAGTCCACTGGTTAGTCAAGTGCTCTTTTCTCCTACCCCTCCTTTCTCAAGATGGTGTCCAGAACTAGCTAGAATCCTAGAACTCCACTCTTCTCTGTCTGAGGGGAAAGTACCAGTAAGCCTTTTTTCCTGTCTCCCCTCTCCCAACACCAGGGCCAGAGGCAAAGGAATGGGAGGGTAGAAGCTCCAGAGGGGAATGGAAGGGGGATTGTGGGGAGGAGCTATTCACAGTTTTTCCACTTTTGTGAAGGTTCTATGCCCCAAGCCCTCATGAATGTGGAGGGACCTATGTTTAGGCAGGAAAATGAGATGAGATGAACAATCATAGGATGGATGGCACCTGATGACAGCATTACCCATGAACAGGATTTAGGGCCTTAGTAGACCACAAGCTAAACATGAGTGAAAAGCATGACCTGGCAGCTAAAGAAACCAATCAAATTCTAAGCTGATATGAGAATTGCATAGGCTTCTTGTGCTACGCATCATAGCAAGCTTGTTTTCTGCTATCCCAGAGGATAGGATCTAAACCAATGAGTCCAAATTACAAGAAAGGAGATTCTGACAAATCATTAGGAAGAATGTCCTGATGATGAGAACAATAGTGGAATAAATGACCTTGGAAGACAATGAGGTCTCCGTCATTGGAGCCACCGCTCAGAAAATCTTTAGCTATAGATTCCTGCACTGTCAAGGAGTTGGCTTTTCTATTCCCTTCCAAATGTATAATTCTATTTTTCTCCCAAGTGAGTGAAATTATGACAATTTTTGTATATTTTTCACAAATGCATCTGATGAAGTAGACTTCGGTCAGCAAAAGCTTATGCTACTAACTTCTTTCTCTCAGTTGGTCTCAAAGGTACTACAAGATCCCTTTGCATACTGATCCAGACTAAGGTGGTTATATCTGTGTATTTTTCGGTTATTGTTTGCATGCTGGGACCTCCACCACCTCCTCCTCTCCACAAATAAGGGCTTTTTTTTTTCTTTTTGAAAAAAAAAAAGCCAAAACAGTGGATTGAACGAAATTTGTTTTTGCAGCCAAAATGCACTTTTTTTTTCTGTCAGCTGCTGTTGGTGGGTCTTTGATCTTTTTACTCCCATGCTTGAATCAAAAATCTTGCAGGGGATGACTTTAAAAAAAAATTGGGACATCTCAATGTATTGGCCACACTTTCTTATCAAGGATGAAAAAAACGTGAATATTCTTTACATCCCCATTGCTGGCTGGGGGATTCTGGATGTTATAGTCCAAAGAAAATAATGTTTCGAGACTGCAGCCTGTAGCAAAAAGATTAAGGACCATCTTATCTTCTGACAAAATTCAGACTGCAAAGGCATTAAAATTGGGGAGGGGGTTATCACACAAATGAACCATTAGAAGCTGGGAGTTTGACTCCTCTGTCACATCTTATTTGGCTTTATGTGGCACAGCAAAAACAACTTTTACAACACAGCTGTTTTGTTGGGCATGGTGAAATAAATCTTCAGTGCATTTCAGGGGGAATTAGGTCTGTGATTTCCATTAACAAGACCTGTCATAATTTCCCTCAGCATGTTCTAATAAAATAACCCCAATGAAGAAATAACAGTCATCAATCTGTCTTATGAGCCAGACTCAAAGGGAAAAAAGACACACAGCATCAAATGAAAATACCTTTTGAAAATAACTGCGGCAAGTAGCTGAACAATAAATTATTTCCTCAGTATGTGTTTGTTGGTCTGGCTGTGAAATAGGTATGTTATGGTGGCGCCCACAAGCTCTCACTGCCGCATAGATTTTTTGTCAGGATTATCATTATTAAATCCTGTTTTCTGAGAAGAGAGTTTTTAAAACTTTGACTCTGGAAAATATACTCTAGGCTCAGGCTTGACATTTCCAGTCTCTGGTGAGGAGAGATTAATTTAAAAAAAAAAATTCTTGAAGTTCATTTGGCTTATTCTTAAAGTCATGCGAAAATAAGCTGAGAGAAGTTTGACAACTAAAAAATGCTTTTGGAAATGCAAAATATTTTTAGGTTCTGAAAGAGACCCAATGAACTGCAACTTTAATATAAAAACCTTTTGTACAAATCAGTGCAAAGAAACTGACTGAATTTCAACTATGTTTTTTTGCTTTTTTTGCTTTCACATACAAATGTTATTTCTTGCAACTAACAGAGATTACATTCTGTTCCATTCCAAACTTTGTTTTGTCTTTCCAAGTGGTTTTCCATTTTCTCCCATCCACTGGTATAAAGAAAAAAAGCAGAAACAAAACCCTTATGCTGACCCTCACCTTTTGGGCTACAGCTTCCAGAAAACCCCAGAATGTATGGCACAGCTACCATTTTGGAACACAGCACAGTTAAAATGGAGGAATGAGAGGGAGGCAAAAAGCAATGTAGGCAACTGGCTGATTGCAGTGAGACAATAAATCCTTCTCAGGTTTTAGAGCCTTTCTGCACTAGACTGTCATAGTGTTATTATTCCACTTTCAATATCCTATGGAATCCTTGGGTTTCCATTAAGGGAAAGGCATTTAGAATTCTCAGCCAGAGAGCTCTTGGGCCTCAGTAAACTACAACCCCCAGAACTCCACAGGGTGTTGGAAGTGGAATAATAGCAATAATAGCACTATAACAATGTAGTATGGAAAAGCCCTTAGTCTGAAGTTTAAAGGTGCTACCCAAGGTGCTGGGCCCCTTATACCCCCCACGAATGGGTTCTGAACCTTGGAGGACTCCATCAAAGTTCAAACTAAAAACTGGAGTGGGTTCAACACCTCACTAACATCAGAATCACCAGCCTCCACTACCAGGAAGGCTGCACAGCGAACAGACAACTGTGATCCAAAAGTTTGAGACCCACCTAAGGAGAAAAAGAGATCCATGATACAGGAGGAAAGGTCACAAAACAAAGTGAGCCACAAACACACACTAAGGCCCTTTCTGCACCTTACCTTTTTTTGGCGCTGGGGAGTTTCTCAGGCTGCGCTGGGGCAGGAAGCGCGATCGCTGTGGCTCTGGAGGCTCCGCACGCATGGCAAGTACACGTGGGGCCCTGAGCAATGTGTGATTGCACACCATCTTTGGCTGAAAGCCAAAAATGAAAAAGTATGCAAGCGGCACCTGCCAGGCCCTGGAGCATCGCGTGATTGTGAGTGTGTCATGTGGATCGCTCCTCACAATCGCATGACGCTCCAGGCACTGTTTCGCATGGCAAATGCAAATGCCATGCAATGCAAATGCCATGCAAATGCCATGCGAAAACAGCCTGAGAGTTGTAGTCTCCTCCTAAAGCACAATGCTTGAAGGATACAGCTGTGAAGGAGAAAGCTAAATCTCACAACCAGGAAAAAGAAGAAAAATATTTCCCTATGGCTTTTGGAAATCTGGAAAAATACAGGCCATCTTAGGGCAAAAGAGAGGGAGCTCAGAAGAGTGAAATCCATACTGCGAGTTCTACAGAGCAATTCCCTGGTCACTTGGCACAATAGTAGACACCAAATAGACATTTTATGGGTCTCCCTACCCAGGGCTGCAATAAGATTTTCATAGGCCCTAGGCACTCCTGTATTTGACTCCCTGCCTTGCCTTGAAGTACCACTAGGAATGTTTTCATAGGCCCTAAAATTCTGTTTTTGTAGACCCCAAAATTTTCATAGGCCCAAGGCAATGCTCCTAAAGAACCTAATAGATATGGTGGCCCTGTCCTTGCCTCCAGCATCCATAGCCAGCCACAGATATCAAAAACTATAGGAAGAGCATGGAGAACAATTTATGTTTTCAGTGAGGGATGTCATGGGTTCAAATCTAAGGGCCTTTCTGCACTACACTGTTATAGTGTTGTTATGCCACTTTCAATCTCCTGTGGAATTCTGGGGCTTGTAGTTTCCTGAGGCCAAAGAGCTCTCTGGGTGAGAATTCTAGAGGTCCCTCCCTAAACTGCAAACCCCAGGATTCCATAGGACATTGAAAGTGGAATAATAGCACTAGGACAGGCCCTAAGAGCAAAACAGCACTTGGTAGAGCACAATTGCCACCATCAAATCAGTCTTGAGGATTAACACATAGAATAACAGCATGCCTCTTACACAGGCCATCCAGCTCTGTTTTTCTAGCAATCCCATGACCCCTCCTCTCCCTGATCATCTTTGACTAATCATCTGGATTAGTCATGAAGCCTCCCATCAAACCTAAATGTCTCACCTCCCTGTGATGACTGAATCATATAACCTGGCAGCAGCAATCATGCACTGTCTACTGATTGAATACCAGTGTTACAAGTAAGGATGCATTTATACACAGGTGCCAAAAGCCTGTGGCTACTGCCTTTATAACATGGGAGGAGCATTCTCAAAAGTAGGTCCCCTACAGAGAAGGCCACTTTTTGAATCCATACTAGCTGATGATCATGTTGTGGCTAAAAGGGTGTCTTCTGAAGACCTTAGTGATTTCATACAGCTTATCCTACTTTCCAGATGTGTTAGAATAGAAGACCTATCATTCCTATCTACCATGCATTTTGCCATAAAACCTGGATGTTGTAAATTGTACACTAGTTCATACGAGGGATCCAAGTTTAAGGAAGGCTCTTTGAAAGGTTTATGCAAAGAAAGTTGTTTAGTGCTTTAGATGTTTACAGATGCTATTACAAGTTTAGAAATGTCTCAGATGTTAGCAGTGATGCAATTATTCTTGTTGTCTCTGGCCTTGATGTAGCTAGAAACAAATTCAGTGGGAAAGCAGTTGCTTATGCTGGATACCAAAATATCATCTGTGTTTCATTTAATTTTACAGGAGGCAGATAATGAGTATTATTAACATAGCTAGGTAATTGCAAGGCTTAGTTTGATGCTGCTGATATACTATTTAGATCTCATTTTTATACAGGCTTTAAAAAAATACAAAATCTCATATGGTGCCAAAAATCAAATACAAATTTCCTTTTAATGCTCTCAAAATCTATTAGTGGGTTATCTGTCAACAGATGTTATATAAAAATGTCATTATTTATAAACTATCTAAACACCTGTCAACATTATTTACCAACAAGGGAAAATAATACTTCCTGCCAGCCATCCTACGTGATCTTTCAGTGGTTTTCTGAATCTCTCTTAGGTAGCCTCAATTTCTTTGCAAAATTTACCAGTGTGGAAAATTCTGCTACAATATAGTGTATCTCCCACTGCGGACTTCCAAATTATAGAGCAACAAGTAAATGTTGAGTACAGCTGCAATGCTATGCTATTTACTTGGGAGCAAGATCCATTGAACTCAAGAGGCTTATTTATGTGTAGACCAGTACAGTACAGTACAGTACAGTAAGTGTTGGTTTATAGAGGAGAATGCTGAGCTCAGTCCTGTATAAACCAACCACGTGCCTTTGAAAACTCCTTTCCCAACTTTGTGTCCTCCAGATATGTTGGACTGGAACTCCTGTTGGCCCAGTCAAACCCATTTTGCTTGAGGACGATTGGGAGTTGTCATCTACATATGTGATTCATTACTAATTTTCTTCTTGAAAACGATTGCATGGCATAAAAACAAATATTTTCTGCACAGCATAAAATATTATATAAATTATAGAAAATATTATATGTGATTGTTTTGTGCAGAAAACAGCATTTTCTGTGCAGAAAATACTTTTGTGCACAGAAAATATTGCTTCCTGCACAGAAAATTCTGTAATGGAGAACATATTCTGTGCATGGGTTGTTTTGTAAAGAAAACAACAGTATTATTTTCTTCGCAGAATTAAGTCCCTAGGGGTGAAGATTCTCCTCAGTCTAGAATTCTTTTCAGCAGGGTTTCTTGAGAAAGATGTTATTTCAGTTTGAGGGGAGAATAATTTTGAATATTCTGTCTACCCATATTTCAGTCCAACACACTGGGAAGCAGTGGCGTATCTACCTTCAACAGCGCCTAGGGCAAGAGTGGAAGCTGCACCCCTAGTTGCTGCTTCTCTCACCATCGCTGTCCTGGACCAAGGATGACCCAGAGAGGGTGGTGGTAGGCCAGGCCCAGGTGGAGAGGCTGCCTCTTTCACTACTGCCACTGCCATCCCAGGCTGAGAATGACCCCGGTGAGGGCAGCAGTGGTGGTGGTGGGACAGGCCCACTTGGAGGGGCTGCTTCTCCTTCCACCACCACTGCTGCCCCAGGTGGAGAAAGACCCTAGTGAGGGCAGCAGTGGCAAGCTAGGCCTGCTTGGAGGGGCTGCCTCTCCCGCTGCTGCCCCAGGTCAAGAACAACCCCAGTGAGGGTGGTGGAGGTGGGCCAGACCCGGCTAGAGGGGCTGCTTCTCTCATTGCTGCTACTGCCCTGAGTCAAGAGTGACCCTGGCAAGGGTGGCAGCAACAATGCCGGGGAACATTGCTGCTTTCAGGATGAACTGCTGGGCCAGCAATCCTGAGCAACAAGGTTGAGAGGGCATGGCCTTTAGTGTCCCTGTGGCATTGGAGCCCAGGGCTCAGGCCCCACCCTAGATATGCCTCTGCCTGAAGGACTCCAATTTGGAGAAGGGTGTTCTACAACATCCCCCAAAATTCCCTGCATTTGATATAGAAAGCATCTCCCTTAAAGAAGACATTCTCAGAGCTTCAGAAGGTTAGTTCTGCTATCTACAGCTCCAAGAATT
Organism: Iguana delicatissima; assembly: GCA_948472985.1. Lineage (NCBI taxonomy): Eukaryota > Metazoa > Chordata > Lepidosauria > Squamata > Iguanidae > Iguana > Iguana delicatissima. The sequence continues at coordinate 931,888 of CAOKZL010000108.1, forward strand.
TGGATTCTGGGAATGGTTCTCCCAAAAAGTAACTTTTTCTAGCTGTAAAAGCTTTCACTGCAGATCTGTTAGACTGATAATGGTCAGATACCATCAAACAGAAATGTTCCAACATGAAATGATTTGATCTACCCTAACCTGCAGAGTGGAACAATGCGACCCAGAGGATTTTGTACTCCTCCAAATGCTTTGGCCCATTTCTCAGCTCATTTTGCTGCCTGAGTATCTCTTCTTAGAGCTTTATAAGCCTATGCAAGTGTCACTTATCTGAAAATTTCACTACCAAATATTTTTGATGGCCCCCCACAAGCCATTTAGATAAACAAGATTTTGACAAATGAAGATTAGGCAACAGAAGATTGTTTCATTTTTTCTTAAAAGAAGAAACTTAAGAAAAAAACTTAAAATTTTAAAAATTAAAAACTATAAGCATCACATTTCTCTTTATATAAACAGAGGGATCAATCTGACTGAACAAACTACCCTGAAAATAAGAAAAAAAACACCACCACTACTTGAAAGCATGCACCTTCTTGGAATAACTGAAATAACATATCTTTGCACCAATATGCCAATTGTGATCCCTCAGAGAGGTTTTTTTTTTTTCGTTGTTTTTTTTTTTTTTTGGTCAGGTGCGGGATAACTAGTCATAATAGATAATTGACCCTATATGACATTCAGCCTCTTGGCACCAGTTAATGCAAAACAATTAACCTGCATTACTGGGTTAATGGCCTTCTTAAGGGTTTCCTGCAGCAGACGTGTGGAGAACAGCCAAAGGTCCAGTGGCCAGTGTTGGACACGAGGACTCAGAGGACCACATGGGCTTTGGGAAAAACAACATTAAAAAAAAAGTGGTCAGAAATCCCACTTCTGCCTTTCAAAAAGAGTGATTTTTTAAAAATTATATTTCTTTAAGCATTTTCCAATAATGTAAAAAAACAAACAAGGAAAAACAAGAAAAATAATGGAAAAAAAACAAGCATAGTAAAGAATAGAAGAAAGAAGGATTCAAATTGACTTCCAACTTTCCTAACAGTGGTTATATCCAACTATAGAATGTAACTTCTCAGGTTATAATTGTGCTTTGTACACTTCTACTGCTTTATCAAATTTACTAACTACCAAAACCTACATTTGACATATTATTTTCCTTTCCTTGAAAAAAAAAAGCCAATTAAAGGTTGCCATTATTTCAAAAACTTTGCCAGTGATTTTTTTTTCTGATCAATGATATTAATTTATCCATTTCAGCTAAGTCTGTCAATTTCAGCAGCCAGTCCTCACTCACTGATATTGCTGTATTTTTCCACTTCTATAGATACAGTAATCTTCCTGCAGTGGACATGTATTGTAGTTATTTTCCATAATTATCCAGTTGATCATCCACTAGTCCCAATAGATACAATTCAGGTTTCAATTCAGCATTAACTTTCTTTCTTTCTTCTTTTTTGCATCATACTTTGTATGTGATTCCAGAATGTTTTGACCATCCCACAAGTCCACAACATATAATAAAAAGATCCCAACTGTTGCTCAAATTTTCAACATGCATTAGAATTTTTTTAATCCATTTTGACAAGTTTTTCTAGTGTCAAATACCAACCATACATCACCTTATAAAAATTCTCTTTAGGATCATAACACAGTGTAAATTTCATTCTCTTGACCATATCATCGCCATCATTACCATCATCGTCTATATCCCATTTTTTCCTGGTAAGGACTTCATTATTTAAAAGAACATGGTTAAAAATCATAGAATAAAAAAGTTAAAACACAAACAATCAGATCAAATTAAAAACAAAGTTAAAATACATAATTAAAATAGACACAGTCAGAATTTGAATAATAGCCAGAATAGAAGAATTAGGAAGAATAACCAGCACTTTTCACCTTTCGATGCCTGTCGAAATAAAAATGTCTTTGCTTGTCTACAGAAATAAGATAGGGGCATTTATAATATTTACTTGCACTGTTCTAACTGTATATTATATCCAAAATTTTGTGCCCACTTTGTCATACAATCTTTAACCTTTTTCTTTTCCACCTCTATTTTTACCGAAAGGTCATACAGCTTACCAACCAAATGGTCATCATCTGCACACAACTGTGTTTCAAATTCTCAGTTGTTAAACTCCAAATCGTACATATCATCCATTTTAAATCTTTCTATTATTTGTCTATAAGAGAACCACTGAAAACTGTAATCCTGTATCAACAGTTTTTCAGGATTTTTTAATATTAAATGGTACACAGAGGCCTTGCAACCTATCTAAAATGTAAATTGTTGCACTTGGAGGCTTTTCAAAGTCTGGAGGTGATAAGGGACACAAAAACATCTGGGGAGTGACATGGCCGTTGTGCTGCACTTTGTCCACCCCTGCTTCAGCATGTGATTGATTAACGTAGACACAGAATGGTGGAGTAGGCCTTCAATCTCACCCAGCATGCACATTCTCAGGCCATTTCCACACTACACTGCTATAGTGCTATTATTCCACTTTCAACATCCTGTGGAATTCTGGGGTTTGTAGTTTGCTGAGGCCCAAGAGCTCTCTGGATGAGAATTCTTAAATGCCCATCCTTAAACGACAAATTCCAGAATTCCACAGGATGTTGAAAGTAGAATAGGAGCACTATAACAGTTTAGGGCAGAAATGCCCTTACACTGCCATTTTCTTCTTTCCTTTAGTAATGGAAAAAACCTCCAGAAAGATTGGATGATACTTCTTACTGTCAAGCTGTAATAATGTTGTAAAACTTTTTTTATTTTGTATCTATTTATTTGCACAGGCTTTCAGCATATGAGCCATGTGTTTTGTTTTGCTGTTTATTCACAGCCTTTGTTTTTATTGAATTATTTTCCAGATATTTGTGATTTTACAGTTGCGATTTTAAATGCACTTTATAGGGGCTGTTACTCAACCTAGGTTCCAGCATAGAAAGGTGAGACAGATGTTAATCAATCAACTAATCAGATATATAAATGAAGATTTATTGTCCCATGCATTTTCTGTTTCTTTCACTTGTTTGTCTGGAAGGCAGGTTTTGCTGTCAACAGGAACTTCATCTGAACCTGGCATAATTTGTCAGGAGCTGCTTTGTCATAATGCTGCTTGTCCAGGCCTCTCCTTTAGAAAACCCTGGGGAATCAAGTTTCTAAACAAAGTTGACATCAGCATTGGGAAGGCAATGATGACACCAAAGATATGGATCCTAAAACAAGAGGTGCAAGGGATTCAACCCCACCACCAGTGCTGGGCAAGGAGATGAGAACCTCTTAAATAATCAGGTACCAGTGTTCAGGACCACTGTGGAGGCAAGGCCTGCTTTTTCTTTTCACAGACTGGAATAACAGCTTTGCCTCCCTCAGTCTGCTAAAGTGCCTTGCCACTTTATACACAGCTCTGGCCTTCCGTAAAACATCACCTTTGTGTAAATAGGGTGTAGCCTTTCAATTGTTATTTAGAACCCCTTTAATGATTTATCGTAGTGCAGTTCTGGTTGGTTATAACTACTGAAAATCATTCAACCAAAACAAGATTTATAAAAAATATACTATAATATTTATTAAAACAACGAACAGAATAAAGTATTGGTTCTGTATGTATGTCCAAGCTCAAATAGATCTTCAGAATGTGTTTGAAAAGTTTCTTATATCTTTACAACAGCCTAAAGGCATATACACACACAGCCCTCTGGCTTCCATTTTTGCCAAGAGCTCTGTTCCCAAATCTATGTCACTCTCTCTGACCAGATTCAAAAGTGGGCTGATTTCTCTTTGGCTTTCTCTGAAAAAACACCTGCTCTCACTCAACCCCCCTTGATTGACTGGGAAACTCTCTCTAACTGAAGGACTCTTAGCCCTAGTTCTTGGAAGTCTGACTCTTCAACTAAATCACTGTGCCTGAATCAGAGTTAGAAGAGACCACTGGGGCCATCCAGTCCAACCCCCTGCCATACAGGAACACACATCAAAGCACTCCCAACAGGTGGCCATCCAGCCTCTGCTTTAAAACCTCCAAAGGAGACTCCACCACACTCCAAGGCAGCATATTCCACTGCTGTACAGCGATGACCATCAGGAAGTTCTCCCTGAGGTTCAGGTAAAATATTTTCATTCAGGCCTCCAATACCTCCTTTACACTAAAGGGGCTGAATGGAGTGGCTATTCTGATTGCCTAGCAACCTGTTGCTGAGTGGCTTTTCTACCACTCAGGATACTATTCCTCATATACTCTTGTCACAACCACCAACACTGCTGAGTAATTGAGCCTCCTGAGGAACTACCAAGCAGAAATGTCATAGTGTATAGCAATGTTTATATTTATTTAACAGGGGGTCTTATATATTTTTTCTCCTTTGTTGTTGCTATGTGCCTTCATGTTTTCCTCTGATTTATGACAACCCTAATATGAACCTATCATGCGGTTGTCTTGACAATTCATTCAGGTGGGGTCTTTAACTTCCTCTGAGGCTGAGAGAGTATACCTTGCTCAAGATCACCCAGTAGGCTTCTAATACTTTGGTATATTAATTTTATGCTTCTTTGTATTTTCATTGAAAATAATGTAACTTTATAAAATTCAACACAACAAAATAGAATTGACAGCCTTATAGCATCCATTGACAAAACATGTCATACATGCACACACACAAGTTTTTTTGTTCTTCAAATTAATTTGTCATTCCAAAGATTGATATGACAACCAGGTGAATCGAGATTATCTCCTTCTGTTAATAAAAGAAATGAATGGAAATCAGTCCAGAAAAGGGGAGTCACAATGGAGTTCATTTTGTGAGTTGTGAACCTGTTGTTCAGTTTTTATATGGAAGTGAGAGACTACAACCTCTCATACCAACAGTCCAAAGATAAATTGTGTATACCCTTCCAGTTTTGAACAATCACCATATGAGCTACTAGATAAAGGAATGATACTAGTTTTTTACAAATAAGACTTTTATTTTCGTCTGTAAACAATGAAAGTAATTCCAAATGGTCTCACTTGTTTTGAGAAACCCATGCAACTTTCCTTTCTAAGTGTGCACAGATCTGTTTGATGATCTGTTCTAGGCTACTGGAATCTGACTGGTAGGCAGTTGTACAGGTCATCTGTTTTGCCTTTTTTAATGATGGGAAAAACATTTGCCCTACTCCCGTCTGCTGGTACCTCTCCTGTCCCTCAGGAATTCTCACAGATTACTGTCAGTGGCTCTGAGACTGTAACTGCAAATTTCTTAGGTACTCTTGGGTGCAATTCATCCAGTCCTGTAAACTTGACATCATTTAATTTAGTAGATAGAAATTTCTTTATTACTCTTTACCTATCCCTGGCTGCAGCCCTTTTACTGGATGATTTCTTCCCATTCCACTAATTAGAGGACTGTTTTCCTTTTGGAATAAGACTGAAGCCTTCTCTCTGTTCCCTGTCACCATGACAAGGAGTTGTCTAGATGTCCCTTGCAGTTACCTCAGTTTATGATTCTATGATTTTTTTTTCCTTCTCTGGTTTGTTGCTTTTTGGATTCTCTTGATAAACCTTAGATACAGAGATTTAAATGTTCCACTCCACTTTGAGAGTTTCTATGCATCCTCTTTCATATCCATGTTCTAATTGTTTTGCAAAATGAGCTAAGAATAATGTGAAATAATTGGTGTGAATTAAATCATTAGAGTGTTAAAGCGTTGGCACATCAGTAGACATGGGTTTTGTCACTAGAAATAACACAAGATTAACGTTTATTTTCAGCTGTGAGAGAACAGAGAGGGTTTTAAGTGTGTTTCTTTCACACTCACCTGCCTCTCTGTTGCTTTCTTGTACAATGATGACAGCGCTCCACTCCATAAGTACAATAATCCCTGATAAAAAGTATGCCTGGGAGTTGGAGGCACCTCCTACTAAGAAGATGTGAGTATCATGGGAAGAGTACTGATGTCTTAGAAACTATGTATGTCTGCACTATTCAGTGGAATACTTAGACTTCTTTGCAGGAGAACCTGAGTACTGTAGTTCAGGGAGAAGTATGCTTAGACCTCTCTAACATAATTCACCAAACTACAAATCCCAGGATTTTGTAGCACTAAGCCATAACAGTTACAGTGATTTGTTGTTGTTATGTGCCCCCAAATCGACTCCAACTTATGGCAACCCTATGTTAGGGTTTTCTTGGCAAGATTGACCCATGGTAGGTTTGCCTTAGGGTCATCATAGCTTGGAAATGACTTGAAGGTGCACAACAACAACAATTACTATCAGGCCTGATAGATAGTTGGACCAGTAAATACCAAGCATCACCAGATAGGGCTGGTGGAGGGAAGTCCTACCTGAAACCTTGAAGAACTATTCCCAGTCAGCATTGGCAATACTGGGCACATGGACCAACATCAGTAGCAGCTTTTGGTGGCTTCCATGTCAGTTGGGCAGTGAATTCACTCCTGGTTTTAGTGTTCATTACAAAGGAGTTGTCCAAGATATTGAACCTATTGTGGGGATATGGTTCAGCATCTTGGAAAGTGCCTTTGAAGTCCAGATTGAAACCTGATGTATATTTGCCACTCCACTCTTCTGCCACTACATATAAGGCAATTTTCTAAGTTCTTGCCTCAGAAATGTTGGGTTTCTACAAAAGGAAAGAGGAACAATGCCATCTGGTCCTACTTTTTTGTTTTTCTTGACTCCAACTCTCCCCATTCCTCTGGGAAGGATGAGGAACCCACTCTCTTTAGCCATTGCTCAGTGATACTGATTGTTTATCTCCTGCCACACTTCCAGACTGGGCAATGTTGAGTATGTCAAAGGTGGTGACACTCTAGTCAATAATGCCATAAATTACTCCCAGAAATCTCATAGGTTGCCAGGGGCTCCCTTTTCACAGCATGCAACTACTTCTTCTTTCATGCTAAACAAATAGCATTACTTTCACATCACCTTGCCGCTAAAGTAGATGATGCATTATTAGAGTCAAGACAACAGTGTGTGGATTTACAGGTGATTCTTCTTTTAAGCAAATAGTAACTGAAGAAACAAGCGTTGATGATAGCTGGAGGATATTTTCTATTTCAAAACTTGCTTTACTGATAGGTTCCAAACACCCACTAAACCTTTAGTACAACTCCATTTGATTGTGAGTGTTTGACCTTAATAAAAAGGGCCAGATAATTTACACCACTCAATAGCCCATGACATATTCCAAAGACTGCATTAGCATGTGTATTAAAGCCAGAGCTGCATCAGGGAATGTTTTGCTTGTAGCAATTCATGTTCAAAAAAGGGAGAAATGTACTGTATTCTTAGCATTGAATCATCACTTTGACTCCATTTCCTCCCACTCCTTGATGGCTTCACACTTCCAATGAAAACTAGGTTTGTATAATTTTTTTCTTTAAAGGTGATTTCTGTAGACCACATATTAGGGCTTTCCATCAGTCCAGTCATACAAAGTTCAGGGAAGTTGGGTGAACTGCATCTCCATTGACAACTGAGTGGGAATTGGAGTCTGCTTACTGGAAGACCTGTGTCATTCAAGAAGCTAGAAATATCTCTAGAGATGAGGTCAGCTTCAGTCCTTAGACAGAACGAAGAAGCTGCCTTAGGCAGAAGACCTGGAGTGGAAGGGGGAAAATGTTTAGCTTTTTAATTTTTTAATACTGTATCCCCACTGTCAGAGATGAAGAAGGATGTTAGAAAACTATCTAAAAAACTGTATCTCCCAATACAAGCTGCCCTGAGTTTTAAGATTTTTTGGGGAAGGCTTTATTTTGGTCTCACCACCATCACAGGCACAGTTGAAAAGGACACAAGAGGGAGTCTTCTCAGTAGCTGCTCCAAGACTGTAGAATTCCCTTCCTCGGGAGGTCTGGTTGGCCACTTCCCTGCTTCTTTTCCATCAGAAGACTAAGAGCTTTTTTATTTAGGTAGGCCTCTAAATGATTTTTAATCATATGCTAGAACAGTGCTGGGAGTGATGTATTGTGTTGTAGATAGTGATTAATATTTTAAACTGTTTTTAACAGTCTGCCCTTGTTTTTTATTGTTTTCAAAACTTCTAATATAACAGTTCAGCTAACTTCTGTTTTAAATTATTGGGTCCTATGGCAGGAGAAAGGCAGGGGATACATTGCATAGATAAATAATGCCTCTTCTAACCACTATGCCAAAATAACATAGCTGGTTTGGAGTACTATGCACTTCACTTTGTGAGATGTCACTTGATAGTCTATTTCAGGCAGCAAAATGTCTTGGGTCAGTTCTGCTCAAAGCTATACAGCCTGCAGCTTAATTTTTGCTAGAAAGAGTGAGGTAAGCAAGGAAGAAACTATTCTAGCTTTTTGTTCCATTGCAAAGAATGATCAGAAAGAAAAGGATGACCTAAATCTCAGTCCTACCTGTTTTTGGGTCGCTGGGAGAACAGGCAAGAAATAAAGCGAGGAAAGGAATTCATACCAGGGCATCTTGACCACCTCAGCACCCAGTCCTTCAAAGTTACCCAACAATGAGGCAGAGCCTGGATTCATTTTCTACCTGAAATATTGTTGATATGCTCTGTGGTTTATGGACACCAGATATAGCTGGGATCATTTGTGAGTGAACTCACTTCCTATGAGTGGGCAATTGGGATCAGAGAACAGGGCCTTCTTTGTGCTTGCACCCTGGTGGCAATTCCCTTTGAAGAGATTTCCAGCCATTCTCTTACTTACCGTTTAAGTTTGGAAATCCTGGTATGTGAGCCACATGTGGCCCACATGTTATTTTAAGAGTCATAGACCTCTTCCAGCATTCCCCATTCATCTTCCAGGAGGACCACCTTCCAGAAAGTAAAAGGCCCCCCTGTACCTTGGTTTGCCCCAACAACAACCAAATTAGTTTTAAAAAAATAGAATCATCAAATCATAGAGCTGGAGGAGACGACAAGGGCCACTGAGTCCAACCCCCTGCCATGCAGGGACACACATCAAAGCACTCCCAACAGATGGCCATCTAGCCGCTGTTTAAGCCCCCCCCCCCAAAAAAAGAAGACTCCATATAGGAGTCAACATATTCCACTGTCAAACTGCTCTTACTTTCAGAAAGTTCTTCTTAATGTTTAGGTGGAATCTCTTTTTCTAAAGTTTGATGCCATTGCTCCATCCTCCATAGGACATCTCTTCAAATATTTAAGCATGGCCATCATGTCACCTCTTAACCTTCTCTTCCCTGAGGTTAATTTACCCAGCTCCCTAAGCCACTCCTCATAGGGCATAGTTTCCAGGCCTTCTAACATTTTGGCCACTCTTCTATGGACAAATTCCAGCTTGTCAATACACTTCCTGAACTTTAGGGCCCAGAACTGGACACCATATTCCATATGAGATGAAGACTTCTAATCAATTCAGACTTGGTTCTATGGGGCTATCATGGTCCATAGCAAGCTTGCTCAAGCCTATTACAGGCATTAGGGAAACTGATATATAACTGTACGTAGTCCCCCCCCCTTTCTCTTTATTGTTACTGGTAGCTGCTTTTAATATCATTGTCACTGCGCACGTAATGTTTTAGGACATCTTTTTGGCATTTTTGCTGCTTCTCTTTAATTGTACTCTTTTGAAATGCAGTGTACTTTTTATTTTTAAATGTTTCAATTAAGTTCTTTGATAGTTTGTTAATTGCCATGAATAGCATCTTTCCAATCAGTCAATCAATCAGCAATGTACTGAAAGCAGGCACCTGACATTTGTAAGAAATCTATGCTGCCGAGTTTTCCTTTAGTGTCAGTAACTATTCACTTCCAGTTATATAGCTTTTCAAGGCCATTATGCATTTCTAGTCATTTATTTTTTAGAAACTGCTCCAAGCAGTCTCTTGCTCTTTGCTTGAAAAGAATTTCCCAGTTACCACTGCTACACAGCACTGATGCTAAATAAATAATATAGCTAATAAGTAGAAAGTTTTAAATATATGTAAATAGGAGCTGAAATGGGACAACAGAAGGAACACAATTCTGCTGGAAGTCTTCTTATACAAGCCCATTGACAAGAAGATATTTGAGCTATAGGGCTATAGGGTTTCTCACTGCTGAGTGCCTTTATTTTGAAACTTGAATTATCTCAGCCACATTATGAAAAGAAGAGTGCAGAGGTTACATCCTCGCTGGCTTCTAATATAGGAGTTGTGTTTGTACAACACCATCTAGTGAACAGAGCATAATGGTAGGGAATGGCATGTTTTGTTTTGTTTTGTTTTGTTTTAAATCTAAGGATGATACTGTCAGCAGTATCCCACAGGAGTCTTGCAGATCCTTGGAAGAACACATAATATACTATGTTATCTGAACTCACTAACAAGATGCCAGCCATTGTAACGTAAGTCCAACTTACATTCTCATAACCCACGTTTTTTGGTTGTTGCAAAGGTTGAAATTCTTTAGTGACCAAGCAATAGGAATGAAAAGAATATTAGAAAATATTCAAAACATGATTTTAAAAAACATGTTTTTCAAATATTGAGAAAATCTGATGAGAAGAATCCTGGACTGATGAGAATCTTCTTAATTTGGGACATATGCTGCACAAGATTTGCACATGGTTGCTTTGCATAGAAAACAGCATTTTTCTGTGCAGGAAACAGCAGGAGGAAAAATGTTTTCTGTGCAAAAACAGAAAAAAACACTGTTTTCTGCGCAAAACAACCATGTGTGAATTTTGCACCAAATAAGTCCCAGACTGCAAAGAAGCTTGAAACAATGTGGTTTTCAATGTCTTTCCTGGAAGAAAACTGTTAAAATTACTCATTGCTCCCTTCAAGAAGAGAATTAGTGATGAATTATAGCCCTCTTGTGCAATGAACAAAATCTTCCCACAAATCCAACTGGGTCCAAGATATCATCTACAGGGACCTACTAATGACTCTCAGAGATCTCTGCTCACACCTGTTGCAGTGCATACATCTACAAGAAAATAGCTGGACACTTCTCCACTGATGCACCTGCTTTCCAAAAGCATAGAAATGACGATGTTGGGGGCGGGGGAGGCTATGTTGCTTAAAAGCTGGCTTTGAGGATTAAACCTGGGAGATGCAGCTGTGGAGCTATAGTCATGTACCAGATGTATGCTGGTACATGAGTTTCTGATGCTGAAACTCAGCCAATTTTCCTGATATTGCATATAATATTCCCCTATATATGTTAGTATTTCAGGGTCCCTCGAACATGAAAATACACATTGAACAGTGAGCAACTACTGCAGTGAAGTCACTTTCAACATTGATTACATGCTACAACTGCTCCATATTTTACTGTAGCAGTACAAAAATCTAAGGGATAGTGCAAAGTCCCACAACTTGGGAGAGTAGCACATGCACTCCTACCTTGATTATAGAAACAGCAAGGAGTGAAGATATCAAATGAATATTAGAATCACTCCACTGGCTGCCAATTAGTTTCCAGGCAAAGTACAAAGTGTTGGTTATTACCTGTAAAGCCCTACATGGTTTGGGTCCAAGTTACGGGCAGGATTGCCTCCTCCCATACAATCTGCTCCATACACTCAGGTCCTCTGGAGGCCATTTACTTAAACCGGCCAGGACTAGACTAGCAATGGTCATCCAGAGGACCTTCTCATTGGCCACCCCTAGACTGTGGAATGACCTGCTGGAAATATGCTGTCCAAATTCAAAATGTACTAAAGACTTATCTCTTCTGGCAGGCCTACCCAGTCTATTTTTAATCATACTTTTAACTGTACTTTTTTAATTATGAGATATTTTAATTATAGTATATTTGTATTTTAAATGGTCTGCATTTCAGTGTATTTTAAGTATGATTTTTTTAGCTCTATCTATGTTGTACCCTGCCTCGAGTCTTGGGGAGAGGTGGGTAACAAATAAAATTTATTATTTGCCTACTCCTTACTTCCTAATTGATATAACCACTGTTCCCCACAGCCTTGGCTTCCACCATTTACTTTGTTCCAAATGCCTTGCTCTGGGGCAGTCCTTCAAGATAAAAATGTTCATATTGTCTCAGACAGACTGGTTCAAAGCTCCTCTAAAGCCCCTGGAAAATGTACAGTCCTTAAAAAGAAGCATATAGGCTAGAAGACAGGCTCATGTTCTTTTTGGGCAGGCTTAAAACAAAAAAAGATGAAAGAGACACAACTAACCATCAGAATTCGGCAGGAGAATCCATTCAAGTTCAAAGACAATTTGAACATAAGGATGGGTGGCCATACCCCACTGCAATGTTACCATTCCGCTGTCTGCATGGAACATTTTATAATAATCGTTCCTTTGCGCCCTAGAAATTTCCTCTGCTCTTGTACAAAGATTCCTTCAGTCCTTTTATGTGAGAAATATTGGACATCTATAACTTACTGCACCTTTTTTTTTCAAGAGAAGCACTTTTGAATGAAAAAGGAAAGCAGATGAATCTCAGAAATGACTGCCCCATATATCTATGTTCACCACAGCAATGTTAATAGGAGGCAACGTTTCTGTTCCAGACTGCCCTATAGATTAATAGTTCTTACCTGCTGAGAAATCTTCCAATCCCACTTCTCTGCTTACAGTACAGGAGTCAGCTCAGACTGCTCACTCTGTAGAATGACTTAAATGGAACCACAGTAACTTTTGCAGGTAGCCTTTTCTTAGGGTTCAGCCACGGCTTGGCAAAGATGAGGCTGCAACCTAACCTCTGAACATGAGAGTTAACATTGATTTTCTGCCATTATCAGACTGCCAGGGAACTCGGCAAGAGAAAACAACATGCTAGGTCAGTTACAGTGTAATGGAAAGAATTCCCTCAGTAGAAGGAAAACCAGAGTTGAATTAAATGTAAGACTCTGGTCCGTCTGATGGCTCTTGAGTTCATCAGCTTGCACCATGCCATAACATTTGCTATTTATCAAAATGTACCCAACATACTAAATTTTGGCAAATGACAATGTGTGGATGGCAACCATTTTAAAATCTATGAAGTCACATATGGCCACACTTTCTCTTTACTCTGGTCTGCGCAGGCAACACAATGAGATGGGAGAATCCTTAAGAAATAGGAGTATAGTGCGAACTGCAGGGGTACATGTCTCTTTAAAAAAAAACTATTATAGATTGCCTTGAGGATCCTGGTGATCTGAGAGGCAACACATAACTTCTGCTAATAAATGTTTTGGTATTAATTGGCATGAAGTTGTCTTCATGTTATGGCAATCCTATGCATGAGGGACTTCCAAGAAAGTCTGTTGTTCATTGTCCCACTGAGGTCTTGCAAAATCAGGGACACAGCTTCCTTGGCTGAGTCTATCCACCTTGAATGCACACTTCCATTTTTCCTACAACCCTCCACTTTATCTGAGATTATTATCCTTTTTTAATGAGTCATGTTGTCTCATTATATGTCCAAAGCACAATAGCCTAAGTTTGGTCATTTTGGTTTCTAAGGAGAATTCAAGCTTGATTTGCTCTTGGACCCATTTATTTGTCTCTTTTGCAGTCCATGGTATCCAAGGAACTCTTCTCCATCACCACATTTCAAGTGAGTTGATACACTTCCTGTCATCCTTCTTTATTGTTCAGCTTTTACAAAAATATACAGAAACCAGAAACACTACGGTATCAACAATCCTGACTTTGGTATTCAGTGACTTTGGTATTCAATTCAACCTTTACATTTGAAGATTTTATCTGATTCCTTCAAAGCTGCTCTTCCAAGTCCTTGACTTTTTCTGATTGTTTGACTACAGTCTCCATTTTAATTTATAACTGAAACAAGTTATAGAAAATATTTAACTATTTTGATGTTTTCTTCATTGATTTTAGAAGTTATGTACATCATCTGTGGTCATTTTTGTTTTCTTAATATTCAACTATTACCCTGCTTTTGTGCTTCCTTACTTAACTTTCCTCAATAGTCATTCCAAATTCTAAGTCCATACTCATTACAATAAATTAAAAAAATTAAATATTTTACCACGTTAAAAGGAATTAAAAACACAACACTATATTTTAAGTGTTGACTATAGAGGGCATCTTACAAGGGCCAAGAAGCACATTTTGATAATATCAAAATAGAAAGTTAGCTTTTTTTTTAAAAAAAAAAAAATGGTCTCCTTCTATGTTGAAAAAGGGCCCAGGAACAAAAGTGGCCCAGAATGATTAATCATCCTACCAGAGGATTCACGTACACTACTGGCTATTCTAGCGGACAATATTCTTCAACATTGCAGAAGGTTGTCGTGGGCGAGGGGCTTAGAAACTTTAAAAACAGTCTGGGAGGGCTGTATACAATTTATCAACTTCAGAGATCTATGCCATGAAGTTGAAAAGCCCTGTGATATGTATGGTTGCCAGCCTCTTTTGGGCCCAGACCTTGAGACTATGGAAGCCACTGGTTGAGTATTCATGAGGCAAGGGCAAACACAGGACATTTTGATGCTGAAGAAGAGAGAACAATGCCTGATTGTGCTCAGTGGCTCAGGTGCCTGCCGTAGTGGACACGAAGATTGGTCAAATAGCAAAAGATCTCATCTTGCTTCAGTGCTTCTATTCTAACATTTTTCTTTTTATTATTGAGAAGTGGGCTAAATTTCAGGTTGTTCCCTGAGATCCAGCCCATCTCTTGACCATCCAACTATAGCATCTGTCATAAAATAATCACTCATACCATATCCACGAGCAGATATATGTGTCATCTTGGGGCCCTTTGATATAGGTACAAGAAAAGCATGGACCCTTGTAAGTAAACCATGGGGATGGTTCAAAGCAGCCTGAGATTAGAGTGGATAATTTTAGCCTCTGAGTAGGTGGACCTCTAAAGCAACTAACAATTGAAGAGACAGTTACATTTAATGAAACATAATGCTAGGCTTCCCTTTCCTCAAATGTTTTAATACACTGGGCCTATGCTAAAAGCTCTGAATTGAGTCATCATATGCTACAATGACTCAGTGGGCAGATTTCCACTCCATTCACTGGAGTCTGAGCCAAGATATCCACAGTCAATCCCTGCCGGAACTCAGTGGTTGACTGAATCGACAGGTTCCCTGGCCTGTTCTGTAACAAGAATAATTGGAAAGAATAGTTCTGGCTGGCATGAATCACAGAGTTGATTTCTGCCATCTTTATGTAACCATTCCCATTCAATACCATTCAAGTCAACCCCAAGAAGAAACATGGACCAAAATTATCAGCATTGTCATTGGAAGCCACAGACTGGTTAAGATGATGGACTGCTAAAAAAGGACAAAGAGAACACACGAGTGTAGTCATCATGCAAATGCCTAGGGATATGCCATTCTTCATTTGATATCAGTGGTGGAGCTTGGAGTGGGGAGGAGGGGCTATCATGCAAGGAGTGTGGTCACTGTGCATGGGGGCATGGCCAGGGCATGGGGGCATGGCCAGGGGGCATGGGGGCATGGCTACAGGCTGGGATGCCCCCAAAACATTGCCACTCAGGGTGAACTGCTCCCCCTACCCCTCCGTCCCTATGCGACTGGGAAGGTGTGGGAAGTGGGAAGGATTGGGAAGGACTGGGAAGTGGGAAGGAGAAGCCAAGTGTAGCCAGACACGCATCCTAAACTTTAAGAAAGCTGATTTCTGTAAACTTAGGGAGTTACTTGCTGAAATCCCATGATGAAGAATAATAAAAGAGAAAGAAGTTCATGATGGATGGGAGTTTCTGAGAGATACTGAAGGCACAATTAAAAACTGGGCCAATAAGGAGGAAAAGTAGCAGGTGTCTAAAGAAACTGGAATGGTTGACTAAAGAACTCTCAGCTGAGCTAAGTGTTAAAAGAAACATGTACAGGAAATGGAAGAATGGTGAAACCACCAAAGAGGAATTCAAGCAAATAGCCAGGATATGTAGGGAGAAGGTCAGAAAAGCTAAAGCACAGAATGAACTCAGGCTTGAAAGAGACATTAAAAACAATAAAAAGGGCTTTTTTAGATATGTCCGCAGCAAAAGGAAAAGCAAAGAAATGATAGGTCGCTGCATGGAGAAGATGGCCAATTAATAACGAAGGGAAGAGAGAAAGCAGAATTACTCAACACCTTCTTTACATCAGTTTTCTCCCAAAAGGATAGAAGTACTCAACCTGGGGGATGGGGAACAGGTGAGGAAGGGGGGAAATATAGCACAGAATAAGTAGAGAAGTAGCACAGGAATATTTGGCTAAACTAGATTAATTTAAGTCTCCATAGCCAGATGAATTACATCCAATGATATTAAAAGAACTGGCAGAAGTAATTTCTGAACCACTTGCAATAATCTTTGAGAACTCTTGGAGAACAGGAGAAGTCCCAGCAGACTGGAGGAGGGCAAATGTCATCCCCATCTTCAAGAACGGGAAAAAAGAGGACCCTAATAATTATAACTCAGTCAGACTGACATCAATACCAGTAAAGATGCTAGAGCAGATCATTAAACAGTCAGTTTGTAATTACTTAGAGAGCAATGCCGTAATCACTAAAAGTCAACATGGATTTCTCAGAAATAAGTTATGCCAGACTAATCTTATTTCTTTTTATGAGAGGGTTATAAGCTTGATAGATGAAGAGAATGCTGTAGACATAGCCTATCTTGACTTCAGTAAGGCCTTTCACAAAGCTCCCCATGACATTCTTGCAAAGAAGCTAGTAAAATGCAGGCTGGACAGGGCTGCTGTTAGGTGGGTTTGTAATTGGTTGACTGACCGCACCCAAAGGGTGCTCACCAATGGCTGCTTTTCATCCTGGAGAGAAGTGACTAGTGGGGTGCCACAAGGTTCTGTCCTGGGCCCAGTGCTATTTAATATCTTCATCAATGACTTGGATGAAGAAGTGGAGGGCATGCTGACCAAATTTGCAGATGACACCAAATTGGGAGGGGTTGCTAAAACCCCAGAGGACAGGATCAAATTTTAAAATGACCTTGACAGATTGGAGAGCTGGGCCAAAGCTAACAAAATGAATTTCAACAGAGAGAAATATAAAGTCCTACACTTAGGCAGAAAAAATGGAATGCACAAATATAGGATGGGGGACGCGTGGCTGGATAGCAGTACATGTGAAAAGGATCCAGGAGTCTTGGTAGATCACAAGCTGAACATGAGTCAGCAGTGTGATGGGGCAGCCAAGAAAGCAAATGCGATTCTTGGTTGTATCAATAGGAGTATGGTGTCTAAATCGAGAGAGGTAATGGTAGCACTCTATTCTGCATTGGTTAGGCCTCATTTGAAATACGGTGTCCAGTTCTGGGCACCTCAATTCAAGAAGGATGTCGACAAGCTGGAACGTGTCCAGAGGAGGGTGACCAAAATGGTGAAGGGTCTGGAAGCCATGCCTTATGAAGAACGGCTTAGGGAGCTGGGTATGTTTAGTCTGCAGAAGAGAAGGTTAAGAGGGGACATGATAGCCATGTTTAGATATCTGAAGGGATGTCATGTCAAGGAGGGAGCAGGCTTGTTTTCTGCTGCTCCAGAGACCAGGACAAGGAGAAATGGATTCAAGCTGCAGGAAAGGAGATTCCACCTGAATCTCGGGAAGAACTTCCTGATGGTCAGAGCTGTCCGGCAGTGGAATCTGCTGCCTCGGAGTGTGGTAGTGTCTCCTTCTTTGGAGGTTTTTTAGCAGAAGCTGGATGGTCATCTGTTGGGAATGCTTTGATGTATTTTCCTGCATAGCAGGGGGTTGGACTGGATGGCCCCTGTGGTCTCTTCCAACTCTATGATTCTATGACTCTTTGATATGCGGTTCATGTCACATGCTGGTAAAACTTTAAGCTACCTAACATAATGAGTACTATAAGTGTTCAAATATAAACTTTAATCTCACTAACAGAAGCAAAGATGTGACTTAACTGTTGTCTTGGTCACTTTCAACCATAACAAAGGAGGGCGAAGCAGTGACATGCAACACATATTACTTTGCAGACATCATTTTAATACACAGGATTGGTGGGAAAAGAAAGGAGATAAGCAAAAATGGCATTTTTCAAGCAACTTCAACCAGAAAGAATTGGCTGAAGCAAGGAATGAATCATCCAAATAATCAAAATCAGGAATGAATTGTCAGCTCTTTCCCTTGTTATACAGCATGATCTTGCTGAAACATAAAGATAATCAGTGAGATGTGTAACTGTTGACTATTGTATCACAAGTTATTCATCGTGGTGGGAGGACCATTCATTTAAACTGGGAACACAGACTGTTTTGATGTTTTCAAAGGCATGCTTCATTTTATAGCCACTCAAAGCACAGCAAGTTGTTTGAGAAAAACACACCCAACTAGAGTTTCTGGTTCAGGATCATCCCAGGCTCTGACGTTTCTGGACCTTAGACCTAAGGACTGCCCCTGATGATGTCATTGAGTGTTATGCATTAAGTACCAAACACAGTTGTTCACAGCTTGCCATTCAAATATACCCCAAAACAAAGAAGACAGAATCATAAGAGCTGGAAGAGACTACAAGGGGCATTGAGCCCAACCCACTGCCATGCAGGAAAACACAACCAAAGCGTTTCCATTTCCTCTGTTGGATAGCCATTTGCCAATGCATGTTATACAGACCACTTTTTTCCCACAAAAAAATAAAAGAAAACTTCACAAAATGCAAGGAGAAAGAATTTAAATGGCAAAAACTCTCATAATCATGCCCAGCAGGGACAAAACTTTTGAAATTGTTTATTCTCAGATACAAGAACAAAAGAAGTGAAGATTTATATCCCTTAACACCAGAGAAAAATTTTGTTATCTCTTATAGTCTGAGTACTCTTTCTTTACACAGTTCTCATGGGTCTGAGGGGAGAGAAATAACTGGGTCATAATGAGGAAAGTAAGTGAAGATAAAATGCAGCTTGAAGAAGATGTATATTTAAAATAGATGAGTTCCTGATTCTTGAGTTAAAAAGAGTTTTAAACAATGTACATAATTGTAGCTCTGGGGCAGACTTACTGAGACTATAATCAGTTGGGTGATGAAAACAGGAGACAATGTTCTGTTGGACTTTCTACTATAATACAGTGGTTCTTCTATAATTAATCATAATTATTACAATTAATGTATAAGAAAGTATGCTGTATAAGTGCAGTGGTCTAGGCCAGTTCCACATGGGGTTAGGGAATTGCCCTGTGAAGCTACTCACTGCACTTTTGGGCTCCCTGGTCCGGTCCACGCTTCTCCGGAGCAGTGCGTGGCCTCCGCTCCACACCGCTCCGGGGACAAAAACGGCGGCTTCTGGTTGGTCAAGGGTCGAGGGTCTCGACCAACCGCTGAAGCTCGCCAGCCTAAAGCCCGCCCCCGGCAGAACGCTGGCTCGCACCAATGCAAGCCTGCGAATCTGCATAAGGGAACAGGCTCGCAGTGGCGCGCTCCGTGCTTTTGAAAGACCTGTTTTTAGCAGTCTTTCAAAAGCACGCTGGACGACCACTTGGGGTCGTTCTGGAGTGAGCTGGGGTGCGGATCTACGTTAAGTAGGTCCGACCCAGTCCGCTCCCAGGTGCAGACGTTCTCCCTGGAGGACGCTCTGCCCCGTGTTAAAAACCCCGTGTGGAAATGGCCTTAGCCAGAGAAACAATACAGTCTAACAAATTCCTGAAATAGTAAAGGTAATGGAAGTATTAACATTAGCCCCCTATGTTGATGTTTCAATTCCAAGGTTACAGTGTGCATATTCAAACCATACAGTTAAGAGGGCTCCGTTCACCACTTCAAAGACCAAAGGCAGCCAATTCAAGTCTTTACATCTAAAGTTCAAAAGAGGAATCAGTGACAGCCTTGTTAGGTTGTGTTCATTCTTAGGAGCTGGAGAGAGGCATCTTTGAGCTGAGAATTGCCGGATGAGTTAAATCACACTGGAAAGTGTATTCATTTTCTGCGTTATCTAGTAAACAGCAAACAGTTTTAAGTCCCATTGAAATCAGTGAGGCTGGAAGTAGTTTTCTTTGATTCACCTGGATTATTTTGTTGTTGCAAATCTAGACATTATTTTTTTATTAATTATAAGAGAAGAAAAAAATACATAACGTGATAAACATAAAAGTGAAGGTAAAAAAGTTTACGGCAAAAAAAATGCTTACATTTCTATTTCTCTCCAAATCTATTTACATATTACTTATTCAACATATTATAAATCATACTGATTTTATATTTTGGTTATATATGTCTGAATCTTATTCTCATTATGCCCATTGTTGTTATTTATTCCCATAATTAACACATTAAAAATATACTATTAGTAATTTCATTCTTATTTCTATCCTTTTCAACTAAATTTAACCTACTACTATTACTGAGTGTACCCTATCCCCGGAGCCAATTATATCTCAAATTACTCCACCTTCCAAAATTGTAATTCTTCTTGTGGAGGTGCGACCCCTTCCTCTTTTACTAACATCTTTCCCACAAACATCTTCCATAAGTCTAAACATTAGTCTAATCATTAATAGGAAATTTAGCAGGTGTTTAACAGCAAGAGTTTGCTCTTGATTCTCCTTTCTACAAATTAAGAAACAAAATACGCAAACACAAACGCTGCTCACTACACATAGCCCCAGAATAATATACCTTGAAGGCAATTTTAGTAGTGCATCCATCTGGTTTTCTGTGATGAAGTTTCTGTACTATAGCTTATCATCTTGAGATTCTTAATACACTGAAGAATGAGAATTTGGCCATGCATTTGGGCTGTGTGGACTCAGTTTTGGGCTCATGCACTATGACTTCGGCTTCATAAACTATTATTTGGAATTTTATTTATAAAGAAAGAACTACACTTGACTTTTATCTAGCGTTCTGCTTTCACAGTGCCCAACCACATGCTTATGAGGAGGCTAGAAGTCTGGCCACAATATCACGGCTTCTTAATTCAACTGCATGGGATATGCCAAAGTATTGTTGGAAGACAGTTCATGTTCAGGGTACTAAAGAGGCACCGCTCTTTGTTGAATATGGGTATTTATATTATTATCTATCACTGTAGATGATTAGAATCCTGAATTGGTAATCTTCAGAAAATGGTCAAAGGCAGCTTGGAATTTGACACTGGCTAGTGCTGCTGTGTGGAAGCTGCTTTATAATTTTAAAATGTGTTTTAATCCTGTAGAATTTATAAATCTTAGACCAGTAACTTTCTGGCTTCTTACAAGTCCACCATATATGAAAAAGGAGCCCTCCTTATCTTGAGCTCCCCAACATTGGCTTTAAATGTTCTGGGACATTTTTGATAGCATCTTTGGAGTTAGATACCATCTATAAATCATTTTATACAGGCAGCTCACAGAGAGCTTCCTCTTTGTCCCATGACTGTTGCCTTTCTCTTCTTCATTTCCTACCATCAACATTGCTATCACCATTACCTTCTCTTCTGTCCACATTATCTTCTCTTCTGTCCACATAACTACACCAGCAGAGGCATAGAAGCTTGGCCAATGCATACACCTTTATACACACCTTTTGTACCTGCTGCCACTTACTTTCTTCTACTTGCCTCCTTAGACCCAAATGACAAATGGCGATGACAGATCCTCGACTGTCTTTAGGCCTTGTCTTTAGGTAGGTAAGTCCTTTTGATTTCCATGTAGATCATAACATGGGAGAAAAGGACATATCAATGAATATATTGAATCCTCACTCTTCCACAGCTTTTCTCCCCACAACCAAAATATGAAGGACATTGAAAATAATTCCGTGAAAGAAAAAGACCCATATTCATCAAAAACACATTTGAAATTAAGTATCATTCATCAGAATGAACACCCTAGAAGGTTTTTTAATACACACACACACACACACACATATATATATGCCCTAACTGATTCAGAAATCAGCCAAGCTATTCCACTAGGGAAACTGTCTTGGAAATAAACCCAACTGTGCCAAGAAAACCCTATGACAGGGCTATCCAGTGATTTTTACTGCCTTGTTGTATGAATTGGGGAAAATCAGAAATATCAGATAGGTTGTTTGTCTCTGTCTGATCAATCTGCCAATCTTTCTGTGCTTGCTGAGTGCAGGTGTTTCCCTTCACTAAGGGAAACAGTACTAGCTTTGCTCAGGGACAAAGTGGCCCAACTCCTATTTAATCCTGATTAATTCTAACTCCTATTTAATCCTGACAGAGACATTGAATAAACTGGATTTATCTCATAATAGGTCCTCTTGATTTGTCAAGACAATTTATTTCATTACAAAATTACAAATTGGTAATTTGGCAAAATATGTTCACATTTCTACTTCAGAATGTTCACCTCCTACTTAGGGGTAACATTGTGACCAAGATCAAGTAAGCATAATGTAATATAACTTTCTTTGTCTTCCTCATCTGTCCTGCAAAGAGGCTGCTGCTGCTGCTTACCAGTGGAGAAGGAAAGGAGTAGAGAGATAATTCAGATGCTGAAGAAACAGCTGGTCTTAGCTTAGAAGGGGAAAGAAATGAGAGTGCACTCACAGATGGAGGACATCATCTCTCCCCTTCTCCTCAGAATGCCAACCAGTCATATCTTCATCATATGAATTGCCTTCCACTCCATCCTACTAGTAAATAGCAGTGGTAGCTGCCCTACCAGGATTTGACAACTGCAGGGGAAAGTGTTGGATAGGACAGAGATGTCTAGACAATAGCTCCCTGCACCCCATCCAAAGACAGACACACAGGCACATCAGCCACACTTACATATGCATATGTCACTAACAGGATGCAGTCTATGTGCTTTCAGGACTTGATTATCTCGACACAAGAAAGTGTTGTCTCAGTTGTCTTTACACTGGGCATGTGTTTCCTTTCCAACCCACAGTGGTCCACCCACATACCCATCCCCTTGTGAATTTACATCCCTTTGCAAAGGGTGTAGGAAAAGACTGTAGAAACAGGAGGCTCCTTTTGTGGATGCAAGAAGTGCAGCCCCCATTTTTGGCTCAACACCAGAACACAAGTCTGAGTAAGCATAATTCTGAGCAGCAGACACTAATCTTGAGGCTCGGAGCAGGCAGCAAGACAACAGTCAGATGCTACTCATTACCATTTCAACAAATTCCTTGTGGCATCTTGAGAACTATGCCTGGGTTTATGCCATTTGAATAGCTGCTCTCAGTAAGACTTCCCAAGACAGGCATGTTCATTCTTTCAGATATATTCAGAAGTATTCCAGTAGGAAAATAAAAATATGTTTCCATCCAAAAGAAAAAAAACTGAGAAGGGAGGGAATTGCTTCTTCTTTGTATCACTGGAGATAGGGAGGAGGAAAGGAACCGTTTATCTTGGTTTATCAAATTTTTTCAAGTCAGCAGTGCTCAGCAGGAGGGAGGCAAACAGCAAATGGATGAGGAGGAATTCCGTAAAGCCAAGCTGAAGTGTTAAGCTTGAAAGCAGAACTTCCTGCTATCACTGATAATCCTAAGAGCAACTGTGCTTTTCTTCTTCCTTTGCATAATTTATTGTTCATTCATGTTAAAGTCCAAGGAGTGCTGACAATCTCGTTCAGCAATCTTGGATTCTGCATGTTTCTGGTTTCTAAGTCCTCCTGGAATTGCCAAAATATTTTATAAGCTCAGAAGAAAAAGAAAATCAGTTAAATTTCTCAAAATACTTGGTTCTATTCCCCGAAACTGCACACTGCACTTTGTGTGAAATTGCAGAATTTTTACAGCCCTGGTATAACTCATATTATTTTCTTACAGTTTCTGGTTGTTCCCCAGCACATTAAAGAAACAATTTTTCACCTTCTATATTTCATCTAGTCATTATTTAGCGCTAAACAGTGCCAAATTTATGTATGTAGTATATTTCTATTCTGCTGTTTTTTCCCAACTGAAGATAGATTTACAGGGTTTCCAGGACATATCCCATTTAGCAACTGATTAAATTCAAATCAGCTTAGCATAAATGAGTTGGTAAGTAGTATGAAGGCAAAAGTCTTATACCTTCACATAGTTGTCCTTGCGCCCCTTGGAATGAACATGCAATGGACTCAGTGCACTCAAATTGGCCACATCTTTATTGAAATCACACCAAAGTGCAATGAGCAAAATTAAGTGCAGCTCTATTACATCTAGAGACATGCTGTCTTAGTATGAGGGTAAACCCACCCTTGCTCAAAATCTAATGGGTTTATCACAGCTAGGCTTATCTGTTGTGGATTTATCACAACTAATGAAATAAGTTGATCGCTATCTATTTGCAAATACAAGCAGAGGTTGATTGTTGAGCTAGCAGTTCAGAGCTCAGATGGGGCAAACCTGCCAGACCCCTTTAGCTCCATTGCCACCTCTTGCCCCTCAAGATCAGCTGGCCTTAAGATGTTAGTGGGCCATGACAGCCAACCCTCATAAAAATGGTGCTTCCTAGAGCCCAAAGATGTAGGCAAAATAAAGGCCCATGGACTTCATGAAAAACCAAGAAGTCAGATGAAGTGAAGGACTTCCAGGAGGCTTCATTCTTGGGTGGGAGTGTGGCAACATCTTTCCTTATACTAATTACATGAGCATGGACTTGGGTGGATGGTACTGGTGATCATAAAGACAAACACAGCAGCAAGAAAACAGAAAGAAGATAGCAGTGATGCTGACAGGAGCAGAAGCCTGGTGGCTTTCAGCAACCTCCCCTCCAACCCCAAATATTTGCTTTTGAGACATTTAAAATGCACAGTTTCTTGGCTCTGGGCCAGCAGCCTTCTCTTTCTGTTGCAGTCATATCCATGCACAAATAACAAAAATATCACCAAATATAAATGGCAAATGGCAAAAAAGTAACACTGCCTCCATAACAGATTATTCTGTGAGTAATATGACACTGGATTATAAGATCCCTGTCTAGGTATTCTCAGATCATACCCAGGAAGAACAAATCTTTGATTCAGCTAAGATGATTACTACCATATTTGCCAGCATATAAGATGCACCTGTGTATAAGATGCACCCCTTTTATACACCGGCAAATACTATTTGTGGGCATATAAGACACACCGGCATGTAAGACGCACCCCATTTCCAAACAGTATTTTTCAGGGGAAAAAGTGAGTCTTATACACCAGCAAATACAGTACTTCACTGGAGTTTAAAGCTTTGCAATGAGAAGAGGAGCTTGTATCTGTTGGCAGTAAACTCTGGAAAAATGTCAGGGCACCAACCCTGAAGACTGGGTAACGACCCAGAAAATGATCAGAGCACCAACCCTAGAGAACTGTTTGGGCATCAACCCTGAAATCTGTTAGAAACTGTTAGGGTAAAAAAAAAAACCACATATGGCCAGACCTAAGATATTAGGTCCGCACAAACTATCTCATGTAGTCTGTGCGATTGCAGTGAGCTCTGAATCAGCCAGGAAAGATTCCCAACTTTGGCCAAAAGGACTCCCTTCCCTCAGCAAGAAAGCAGTCCAAACTACCTGTTACATGAGCAAAGAGAAGAACAGTTTATTGAAAGAAGAGAAGAGTTAAATAGGTTTGGAATGACAGTGATCTCATAAATCATACAGCACATGTGCGAGAATATTTGTTTTCCCAGGACTAAAATTCTGATACATGGTTGATAATATAGTAACTTCTGATTAACAATGAACAATGAACCTTGATTCACACATGTATTCATTCAGCAATGAAGTGTAAGAGCAATATTGTTCCAGAACATGTGCTGGGAACCGATGCTGAGAACCTAGGAATTTGCCAAGTAGTCAGCATAATTTTAAGTAGGACAAGGGGCTAACAACAGGAACAATCTTTAAAGTCAACTAGAATTCCAAATGGAGCACTTTAGTTAAGCAAATACAAAAAGACAAAGAGTTTCTTTAGCTTAGATATTTAAGCAGGCCATACCCTCTATGAGTTAAACTGTCCAGGGCACTGAATCTCCTAAGAGCCCTATGGAGTAGACCGGGGACAAAGATGGAAAACACTGCCCATTTTGTCTATTTTCTTTTACTGCTAACAGCATCTTTCTCAAAGCAGAATCTAGAACAGAAATCATTCATTAACAGAAGTTAAACATAACAAGGCAGAATAATGATTTGTTACATTCAAACCACCATATACTCTTTCACACATTCATCTCTAGCTAAGTCAGACTCTTACAAACCACTCTTTAGTTCCTAAACTGGACTGACTCGTAATCATAAATTTGCTAAGCTCTTTCACACAGATCAACCATAACCCTCACTAATTCCAACATTCTAAGTAAATGTAAAACCAACCTTCTAACTGGCATTCATCAACTGACATTTACTTGCCTTGTGCAAATCTCCTCAAACACTCCACCAATCACCATTCAGTCAAACATTCCCTTCTCTCTCCTGTCAACAGGTCCCTCCCAACAGCTTCCTCCCTTAATATTCTTATCAAACAACCCATAAATCAACATTTATTAACACAAGTCCATGACATCTATAGGAACAAATAGTAAGCAGAGGTAAGAAAGGATGAAATGAATTCTGCTCCCCCACATATTACTATTTCTGATAGAGAGCTCTGGAGTGACCATCTTTTGTGCTCGAAACCAACAAATTAAAATGGTAAAGATTAACCTGCAAAACCTTCCAAAATAAAGCAAAGTGTCATCTTTCTTTGATTTAGCCATATATGAGCTCACTTGTAACCAAAAAAAAAAAAGAAAAAAAAGATCTGTCTCATGTTGGTGAAGTATTCATTAATACCCACTCCTTGATTAGTATGTCAATAGCAGTGTTCAGCTTAGTTGGCGTAGTGCTGAAATCATTTCCCTTAAACTATGTGTATTGTTGACAACTATGATAACAAAAATTTCATTTTTAAAGTAGAATGATCTTATCTCTTGCCTCTATTAGGAAACCTCCTAAGACAAGCAAACTTACAACTCCAAAAGAGCTATCCAAAATAAAGTGACCAATTAACTGAGTCAACAGGATCAGAGTGATTTGATCTGCTTTGGGGTTTTATATATTCCTGGGGATGTGCTGTGTTTTAGTTTTTGGCACTTTTTAAGAAGTTGCCTCAAGCTCTCCCTGAGCATGTGGTCTAAAGAGGCAGGGCTTCTGCTAGGATGAAGTGCATCACCAGATTGGTTCAGTTCAGGCTAGTGGCCTATAAATCAGTATAGCTACTGCTTCAGTCTCTGGAGCTCTGTGAACAGGAAGAGGGAAATGGGACTTTTCTGCAGTATTTCACAGGGGAGGCTTGGAGAGTTGTGCTGTTACTATATAGAATAAGAAACATGGGATGGTGACAGAGCTGTTGCAGTGACATGTAACGTCTGTTCAATACTTGTTTTCTTGCCAGAGGATCTGCTGTATGTGTAGAAAGTGCAAGCTGTTGCTTTGCAGGAAAAAAGGGTGCAGCAGCTTGAGGGCTGTGTATCTATATTTCAACTTAAAAAGGAAGATGAACTTTTTAAAAAAAGAGTGAAGTAAACTCTCCTGGAAGAACAAGACACAGGGGGTACCACAAGGGGGGGAATCAGTTTGCAAACATGAGAGGTAGATGCTTAGAAGAAGCAGAACTATCAGGAACCAGGCTGGGACTTTGGTGCTACACAATCACTTCCATGTTCTCCCCTTAATCAGTTATTATGAGGCACAGGAACAGGGACAACAACTTTAGTCCTCAGAGAACATGGAGGTGACTTTAGAGGGTTCTCTGGATGAAAAAGCTCCTGCCGGCCAATTCCCAGAGGAAGAGGAGACAGTCCCTTTTGTGAGGAACAGAAACAGTAGTGCACAGGCTTGACAAGATATCTAAAGAGCTGTATTGTCTCCTGGGCAAAGGTCCACGGTGTAATAGAGAAGGTGACAACACTCTCAAACCAACCAACCATTACTCCTTCCTTCTCATCCACATGGGAAGAAATAATAGTGTAAGATATAGTGTTCAACATATTACAAGGGATTATGAGGCTCTTTAGAGGAAACTGAAGGACCTTAAGCCACAGATCATTACATCATCATTCCTTCCTGTTGAAAGAGAAGAATACTAGAAGTGAACAACTGGATCCACAAACAGTACTCTCATGAAAGATGTGGCTTCTTGGACTAGGATCTATGCTTTCATGAAGTTCTTCTGGCAAGACATGAGTATCCTTGTGGAAGATGTTTTCTGATTCTCCAGACACTAAACAGTAACCAGTGTATTCAGATTACAAGTAAATACATTCCACCTGAACTTCAGGAAGAACATATAGACTGCAAGATCTATTCAACAGTGGAATAGACTCCCTTTGGAAGTCTTGAAACAGACATTGGATGACCATCTTTTGGCAGTGTTTTATTTGGGTTTTCTTGCATGGCTAGGTGGCCCTTGTGGTTCCTTCCACCTCCATGATTCTACAAGGAGAGAGGTGACTCAAAGACACATTAAGCTAACTATCTACAGTTGTACCTCAGTTAACAAATCCTCTGACAAAGAAGCTCCTGTCTACAGAGTTGTTTATACCCATTTACCCCTGTTTCCCCTTTCTCCTCTGTCTAGCTGGATTTTTTTTTAAAGAAACATTGGCATTTGGAGGGAAACTGAAGGAGGACTGAAGAAAATAAACTTTCAGTGATGTTTTATTGCGCTGGGTCTGTGGTAACCATTGTGAGAAAACTTGAGATGGGAAGGAATGGGATCCTACAACAGCTGTTTGTCTGATTACAACAGGAAAGGTAAATACCATCTGTCTCCAGAATCTCTTACTAAGCATATGGGAAGGATAAAACAGAAGGAAAAGGGAAGAACAGTTACACCTGCCTCACCAACCACCTCCCAGCATGTTAAAAGAAAGCACAGATCTGTAAGTCTGGCTACCAAAATGGAAATCAAGAGTGCTGAAAGGAAAAGAAGACACCAAATACTTTTTGGGAAAAGGCTTTCAGTGTCCTCTAGGATGTTAAATATTTTGCTTTTATTTTATTTTATTGCAGGGCTTACCTGGTTGCTTCATTTTGCATGTGTGCATATTAGTTTTGGATAAAACATTTGCTATAATATATATTGTGGAATATTTTTTGTAGCATAGGAACCTTTAGTAGTAGTAGCAGCAGCACCAGTAGCAGCTGCAGCAGCTGCAGCAGCACCAGTAGCAGCTGCAGCAGCTGCAGCAGCACCAGTATAGGAACCTATCCCAATTCTTTCTATGTTATTCCTGCCTCTAGTGACACATTTTCTGTTAAAGAAGTCATGCCCAGGTACATATCTGGTTTAACTGAGGTATATTTGTGTTTAATTTGATGTCTGGTTCCTAAATTAGTCAGAGTCCTATTGTCTGATATGGTTGGGTGAGCAAAGAGAGAAACTGTAACGAGGGCAGTGACCTCATGAAAGGCTGAGGAGAAAAATTCAGAGCAGCTTGAAAGGCAGGGGATCATGTTCTTGATCTGCCATCTACACCTCCACCACTACTGTACCAGTCCCACTCCCAGAAAGTACCACTGATTAATGCTGATCAGACATTAATGCGTAAGCACATTTACAGCTGCCTTATGCCAGGTCAAAATATTTGCCCATCTAGAAACAGCCTTGTCTGCTATAACTGGTAGCAGTGCTCTAGTGTGTCATGAAGACCATTGCCTCCTACCTGAATAAGTTAACTAGAGATGCCATAGCCTGAAACTAGACCCTTCTGTTTGGAAAGCAAGGGATCTTTGTTGTTGTTAACTGCTGTCAGGTTGACTTTGACTTATGGCAACCCTATGGATGAGAGACCTCCATCAGATGGCAACACTATGGATGAGAGACCCTAGCATCAACCGCTCTGCTCAGATCTACTACTGAGCTATTATCCACCAGCACTCTACCTCCAGATGTTGGACAGCAGTTCTTCCTATCAGTCCTAGCTGGCATACCCATTGGTTAAGGATGATGAGATCTGTCATCTAACAACATATTCCACATTCCTGCTTACCCCCTGCTTGGTTTTTGTACACATCTCTCCTTAGAATCAGAAATTTCCAGGCAGCACAAGTTGAATTGACATCTGTAGATCTAAGGCCATTTCTGCCCTACATCGTTATAGTGGTTATTCCACTTTCAACATCCTGTGGGATTCTGAAGTTTGTAGTTTATTGAGACCAAAGAGCTCTCTGGCTGAGAATTCCAAATGCCCCTCCCTAAACCTCAGGATTCTATAGGATGTTGAAAATGGAATAATAGCACTATAACAGTATTATGCAGAAATGGCCTCAGGAAAGATGCTGAACCTTCTTCTGCCCATCACCCACCAGGAATGATCACAGTTAACTTTTCCTGTTATATGGTCTCGAACTCCTGCTCTATGATTTTTTGGAACCTTTCCTATAATTGACATGTTTACTAAAATAAGTTTTATCTTAAACAAGGATTTGGATGAGAAGGAAAGCTGAGCAAAAAAAAAAAGTTACCTTGTGTAGTGGTGGCCATCTTGATTACATTTACATCTTGAATTGGCTCAAACATTTGATGCTGTCAAAATTTACACAAAATGTGACACAATTAGCAAGGATTACAGATTTTCTCTGCTGCTTTGATAATATTTACAATGAACAAGTCTGAGTCTGAGAGTATTAAGAGCTTTATCTGGCTGAATCAAGAGTTGGTAAAAATTAATCCCATACCAAAAGAATGATGGCAAAAGAACATATAAGAGAGGAAGCTGCCACATATTGAGTGGAAATGTAGGCCCCTCCGAAACTGCAAACCCCAAGATTCCATAGGATGTTGCAAGTGGAATAATAGCACTATAACAGTCTAGTGTGGAAATGGCCACAGTATTGTCAATTTTGACTAGCAGCTGTTCTCTAGTTAAATATGACTAGCTGGAGAAATCCATGGGATGGGTACATATTAAAATAACATTGTAATTTTAGAAAGGGTTAGATCAGAGTAGAATTACAGTGCTAGAATGACTGCACCTTAATAAAATAATCCGCCATTCTCTTCCTGTGACTTGCTTTCTGTACCGATGCCTTGACCTTTGGCAGGAAAGAGTGATGGAAGCATTACTCATGCACCCAGTTCTTTCATTTTCCTACCCAAAGCCTCATCTGCTATGGAGATGCATTCAAGACCTCTTATGGCTGTATCATTGTAGTTTAAAAGTGCTTTGCCCTGTCACGGTGAGTTCTATTGTCCTCACAGCTCCCTTAGTAGCAGCACTCATTAGGCGTCTGTACCATCTGCTTATTCTGAAAAGAGTTTCACACTCTGCCACCGCAGTCTCACCTTTACAGTACGTTCTTCTGCCGATTAACCTCCCTTACCTCATTCATGCTACTTCTTTATCAAACTACCCCATTCAGTCCCATGAAAGTAACAATTTCTAGCCTGGAAATCATCAGAATGCCCATAGCAAAAAGCAAGGGTGGGCATGGGAAACAGACTTGAAGTTTTTAATCATCACGTCAGACCAAGATTGAGTTGGTCCAGCACAAAGGCTTGAAAGACCAGTTAGCTTTTAGCAGACTGGTGGTGCATATGAAGAATCACTTCATTTGAACTGAATTTTCATATTGCAAAAACTTTAACAGACATAGCATAGTGGTTTGCACATGGGACTATGACTCTTGAGACTAGGGTTCAAATCCTCACTTGCCCATGGCAATTGATTAGGTGACCTTAGGCAAGTCACACTCTCTCAACCTCAGGAAGAGGCAAAGGCAAACCTCCTCTGAACAGATCTTGCCAAGAAAGCCCAACGGTAGGCTCAGCTTTGCATCACCATAAGTTGGAAATGACTTGAAGGCACACAATAGCAACAAAAGAAAGTCAAGATGAGCTTCTTTGTTCCTATCAGCCCTACAGATCTCTGCAGCTCTTGGCTTCCATGTCAGTACAACAGTGGTGAGTCACTCTGGGTTTTAGTGCAAACTTTAAATAAGCTATCCCAGGTTCTGAATTCTATTTTCAGACTAGGTTCAGCTCCTTTGAAGTCTGGCTAAAATCTAGAACAGATTCACCACTCCACTGACACAGATATGACCAGCCACCACTGAGGCAAATATATTACAGTTTTTATATTCAAATTAACTGTAATGTGGCTGGAGGGGATATATAGGCCCCCAGATATTCTTGGATTGCAACTGTCATCAGGCAGCATAGCCACTGATGAAGAATGATGGGAGTTGCAGTCCAGCCCCCCAATAGACCACACATTCCTCATGCCTGCTCTTCCCAAAGAATCTTGAGAATAATAGTTCAGTGTGGGTACTGAGAGTCCATTGTTGTGGTGGTGGTGGTGGTGGTGGTGGTTGTGTCCCTTCAAGTCATTTCTGACTTACTTGTGGTGACTCTATCACAGGGTTTTCTGGGGCTGAGTGTGTGAGTCCCTTACAGAACTACAATTCCCAGGGACTATTTCACACTTCATAGATATAGCACTATACTTTCATGGTCATGGCTATTTCCTGCAGGATGCTGGGATTCACAGTTTGTGGACTCTGGGAATTGTAGCTCTGTAAAGAACTCTGGAGCTCTCTGGCTGAGAATTCTAAGCACCTCTTCCTACACTGAACTATAACTGTGTGATGTGAAAGAGCCTCAATATTGAGTGAGTGAGAGAGAAAGAATGTTGATTTAAAAAAACTCTGAATTCTGTATCCCTCCCCTGGTGTCCTCATCTCCATTTTCTGATGGCTACTAAATCAAAACTGCTCCCTCCCATCTATATATAAGCTTTTTGTTCCAAGAAAGGCGAGAGACTGTATCATTTGACTGCTTTGCCCTTATAAGACTATTTACTTTCTCTTTCCCAAAGTTCTTTTACTTTTTTTCAGATGCCTCAAGAGATCAGAGCCTAGCGAGGCAGCTTCCTTGTGTATCAGCCCTTCCTGGCTCACCACCTCCTCTCAACAATTTCTGTCATCTCTTAAGAAAAACAGCACATGGTTTGCAATTAATCATCCCACCCTCTGGATATTTATGCCATTCATTATCTAAGGACTCATAGGGTATTATCTCCCTTTGAAAATTATACCAGCTGAATCATTCACCATATCGTTGATTGAAAGAGTCATCTGTGATCCACCTGGTTGCTGTTTGGAGACTCAAACATATTGATCAGGTGAAGCAAACTGGAATGCCAACACCACCAGCCATTTGCAAATCCAGGAAAGTTTTAGTCTGGCATACACACTTCTACATGGAAATGTGTGGAACTGCCAGGGCCACTAGGCAGAACCAAGTAACGGCAGACACTTTCAGGCAGTAACTTCCTCCTCACCTTTTCAGCTGCTCCATTCAGTTGGAGGAAACAGCAGTGTATACTCCATCAAGTACCCTGTTCTCTTTAACTAACCTGCTTCATCAGGTATGTTTGTTACCATTCTATTACCAGTTTTGGTAAGATTTAACTGACAGGCTGCGTACTTAGAATGCAGAGGGGGTGTCATCTTATAATTTGCTTCAGGCAAAAAAAAATCTTGGGTCATCACCTGGGAAATTCTGAAAGCTACATAGAGAACTTGGCTAGCATCTTGTTAGTGACCCACACCAGCATTGTTGCAGAGGGAGGGATTCAGTACCTTCCTCATACAATGAGTCCCACTCTCTCAAGACTCATCTTCCTCCTATGTCCCCCCCAAAAGCTGCTCATGTAGTGGCTGGTGGAAGCTGCAGGCTGCTGAAAAGCGTCTGGTGATTTCCTATAGCCAGATGCATAGCAACAATGTCATCCCTTGGGATCTCTGGTGGACCATGGGATGTCCTGGAAGATTGTTTTGTTATGGTGAGTCCAGCTATAGCAACTTAGGTTATTTCCACACTACATTGTTATAGAACCATTATTCCCACTTTCAACATCCTTGGAATTCAGAGGTTTGTAGTTTACTGAGACTAAAAACTCTCTGGCTGAGAATTCTAAAAGCCCCTTCCTAAACTGCAAACCCCAGGATTCTACAGATTATTCTACTTTCTGCTGAAAGTAGAATAATAGCACTGTAACAGTATAGGGTGGAAATGGCCCTAAGCAGATAGTTTTCAGCCTTCCCTGGCCTCTGTCAGCCACTACGTGGCCATGTCAGTATGGCATCAACAGGAAGAAGGGGAGTACAGAGGAAAGAGAGACAAAGCAGAGTTTCCCATGAGAGAATTTTATGGTTTGTCTCCCAATGGACGATCTTAGCCCCCTCGCCATTTTTGTTCTCAGTCAGAAATTAATTAATCATTCTGACTACATCCAATTAAAACCAATGGAAGTGGCAAGTCATTTCAATCCTGAGCTTGGGAGTAATGTGTTACATTTTGGAGTAACGAGAGAATAACAATGGTCCTTTTTTAAAAGCAATGCAGTGACTGGTAACATTAAATGCGAGACGGTAACAACAAAGGTTTCTTTGTATTCCTAAATGTTGCTTTTTAGGAGAGTATTTTTGGAGAGTGGGCAATTTTTGTACTTTAAGTAATACATCAGAAACTCTTTCTTTAGGTGACTGAGGCCTAAATCCAATCACTGCTATTCCCAATAAGAGTAGTCACATTAAATCAATAGAATGTATATTATAATTGACTTATCCATTTTTTTACAGATTCAGCAGGTCTACTCTGGTTTGCGAGTAACAATTAAATGTAGGCTGGGATCTTCTTGGTGCATTTGGTTGGGATAAGTGTTCTCATGTAGGTAGTGGCAACAGGGGAAAACACCATGGACACAGCAGCGGTGAGGGTAGTAAGGCACTGGAGAAATGGGCTCCTCAGAACTGACAGATTTTGTCTGCCTTCTCTCACCACTGCTGTATAGTCCAGTAAAAAGTGAAACTGTTTAGTGTAATGCCCATATATCATAGAATCATAGAGCTGGAGGAGACCACAAGAGCCATTGAGTCCAGTCTCCTGCCATGCAGGAATACACCATCAGAGCATTTCCAACTGATGGCCATCCAGCCTCTGTTTAAAAACCTCCAAAGAAGGAGACTTAGCCTTTGTTACTTTTTGTTACTCTTTCTTACTCTTTAAGGGAAAGCAGTGATTTATGACTAAGTTGTTCTAAAAAATAATGTCCCAAGTTCTGCTTTCATCTTGCTACTGACAAGGAGATGCATAGCCACAAGCTCGACTGTTCACTCAGAAGCAAGCCCCATTCACTGCTTATAAAGGATAAGTCAGGATGAGTCAGTGCTCACATTACAGCCAAGATTATGGAAAGGAGAGAAGGAAGCAAGCAAGCAAGCAAGCAAGGAAAGTGGGTAACATGAGGGAGGGACAACTTTTGACCTGTGTATGTTCTTTTGACCTAAACACTAGTGTTTCCAGTACTTTGAAACTCACCCCTCCCAAAACTTAAACTCATTCCACTAATGCTAATTCAACAAAAAGAGTCATAAATTATATTCATTTTCACATGCTCAAAGCATTTTCCAAGAGGGCTACTTTTTATGAACCACATCATCTGGATAGCACATGATACATAAATATTCAAGTCACCTATATGAATTACTGCCGTCCCAGCTATTCTCCTTGAATCTTATCTTTCTGGACTTACCCTTGATGTATTGAACTTCTTCATATATTATAATGTCGAGGTTTCTTTACAGATGAACTTCCCTGATCCCAGAAGGAAAATGCAACAGAAACAGAGAGTGAATGCTTACCATGCTCTAGAGATGTAATTGTTCATTAATTTCATTCTCAAAGGAAGTTATGAGTAATTTTTAGCAGTTTTCTTTCCCCATAAGAAAGTGTTTGAAAACTGTGCAGCTTTAAAACTGTGTGTTTCTGCTAAGCTGTCTTGGCAAAGTCAGACCCTGAGTTCAGTACACATACAGTTTCAAATCAACTGTAATTGGAAATTCAATATATTCATTACAGAACCAAACAGAGAGAAGTCTGTAAATAGCTCTTAAAATAAAATGAACAAACAAACCATAAACTGCTTAATTTATTGGGATCCTATACTGGAATAAATCGTCAGAAGAGCTTTCAGGGGAAGGACAGTTCTGAGCATCCCTTGAATAGCCATTTGGCTAGTGGTGCCTTTCTTGGTCATCCAGGTGAGGATAAAAGATTCTTCTTTTCAACTAAAGGTATACCCAAAATAGGGAGATTCAAAAATGCCTAATCAGTAGCCTTGGCAGACCTGTCAAACACACACTGACTGTCTCCTATGAGGCTGAGTCATCCTGGAATACACATAGAAATGCAAATTGGATCTACAGCTGCCTGGCTGCAGATATATTTCCAGAAAGGAGTACAGGACAGGGGAAGGTTGGGTTTGTTGTGTGCTAAAACAACAGATCTGGCTGCCAGGGGGATCAAGTGTACAAAAGCTCCAGTTCATAGCAGTGTTTTTGTACAACATAAGAATGATGGGAATTTTACAGCTTTTATGTACTATGTGAGATGTTAAATTAAAAGGTTAGCTGCCCATGTTCTTAAATAGATGCCAATATCCTACACTGGCTATGTTGTTGTTAGTGTTGCTGCATGCCTTCAAGTCATTTCTGACATATGGTGACCCTAACGTGAACCTATAATGGAGTTTTCTGGGACTGAGAGTATGTGATGTGCCCAAGGTCACTCGCTGGGTTTCCATGGCCAAGCAGGGAATCCAACTCTGATCTCCAGAGTCATAGTCCAATGTTCAAACCACTGCACCACATTGGCTCTTAATTAAATATATATATATATATACACACACACAAACACACACACACACATATTAAGAGCCAATGTGGTGCATGTTACACACACACACACATACGTAACTTAGTTAATATGCATAATTAAGTAACAATTTCTGGTCCAGCCCCCAATCCCACCTTATATGCCAGCAACTGCATCAGGCAAAGGAGATCTCTTTAGTTGCTGATTGAAGCCCAAGGAGGAGGATGTTTCCAGGCAACAGTGAAGACCTGTGACAGAGATCCTCTTCTTGATTGTCACAGCCTCACTTGTTAGCATGTAGGGGCTGGAAACATCCTCCTACTTGCCCCCTGATTGGTAGTTGAACAGACTTCCTTCACTTGATGCAGCTGCTGGACATGAAGGTGGGTTTGATGCACTACGTTATCATACTGAATATGGAGTAGTTATGGATCTATAACTCTGGGTTACAAATCTGTAAACTGCAATACAGAATGCCAGTCAGAATTGTTTGATTTCTCACTTGGACACAATAGCCATCAGCACAGACAGTATCTGAATTTCTGCAACTATCCCAGCTGCCTTTTCCTTTTTCACTGCCACCTCTCACTTTTTGTTGTGTTTATTTGCCTTACTTGGAATATAGCACTCTCCAATGCAGAGATCTAGAAGTCTTTATCTGAAGCTGACTGTGGTTTTTTTTGTTTTTTGTTTTTTGGAGGGGAGGGGAGGGGAGGAGAATGCCAATAATAATACCTGATTCACTTGGGAATGGGAGGAATCACTTAGCTAGAAGTTTGAAAATAGATGGCCCAATTAAGGAGAATAGACCGCATTTGTATAAACATTTTGATCACATAAACATTGATTTCTGACCAAATCTTTTTCTTTTTCTTCATAGGAGAAAGAATAAACAAGGTGAAACAGCTCATAGACTGACATACTTTAAAGAAGAAATAGTTAATTGTGGTAACTTTTAGTTCCAATGAGTTCAAGTATGAGATGGGTTTATCAAAGCTTGACAATATGAACAATTTAACAAAAAACTAGTTAATTATATTGAATTATACTAGTTAATTATATTGAATTCATTTTCTTCCAGTAATGAAGGTACAGCTACAGTATAGTACTATTATGACTGTAACATCACAAAGGATAATTTCACTTCTTTCAGTGTAACTAAACCATATAACAAAAGTGTTTAATAGTTGCAGGACTATTGACTCACTAAATGGTGGAGTGAGGAGATCATACGGCTGAAGACCTGGTGCACAGTGCTCTGGATTCTGGACTTGACACAAAATTTAGGGTGCAGCGCCCCATATTCCATTCGCAAGCCAGCTATGGCGTTCCACGCAGTGCTGTTGCCTTGTGCTGTGTTGTGGTTGTTGAAACAATGATTAGACAGACGGGAGGAAAGTGTATTTGGAACCATAGGCCAGCAGTCAGATGAGTGCTTAAAAAATAATTTAGCAAGAAGCCATTTCAGATGCTTTTGAGAACATTAAAAGTAATTTTTAAAATTGTAACTATAACACTCACTAACTAGACTTGGAGTAGGTAGGCATGAAACTAATGGAACATGCATGGAACATGTGCTTTATCCACTCTGGTTTAAACCTCTGATGCTCCCTCTACAGTTCAGATAATCTGGAGGGCTGCAAAGTGCCTAACACTGATTTAGGTTACGGTGATATTGCAGACAATAAATTTTAAAAATATTTTTTAATATTGTATTGTTTTTCATTTTATTGTTTTTTTTTTTAACACTTGTGATACACTAAAACAGTAAAAGCAAGGAGGACAGTGAGTCTGTTAAAAAAAAAACCCCAAAAGCCAGCCAGCCCAAATGGAATAAAAATACATCTTGACTATGTGACAGAAGGTCAACAAAGAAGATGCAAATGGACTTCCTGAGACAAGGATGTTCATAATCTGATGCACTATTGCCATAACTACAGACGGCCCTGAAACCCACCTTAAAAGCCAATCAGCCATCTGGAGTGATAGAGATGACATGATGAGCTCTCTTCCATGAGTGAGTTAAGTTGCAGGGAGCAGAAGTAGGGACCTGTCAAGATCTATTGCAACTCTTCACTGCAGTCTCACTCACTGGTGGAGTGGGAATGTTTGTGTCATCCTGCAGTGCCCTGCTTGGCAGACCTCCATTGCTCTGGACAGCTGACTGGCCTTTAAGGTGGGTTTCAGGGGGTAGATGGAGAATTAAAGCATAGCTATGACATCACACCTATGTGTTTGGTGTAGCATCTCGGTCATGGTCCCACTGAGTTGAAAAGGGCCTAGAGACCACACAAAATTTCCCTCTCAAGCTGCTATTTCTGTTGTAGTGCTATTATTCCACTTTCAACATCCTGCAGAATAAACAAAAGCAGTTACATTTCTATACCACTTATCAGTGCAAAGCACTGCCTAAGCAGTTTACAATGTGTTTAGTTAATTGCACCCAACAAACTGGGTACTCATTTTACTGACTACGGAAGGAATGAAAGCTGAGTCAACCTGGAGCCCTGCAGGATCAAACTCACAATGTTGTGACTGCAGTACCGACATTTAACCACTGCGCCACCAGGAGAAGAAAGTTAGGGCCTTTCTGTACTACACTGTTATAGTGCTATGATTCCACTTTCAACATCCTGTGGAATACTGGGGTTTGTAGTTTACTGAGGCCAAAGGGTTCTTTGGCTGAGAATTCTAAAGGCCTTCTCCCTAAACTGCAAGTCCCAGTATTCCATAGGATGCTGAAAGTGGAATAAAAGTATTGTAATAGTATAGGCAGAAATGGCCACTATATGCTAATACTGCCATCTACCCCATGAGAGACACAAAGCAAAATCTTTCCAAGTAACCTCTGGTAGTTTATCAGAGGTTGCTGTATAGCTAGTCATTGTGTCCCATGTTTCAGTGACGCATCTTGCCACCTGCCTTTGTAGAGACAGTCAACAAGGTTATCTAATGATAGTACTTTTATTGATATATTTATAATGGCTGCAGCAGTGATGGCTTTGTGGAACATCTACTGGCATTTATTAAAAATAGAAACTGTGTTACAAAAATTGAAAGACAGAGGTTTGACGAATTTCAGAGAGACCTACTAATTCATCCCCCAAAATAGGTTTTGCAGATTCTATGGTTATCAGGCAATTTTAACATCTTCATCATACATACATCACACACACACACACACACACACACACACACACACACTCTCTTTGGAAAATGTGAGCTCCAAATGAACATGAGCATACCAGATTTTTGAAGAAGCATATTTCTTTTTGCCTGTTTATACAAAAGGTAATGATCAGCCTGAAATGTTATGTATGGAGAAAAATTAAGCACTTCAGTCTCTTGCTAGAATATCTAGCCAATGGTCAACCAACTTAGCTTTAATCTTGAAGTTACATTAATACTGTAATTAGTAATTAACATTAGTAATTAAAGCAGGTGACAAATCTTTCTTAACATACAGGCATAAGAGATGATTTAACAGAATAAGGGAATATTTCAATACTTTTAGGGAAAATTTCTGAAAAGAGAATAGAGCATCAATTACTTATCTGTGTTTGGGGGTTGTTATTTGGGCTCAGGAAGAGCAAGTATGGTATAGTGATTTGAATGGTGGGCTAGGATACTGGGGGGCTAAGGTTCAAATCCCCACTCAGCCCTGGAAACCTGTTGGGTGACCTTTGGTGAGTCCCATTCTCTCAGCCTCAGAAGAAGGCAACAGCGACCCTCCTTTGAACAAATCTTGCTGAGAAGATTCTGTGATAGGTTTGCTTTCGGATCACTGTAAGTCAGAAATGACTTGAAGACACACAACAACAACAACAAAAATTTTATCTCCAGGCCTGCAGAAAGACTTTGGAAGATACTTTTAGACTAAGTGTTACCGTGTGCACTGGGGGTCCCGGGAGGGGCTCCCAAATAATCAAACAACAAGCAAAGATGGGGAAATTAACTGGAGCACTTCACTTTAAGCTAATGAGAGGCAGGGTAACTTAGCAGGGATCTGGTAACCCTATGTATACAGGGTCAGGTCAGTCAAGCAGTCAGACAATTTTAAAATAGCAAAAATGGTGTTTCATTAATGACAGACAAACACTTAAGACAACACAACCACACAGCTAGTTAAGAAATAAGGAATAAGGAATTTTTTGGGGAAACTACCTTTCTCGTAGTCCTGAAGAGATTGAAGATGGAAGGGAAGAAACTCAGCGTGGCAGCCGAGGGGAGTTCGCCCGACAAAGCGGCAGCAAGGCTGGATGGAGGTCCGGAGCGATCCGAGGAAGCTCTCGGAACGTGGGGTATGTATGGGGAAATTATGACCATAGGGTAGTCTGGACTTGGGAGAGAACAATGAGGTTTGGGTGTGAGACAATGTCTCCGAAAGGTCAGAATTTAACATGATTAAGTCTGAATTGACAAAGGAATGGCCACTATGCAGATGCAGATGCAGATGCAGCTCGCTTGCTCTTTGTATTAGCGTGCATCTTTAATGAAGTGTTTGTCTAGGGAGGTCTCCTAAAGCAAGATCTGGCTGAGTCTGGCTTGCCTAGGTGGAGATCGGAATGTACGGCAATTAATAGCCATGCCTGCTTGTTCCTGCTTGTTCCTGCTTCCTGCTTGTTCGGGGGCCTACTTGGCTGAGGGTGGCAAAATGTGGCTGAATTATGATATCAAACCAATATCTAATATCTACCGAAGCCAGGCCAGTTCATGGTGATAACACTAGGTGTTACTAGTAAGAAATGAACCAACAGTTCAGCACAGTTTAACATTCCTTGTATACTTGTGGTTGTGAGTTACAACTTTGCAACT
Organism: Iguana delicatissima; assembly: GCA_948472985.1. NCBI lineage: Eukaryota > Metazoa > Chordata > Lepidosauria > Squamata > Iguanidae > Iguana > Iguana delicatissima. The sequence goes on from CAOKZL010000108.1 coordinate 973,167, forward strand.
TTGATCCAGTGAATGATTTCCCAGCTGGAATTTATGAGGACATGCTTCATTCTAGGTAACAAAAGTGAAGTATGAGATTTATATTTTTGGAAAGAGTTTATTCTTCCACTGTGTCCCAGGAAGGAGAAGAAAAGCTCCAGTTTGAGTAGTTCGGATGGGAAGTAATAAAGAGGATTCCAGAACATCCAAGAAGATTGAAACATGAATTCTACTATGAAATCTGAGCATATATAAAGAAGGCTTGTGGAGGTATATTTCTCAAAGTATGTCTGAAAACTTTTCAGTTTGCTGAATAGGCAGTAATATAATCATCCTCTTACCTTGTAAAAGGCTTCATTAGATACAAAGAATGTGCTAGACCAGGTCATGGGACCACACTAGCCACAGCTTGAAGCTTTCCAGAATGCCAAGAAAATGGCATTCCAGCCCTCCCTCAACACACACTAGAGTTGTCCGGACATCATGTCTAGTTATATCTGGAATGGACACAGAACATGCCAGAAAGCAATTGGTGCTGAGTCTGATAAGAAAACCTACAATGGTCTTCATTATGGCTGGAGCAAAATCCTTCATATTCACAGCAGGTACCTCCTTTTCTTTGGTTGACTCTCTGGAACCTAGATGGCCGCCCTGCCCTAATACCACCCCAACAAGGTTTCCATTTACTGTGATCAAAACCAATACACATCATTTCTAGTCAAATCTTCCACTGTTGAGAGAGATTGGTTGTTTCAGGACAGAGAATCACCCAAAAAAGCATATCAAATAACACAAAAAGTTTTTAAAGACTTTACAACCCCATTTTTCAGCCAGAACAACTGGGGAATGCCAGAGAGCTGGTGGTGGTCCCAAGGGCCAAAAATGGATCCATTACAAAGCAACAAAGTTGCCATGCCTGCTTTGTATATCTCTATACAGAAATAAATCCCATTAAGTTCAATTGGTTTCCTGCCAGCTTAAGAGTGTGTGTGTGTGTGTGTGTGTGTGTGTGTGTGTGTGTGTGTTATAGAGCTATAAATCAATGTCAATATCTACACTTTGTTAATTTATAAAAATTAATGAGTGATGGTTTCTCAGTTGCTGTTGCTGGAACATTCCAAGCAGCATACTAGAGGGGAGGAAGTAATTGTTCTGAATCCTCCTAGGCTGATATTAGCCATTAAATATTAAGTTTCCCCTTCTGCAGTCTTCATGTCCCAAAGCAATACTTGTATCCACAGTTGGACAAATAGCCTCCATGTAGGATAACAGCTTCCAATTAGATGAGAAATATAGGATGTAACATAAAAAATAGATGTCATTTTTAATGTTTTCTCTCACATCCAGTGCCCCAGGAGATTTCACAAGAACAAAAAAAATGACTAACAGTGTCTTGGGTTCCTTTTCATTTCTGTCAGAACCACTGGGAAATCTCCAAAGAGTGAAAATGCTCCACTTAGTTGCTGTTTCTCTCCACCCTCTCTCAAACATGTTTTATTTACTGATGGAGAATCTCTAAAGAAGGGTTCCTGCTGTCCTCTGCTGACACTTAAAATGTACTTGACCTCTCACCGAATATGAGTAAAGGAAGGCAGGGATGGAAAATCTTCAAAAATCAAATCCTCTTGCATTTACAGATCCTTCCCCCTCCATATGTGGTGATTTAAATGTCTCTTTCATCATTTTAATATATACATATATTAGGTAGCACATTCTTTAGCAGAGCAAATGAAAGATGGAAGCCTGGATTTCCAAGGTTCCCTATTTGTTACTTGACATCCATGGACGTCAGGAACCACCATGACTTGGGTTACTAACAACTCCCTCACCACTTCTAAATTTTGATGGGACTGTTTCTAAAATGTGCGAAACAAAGTCCTCCAGTGTGATCCAGTTATGCAAACTAAAGCCATTTGCATATAATTTATGATTCCATCTGTTTCTCGCAGGTACCAGGAAGGAAAATGTGCTACAAGAAACACTGCAGTCACCAGGTACTGTATATTTATCTAAAAGCTTATCTCAGTCACTATAAAAGATAAAATTTCCACTTTTTAAAAAATGAACAGTAAGTCTCCTGAAGCAGCTATGCTATATATTTGCATAGCGAGAGATTTTAACCTGCAATTCTAGCCACATGTGCTTGGGATGTACATTTAAGAAAACAGGCATAGGTAGGCTAAGGCTGGTCAGATCAACTGACTGTAACACTGTAAGTTGGAAACAATTTGAAGGTATACCACCACCATCACCACCACCATCACCAGCACCTCTCCCCCACCCCAGCAGCAGTCAAGTCCTAGGGATATCACTGATCTGACCTTTTTTTAAAAAAAAAAATGATTTATTGAATTTATATCTCACCTTTCTCCCAGTTTTAAATGACAAGAAAAAGGAGGAGATCCAAAACCAATCCTGTTCTTCCTGTAGATGTCTAGACACAGTGAAGCAGAAAGACAACTTTGTTCTATTTCTCTTTATCTAGTCCCTGCTGCATAGTATTTTCCTGCCCCCTTTCCTTGCTGTTTATTGTCATAAGCAGTGCCTTCATTTGGCTTGACAGCTGCCAAGGGGAGGTTCCACCTGTCAAAGGTCTAGAGAATAGCTGCTTACATCCCATCCAGAAGAAAACATAACTATGTTACCCTGATTTCTGGGGTCCCGTGGGGGACACCTCAGTGTGCTCCAAATAATGAGGAATGGGAATTAGCCAGAGCACAAGCTGTAGCACTACGACAGGCAGGGTAACCTAGCGAGATATTTTAAACCCAATTTTTACGGGGTCAGGCCAAGCCAAAAACCAAGCAAAACTGTCTAATAAAATGATTTTATTGAGGGGAATTCACTCATGCATGCAAACATGCAAACGAGATACACATGATCACACATTCACACAAGAGCTAGCTGAAAGAGAAAGGGAGGAAAAATTATAGAGAGGTTGAGGGATTTGGGGGGATTTATAATTACCAGTCCAGAAGAGTAGTGAAGAGCAGAAATGTATTTTGGCTTAGGTAGGACCTAAGGACAGTTCTCATTCAGGAGCCAGATGGACAGAGTGACGGGTAGACCTTCAAGAGATTGCACTGGGCATCCTCAAACCAGGGGTATTTGTACCCTGAAAATCGCTTGTGGCTGTGAAGGTTCCAGATGCAAGACAAAAGGGAACCTGTTGTGGACAATGAGTCTTTCGCCTGTTGATACGCTTAGTGCTTTGATTGACAAAGACATGATGAATGTTGTAATAGCTGTCTGTTGTGGTTGCTGTGAGGACAGAGGAAAGAATCCAGGTGTACAAGGGATGGATATCTGTCAATCAGTGTCCTGGTGGGCTCCTCACAGTTGGATTCCCTGGAAAAGTCGCTTCTATTTAAGCCTATTATCCACAGGAATGGTGTGTATTTGCCTGACAAATGACTCAGTCTTACCTGGAGGAATTTTGGAGCTGACCTATGCTTCTCACATTTACAGTCAAATTCTTTCCTTCACTCGGTTTGACCACCTTTCAGGCTTGAATTTGATATAAGAGCCAATAAAATGTGTTGCCAATTACATATGATGCCAATTAGGTATGGTGCCCATCCAAACCATACTGATATTGGGGACCCCCAAAGCAGGGCCTTACAACTGAATACAACTCAGAGTTATGTACATACACATCACTGACAAATTGATGACCAGTGGCGGAGCTTGGAGTGTGTGGAGGACGGTAGGAGTGGGTGTGACCATGGTACATGGGGGCATAGCCACGGCACACGGGTGCATGACTATGAGCTGGGATGCCCCAAAAACATTGCTGCCCAGGACAAGTACTCCCATCTCCTCCCCGCCATTACTACATGACTGTTGATGACCTAAACGTGAGGAATCAAACCATCTTCTAGGCACATTGAGCCTAGTGTGGTGCTGTTCGGGAATTCCTGTTCGGCTCCTTGGCCTCTAACTTGCAGAGTTCTTCAGGGGTCTGTTCTGTTCCTCTGTAGTATACAATATCTACAGGAGACCTCTGGGAAAGATCATCCAGACACTTGGTATGTTGATGACACCTGACTATTTCTCTTCTCTACTGATTTCTAAGAAAGCTGTTTAAGTTCTAGACCAGTGTCTGACGTCATTAATAGATTAGAAGAGGGTGAATTAATCGAAACTTAATACAGACAAGAAAGAGATGCTTCTAGTCAGCTGGTAGGCAAATCAGGGAACAGGGATTCAGCCTGTGCTAGATGGGGTTATACTGTGCTGGCCAGAAGTGCTTTTATACACTTAAAGCTTATATGTGAACTGTGCCTTTTCTTGGAGATCCCTCATCTGGCCATGCTTAGTTACATCCTATTTGGATCTACAATGTACTCTACATGAGATTGCATTCAAAGAGCATTTAGCCAACCCCAATAGCTCCTCACCCTTAGTTTAGAAGAAACTGAGGTTTCTTTTGCCAGTTGAGCTACTACCATTTCTAGTGTCAAAAGCAGACTTGCTAGTAGGTCAGAGATGCACTGCCTCACCTACATAATCCTTGTTATGAGATTTTAGTATGGAAATGTACTAATTCTAATATTTCAAGGAATGGGCAAGTTACTCAGTGTTCCAAGGCCAAAGAAGTTCTGTTCACCGTTCAGCACTGAGTAGAGATGGAGAAGCAAGGTGATAAACAGCCTTTTGAACATTAACCCAGTCCAACTGCTATTGTATAAACACTATTGTATAAACTATTGTATAAACACTTCACTCACACTCACACTCCCTTTCCTCCTCTCACCCCAAAAATCAGATTTGCAAACAAAATCAATAGAAATGCTATGGCTATAAAATATAGTAAATAAGAGTAAAGGTAAAACATCAAAAAGCATTGTAACAAAAAATAAGAGAATACTGTGAAGTCATAGTCAAAATCAGGAAATTAAGGGCATAGTGTAACCATCTTGCGGTAATATGGAGCAGTGAATATATACCCAGAGCTTAGAGATGTTGTTTTGTGCTGACATGTTAATGTTTAAGGATAATTTATTAACTTGTTGGTTAAAAAGGGTTAAAATAAAGATACCAGCTGGAATCCCATTAGGTCTTCATAAGTGGGATTGTGTATGTGAAAACTGGACCATTTCCGCAGGGGGCAAGGGAATCACCCCATGATGCTACTCACTGGACTTTTGGGCTCCCCGGTCCGGTCCACACTACTCTGGAGCAGCGCATGGCTGCCACTCCGCACTGCTCTGGGGACAAAAATGGCAGCTTCCGGTTGGTCGAGGGTCTTGACCAACTGCTGAAGCTCGCCAGCGTAAAGCCCACCCCTGGCAGATCGCAGGCTCACACCAATGCGAGCCTGCAAATCTGCATAAGGGACCAGGCTTGCAGTGGTGCGCTCCGTGCTTTTGAAAGACCTGTTTTTAGCGGTCTTTCAAAAGCATGCTGGACGACCACTTGGGGCCACTCTAGAGTGGGTTGGGGTGCGGATCTATGTTAAGTAGGTCCAACCCAGTCCACTCCCAAGTGCAGACGTCCTCCCTGGAGGACGCTCTGTCCTGTTTTAAAAACCCCATGTGGAAATGGCATAGGAGTTGGGCAGCTTCATAATGCCTGCACTGATAGAAGGCTGTTGTTACGTTTTCTGCAGGGCAGAGCCAGCAAAGTGTCTGGTGCCCATTGGTGCCTAGTGCACATCAAGCCACAATGCACCTTGGCACTCTTGCCCAATATACATTTTTGCAGTTCACTAACAGGATTTCTTAGCACCTCAGTTACTTAGCAAAGTACATATAACGTTATGTTAAGTAAAAGGTGATATAGGATTCCAGTGATTTTTTCAAATTAATATTAAATAGCAAATAATTAAGACTCTGGAGAACAGGGTTCTTATTCCCACTCAACCATGGAAACCCACTGGGTGAACTTGGTCAAGTCACACTTTCTCAGCCTTAGAGGAGGGCAAAAACAAACCCCTTCTGAACAAATATTGCCAAGAAAACCCTGTGATAAGTTTGCCTTAGGGTGGCCAGAAGTGGCACATAACAGCAACAACAACAAATTCATACCTTGATCATTACTCAAAAACAACACTATTGGCATTTAATATTTGAAAACTTTTAACAAATTAGAGGGAACAGATACATTTCTAATAAATATTGCCAAGCTTTGCTCCTGTCCTTCAGCTCACCACCATGGTGATATGAAAGGGAGAGAAATGATAGCACCCCTCTTTTATCCCCCTCCCCATGATTTATATTTTTTAAATTGCCTTCTGCAGTGTGCATATCTCCTCTTAATTTGAAATATGGCAACATTCCCAAGAAGGAGCAGGGAAGGAAATGAATGCTCAGTCAAGCCCCTATGCAGAAAGCTCTCTTCTACTGTTTGCAAGTGCACAGCATAGTATAATTTCATCCAGCCAGCCCCTCACACCCCAAGAGGAAGGCATGCGTAAACAAATTGTCTGCTTTCATGTGACACATCTAGGTTACAGCCTAGTTTTCAAATGGAGAAAAAAAGTCAGTAGTTTATTGCTAAAAGTTAGCTATCAGCAATTTAATACTAAATTGACAGAGAAAAAAGAAGGATAAATGGAATAATACTCCTACAATTTTAAAACAATTGGCAGTAAAGCAGGACTCCTTGACCTGCATTTGGTCTTGGGTGCTATTCATTTGATGATTGAAATGGATTGATTTAAATGTGCTCAGTGAGTTCATTCTGGCAGACAGTGTGATTGTTATGAAGTAGCTCGCCAAGAATTGAGACCACCAGATTAGAAAGCAAAAATAAAAATTTATTTTACTGCAGGGATCTCAGTGGAATGATTTCCAAAGCCTGAGAGCCCCGATTCAGGTATTAGCTCTCTTTTTATACCCTCCTGTAAACAGGTTACAGGAAATGATTACATATGACCATATATGAAGTGTTTACAGGTCAGGCAGACCTGGGTTACATCTTTCAAAAATGATGTATTTTGGTACCAAGGGAGTATTTCTCCAACATCAAAACTCCCTAGGTTCCCGGCACTGCTAAGCACATACCTAAGCCTCCTGATAAGATAAAGGGCGCATCTGCTCACCTTATTTTTCTATATTTTTCTACCTTAGCAATAGCTTCTTCAACTTAACCCTTTCATTCCCCCCTTTATGCCAAATTCTACGCAATTTGACATACTTAAGCTTGCTTTTGGGCCATAACAGCAAAATGAGCTGCCTTCCCCTCCATAGCTTGGGAGAGAGAGGCATGTACACATTTCATAGCACAAGAAATACATACCATTACTAAGAACCCTACTACAATTACAAGTACAATACCTAGAAACAAGGTTTTTAACCAGCTAAGATCTGGAAGCCAAGAAGTTAACCAATCCCAGGGGTTACTAATGCCACTGTCATTATTTTGTATCAACCCTTGCAACTGCTGTATCTCATCCTCTATAGTCTTGTTCAAATCATGGAACGCAACCTTGCATCCTCCTTTGACTATGGTACAAAACCCCCCTTTTCTGGCTAACAAGTAATCCAAGGCCATTCGATGTTGTAACAATAGCTGATTTAGCTCTTCAATTTCTTGTTGGAGGGCTTGTACCAATTTCCCAGTCGCATTTATAGTTTTCTCCAATCTGCAAGTCAATCCTATTATGCTCCTACGATTTTCTTGAGCCATAATTCCTGGGTAGGATCCCAAAGTGAGGACCCCTGTGATCAGTCCTCCTCCTACTCTACTACCCTCACTCTCAGACAACTGTGGCCTCACGATGACCAGATCCTCACATTGACTTCCCAGTGGTCCCACTAAATGCCGTTTCTTCCTACCAACTCGTTTGATCTGTCTTGGTAGGAAAACTTGGACAGGTATAGTCATATATCCTATTCCTATACACTGGTAAGTCCCTGGGTGGTAGTTGGTGGCCCACCCATTAAAGTAGAACCATAAATGCGGGTCTCTAGCCATCAATCCAGAGCATATGCTACCTGACCCTGTATAATTAGGAGTGAACATGGGATATTCTGGGTATAAATCTCCAAAATTAGTTTCATTTAAGTCCCCCTTGGGTTGATAGGAGTTATTATATGTGCCATACAAATAGAATCTATCACTACATGCTGAATAATTTCCCAGTTTACCATAAAATGAGGAATATTTTATATATCCTTTCCACTTAGAATTCCAAGATCCACTATGGTGACAGCAAAAACACATTCCGGGGGAATAAGTATAAAACTTCAACCACCTAAATCGAGTCTTGTTTATATTACTATCAACTTTGGCAAACATATTGGGATTCCCTCTCAATGCTGACTGTAGGGCTCCTACAACCACTCCCGGTTCACTAATAAGGGAGGGCATAAAACCGAAATCTGCTACAGTCTGTGGATGTTCGTAGATCAGGGTAACATTTGGTCCATGTTGTTGGAACATGTGTGAAGCATGCCGTTTGAACCAGTTAGCCTTGACTACTCCACCCATCACGCTCCACATCCCGATCAACATTATCCACTTCATTTTCGGAGCCTCTCAGGGACCCAAATCTGCTTAATCCACACAAATTCCTTCTGTACATATACAAGAATACCAAAATACCAAGGAATATACACACTACTATTGTTATTAGATCACTAATATTCATTGCTTCTCTCCCTCATCCACTGTAGAGGATCTGGCCGTGCGTAGAATAGTCAGCCTCCGGAGTGACTATAGCAGGCCTCAGTCCCAATCTTCCTCCTCTGCAGTTGCTAGGTCTGACCGTACGTAGAGCTACCAGCGTCCAGCGGGTGGCAGCAGTAGGGTCTAGCCTAGAGTCTTCATTCACCTGTTGCGGATCTGACTGTGCATAGAGTGGTCAATTCCCTGGTATGACCACGGCAGAGTCTAGTCCGAATCTTCTCTCCCCCTTTTCGTCTGGACAATTTCAGTTTCAAAGGGTTTTCTTGTGATGAAATTACAGCCCAATCAGTAAATGCCCTTTTTACCCTGGTGTAGTGTATCCAAGGTTTCAGCCCTGCTACTTTTACTGCAGTGGGGGTAACTAACAGCACTTGATACGGCCCCCTCCAGCCTGGTGATAGAGGCTCCCCTTTCCAATCTTTAACTCACACCTCATCCCCAGGCTGGAAGGAATGGGCCTTTGTGAGGAAAGGAACTCGTCTAACCTCCAAAGCATGGGCGTTTACCTTCTCTAGAGCTTTCCCTAATGCCTGCACTTCTTCTTGGAGGGTTAAGTTCCCCAGCTCTCGAATGTCCCCTCTCAATCCCTTCAGGATGGCCGGGGGTCTTCCATACAGCATCTCAAATGGAGTCAGCCCAGTCGTCCGATGAGGGGTGCATCTTATTCTCAAAAGAGCTATTGGGAGTACATCCAACCATTTGAGCTTAGTTTCTTGACACAATTTTGCAAGCTGAATCTTCAATGTTCTGTTCATCCTTTCCACCTTCCCAGAACTTTGGGGCCTGTACGCACAATGTAATTTCCAAGTAATTCATAAGACTTCTGCCAAACTCTTAACTACTCCGTGCACGAAGGCCGGGCCATTATCAGATCCGATGTGAAGGGGTAACCCGTATCTAGGTACGATGTCTCGGAGTAGAGCTCGTACTACTTCCTTCGCCTTCTCGGTTCTAGTAGGATATGCTCCAACCCACCCAGTGTGAGTGCACACCATTACCAACATATACCGGTATTGTCCCATCCGTGGCATCTCGGTGAAGTCCACCACTAGGGATTCGAAGGGAGTAGATCCTTGATGTTGGGTTCCCTCTTCCAATCTGGGTCCTTGACGCGGGTTGTTCCGAGCGCAGAGTTGACACCGTGATGACGCCAGCATGGTGTACTGTCTCATTCCATCTATAAACACATCCTTTGCTAACAACTGGGCCAAAGCTGTCTTTCCCAGATGCGTGGCTTCATGTGCCTTCTGAACGATTGGCCATCCCATAGATTGGGGTATGTACCGTCTTCCATCTGGTAGGACCCACCAACCATCTTTGTCGCTTATAGCTTTCAGGTCCTTTTCAGCCCTCTCATTCTCCTGCTGGGTGTATCTAGGGGTCTGGTTACTCAAAGAGACTTGGAAAAGTGGTACTACCAACTCTCTGGGCAGGTTCTCCTTCCCACTCACTAGTTCACTCTCAGCGGCCTCCTTTGCAGCAGCATCTGCCTTCCGGTTTCCCCGGACCACTGGATCTTGCCCTCTCTGATGTCCTTTACAGTGCATCACAGCAACTTTACTAGGGGCCCACACCGCTTCTAATAGGTGCTCTATTTCTTTTCCATATTTGATCTCTTGTCCTGAAGAATTGATCAATCCTTTTTCTTTGTACAGTGCTCCATGCGCATGCAGGGTAGTGAAGGCATACTTTGAATCTGTGTATATGTTTACAGTAAGTCCTTCGGCCAGCTCTAAAGCCCTGATCAAAGCGATAAGTTCCGCCTTCTGGGCCGAGGTACCAACAGGTAGCGCTTTGGCTTCTATTATTTTATCTGCCGTGACCACTGCATAGCCGGCCTTTCGCTTCCCCTCTCGCACAAAGCTACTTCCATCTGTATAGTAAGTGACATCAGGATGGGGCCATGGGGTATCCCGCAAGTCTGGTCTACTTGAGTATACTTCATCCATGGTTTGAAGGCAGTCGTGGTGTATATTTCCAGATTCTGCTGGGAGCAGTGTTGCAGGGTTCAAGGTGGCGCACAACTCCAACTTCACTCTAGGGTTTTCATACAACATTCCCTGATACTTGGACATTCGGCTATTCGTGAACCAATAGCTACCTTTGTACTCCATGAGGGCCAGTACAGAATGTGGAACCTTTACCATCAAATTCTGGCCTAAGGTTAACTTATCTGCTTCTTTTACCAACAAGGCTGTTGCTGCTATAGCTCTGAGGCACCCAGGCCATCCTCTAGCGACTGGATCTAATTGCTTAGAGAGATATGCCACTGGGCGATGCCAGGATCCCAACATCTGTGTCAGTACTCCCATGGCTATTCCATTCTTCTCATCAACATATAAGGTGAACCTCTTTGTTACATCTGGCAGACCTAGCGCCGGAGCTTCCATCAGCGCCTTCTTTATCTGTTCCCAGGCGTTCTTTTGTTCTTTTCCCCACACAAATTCAGACTTCTCCGGACCTTTGGTAGCTTCATATAATGGTTTTCTCATTACTGCAAAATTAGGAATCCAGATTCTGCAAAACCCAGCTGCACCCAAGAATTCTCGCACCATCTTCCGATTCCGGGGCTCAGGCAGAGCACACACAGCCTCCTTCCTTTCTCGGCCTAGCGCTCGTTTCCCTTGAGTCACTTGGAATCCCAGATATCGCACCTCTGTCTGGCACAACTGGGCCTTCTTCTTAGATACTTTGTAGCCTGCTTCCCACAGAAGCTGGAGCAACTCCACCGTGGCTTCCTTACACTCCTCCTCACTGGTGGCGGCCAACAGTAGATCATCCACATATTGCAGCAAAACTCGTCTCTCGGGTTCAGATCGGAATTTTCTCAAGTCTTGACTCAATGATGTCCCAAAAATCGTTGGCGAGTTCTTCCACCCCTGAGGCAAGCGGCACCATGTGAACTGGGTCTTCTGGCCTGTAATGCTGTCTTCCACCTGGAAGGCAAATATTTCCTGGCTTTGAGGGGCCACTCGGATACAGAAGAAGGCATCCTTGAGATCCAAAACAGTGAAGTGAGTAGCTGCAGATGGAACTAGTCCCATCAGAACATATGGGTTTGGTACCATTGGGTGTAGGGTTACTGTAGCTTTGTTTACCATCCTTAAATCTTGTACTGGACGATATTCCTTCGTCCCAGGTTTCAATACTGGGAGTAATGGAGTATTCCAGGGAGAGCGGCATTCCCGAATTATATTGTACTTCTTCAGCCGTTCCAAATGCTTCTGGATCCCTTCCAGGGCTTCTCTGGGCAGATCATATTGCCTTACACGAATGGGCATAGCATTTGGCTTTAATTCTACCACTATGGGGGCCACGAACCGGGCTAACCCAGGTGGGTTGTCTTCAGCCCACACGCCTGGGGGTCCAAATATAGTGGGTTGCTCTTGACAAACCATGATCTGGTACCTTCGCCACTCCTCCTCCATTGGATAAGTCACTGAGATATTCTTTGGTCCTCTAAAATTTATTTCCATCGTCCCATCTTCTTCAATAGAAATTTGAGCTCTCAATTTAGCCAACAAATCTTGACCCAATAAGGGCACAGGGCAACTTGGCAAATACAAAAACTGGTGAGTGACTTGATGTCTTCCTAGATCCACAATCCTTTTTTCTAAGAGAGGGTGTTTCTCCAATTTCCCCATGGCCCCCACAATTCTTATGGCTTTCTCAGTTTTTGGGGCTATTGCAGAATTTAATACTGAACGGGTGGCTCCCGTATCTACCATCATGGGGATGGCTCGGTCCCCTATTTGTGCTGTGACCATAGGCTCCCCAGGGCCGAGAGCAAGGGGGCCCGGTCTGTCCTAATCGTAATGTTCCATTTCAGCTAGTCCAATGAAGTCCTCAAACCCTTCGTCCATCCCCTGCTCATATCTTCCATCCACTACTCTTCCTCTTCCTCTTCCTCGATCCATTCCTCTTCCCCTGTTCGCCATCCCTCTCTGTCTGGGGCATTCATTCTTCCAATGCCCAACCTGTCGGCAGAGGGCACACTCATTGCGTCTCAATGGAGGTCCACTTCCTTTCCAATTTTCCTCCCCCCCTTTCCCTTTGTCGCCAAGGCTGCAGCCAATAATTCCGCTTTCTTATGCATCCGCCTGTCCTTCTCCTGTTTCTCCTCTTGGTCTCTATTCACATATACTCTCTGGGCAATTTCCAACAATTGGCTCAAATTCATACCTGCAAATCCCTCTTGTTTCTGGAGTTTCTTCCTTATATCTGGATAACTTTGGGTCACAAAGGCCAAATTCACCATCTGTCGGTTGCCTGGGTCTTCTGAGTTCACAGGAGTATACTGCCTATAAGCATCAAGTAACCTTTCCAAATATGTTCCTGGGGGTTCAGTGGGTCCCTGAAGTATCTCTGATACTTTGGACATATTAACAGGCCTCTTCATTCCTTCTCTCATAGTTTCCACTAGTAGAGCTTGATAATCAGTGAGCATAGTCAACTGTGCTGGGAGGTTCGGGTCCCATCCTGGGTCCGCTAAGGGGACCCTACCTCTCATCCACTGCTCAGGGTTCGCCTCTCCAGGAGGTGCCCTGTTTCTAGCTATCCGTTCTGCATGCTGAATTATTCTCCTCCGCTCTTCAGTAGTGAACAAAGTCAGGAGCAACTGCTGACAATCTTGCCAAGTGGGGACATGTGAGGCCATAATACTGGAACAAAGTTCAATTACTTCTTGTGGCTTGTCTGTGTAAGTAGCATAATGGGTCTTCCAATTAAGAAGGTCAGACGTGGTGAAAGGAGTATATTGGTAACTCTGGACTCGCTGATAACCATCCTCTTTGGTGGGATCTTACACCAATTGACTGATTTGTCTCAATGGTGCAATCACATCTCCACTTTCCCCATCCGAATCATCTACTTCTTCTACTTCCTTCTGGGGTTTTGTCTGTTTACTCTTGACCTGCTTACTCTTGGATTTTTCTTTTGGTCCAGTCTGTTCGGGTTTGGGTCTGAGTGTCATCTTATTCTGGACAGCCAAACTGGAACCTGGCAACTCCTCTGTCATTTCCTTTTCATGGGTAACTGGGGCCAAATCGCCAGTCCCCAGCCACTCCCTCTTGTTATGAGGCTGTCTGAGGTACTGGTGGCAGTGGAGCAGGCGGTGGTACTTCCAAAGCCAGTGGTGGCGGGGCTGGCTGCATCACCACATACGGTGGAGGGGGGGCAGTGGGCTCTTCTGCAGCTGAATTAGGCAAAATCTGGGCTTTTCCAAGCTTTCGTCTGGCCCTGTCCTGCCTCAGCACCATAGCCTTACAAATTTGTTCCTGACACTTCTGCAACCAAGAGGGGTTCTCTGTAACCACTGTGTCCCATGAATCTATGTATGGATACTGATCAGGATGGCCAGGCTCACCCACCACTACTGAATACACTGCCTTGATTCGAGCGGGTTCTAGCTCCCTTCCGGAGGCCACCCCACCTTGAAAGAAGGCCACTCCACTTCACATAAATTCCGTAAACGCCCTGGCGTCATCGGGGGGTCCCCATAGTCCCCACTGAATCCTTTCTTGAAATGCTTTAACATACAACCTAAAGGGGTTTGCCGGCTTTGCCCCCCACCCATTTCCTCCCAACGTGGACAAGACACACTATGAGAAAGGGATTTGGCGCGTGAGTAAGGGGTCTCACGCGCCAACACGAAGGGGGATAGACACCACTCTCTCTGTGCCGACCCATGTACCCGGACTCTCAACGGTATGCAATGGGAACTGCGACACCTTGCACCCCTCCTTTCACACCACATTCACGCCAACAAACTGCCTCCCACCTCTTTTTCCACCTCCAAAAAGCCTCGCGGTTTCACCCACAACAGTGGGGTACTAAGGCAAGACTTAAGGGGTTGATCAGGCCCCTCTTCTCCCTGAAGTTGCAGGGAGGGCACTCACCAACAGTCGTGGGAGGGTTCTGCTTTCTGCTCCGTCTTCGGGTCCCTGGGCTGGAACACCACCGCCAGAGCCGCCGCCTCACTCCGAGTCAATCCTTCTGACAAAAGTAAGTCAGGGGCGCCCTGGGTCGCGTCAGAAAGAGGCGACGTCCCCGATGCCCTGGCATCCGCCAAAGTGGGCAAAACACCCCTCAATATCCCGGACGAGCCCCCAAATTGAAGTAGCTCGCCAAGAATTGAGACCACCAGATTAGAAAGCAAAAATAAAAATTTATTTTACTGCAGGGATCTCAGTGGAATGATTTCCAAAGCCTGAGAGCCCCGATCCAGGTATTAGCTCTCTTTTTATACCCTCCTGTAAACAGGTTACAGGAAATGATTACATATGACCATATATGAAGTGTTTACAGGTCAGGCAGACCTGGGTTACATCTTTCAAAAATGATGTATTTTGGTACCAAGGGAGTATTTCTCCAACATCAAAACTCCCTAGGTTCCCGGCACTGCTAAGCACATACCTAAGCCTCCTGATAAGATAAAGGGCGCATCTGCTCACCTTATTTTTCTATATTTTTCTATCTTAGCAATAGCTTCTTCAACTTAACCCTTTCAGTTATGTGTGATCATTTTCAGGATTAAAATATACGGGACAAGACGATTTTAGCCTTTTCCATTTCGGCTGCAATCCTGATAAAGATTGCTCCTTGGAAGTTCCTCTTTGTCTGCAGAGGAAAGCCCTCTTGGTGCTATTATCGAATTTCTTTCCAACAGAAACGGCTTCTAGGGAATCATTTTTGTCAAGCCTGTACCACAGAAGAAAAGGTATTAACTTCCTTTTCTCACCCAGTTTGATCCTTTTAATAAATGCCCCCCACAACA
Organism: Iguana delicatissima; assembly: GCA_948472985.1. Lineage (NCBI taxonomy): Eukaryota > Metazoa > Chordata > Lepidosauria > Squamata > Iguanidae > Iguana > Iguana delicatissima. Next base: position 988,555 of record CAOKZL010000108.1, read on the forward strand.
GTTGTTATTTACATTTAAAATAAAACAAAGGGGCATATTAAGAAAAATAAAGAGCATTTAATACCACATCTAGGCCATTGCCGCATTGCACCTTTATAGTGCTATTATTCCACTTTCAACATCCTGTGGAATTCTGGGGTTTGTAGTTTCCTGAGGCCAAAGAGCTCCCTGGCTGAGAATTCTAAAGGCCCCTCCCTAAACTACAACTCCCAGGATTCCATCAGAGGTTGAAAGTGCAATAACACCATGACCGTGTAGTGGAAATAGCCTTAGCACCTATAGTAAAGAGTCCTTAGGTTAAGTCTAAGTTCACATTGTTCATCTAAGCTGAACTCTGTATGTTCTTACAGTGCCCTACCTGTGCCAACTTGCTGCTGCTTAATTACCAAACCATTTCCAGGTCTTGTTATTGGCTTATAATTTATTTAGATCCCTTTAGTTAGTTGTATTTATATCTAGAGATCTCAGGGTGGTGTATAGTAATACTGTTCTGACAAAATTTAAAACTGTGTGAACAATAAAAGTTATTTTTAAAGGTTAAAAACACATCAAAAATAAATAAATTGAAAAGACAGATTAAGGGAATTCAAATAGTTTTAAATGAATTAATACCATGCACATGGGAGGGTTTTTGTAAAAGCAGTAAGGTCCCAAAAGCTTTCACGAAGAACTACGTTTTGACTTGGTGCCTCAAGAGCAGCCCTGTAAGCACCAATCAGGCCTTGAAGGGGAAGGTGTTCCATAATTTGGGTGCCAAAGCAAAGGAGCCCCTTTCCCATGTTATAACATCCTAAAAGGACTCCGGGTGATGTTACTTGTAATACCATCTTATTGATTTGATTTATATCCCATGTTTCTCCCAGGATTAAAATGCAAGCTAGCTTACTGCATAAAACACAATAAACTACACATATTAAAACACAAATCAGACTGATTATACTATTAAAACACTAAAACACATTAAAAACACTAGACTGATAATAAATAATAACATATTGAAAATTCAGCACATCCCTTTCAAAACAAATCCCATTTATAGATCCAGAAGCGTTAAGACTCTTATCTGTTCAGCCTACTAAAGGTTCCTGGAGTGGTGAAGCTAATGCGCTTGCAGAAAACTGCACTGAAATTTAGCACTGAAATTATGCTAAATAAATAAATAGCTTGTTAAGCACATTTAAATCAACATGTTTGAGTCTACATGTTTACAAGACTCAAGACTGAATCCTAGAACAGGAATCATTATTTTACTGCTAAAGCTTTCCATTTATTTATTTTCCAAAGTTTTCAGCTGATTTTCTAATTTCCCCCTCCTTTTTCTTTGTAGATGCTATACCCAATTGCTCATGGTGATTCTTGTTGCACACTGTTCAAGGGCATCCTTAAACAGTGCAGGTGTACAAAGTGGGGAGACACCATCAGTCTTACAGAGCTCGCTAGTTAGAAGATTGGCTCAGGTTAAAGGGTGTGCAAAGCAGAATGCTGAACAGCTTTGGCAGATCAATGCTGCTGACACTACAGGTCAGATCTAGTTCTAAGAGTACCATGAATATAAATTATCAAGCAGAGAGTCCATTCAGGAGCCCCAGACATCTATAGCACTGCCATGAGAACAAAGAGCAAACTGAAGATAAGGTTGAGGAAAACCTGGGTAGCAGCTTTATAATATGGAAGAACACCCAGACCAGACCTACCACATCCCTGGTCTGGAAACCCCTGAATGCCATCAAACCCAAGAGAAAACAAGTAAAATTCTCTACAGTGTGCAAATTCTCAGCCATCTACCACTGTCACACCCACACTGATTCTGAAACATCTCAGAACCTGTAGCTCCTTTATTATGTTGCTGGGGAGCTGGTGGAAATCTGGCAAATTAATTAGATTTCCTTGCTGCTTAATCAATCATTGCACAACATCTTGGCTGGAAAGTTAGCAATTAATCTACTGCTTAGTGAGAGAGGTGGGATCTATGGAGCATCTTACCCTAGCAGACAGTCAGCAACATTTTTACTCTTCCACAACTCATAAGTTTTAAAATGGCAGGCTGACTTTTTGAGGCATTGTAGCTGATTTTCACGGTCTCTTCTTTCCTGGGACTGCAATTAATTGATTAATCTGCAATTAATCACAGCTGAGGAAAAACCCTGAATTTCCCAGGGGACGATGGCAAGTAGCTATTGGGTTACAAAGGGTATATCTGCTTTACTGTGTAGAAGACATGGGCTAATATCTTGGGCCTTTCCCACACTACACTCTTATAGCGCGATGATTCCACTTTCAACATCCTATGGAATCCTGGAGTTTGCAGTTTTGGGAGGGGCTGGCTGGCCCCTCCCAAAACTGCAAACCCCAGGATTCCATAGGATGTTGAAAGTGGAATCATCGTGCTATAAGAGTGTAGTGCGGAAAAGGCGTTGGATCAGAATATGTTTCGCAAAGCTCCCTACAGAAAAATCTACAATACATCTTCCCTCTCAGTGCCTAGCTACCCTTTTACCTGCCGTAGCCCATTCCATGAACTCCAACTGCTATAGTTTGACAGGCACAGTCCTGATAAACCCCCTTTCATCCTACTTTTTCAGCTGCTTTTAAAATGTCCCAGTTTTTCTCTCTTTCTCCTGCTATTCCCCTTTGTCCTCAGCTTACTTCAATTGCACAGTTAACTCACTTGATTACTTTAGTTGCTCAGTTACTTACTTCAGTTGCTCAATTAACTTAGCTGGCAGGAGGGAAGAGGAAAGGATGGAATCTTGCACTTCCCAATAGACTCAGGCAAAACCAAGCTGCTGCAGCCTTTCCCACCTTATGTCTTCATCCTTGTTAATACCTTTTGCCATCTAGAGCAGACCGTGATGTTGCTTGGCCACATGTCCCAGTTTTCATCTGTGTGAGGAGAGCTGTGCAGTGGGTTTATTGGTTTGGGGAAAAGTTCTCCCAGGCACCAGCTCTCTGTCTCTGCAGTACCTTATAGGCTATAAGTTTTAAAAATGGACAGTTAACCAGAGTAGCTCCAAAAACAAGGAAAGAAAAAGAGTCGAGTTGAAAACAAGCTGATTTTGAAACACAAAGAATTACTTCTTTACTTAAAAGACAGAAAAACATAGCAGCAGATCCCAACAGCACAATCTGTGTTCGATACAAGCTGTTCCTCAAAAGAAGGAGAGGAATGACACAGGTGCTAAAAACCCTACTGCTGACCAAATTAAGGAAGCTAAGGGTTTGCAGCTAAGCTTAAGCAACTGCAGACCAAGGGCCCTTCCACACCCTACTGTATATCGCTGTCCTCCAGTGGTGATCCCGGCAGCTGCTCTGTTGTGAAGGGAGCACAGTGGGAGAACTCCCCTCCGCACTGGACTGGCTTCCTGTGGAAGGGAGCGTGATGGACATGCCTCTTGCAGCGCTTGCCTCTTGCAGCGCTTGCAGCGTAGCTGGACATTTTCCCATGCTGCGCTGGGGCAGGAAGCACTTCCATCGCACTTCTGAGCCTTCTGCAGGGCATGTAGGCACGGGAGCATCATGCGATTGGGTGTCAAAGACAGGGAAAACCCATCTATTATTTAATCTGTAATTGTGCTGGCTGGTGATGGGAGAAGGACAGGAGCATGATGACACCATGCAGAAGCATCGTCATGGTTCTGTTCCCCTCACATCACCATCGTGGGATGACGCCTGTCTGCAGAAAAGGCCTAAGACACACACACACATGGAGTCTCTCACCCTCCATTGGGAAGACGAGTCCAGTTGGCTGGGTTGCTGAAGAGCAGGGCAGGAAGTTCTTCTCTTAAGGCAGGGGTGGGCAATTATTTTTTCCATGGGGCCACATGAGAAACTAAAAATATTGTGGAGGGCCGGGCCAAAAGGCTGAACTCAATTCTGCATAATATTAATTGTATTTCTTTATAAAAAGCAGTAAACAGCATTGTTTTGACAAGCTGGTACGAGTATATGTTATAGTTAAACAATGAAAAAGTGAGGTTCTAGACCTCAAACTGCTATAGTGCAGCCGCGGGAGCGGCGCTGTGAGTTTTATAAAAACCACCTTCGCAAGTGGTTTTTATAAAACTCACCCGCCCTGCCCTGTAGCAGCCCCCGGTGAAGAACTGCAGAGATGCGGTAGCGCGTCCGTGCAGATCTGCCCGGGGGCGGGCTTCCGGCTGGCTCGCTGTCCTGATTGGCGGAGCACCGCCGGAAGCCGCCGACTGCCATTTTGTGCACCGCCGAGCACTGCTGAGCGCCGCCGAAATTCGGCAGCGTTTGGAACGGCGGATCCGTGCTCTCTGCAGGGACGGAGCAACTCGCTCACGGATAACTTCTGCCCTTGCGTGCGTGGCCCTATTTTGCCCCCCCCCATGAGCAAAGGGCCTTAGAAAGTATGTTTATTTTGTAATTTCCAATTAGCCTTACCCGGGCCGGTCAGAGCCAATCAAAGGGCCGTATGTGGCCCGGGGGCCGTACAATGCCCAGGTCTGTCTTAAGGGGACACTCTGTGATTCTCCCATGCTCTTTCTGGTCTGTCTCCTCTGACATTCTTCCAGGCTCCTTCTTTTCAGCCTTTTTCTGTCTGCGGTGCAGGTATACAAGCAGGCTCTTTTCCTCTCATAGAGAAAGCAGCCAAGTCTCTGTGTATCTGTTTTTAACCCTTTCCTAACTTGAGGGCTGTCACTTGGATTCAAGGGGATGCCTTCTGGGAGGGGCTAACATGATCTTAACATTATACTCTGGAAATTCAAAAGTTTAGATCTGAATATGACCTCTGCTCATTACCCTCTGGGTACCGGTAATAACTCTTAACTAGTCTAAGGAGATGCAAACAATAGATTTCGTAGACATAGGACAAAATCAGTCCAATAGAACCATATGCTCTGTTTCTAAACTGGATGGGATTTTCCAACATTTCTGGACTATGCACATTACCATACAATGGGAGTTATACCAGTCTGAACCAATTTTGCAGGGCTTCCATTCAGTGGAATTGAACAAGTCAGTTAAGTACTGATTGTTTTCCCCAGTACATCAGGGAGCCATGTCCTTGGCTCTTTTTGCACAGTGTTTTGGAAGCGAAAGGGCCCCTTGAGCTTCGCACAAACGTGAGGAGCAGTCTGCATGACGCTCAAGGACCGGACGCAGAGCGAGCACGGATCTTTTCATTTTCGGCTCTCAGCCAAAAAAAGGCTGTGCGCTTGCGCCCTCTCTGGCGCCCCACGCTCACTTACCTGGTGCGCGGTGCGTCGGGAGCCGGGCCGGTCGCGCTTCCTGGGCAGTGGAGACTCGGAAAGGTCCCAGGCTGCACTGCGAAAGGAAGAGACAGGGCGCTTGCGCAAGAGGAAGGAGCTGTGGAGGCCAAGCAGCAGGGAAGCAGCAGGGAAGCAGGAGCATTCCTTCTAAGGCTTCTCATGCGAGGACCCCAACCCAGCAGCGTTAACAGGTAACGTGCGAAAAGGGCCCCAGTCAGGAGGAGTGAGTGGGGTTTTTCAGTGAGAAAATTTTACCCCGTATTTTAAAATGAGGCCTGACCTCTCCAGGATGGACATGTGGTCCATGCAACTGCATACTGCCTTACCCTGGAAGTGTGCAGACTGTGACAAGAAGAAACTCCCTTCCTGATGCATCAAATTCTACTTGCGATTAATATTTACCAAGCATAACTCATAACAGTTGCAGGCTTTTGCTAAGTGCGAATTTATTGGCTGGTGGAGATTGGGGGAATGACAAAGAAGCATCCAGAATATCATCCAGAATCACATAGCTGGAGGCTTCTCTGCTGCTCTCCACTAGCTAACAAATTCTCGGGGGGGGCTAAAAGGTGAGTTTGGGGTGCAGTTTGGTTGCTCCCTGAGGTTGGTAGAAGATTCTGACTTCTCAAAGACTCCATCCCAAATGTTTTATAAAGGCATATTTTGATATTTGTTGTTGTTGTGTGCCTTCAAGTCATTTCTAGCTTATGGTGACCCTTAGGCAAACCTATCATGAGTTTCTGGGGCTGAGAGCACTGATGTGCCCAAGGTCATCCAGTCAGTTTCCACGGCTGAGTGGGGAACTGAACACTGATCTACAAGGTGGTAGTCCAATGCTCAAACCACTATACCACTCTGGTTCTCATGTTTAGTGTACAAAGGTATAATCATTAACAAAATACCAGCCATTAGTTCTTCTTTAGAAGAGAAATATAGCTGAACCCTTCCTAGCTACCAATTACAGGACATCTCTCTTACATGAAAGTAATGGCTGACTATACTTGAGGCAGTTTCACCCTCTTCCTTCAAGTAGAGGAGGTTCTTTCAGACAACTCTTATACCTCTTCCCTCTAAAGCATGCTTCACAGGGCTCTACTACGTAGACATCAGTTCATAACCTAGTTAAGCTTTTCTGTGCAATTTTTTCTGAAGAAAAATTGGACGCAAAATGCTGCAAACATGTGCTAAGAAATGGAATTTCACTTTTTAGGCCTAGAAAAAAGCCTTTTGCTAATAGAAAGTGGCCAATTCCTGTTTGACAAAAGGCCCTCCTCAGCCAAAAACAACTCAGGGATAACGTTGTCAGATCTCAGGGCCTGACCTTGAGTCTCCAGGTTTTAGGGATAATATCTAGGTGGGAGATAAGAGTCCAAATTGTTCAGTTTAGGTGGGCTCAGCTCTGGGCAAGAGGAAAGGCCTGTGTGCAAATCTCCAGCTCAGCTAGTAAAGTGGCAGATTACTACAATTCCCAAGGCTTCAGAGGCATATCTAGGGTGGGGCAAATTGGGTACATGCCCCAGGCACCAATGCCAAGGGGGTGCAAAAAAGCAATGCATGTAGCAGTGGGGTATGGTAAGAAAGTAGCGGTGCAACTTCCATGCTTGGTCTAGGCACTGTTCATGTTAGATATGCCACTGCAAGGCTTGTTTTCTTGTTGCAACTTGCCAGGACTTGAGTCTGTGTGTTTACTTAGCTTCTTCTTTTCCTTCCAATCACTGTGGCACCAGGGCTCACCTTTCACTCTGCTTTGCATCCACCTTCTGGCTAGAAGCAAATGAGCTACGTTAAATATTCATTACCCCTAAGTAGGTGAGAAGGAATAATCATTTCATTTCATCTTGATGTCGGAAAAGCCCCTTTAACTAAGATTTCTCTTTTAATTTCCAAACAGCACATTATTTCTCTAAGTTTGAATGACAATTTGTGAGCAACTGTGCTTGGCCCTTAATGATATAACCAAGGGCTATTCCTTAGGTTTGAGGGCCTGGGACTCTCCTGAACTAGCAACTCCTCAGGGTGACCAAACTGGGCCTAAAATGTGACAAACATACTGCCCCAGTCCTCAAGGAGGACATTAGGGAGCCAAAAACATTCAAAAAGATGGGGGGGCAGGTACAGCATGGGGATGTATGCTTGTATTGTTGTATTTTGTTTAGAAGATTTGGAAACCTAGTTTGAAAAACCAGAAGGTTAAATAACTTAATTAAACATGTAGAGGATTCTCACCAAGAGTCACCTGATTATGTACAGCATGTAAAGAAGCTGCCACACAGATGCTACCCGCAAGAACTTCCTTGTGTTTTCCATACGGTACGGACCAGTTCCTTGTCCGTGGTGGCGCAGGAGCCCTGGTGGCGCAGTGGTTAAATGCCAGTACTGCAACCACAAGGTTGTGAGTTCAATCCTGCCAAGCTCCAAGGTTGACTCAGCCTTCCATCCTTTTGCAGGTCGGTAAAATGAGTACCCAGCTTGCTGGGGGCAATTAGCTAAAAATACATTGTAAACCGCTTAGATAACACTCCGTTGATAAGCGGTATAGAAATAAATGCTATTGCTATTGCTATATTGTTTAACCCAACTGCCTGTCCACTCAGCAACAAATAATTCAAATTTACTGCTTTATCAGTAACTCCCACTCCAGTTCAATTTGCTGTTATTACCTTCACCTCAATATCTAAAACACTTTTGTGGGTGTGGAGATGAATTACTAAGGTTATTCAAGCAATAGGAATTTCTACCTAGATGAAGGCTGGCGTTCAGCATTGCAGTTATGGATTTGTAACCTAAAACTAGACATCTGTAACTGTTCTGTATTCAGTAAGACTATGTCATCTTACTGTAAAATGACATAAATGCCACCACAGCTCACTTTAAAAGCCATTATCTGGATCGAACAAAGGAGGTCAATTTAGCTTCCAATTAAGGGGTTGCAATTTACAGCATTTCCACCACATTCTTATAGTGCTATTGTTCAACATCCTATGGAATCCTGGGGTTTGCAGTTTAGGGAGGATCATTTAGAATTCTCAGCCAGGGAGCTCTTTCTTGGGCCTCAGTAAACTACAAACCCCAGAATTCCACAGGATGTTCAAAGTGGAATAATAGCGCTCGAACATTGTAGTGCAGAAATGGCCTTAGTCATGCAGGGATAATTAAGTAGCCAATGTAGAATATTGGCAACAAATTTTACTTCTTTCTTTAAATTAAAAATTTCAAACTCCTTTAAGGATAAAAGTCTTTAAAAAGTGACTAATCTGAAATCTTAGTAAAATTACATTGTGTCCATTAAAAATATAATATACATACCCATTAAATACAATATCACCAAGTTCCATGAAAACAAAGAATTAAAACTGGAGTATAATCCAGCATCTTGTGTACTCAAGACAAAGGAGGATGAGGTCTTCCCTTCCTTGAAAAATATTATAATGCTTTTCAAATAGCAAAAATATTGGATTTTGAATATCACACACACAAAAAAAGATGGGTCAGAATAGAAAGATATATACACAACAATGATAGGAAATAAGATCACAGGTGGGAAAACTAAAATAAATAAAGGGCCTTTCCAGACAATGTGGCAGGTATGGGGAAAATGGGAAAAGAAATTGTTGGCATCGGATAGAATGTTTAAATAAAGAAGGAGACTCTAGTAAATGATTGATATTAAAGAAATTTAGAGAAGTGTCTGATTGTTTAGGAGAATATATAGAGATTAAGGGAGTTACTGATTACGACTGAGTGGAATTTAAAAAATTACAGGAAATTATAGTGAAAAAGAAGTGTCAATACCCATTTGAAGAATTATCAAGAATTGAAGATGAGATACGAAGGAAGCAAAGGACTGGTGACAAAATCTATAGAATGCTTTTAGATAATCTATTTAATTTGACAGAGCATTTATTAAGAACATGGAAAATGGATGTTAGGATTAATAAGAAAGAAATGCAACAAGCGTTACAAGAATTAGTTAAAAATAAAAATAAAGTTAGAGAACAACAGATGAAATTAATAGGAAGATGGTACAGAACACCATATTGACTATCTTATATTTAGAAAACAATACCATCTGAATGTTAGCATGGATGTGGTTCTAAAGGAACTTATCTTCATATGTGGTAGAAGTGTGAAAAAATACAAAGGATTTTGAATGGAATTGAACAGGAAATTAATAGAATTATAGGGAAAACGTTGAAAGTAAATGAAGAAAGATGGCTGATTATTAATGTTAAGGACACTGGAGTATAAAAAGAGGAGGGATATTTAATTAAACAATTATTAATAGTGGCACAGGCAGGGATTGCTCATGGGTGGAAGGATGAGGAAAAGTGGGATCTCAATAGATGGAAATACTATATAGCACAATATATGCTGTTTGATTTTTTTATTGGAGAAGAGCAGGTTATATCTAGGTAATTTGAGAGAAAAGAACTGGGCCACGGGGTGGGAGAAACTGATTGTAAAAGAAAGAGAGGGCTATAAGGATGTGGATGATAGAGTCAAAATGATATACCTCATAAAGGGGAAAAGGAATTAATTATAATATACCATTCCAAGGTTGGGTGGGGGATGGGGAAAGGGATGAAATATAAATGTGGTATGCAATTTGTATGTACAATGAATAATTCAAATAAATAAAAATATTTTTAAAAAGAGTATAATCCAGCATTGAGGCAACATCTTACTAAACAGAGCGAGAACATTCCTGAATCAAAGCAGCAGCAACACAAGACCTTTAGACAGAGGACATTTGAAACAGCATTTAGATCAGAAATATGCCTAACAGTGTAATTCTGTGTATGTTTATTCAAAAGTAATTCCCACTGTGTTTAATGGGATTTATTCGCATATGACTGCAGCCTGAAAATCTGGCTTTGTTTTGGTCTCCTTTATACCAAATGTTTATGTAATTATGACAAGTGAAGTATTTTAATGAAAATGCAAAAATTAGGTGTTAAGAGGCTATTTAATAGGAAAAGGATTTCTAACCTGGAGAAGCACATGTAACAGTAAAAATTTCAAACAGAATTTCTTTTTCAAAAAATAAATACACTGAGCCATTCTGTTAAGGTTTTTAAGCTAGCCAGGAGAGTTGTTACCACACCATACGCTCCCACTCTACAGGATGTCTTATTTTTCATAATTGGACATATTTATGGCTGAAAAACATGTTTGAAAGAGCACTGTCTGGAAGCTTGTTGCCAGGCTAGGATGACCTCAGACATGGTAAGATCATAAGTTCAGAGATGATTAGGCAGGAAAATCTGATGCTAATGGGTTTGTGATAATCCTTTCAAAACTGCAGGCTACAAGCACTCCCATGAACAATGGAAAGCAAAACTGTCCAGGTGAAGCAATCAGGGACTCTACTGTGATTTTATCCTATGGAAATCTTTCCCAGACCCTCTGCCTGACCAGACATTAAGAGATTGGCATGACTCCCATCAAGGTTTTGTCACCTAGAGTTAAGTCAAACAGCCCATTCCAAACTCCTTTGTCAGCCCCATGAGAAAGCAATTACCACTTTGTCGACACACCCTGCTTCAGGGTAAGGAAAAGGGTACAACAACTCCAACTTCAGTCCCAGCAAAGTGTAGTAAGTTGGGTGTGCTACACTGTACATAGTACCCCAAATACTCTTTCCTCCATGGTACCCTCAGTTGTACTGTCTGAGCTACTGTGCTTCAATCTTCTGCTTCAGGACTGGCAACTATCACCCTTTTCACCCAGTCTCCCTCTATCCAACCTTTCTTGACTCACTTTCCAATTGCCTTGTATGACTTCTAAGAGTGTCTGCCTTCTTGTGTATTTGTTAATTCCAAATAAAATACTCTATTTAACTTTTAACTGGAGTCCTCTCTACAGCTAATATTGGTATACACAGGTGGAAAGATCCTGCTGTTACCCTTCTCTCACAGGCCTCCTTTGAGCTATAATTTCTCCAAATTCTAAGGAGACGCTGGCATTGCAGGTGGACCTCAAGGTCCTCACCTCTTAGGATAACAAAGCAATACCAGAAAGCAGTCATTGCCCACAAGTCTGTTGGCCACGGTCATTATGCCAGTGTAGGTTGTAGCAATGACACTAGTGGTGATGCAACAGCAGGTGCACAGTGGCCAGAGGCACTGTGGGGATGGAAAACATAGCGCTGAAAGTCATTTCCATGAAGAAGAAACCAGCACTGCAGCTCTCCTTAGAAATGGAGGTCGCTTCCTCTTCCATCCACCTGCCGTTGCTGCACACTGGACCTAAAAAGTACCTTACAGCAGCGTAAGTCACTGTGAAGATAGTGGTCATTATATTTTACCAGGGTAGCAGTCAAAAAACAAAAAGTAGGTGGGAATTTGCATGGTCTGGCTGGGTTCCACTCATGCCTGCCATTCTTGGCTCATTGAATGAGAACAGGTGTAAAGTAGCCATTGGCCTTTGCTCAGACTTGTTTTGGGATTGTTTATTTTGATGCTATGTGTGTTCCATTTTGCTTCAAGGAACAAAATGTGAGTGATGTAACGTGAAGCTTCTGACACCTGTCTTCAACTCCCCCTCCCCCTGCTTAGAGGACTTGTCAGGAGTCATTCTGGACAAGTGAGCAGAAACCTCCCTCTCTTATTGGCACACTTTCACTGTCAGCATCTCTTTTGGAAAGCCTAGCAATATCTAGGATCCTTGTCCTACAGCCTCTTTGCCTTCCCCGGCTTTGTATTTTATGCCAGGTAGCAGATTTCTGACAGGGAGTGATAGCAATGTTAAAATAAGCAACTTCACTGGCTGCTACTGAGCATGCACTTGTGTCTGGAGCATGCTCAGCAACAGCTAAGGAGCTGACCTTGACAAGAAATAAAGATGCTGACCTTAGCAATACAGAATAATTGGTGTTTTTAACATTGCCAGGGGGTTTCTACAAAAAGAAAAAATCCATTGCTTACCCTAAAGGTGGGTAATGCCTTTGTTCAGTGGTCAGAGGGCAGATAACAGGGACAGACAAATCTGCCAGTTTCACCTTTTTGCACATTGGCCAGAATCTGGATGTTGTTTTATGCACGCATTAACTTCCCCTGTGAAAACCATTTGACATTTTTGTCTGTTGCACAATTACCATATTCAGTTCAAGGCTGCAGAAGCAGAGTTGCATGTGTGGCACATCAAGAATGGAAATGCATTGTGCTTGATGTTCATCTGCACAGGGAGGTGTGCGTACACAGTCAATACTGCACTTAAGTTGTATAACATAATTCACTAATAAGGCAGCATTACGTAACTGCCATTTAACTCACTGAGTGTAAAATTATTCTGCCTTCTCAGTGTAGGATCCTTTGCATTTTATGTTTTTGTTTTGTTTTGTAATCCCATGTGCTCTCAGTTGAATGTATGAAGAAAGTGACAAATTTTGGAAAGTTTTTACTAAAGTTTTTACTAAAATGAACTGGATTAATCTCTTGCCCATCTGTCCTGGCCAAATTCAGTGTGTAGAGTTATTGCCACTATGGGGGGGGGGATCACAATGAGTGCCTTGAAATGATCAAAGAGGAGAAACTTGTCAGGAAAAAAAGGTGACAACCCTGATTCAACATTACAAATGTTCCTGAATACATGGTGAATCAAACCCTGATTTTTAAGAGCTTGAGTTCACAGGATGTTTTCAACTTTTAGGCAAGCCATGTGCTCTCGCAATGACACACGGTGAGACAAAGCACAAGCTTTTCAGCATGTCATCTTGCACAAAGTCAACATGTCTCTTAGTAAATGACTTGTTAGCCCACATGTTGGTGGGGACCCAAGAGTGCTTTGTTACATCCTAGCCTAACAATGTGCGCTAAAAGGTGCATTAACATGGTGACCTTTCTATTCACCAAAAGGAATCCTTCATTTGGAGTTTCATTAATGGAGAGGAAGGTTTTCCTTAGTTCCATTAGCAAAATGAAATATTAGATTTAAAATTCACTTAAAGGCACAAGAGTGAAATATGTGCAATTTTTTTTCTTTCTCCCTGCCTCCTCTTTTAAAAGAAAATACTGTAAAATTTGGAGAAGATACAGAAGGGGGAAGATAAGAGATGTTGCTACAGTAAGAGCATTAGGAGCTTTAGTACCATCAGCAAACATGACTATAGTCACTATCAGCTGAGCATCAACTATAGACAGCCTGTCCCACACCAGGAAGAAGAACATGGGCAGTTGAGCATCCAGCAGAGGTCACTGATTCTTATCCCTTCTGGCAAGGGCACAGCTGTGTAAATGCAGAACACTGCAGTTATTCATATTAAGTCACACTTGAGCTGATGAACTTTAGGTGCTAGAACACACACAACAGATTGTTAGGGAGAAGTCACTGCTTATTGGAGTGATTGTCTCAGGTGCCCAGCGGAAGATGTTAGAAGTGGACTATCTCCTATGAAGCTAGGGACAGAGACAATGACATGGATGGGTAGCACACGCACACACACACAGTCCTGCCCACAAATCCTATCTACCATGGACTTTTCTTCATTTACACATCACAGTGATACCTTTGTGGAGCCAACCACAAGGCACAAAATATCTTTATGATGGCACTACCTGTCCACAGTGGTGGGATTGCGTGCTCCTGTGAGGCGAGAGGCTATGGTGATGGTAGCATTGCTTCTGGCAGGGTCTCTCATCAGATAGGCTTTTGCTGATGAGCCAGACTAATGGTTCCAAACAGCTACAGGGCAGGGGCAGCAGTATTGTGTTTTGGAGGGTGGCAATGGCAGAAGTGACAGTGCATTGCAGATGGTTGGACTCAATCAAGGAAGCCACAGCCCTGAAACCAGAAGACCTACGCAGGACTGCTGATGATAGGGTGACTTGGACATCTCTCATTCATAGGCCTTCCACAAGCCAAAGTCAACTTGACAGAAATTAACAACAGAAAAACAAGCTTTCAAATGTCTCTGACTCTTTCATCAAGGATGTTTTAAAAATGCAAAAGAAGAAATGAGACAGGGTTGGAGTCATCGGCCTGCTTCTTTGAGATGGTTGCTTAAAATGGTGTTTAAAGTGGTCTTGATGGAGGGTTGGTGCAGATAGAAGCCACATGCCTTCTTGGCCATGAGGGGACTGAAAGCAATACAGTAAAAGAAAAGCAATGAAATTTTCTTTTTCTTTAGCAGCAAAAGAGTAATTTCCTTTAAGCTGTGGGAGAAGCAGGAAGCAAAACTCAAGAACTTTTCCAAAATGTTATGTTCACTGGAGCTTAGTCACCACAACTTTCTTGCAGAACAATTCCTGGCATGTCTACTTAGAAGTAAATTCTATTAGTGAGACTATTGAAAAGTGAAGACGTCCCTGATTTAGAACTATGGTTAATTAAACTACTGGAAATGAAGGATCAGGACTCCCTAACCTGTCAAATCAATGGAAAGTCAGACAAAACAATGGAAGAATTGGCTCCAGTGCTAAATTTCCTCAGAAAGACATGGAAGAATTTGACCATATATTGATTAAAGGATAAATGTGTTTTTAAAAACAAATAAGGTTTGAAATGCATTGAAATTTAAAATGAGCTGAAAGGTTTTGAATATGATATCATTAAGTAAGCTATGTTTAAAGGGGGAAACAATAGAAAATGGCAGAAAAAACTGTGTTTGAAATGAAGTAACAAGTAAATGAAGTTTAAGTGAGCTGCTTATGAAAGAATTCCAAACAAGGGTAAGAGAGAAGTAAAAACTAAAAATATGCATTTAATAATTATGGGTGGACGGAGCCCATTTCCGCACCATACCATGATCCCGGTATCATCCCAGCAGTGCCACTGTTGGGATGGGAGCAGGACCCGAATGATGCATTCCACACCTGGCTGACTGACAGCAGATGGGTCGCATTCCTTCCTTATGCAGTGCAGCCAGCATCTTCCTGTACTTCACTGAGGAAGAAAGCGCTTGATAGTGCTTCCACCCTTCCTGCATGGTCATGGGTGATGCAATCGTTGAAAAAAGAGAGTCTATTACCAGATTTTTTTCTGGTAATAGTATACCGTATGATCGCAACAGCTGGGGTCACAACAGGAATGGGACTACAACAATGTCGTGTGGTGGCACACACCGCAGATTGGCTTCACCCTCCCACCACCCATGCTGGGATAGCACCATCATGCGGAAATGGCTGTAGAAGACCAAAAAATCTTTTTGTTTCTTTGTTTGTTAAAGATTGTTATGAACTAAATTAATTTTATAAATTTACGAATTGTGCTAAAAAATTTTTGTTAGTTATTTAGTAACTAATAATTTTAAAAATTTAACAGAGAAATAGATTCTATTGAATTCAGTGGAACTTAAGATATTATGCATAAGATTGTAGCCTCAGACCAGAGCATCTCATTTGCTATTCCTTTCATTGATGTAGTTCTGATTGTTAGTATCAGCCACACCTAGAAGTTATCTGACTCCTACAGGCAGTGGAGGAGTGGGACTGGCTGCTACAGATGGCTGCTGGAAAATAATGGGGTACCAAACCCAGACATGATGTTCGCATTTATACTGGCTCATTAAATCTCCACCCCCCACAGCATCTCCTATTATTGATTTGTAGGGCATAGTGACAGTATAATTATTATACTTATATTTATCCTTTAGAGAAAAGCCTGCTGGTTCATGTACATAAGTTTGGGATGTTTTAACATCTGCTACTGAGAAACTGCATCATCTGCAGATCCCCCCCACACACACACACACTTTTTTTTTTAAACTAATACTTCTCCAGATGGTGATAAATGTGACTTTGTACACAGTAATAAAAATCAAGGATGTCATCTCAAGACTGTGGAAGAAGGATAAAAGTGCCAAGGTCTTCTCTTCTCTGATGGCAGATTAATACTTTAATAAATTGCTACACTGTCTTGAAATGGGCTGGCAATAACGGACTTTTCAGCAGGTGGGGAAGGGGAAACATGAAAAAGATGTAGTTCATGTTTTTTATAAAGGTGACTTTGGCACACAAGTCTAAATCAGGGATGAGGAACATGTGGCCCTCTAAATATGCAGGTGAAATGTCAGGAGCAAATACTACTAGAACACGGCTTCAAAGCTCAGAAAACCCACAACAACCTCTAGATATTGTTTGACAAACTCCAGATGTCCCTCATCATTAACTATACTGGCTAGGGCTGATGGGAGCTGCAGTCTGACAACATCTGGAGGACTACACCTCAGTCTAAATCAGTCCTATTTAGACTTTGTATTTAAACATAAATCAGTGCCACTTAAAATGGCAGTGCATGGGTGGGTGCAGCTGCCAGTCTCTGGATAGTTTGAAAGAAAGACGGATTGCAGCCAATGAACACAAATAGAATACGGGTCCCTGGCACAAGCTGCCTTGAGTCTCAATTCTGGCAGAAAGGTGGGATGATGATGATGATGATGATGACGAGGACGATGGTACTCCACATCACATAGCTTAAGAAGCTTTGGTCTAGATGAACCAATGTTCAATGAAAGAATAAATCAGAAACAGGGAAATGGAAACTAAACTCAGCCCTAAAGATCCTTAACATAGGGAAATGCTTTATACCAGGTCCAGCTACCCCAATATTTATGCAAACTAAACAATGTTTCTTAAGTTCCCCAATGTGAGGGACTGTTTTTTTTTTCTTTTTCCCAATGTGCTAGGGATCAGCACCATATTTGTGCCCATGGATTATAACTATTTCTTTCTTTCCTAGAAATTCACTGTTGAATGGCAGCTGACAGTTTATAGACTAGCACTAGTCCAGGGACCACCACCATGAGTAGCAGTCAACTAGGTGACATCACCTTGTAGTTGGCTCTCTTAATAGCAGATGCCAGGGACTGAACCTGGGACCTTCACCATGCAAAATGTTTTGATCTACTAATGTTATCCATCTGACTCCAAGCATAATCTCTGTGTCCAATTCATTCCCTCCTAACCTGAAACACACAGGCAAAGGGCTCTGTGAAATACCCTTTTAAATAGCCCTTTTCATTCTCCACCTCAGCTGCTCACTTCTGCATCAGGTTGTCATCAGTAAGCTGATGACACCCAGCTCTATCTTTGATGCCAAGGAAGCTGTGGCTGTACTGAATCACTGTCTGGATGAAGCAAAGAACTGGATGTGGGTGAACAGACTGAGGCTTAACCCAGACAAGAAGGAACAGCTGCTGTTCAGTAGAAAAACCATCCTGAAATTGGGATCACAGCCTGTTCTGGATGGGGTTGCATTCCCTCTGAAAGATCAGGTTCATAGCTTGGGGGATGTTCTTGGACCCAGAGCTGCTCCTGAAAAGCCAGGTTGCAGTGGTTGTCAGGAGCGCCTTTGCCCAGCTTTAGCTGGTGCAGCAACTGTGCCTTTTCTTGGGGTAGGCAAAACCGGCTGCAGTAGTTCATTCCCCAGTTACCTTTCAATTAGACTACTGTAGTGCACTTTACATGGAGTTGCCCTTGAAAAGTGTTCAGAAGTTGCAGCTGGTACAAAACGTGGTAGCCAGACTGGCGGTAGGTGTGCATTTTAGAAACCGTATAACACTGGTTCTGTAGCAACTGCACTGGCTTCTAATTTGTTTCTGAGCTCAATTCAAAGTGCTGGTATTGATCTGCAGAGCTCTAAACAATTTGGGACCAAGATATCTGAAAGAATTCCTCCTCTCATATAAGCCATATGAGCCTTCTAGAAATTTTGAGATCTTCAGAGGAGAACCTGTTGTGTGTCCCAACATCTTATGAAGTTAGGTTAGTGGGTACATGCAACATGGCTTTCTCTGTAATAGCACTTTGGCAGCGCAACTCCCAAACCAAGGAAGTTAGGTTGGCCCTATATCTTTTAACCTTTTGGCAGGCAGCCAAAATAGTGTTGTTCTGCATGACATTTGGTGTTTGAAATTGCTGCTTTAACTGTTTTAAAACTGGAGTCTAGGATTGTTTTTAGGAGTTTTCAAAGTGCATTTTAATGTATTTTTAAAATTGCCAAGAACAGAGCAGTGGAGACTGAGGCCCTTTCTGCACGGCATTTTCCATGAGAAAGGGCACCTGGAGCATTGTGCCATTGTGAGGAGCGATCTGCACGACACACTCACAATCGCGCAACGCTCCAGGGGCCAGCAGACACCAATCACACACCTTTTCATTTTCACTTAGAAGCTGAAAATGGTGCATGATCGCACATTGTTCCCAGGCCCCGCACGCACTTACCTGGCGTGCGGAGCCTCTGGAACTGTGCTGGTCACACTTCCTGCCCTGGCGCAGCCTGAGGTCCCAGGCTGCGCTGCAGAAGGAAGAGGGAGGGCTCTCACGTAAGCAGGCCGTGTGGAGCCAAAGGACCCCGGATGCGAGAGCCTATCACCAGAGGCTGCTTGCGTGATCCCACACCCCAGAGCCGGAAGAAGGTAAGGTGCGGAAAGGGCCTGACCATATTTTGTTTCTTTGCTAGATCCTGTGTGGGACACAGGTGGTATGGGACTCTTTGTTGCTTGTCTTCTGATTGCAAATATTCTAACTATGAGGTACACTATTATCTCTTAAATTCTTCAATACCTTGTTATTGTTGTTGTTGTTGTTGTTGTTGTTGTTGTAAGCCTTCAAGTCTTTTCTGACTTATGGTGACCCTAAGGCAAACCTATCATGGGTTTTCTGGGACTGAGGGTGTGCGACATGCCCAGGGGTCACCCCATGGGTTTCCACGACTGAGCAGGGAATTGAACCCTGGTCTCCAAGGTTGTAGTCCAATAATCAACTACTACACCACACTGGTTCATCTCAACACCTACATGTGTACATTTTATGTGTATGGATTCCCACCACACTTTTTCTATCTCACTAGGCTTTCTCTTGCTCTTCCTTGGTACTCATACAACTTGCAGTACATTCACATGGATTAGCAAGCACTTAGCCTTCATCCCAGTGCTCCCCTTTCACACTTCCAAACAGATATGATGTAGGATCTAGCTTTCTAAATCATGTTGGCCCATATTTTTGTTAGCATTTTGGATACTCTAGGCAGACTCAGGTTTTTGCAATGCTCAGTTCGTCAGGGCTGATTCGAGGAGAGAAGGGGAATGAATTTAATTTAGTCAGTGAAAGTTTACAGAATTCTAGATGTCATGTGAAAGGAAGGTTTCATTGTATAATTGCTCTGTCATAAACCTTCTTGAGCTAAACAATGAAAATGTACCCACAAAATTGCAATCAACTCTAATGTGGCTTAATTTACAAGGATGTTGATTTGACTGGCAGGTTGAAATGAATGAGGGCGCTAAGTTCATTCACTCTTTAATGGCTAATCGACAACCATTTATACTATTCATGAAAAATGAGATCTAATGTTTTGGAGGAATTCATGATGTAAAATTATATCACAACATGCAGAGAGTGATCTGGAAGTATAAAGGAAAATATACACAGTGACAATTAAAACAGACAACTGATAGCTTCATAAATTGGAGTTAGCATGCAAAACTTTTTTAAAAAATAATAATGGAATCAGTTATTCATTATGCATGTCAGTGAGATAGAAATCTGATCTACCTCTTCAAACTAGAAAGCAGAAATTGGATAGAGAAAGCTTCCTTATAGTTTTTTTTATTTTACATTGATCCTTCCATTTGTCTAATGGGGGCAGGGTGCATGGCTTTCCCATCTTTGAGTCTCACAACAACCTTAGCACTTGCTGTGGGTATTATTTATTTATTTATTTGTTTATATATACATACAATTTCCAGAATGGAAAAAAGCAAAAACAAAAAAAATTAAATATAAAATCTAAAAATTTACCCTAGAAACCTGGGTTGAGTTACCCATAGGCCAGTGCTGGTTTCCATAGAAATTGAGGCCAGCCAGCCCACCCATGTAGGGGGAGAAGGAAGGAGGAAGCCAAGGCTGCTGAAAAGGCCTTCGAGCCCACCTCTAGGCACATTGAGCCAAAGAACTTAAAAATTCCAGCAGGCACAACTGTTCACGTTTACCCTAAAGGCTGGATGGATGAGGAAGGAACTAAATTGTGGCTGCATGATGTGTGGAGTAGGCAATCATGCACAGGACTAAGAACATGGCCATTGCTACTGATGCAGGTGTCATACTGGAATGGAGACTCCAGCGTCATACTGGGGTCCTTGCCAGCCTGCCAGGGTTGACTCTCATCCTTGAAAAAGGCTGGCAATTCCCTAGCGTTATTAATTCTTGCTGCCACCACCCGCTGAATTATGAATCAACTGAACAGTACAGCAGGAGCCTGTTCAGTGGATTATCAATCCCTGTGTTTAAGGAGCTTCCTTCCCTCTCACCTTCCCCCTTCTGAGTGAGAGAAGTCCTATCTAGCATGTGCCAAAGACTGGCCTGGGAATGGAGAGAAACAGAGGTTTTACAGAAAGTATTTAATCAAGGCATGCAAATAAACAAGACAATATCACACTTGAGAGGCTCCCCCCTCCCAGGCACGCTTCAGTTACAAGTAGTTACAAAAACAGATATAAAAGCACAGATACATTCTTAAGATCAGCCAACTTCCAAAATAATAAACAGTCCTAACGCGACTAACTACTTATTCCAGTTACTCACAATTAGGTTATAGGCTTAGATGGTCAACGAGAAGGATGTGGCTAGGAGGTGAGGCCTGGAGCCTGCAGCCTGCTACTAGCACAGATCCCATCTCTCTGATGTCTCTTTGTTCTCTCTTTGTTCTTCTTTGTTCTTCTCTGGCCACATGGCCTCCCAGAAGTTTTATATTTCCTCCCTGGAAGCATCTCGAAGCATCTCCAAGATGCCCACCTCTTTCCCTTGTGGTTGGTCAGTTCTCACCCTGTGACCTATGATGCTGACCCACACTAAAATGTAATCTAATCCCAAGACCTCATTAACCCTTGGTTTACCTGGAGAGGGAAGTATCCCCCTTTGCTAAGCCTAGATAATGGAAAGCCCCATTATCACAGCAGGATATGTTTCATCCTCAACTGATGCACAAGTCGTAGCAAATTCTGTAATTTGAGGCCCAAAATCTGCCCTCAACTTAGCCACAAAGTCAACTTATGGTAAAGTATATAAGATAAGTGTGTTGTTGATAATGTCAGTGCTGAACGTTGGTAGAGCTGCATAATTTTAGACATCTCAGGCAAAATTTTGTGGAATCTCTATTCTTGAGGAAACTATACCTGTTGAATGTCTGCATTGTCTAGAGCTGTTAAAGGCACAGGTACACTCTAGGGAAAAAAGGTAGTAAAGAAAAGGGGTCCTGGGGTGCTCAACACACCTTGTACTGCTACCTTACATGCAAAGAATCCAAAAAAACCTAACCCTCTGTCTATAAAGCAACCTTGAAGAGATGTACTTTTGAGCGGACAATGAGTAGGAGGCAGCCGTGTTCATCAGTCAGCCCTTTCACCATCCACTACATGATTTGCATAGTGAACATACAATTTGCATGATATGCAAATATGGATGACTGGATGATGGGAACTAGGCTACAGCAGCCTTGAGAGAATCTCTTGGTGGTAGGTAAAGACGGTGGTGGTAAGAACCTAGGTGATGGAAATAGGCTGAATGACTATGGGGCAGAGGGAAAGCGCAATGAAAGAGGACCAGGCTGAGGAAAGAGTGAGGAGAAGCTCCAAGATGCTGAGAGAGGCAAATGGGTTCATAACCCAGGCAAAGCTGGAATAAACCAAATACCTACTACCATTGTAGATGGGGAAAAACCAGCTCAGGAAAAAAAAAAATTGAAAGTAGGAACAACAGCTGGTTGAAGGTGGGATTTGTATTCAGACTAAGTTGAGTATTTTTGCTGGTAAATAAATGTCAATGGGAGAGGCTAACTGAACACATCCAATAATGCTATGATGCTCCAGTTCTGAGTTCCAGTCAGCTTTGAAGAAGAGGGTTGCAGTGCCAGCAGTGGTACTATAAAGTGTTCTTTGTGTCAGCTAGGAAATTGGCTTCTGCCCACTGTTGCTATAGTGCTATAGCATTAGCAGACAAGAGCTGTGCTCCAATCATATTTGAGACTTAGTGCACCAGCAGATATAAACACCATAATGTTTCATAACAGAGTCACAGAGCTAGTGTCGGTGGGTGGTGGTCTTCTTTTGGACTATAAATTCCAGAATTCCCAGCCTGCATGGGTACTGGAGATTCTGAGCATTTACTAGTCAAAAAGTAGCTTTTTTGAGTTGTGCAATAGCACCACCAGTAGAGCTCAAGTGTTCATGTGCTCCTGTGTATGAGTTACTGAGGGGATGTGAGACATAGTTGTTGCACTTACCCTGCTGGTGGTTTTCCTATAGGCAACTGTGTGAACAGGATGTTGGACTAGTCAGGCCTTTGTTCTGATCCAAAATAGCTTTTCATGTTCTTATTAATCCAACAAGCTTTATTTTTACCAGTCAAAACAAGATCACACACTGAGTGGGGAAAAAGTAGAGCACCATATGCTGCATAAAGCTTTGCTGGGCATTCACACCTGCCTTGGGAAGCTTCCTGGAATTTTAAAAGGATGGATATCAAGGGCTTCCATTGATTTTAAGCCTCTCAAAGATGAAATGTCATTTAGGCAAAATCTTTTCTTTTTGGGGAAAAAAAAGTGGCAATACAGCCATGAAGAGACCATTAGCTGTGGTGATTCTTATCTTGGGAGCTGTGCCACCTTGAGTCATCGATCACCTCTTTGTGTGACTTTTCTCTCTACAAGTATCAAAAGGCTGGCAAAAGCAAAGGAGCAAGCAAACTTACTTTTACAACATGCCAAACAAATATGCCTATAAACACAGGGGAGAAACAAACATGTCTGCCAGAGAGAAGCTGAAGGAAAGCCTTCCTTCAATACTTGCTTATCTTTTATGCATGGCTGCATCTGGTTTTGGGATACCTCCAAACTAGGAAGAATTCATACTGTAGTAGAAAAGGTGACCAAAAAAACCCATGTTACATATTAGTTCACTACACTTTAAAAAAAAAATCCAAGCTTAACGCAGGGGAAATAAATGTGTCATGTTTTGCAACACAAACTTCAGGCACAAGGGACAATCGAGATCAGAATTATAGTGAAGGGAGTTAATGCCTCCTAACATCCACCACCCCACATGCTAGAGTCCCAGTCTGGAGCAGCTTTTCATTTCCTGCTCTTACTCTGAAGTAAAAAGACAGTAAAGTTGGTTCAAAATGAAATTAATATTCCTAATAAGGTTGGCCTCTGTTAACAGACTGAACTGCCTCTTTGTAAACCAGTGGAAGGATCCCCCCACCCAATATTTTCAACAACATCCCCGCCTTTGGAATATTGCAATCATCTAATCTAGAAGTTCCAAAAGAATGTACAACCATGTGCTGGATCCAAATTTGATTGGATTTATGTTAATCAGCTAACTTAATCCCATGAGGTACTATGGGCCTCCTCTAAATATGACTATATCTGGATCTAACCCCATGTATTTATCTATGGCCCTACTGCCTTTTGGCTTTCTCCAAAGCTCCCTGTCCCCCCCCCCCCATAGAGGTTTGGAATTTCTTGAAGAATTGGCAAGGAGTCTAGTTAGTGTTCACATTTACCCAATACATATTAACTATGTGCCTTTCAGTAGCTGTATTTTCTCTAGAGGACTGGGCAAGGTCAGCTCTTGCTGAAGGAATAGATAAGAATGTTTATGTCTTAGAATACCCAAGAAACTGAGTTTTTTGTTAGTTAAGATGGAGTGGTTTCCCTCCCTCTTTGCCTGTGCAAGTGTTAGCAACTTCTAGAAAAATTGAGAAAGTTTATTTAAAGATCAAGAAAGGTCAGATAATTGTCTTATCTTGGAGAGGGGCATCAGACACAGTCCAGCCCAGGAAACCAGTCACTGAGGGCAACATCTTGTTCATCATGGCAACCCTGGTGGACAGTAGCTGTGATGAAGGACTGCTTTGATGAAGCTTACCTTTGAGTTAAGTTAAGTTTGCCTTTGTCTTGAATTTTATTGCTGCATTCTGCTTAATACCTCACGTAATGATTGCTTTCATACACCTCTAACTATGTTTCATTCTGAATTACCTTCAAGTCTGAGCTGGCCTGAGAACTGAGTGGCCCAGAGCCTTGGAACAATTACACACCGAAATTTAAAAATGTCCTCAGCACCCTTGCAATTGCTTCCAGACTAGCAGTGATGGATTTTCTCAATACCCCACAGTTCCCAAAAGCCCATATGAATCTAGAAGTTGCAACCAGATATCACTTCCACCAAAAATTTTGAGCCCCAAATTCTGCTTGCAAGTTTCAACCAATTTTCTGCCCACTGAAAGTTTGCAGGGGCAACAATTGCCCACTGTTGCAGTTGCCAGTCTCTCATCTATGGACTGAAATGTAACACCAAGATAACAAGATTGCACTTTTCTGGAAATCCTGTAAAAATAAGAAGCACACAGTGTAGCATGGAATGACATGGTTTCTGTTTCCCCCAGATACAATTTTTTAAAAATATCTGGGTTCTTTCCTGCCCAGATATTATGGCACTAGCAGATTTTAGTAAATCTGTACCAAAATCAAATTGAAAGAAAATTCATACTCATTCCTAATTAAATGTATGGAAATTAAAGCATTCATTGTGCCTCCTAAAACTTTTGGATGTCATTCTTTGGTTTCAGCAGATTACACGTAGGAGATTATTTTCTTCCATGTGAAAATGATTCCAGTCCTACAAGACTTGTTGTGTGCCTTCATGTCATTTCTGACTTATGGCAACCCTAAGACAAATGCTTCACAGGGTTTTCTTGGCAAGATTAGTTCAAGGGGGCTTACCTTTGCCTTCCTCTGAAGCTGAGAGAGTGTGACTTACATAAGTCACCCAATGGTTTGCATGGCTGAGCAGAGATTCAGACCCTGGTCTCAAGAATCACAGTCTAATGCTCAAATTACTATGCCACACTGGCTTACTTTTACATAAACTCATAGCCTAAAATCCATTTGAAGAAAGAAATGTCATCCTGGCAAAAAAAATTCTTTTCTTCTCTGTGGGTGAGGCAGATTACAGCTTTCACTCTGACATCTGGAATTTCTCAGAATGCACCACAAGATCTTAAAATGTTATTCTCTTTCCTGCTGACAGGTTGTTTTTCCACATCATTTGCTTCCTGAAACAACTCTCTCTTTTAAAAAGAGGAGGAATGATGACTGTTTTCAGATGAAAAAATGACAATTCCCATGGAACTTGTTCAACCATATCAGTAGGAAGGCTGTAATTTTTGAGATGAAATCCTTCTGCTTTGTGTCAGATAAGATCAGCCCTGGTCTCTAGGGGAAATGAAGAAAACAAATAAGGTGTAATGGTAGATGGATGACATTAGTTTCAATAGATACACAAGGAAATGCCCCCAACATCTCCAGAAGAGAGCTTCTAACATATAACCTGAGCACATGATGATGATGATGATGATGATGAATCATGAATATAGTTATTTTAAACATTTCTGCCTAAGGTTCCTTCTATTGAATCAAACCATGCTTCATGGTTGTCCAGTGTTATCAACATCTAATCTTCTCTTGTCAATACCTATTAGCCATAATCTCTACAGTCCCAGACAGGAATTTTTCTTGCTCTTCCTAGAAATATGGAGGCCTAAATCTAGACCTGTCTTCACACAAAGTATGCGCTCCACCACTGAGCTATGGCTCTTTCTTACCTTCTAGTATCATGTGGCCTCATTGTTTAGCATCCTGATTTAGCCACCTTTTGTTCAATATATTTGTAGCACTTGTATAGTGCCAGAGCTCCGTAATACTGGTTTTAAGCTGAACAGAGTGTTTCTGTCAGATGTGCCAGTCAATCTATATGAACGGTTTTCCTCAGGGAGCATGAGATTGTCCTAGATAAAATATACTTACCTTTCCCCAATATTCTTTCCTTCCATTTTGTGCTCTACAACTCTGGGTTTTCAACCATTGGTCTACCAATGATATAGACTTCAACTTCCAGGAACCCCTGCCAGCATAGCCAAGGGCCAAAGATACTAACAACTGAAATCCAAAGCACCTGAAGGGTAAGAGAGAGAGAGAGCTACAGTGCAAAACTGAGAGCATACAGGGCTGCTCCATCTATCTCTAGGATCATACTAGGGCCTGATGAACTACATCCAAAGGTACTGAAAGAACTGGCAGAAGTAATCTCAGAACCACTGGCAATCATCTTTGAGAATTCCAGAAGAATAGGAGAAGTAAGAGCAGACTGGAGGAGGGCAAATGTTGTCTCCATCTTCAGAAAGTTGGAGGGGAGGAGGACCCAAGCAATTACCACTCAGTCAGCCTGATATTAATACCAGGAAAGATTCTAGAGCAAATGATTAAACAGACATAATGTAAGCACTTAGCAATCACATGTGTATTTCTATACTGCTTATCAGCTAAATGCTCTCTAAGCAGTTTACAATGTGTTAGCTAAATGCCCCCAACAAGCTGGGTACTCATTTTACCAGCCTGTGGAAGGATGGAAGGCTGAGTCAACCTGGAGCCCAGCAGGATCAAACTCATAACCTTGTAGCTGCAGTACCAGCATTTAACCACTGCACCACTGCGCCATCATGCCATGATCACTACATGGGTTTCTCAGAAAAAAGTAATCCCAAACTAAACTTCTCTCTCTCTCTTTCTCTCTCTCTGATAGAGTTACAAACTTGGTAGACAAAGGGAATATTGTGGATGTAGCATATTTTGATTTCAGTAAGGTCTTTGACAAGACCCCCTATGATATTCTTGCAAGTAAGCTAGTAGAATATGGGCTAGACAATGCTACTGTTAGGTGGATTTATAACTGGTTGACCAGCTACACCCAGAGGGTGCTCACCAATGGCTCTTCATCCTGGAGAGGAATGACTAGTGGGGTGCCACAGTGGGGCTCAGTACAATTCAACATTTTTATAAATGACTTGGATGATGGAACAGAGGATGTTCTTATCAAATTTTCATATGACACCAAACTAGGAGGGTAGCTAATACCCCAGAAGACAGGACTAGATTAGAAATCTTAACAGATTAGAGAACTGAGCCAAAACTAACAAAATGAATTTCCACAGGGAGAAATGTAAGGTATTACACTTAGGCAGAAAAATTGAATTGCATAGATATAGGATGGATGACTTGATTTACGAAAAGGCTAGCAGGCACATGCTCTTTGCCACGGTTCTGCAGTGAGGAGGGTTTTCACAGTAAAACTGACAGCAGGGGGATCTCTGGCTGGAGAAACTTCCCCTTAGATCAAAGGGGAAGCAGAGGATTATCCATTAGGGTAATGCCCAAATTGGAAGAGGGACTTGACAGAGGGTCTAAAGAAGAACCTGAGGGAAGAGATCAATGAGATCAAAGCAGAACCATGGGGGGTTGTAAGACAAAGCAGGGAGAAAGGTAGAATTCACATAGAAGTGAAAGAGGCTGAAAATCATATGGAGAGACAAATTCAAGCTGAGCAAATGGAGGGATTAGCTATTGAATGGGAGGAGACAAAGGGCCAAGAGGGTCTGGTTTACAAAATGAGGGGAAGAAGGGGGAACCTAATCTGAAATTGACCTGTAATCAATCTACATTGATGGTTTAATATAAATAAGTTAATTTAATAAATGGATTAGTCTGCATGACTTAGGGGGAGTGAGAGAAAGATGAAAACAAAAAGTGTTCTGTCTCAGGAAAAAATAGTTTAAACAAATGGGAAAGAACTGGAAATGTTAACAAAGGGTAAGGAAGGGAATTTGAGAAGGAGGGGGAGAAGTTCATGGATAGAATGGATGCAAGGGAAGAAGAGAGTCAAATTTAATATGAAACAGATCAAAAGGGAGAGTTAGTTGAAACTAGATTGTGAAACGGTTACAGGTATAAGAAAATGAAAACTGGACCCAATAACAAACTGTGCAAAAGATTCTACAACATGAAATGGTGTAGAAACATTCGGATTTGGTGATGTTATATAATACACAAAAGATTTATAGTCTTACTATTATTTACTATTACTATTATTATATTATTAATTATTATTAATATAATAATAAAACTAATACGTAATTAAGTCAGCAAATAGCTTTTTGTGTTAAGATTAGAAAACACAATACCATTTATCATGTATGCATAATACGTTGTAGGATATAATACTGATATATATCAGATATATTAACCTTTGGTAGAAGAAAGCTCACTTTTCTTTTTAGCTTGTTAGAAAATATGAAGTGGAGTGGGGAGAAGAGAAATGGATGGATGTTATCTTTCAGAGGCTGTAAATATTTTGACAATCAAATACCATTTATAGAAAGAATGGAAGTCACCCTTTTTTTTTCTTTCTTTTTAAATTATTCTTTAATTTCTAATTCTTATACTGTATGCTTTTTTGGATTTCTTTTTATGTATTTGAAGAATTTTAGTGTTTCTGTAAATTATCAATAAAAATATTAATAAAAAAGATATAGGTTGGCTTGACCATAGTACACATGAAAGGCATCTAGGAGTCTTAATAGACGACAAACTGAACATGAGTCAGTAGTGCGACATGGCAACTAGAAAAGGCAACGTGATTCTAGGCTGCATCAATAGGAGTATAGTATCTAGGTTGAGGGAAGTGAGAGTACCACTCTGTGCTGTTTTGGTCAGACCACACCTAGAATACTGTGTCCAGTTTTGAGAACCATAACTCAAGAAGGGATATTGACAAGATCAAACATGTTCAGAGGAGAATGACCAAAATGTTAAAAGTTCTGGAAACCATTTCCTGTGAGCAGCAGCTTAGGGAGCTGGAGAAGAGAAGTTTGAGAGGTGACTTGATGTCCATGTTTAAATATTTGTAAGGATGTCATTTGGAAGAAGGAGCAAGCTTGTTTTCTATTGCCCTAGAGACTAGGATACAGAGCATTGGCTTCAACTAAAGGAAAAGAGATTCCACCTAAACATTAGGAAGAACTTCCTAATGGTAAGAGTTGTTCGTCAATAGAATATGCTGCCTCGGAATGTGGTGGAGTCTCCTTCTTTGGAGATTTTTAAACAGAGACTGGATGGCCATCTGTCAGGAGTCCTTTGTACAGCCATCCCTCCACATTTGCTAGGGATAGGGGCACAGGACCCCCGTGAAAGCGGAAAAACTGTGAATACCTCTAGGCCCTCTCAAACCATATTTAACACACGAAAAAGTATGATCACCATATTCAACCCACCATGGATTCCTTGAGGCATCAGGGTTCCTTCACAAGGCAGAAGTGGGTGGCTAGTGGGGCTTACTGTCACCTTCACTGCTGCCCCACACCATTTCTAATAGGGACTTACAGGCCTCGTTCACAGTTTCTCAGTCTCCCAAGGCTTGCAGGCCCTATTAAAAATGGCATAGGGAGGCAGCAGAGGTGACAGCAAATAATCCATGAATAATCAAATCTGCAAAAGTGAAACCCACAAATGTGAAGAGCTGACTATATATCTGCATGATGGGGGCTGGACTGGATGGCCACTGTGGCCTCTTCCAGCTCTATGATTCTATGATTCTATGTTTAAATCAACAAATAATATTCAGATCAGATTATGAGCAGAAATCTAATTATTGCCTATATCAAATCTAAATGCCCAGGTGTTCTTGGAGTTTATTCAGTTACTGAGACTGAACAGTTCTTAGAACAAAGTCATATACCCATGGGTGTACACATATGAAGAAGTTTACATTGACAGCATTACATAAATAAATTAATGACAATCATCCCATAGGGTCGTAGCAATAAATAGTGTTGATTTATATTACTAATAACTGATGAATTCTCTGTTTGAAACAAGTCAGCCCTTTTACAATTCATGAGTCACACTTCCCTTCCAGGTGGGAAGTTGACTGACAATCTCATCTTAATGATTCTCAAACTATGCTATAGTCAAGGACTCGGCATCTGGAGGCCAGCTGCCATTCAGCAGAACGTGATGCCTAAGGTAATATGAAGTTATGAACCACATCATATCTTTCATCCATCACATGAAAGGTCCTAAAATATATTAATCTCCAACCTACTTAATTGAAAAAGAGAAGCTGGTAGATGAGAAAACCTTGGTGTGGGTGTCCTTTAAAAAACATGGGCTTCCTGCAAATATCATAGAATCATAGAATAACAGAATCATAGAGCTGGAAGAGACCACAAGGGCCATCCAGTCCAACCCCCTGCCACGCAGGAACCCACATCAAAGCACTCCCGACAGATGACCATCCAGCCTCTGCGTTAAAAATCTCCAAAGGAGGAGACGCCACCACACTCCGAGGCAGCATATTCCACTGCTGGACAGCTCTGACCATCAGGAAGTTCTTCCTGAAGTTTAGGTGGAAACTCTTTCGCTGCAGTTTGAATACATTGCTCCTTGTCCTAGTCTCTAGAGCAATGGAAAACAAGCCCGCTCTCTCCTCGACATGCCATCCCTTTAAATATTTAAACATAGCTATCATGTCTCCTTTTAACCTTCTTTTCTGCAGACTAAACATCCCCAGCTCCCTAAGCCGTTCCTCACAGAGCATGGCTTCCAGACCCTTCACCATTTTTGTAATATGAAATAGATTTTTTCAGTCTGTTGTCTGGATGAGGAGGAAGCACACAGAAAACAGTGGAAAGAGGAAAAAGAAACATAAAGAAACATAAAAGTAAATGAAGAAATGTGTGAAAAAAAGATGGAGGTGTATAAGATGGTACTTTTCCTCTTAACTAAGGACATAAATCATTGTAAATTTCATTTTCACAGGAGACTGAATAATTTTACAATTTTTCTCCTCAAAAGTACTTTAAAAATTCCCATTTCTTGAAGGCTATTCCCAATTCAGGACAGTTTTTTTTCCACAGAAAATAGCATTTTCTGCAGAGAAATATTCTTTTCTGTGCGGAAAATAATGTTTTCTGAGGTAAGGAGAAAAAAACATGCACTTTTCACACAGAATAAGTCCTACACTATGAAGACTTCATCTATCCAACATTCTCATCAGTGTTTCCGGACCCTTAGAAAATTCATTTGTCATGTGTCATTTGAATATAATCTGTCTGTCTGTCTGTCCGTCCGTCCATCCATCCATCCATCTATCTATCTATCTATCTATCTATCTATCTATCTATCTATCTATCTATCTATCTATCCATCCATCCATCCATCCATCCATCCATCCTTCCTTTCTATTTTTCTATCCCTACACTTAAAACATAGTAATGTCAAACATGAACATATTCAAATATAATACTATACAAATACCATACATTAGTCATGACAATTCTGTGCAGCAGCAAATATTATTGCTATTATTTCTTAAAATTATGGCCGTTTTACAGATTGGAAACAGAGATTAATAGAGACTGACAGAAAAAGTGTTACAGAACAAGTAGAGGCAGCTACTCTGTGGCCTTTTATATGGTGCTTTCAATTGCTTCACATGCATTATCCCATTACAGACTACTAATCTAGTTACAATCCTGTAAAGTAAGTCAGTATTATCCCTTAAATTGCAGGTGGAAGGATGGTAAGTGGATCAAAATAAGGCCATTTAATGTGATCATAGCAGAGGTGAGATTCACAGCTCCAGCTCTTAGCCACTGTAGTGCACCATCTTTAGACCTTTGCTTCTTGCAGCAGTTCTTCCTAAGGCACACATACTGCTCAACTATTTCAGCACTTCAACTACCCAATAAAGAAGCAGGTGGCAAGATTAAACTCTGCCATCTCAATCCCTGTGAGGCTTGAAGAAAAGAAAACACATTACTGAAATTAAAAATTGCAACTTTCAGGTTAGCGATAGCTCTATACTTAGGCACAAGTGCCACTGATATTTTCTTTTGCTTTTATAAATGTAAACATTTGCCTTCCATAGAAAAAATATGTTTACTTTCATTTAATAGCGCAGGTGCTGGTGATGACGTTTAAAGCTTTAGAAAGCTTGGGAGCCTGATAATTGAAGGAGCACCTGTTCTTGTTCCTACCTGCCTGAGGACTGGGATCTGCAGGAGGGACCCTGTGTCCACCAATGGGGGTAACATGTTGTGAGAGGATATTCTTGGCCCTGGCAGCCTCACTGTGGAATGTCCTCTCCTCAGAGGTCCAATTGGTACAAGCATTGGTTTCTTTCTGGCATCAAGCAAAAACATATTTTTGTTATTATTATTAAAGACTTGGGGGCTAACTTACTTTACACATATGTATTTGTTGTGGTGCATGCCCTAAAATCATTTCTGACTTATGCTGCCCCTAAGGAGAACCTGTCATGGGTTTTTCTTGGCAAGATTTATTCAGAGGGGGTTTGCCTTTGCCTTCTCTCTGAAACTGAGGAAGTATGACTTGCCAAAGGTTACCCAGTGGCCAAGTGTGCATTCAAACCTGGGGTCTTTCCGCACTACACTGTTATAGTGTTATTATTCCACATTCAACTTTCTATGGAATTCTGGGGTTTATAGTTTAGGGAGGGGCATTTAGAATTCTAGGCCAGACAGCTCTTTGGCTTCAGTAAACTACAAACCCCATTTGCCATTTCTTTTCATACCTTTGGATGTAGTTCATCTGGTCCTGGAGGCTTGGATTCATTTAGAATAGCCAGGTATTCCTGTATTACCTCTTTACCTATACTGGGCTGCATTTCTTCTACCACATCATCTGCTCCAATTTCCCCAGGTTTAGTATTGTTTTCCTTTTAGGAGAAAACTAAGGCAAGTAAAGTATTGAGTAGTTCTGCCTATTCTCTATCCTCCATTAACACTTTATCATCCTCTCCATACAGAGGACCTACCATTTTCTTGTTCCTCCTTTTGCTATGGACATAACAACAACAAGAACAAAAAGTTCTTATTGTTTTTAACCCCTCTAGCAAGCCTAAGCTCATTCTGCACTTTAGCTTTTCTGACTTTCTCTCTACACTTGCTCGCTATTTGTCTGAATCCTCTTTGGTGATGTCCCCCTTTTTTCCATTTCTTGTATATGTCCGTTTTAAACTGTAGCTCAGTTGAAAGTTCTTTAGACATCCATCCCAGATTCTTTAGATACCATTAATTTTTCTCTCCTCATAGGAATTGTTTGAAATTGCACTTTCAACATCTCACTTTTAAGAAACTCTCATCCATCAGGAACTCCCTTCTCTTTTAGTATTGCTGACCATGGGATCGCTCCCAGTATTTCTCTAAGTTTACTGAAATCGGCTTTCTTAAAGTCTAGAATGTGTGTCTGACTATGCTTGGCTTCCACTTTCTGCTGTATAATAAACGCCAGGAGAACATGGTCACTTCCTTCTAAGGATCCTGCCACCCCCACCCCATTATCAGGTCATCATTGTTGGTTAGGATAAAAGCTAAAATAGCTGTTCTGTATAGAATTTGGAGTATTATCTCCATCTCATAACCAGGCCTGAAAGCCAGAGTGAAATAGACCTAGATTCTTTTTCATTCAGGAATCCCAGAAACTGGGAAGACATCAACATTCCAGAACTTTGCTTAAGAAAGGAATACTTAAGACTGGCCTGTAGTTCTCTAACATGGCATTTTTCAAGGAGAGTTTCTTCAGCAACAGCCTCATCACAGTTTCTTTTAGGCAGAACAGAATACTACCATGCTGCAGTGAGGTCTATTATATATGGGATACTTTAAATTGTTCCCTTTCATTCTTTTTATTTGCATGCTTATCTTGTTTAGTGGGATATTGTTTGTAATACTGATTAATTATATCAGTTTTTAAAATTGAATATATATACATATACATATACATATATATATATATATACCTGCTACCTGCCTTTCTAGCTTAGAATCAGTGTGTGTGTGTGTGTGTGTGTGTGTGTATACATACATAAATACACTGATTCTAAGCTAGAAAGGCAGGTAGCAGGTTGTGGTGGATGAGGGCAGAAAATGAGACAGATGGGGCTGGAATGGTGATGGTAGAAGAGCATATGGGACCACATGAGGGAGAGAGAGGGGAAAGGGAGATGTCAAGAAATGAAGTCTGAAGGTAGAACAGGATTTGTCTGTTGCATATGAGTTTTCCTGGCTACTGAAGCAATCTGGCTTTCCAGGAGCAGTGCCAGGTCCAAGAATACCCCCGAGCTACAAACCTGATCTTTCAGAGGGAGTACAACCCCATTCAGGCTGCCATTCATGTTGGCTTTCCTACTGACCAGCAGCACTTCCATCTTACCTGGATTAAGCCTCTGTCTATTCACCCACATCCAGTCCTTTACTGCATCCAGGCAATGATTCATTACTACCACAGCCTCCTTGGCATCAGTTGCAACGAAGAAATAGAACTGGGCATCATCAGCATATCAATCCTAAAGGTCTGGATGACCTCTCCCAGAGGCTTTTTACAGGTATTAAAAGGCATAGGGGACAGCATTGACCCATATGTGGAACCCCACAAGCTAAACATCAAAAGGCTGAACAACAGTCCCACAGCACAATCTTCTGAGAACATTCAGCCAAGAAAGATAGGAACCACCAAAAGGCAATGCCACCAAGTCCCATATCAGCCCAGAAGGATAACATGGTCAATGGTATCAAATGCTCCTGAAAATCCTCTGTCATGCTTTCCTCCCTTTTCCTTTGGCTAGTCCTTGTATGCTTGTGTGAGTGCTTGGATCTTTGTGTGCTGGTGTAAATTTCTTCCAATAAAGCACAATTTCAGGTACAATTTAAATTCTCTGGCTGGTTCTTTCCTGCAAGGATCCCATAAACATAGGTGGAAAGATCTCATTAAGTTACCCCCCACCACAGGCCTCTGACTTTGAGCTAATTATTTCCCCACTTTTAAATGGAGGTACTGGCATCGCTGGTAGGCCCTTGTGGCATCCATGTTTTGGGGTAACATGGTGGTCCATAGATCAGTGTCAGTCTCCAAGCTATTGGCTGCCAGGCCTTGGCAAGTTTCCAGGAAAGAAAGAAACAATTAGAGCCACTGGGTACAAAAATGATACAGGTCTCTGGAGCAATGGGGAAAAACATTGCCAGATCTCCACTTCAGATAGCTTGAGATACACTGCTGTAACCAATTTAATAAATTTCTGAAAGAGAGGTACAAGAAGCAAATGTCGGTGAACCTCAGCTATAGTTTTATGTTGTAAAATACAAAGCATTCAAGATCTCCAGCTATTTATAATGCTTTGTTCTCTGTTCCTAGAACTCTGATCACTTACAAACTGAAGTGCTCTTTAAAGTGGACCATTAATTTTAAATAGCTATACGCAGCAAAAGACCAGAACTTTCTTTCATTTCCAAACCAAAGCACTCTTGAGATGTGGTATACCCATGACATTAAATCACTCACTCTGCCTTGCCAGTATTATATTAATGTATTTTTGCACATACCAAAGAGAAAATATAAAGGGACAAAGAAAGACTCACACTAAGAATCCCTTACCTTCTGGCAAACAGAAGCACAAGCCTGGCAACTGTCACGAGAAGCATCATAACTGCTTCTCAGATAATGAAAAGTGACACTCAAAATGCCTAGTCATCTTTTACTTCCATTTCTTTAAAAATAAGTGGTTACCATCAAACAGCACTGAGATGCAATCAAAATAATTGCTTTTCATTTTATTGAAACATCTTTAAAAAAAAAAACAAGGTGTCACAGTTAGACTTTGAAAACAAAACAGCAGTAATCATTTAGATGGGAACCAACTAGGAAGTTTCTTTTGTCTCCAACCATACTCTGGTAAGGCTCCACAACAGTTACAGCTTTGTTAAGTTCTCCGCAGATAAATATTTTGGACCTCATTCTTTCTCTGCCTGTTTCCTTTGTTTTGGAGGTGCTAGAACATCTGATAACAAACCCATCAGGATGTTGCTAAATATTGCTTATCTCCAGCCTACTGGCAGCACATTGAATGTGTAAATATTCCTTATCATATGAAAGATATGTCAAGATTGTCTCAAAGAATAAATGTGCAAGCATGTAACTAATCTCAATGATGGAAATAAAAAGAAAAAAGGGCATGAATTTATGGTGCAGTCCTAAGGACAGTGTCAGAGTGCTCCAAGTTTAAAGCAACACATCAGGGACCCCAGAAATTTTTTTTTAAGGTGAGTGGCTGAGTCTTGACAGGCAGGTGGTTGTTAATTTTGTCTCTTTGCCAGATACTTGCAGAGAGAGAACAAAAGACTTTTCCTATCCATTATCACTGAAACATCCTTAAACATAAAGATTCTTAGAAGCACAATATGCACTTAGAAGTGCCCTGCTTGTTTTCAGTATAGCTTACTCCTCCATTAAGTTTGCACAGAAGAGACTGCAGGCAGCCTTTATTATTCCTGGGAGGGCCCAACAACAATTGCTGTCTTAATATTTCTCATTGCCGTTTAGTACATTTCCAACTGATACTGCCCAAAGAGGCTCAACTATATAGGAGTCCAGTTTTGCCACATCATTTGGGGAGTGTTACCCTCTGCTAAAACCCACACAAATGCACACACACAAACTTTCCTATCCAATGATCATTATGGAAGGGAAATCATTTAGATATGCTCCAGGGCTGGTCTACATGTTGCAGTGGGTCCACTGGATCTGTGGGAATTCCATTTCAGGACCCCTGTCAATGGGAAAATCATAAATGCTCACATCCTGTATTATTATTATTTTTATATCATTTTATTCAAATTTCACATAGAAAACAAACATTATTACTGTAAATTTACATGAAATATTTTTGATCTTCCACACTGATCTAGATTTCATTTCCAATATCTCTTAACATAGTTATATCAATGTACCGCTTTATGCTGATAATGTTGCATGATAGTTCTTGCATTTCATTCTCTATATTACAGTGCCATGGTTTACATCAGTAGCCCCCTCATTAGTTATCTTAACCATGAATCACTCATCTTCATTTTACAGTGCCCAGCAATTACCTATTACAATCTGCCATTCCTTTTTAATCTCACCGTCTGTTTTCCCCTTTAGTTTCTGTGAAACTATATCAGCATTTCTATTTTCCATAAATGTTCCCCACCATTGTTCTATTGTAGGTATTTGTTGAGTTTTCCAAAGCTTTGCATATTCTATCTGGGCTGTTGTTATCATATAAAGAATTATTTGCCAATATTTCTTTACTTCAGTACCATCAAGTACCTTTGTCATATTTAACAAATACAACTTTGGTATCTTGGCAAACTGAACTTTCATTATAGCACAAATTTTATTATGTACATCAATCCAATATTTCTTAGCTTTGGGACATGACCACCACATGTGATATATCGTACTAACCTCTTTCTGACACTTCCAACACAGACCGGTACCTGTATTGTAAATCTTTTTTAATTTGTCTGGTGTCATGTACCATCTATGAAACAGTTTGTAATAGTTCTCTTTCAAATTCTGAGCAACTCTAAATTTTTGTGTCTTTTTCCAACTTTCTTCCCAGAATTCTAACTGAATTGAATGTCCAATATTTTGAGCTCATAAGATCATTGCTGACTTAATTGTTTCTTCTCGCCTTTCCTGTTGTATTATTTCTTGATATATATGTGATAATAATTGAGGGGGATTTTCAAACAGCCGTTTAATAATCCCCGTTTTCTCTTTTGATTCTATTCCATATGTCTTTAAGTCCATTTGAAACCTTTCAGTTAACTGTCTGTATGGGAACCAACTTAACGTTATTCCTTCTAGTTCCAATTTTTCTCTTGTTTTGATCTTGAAATTATTTAAGACTGATTTCTCTAATATGTCTTCATATCGCAACCATTTGTCTGTTTCAATCCATCTACTGAAGAAGGCTTCCTGAGGGGACACCCATGTGGGAAGCTGCCTTATGTTTTTAATCTTATATTCATTCCATATCTTCAAAAGTGATTTCCTAATGTAATGATACATGAAATCTTTATCAATTATTGCTTTGTCATAAAACATATAGGCATCATGCCATCCCATACTCAAGTCCACACCTTCCAGTGCCAACATTCTCATATCTTGTAAGTCAACCCAGTCTTTTAATCACGTGAAGGCCGCGGCTTTGTAATATAACTGAAAATCTGGAAGTCCCATTCCACCTCTGCTCTTTTGGTCTGTCATAATACTCCACTTTATTCTGGGTTTTTCCCCTTGCCATATAAATTTAGTCAGTTCTCTCTTCCATTGTGTAAAAGGCTTGTTGTTTGTTATAATAGGAAGATTTTGAAACAAGAAGTTCATTTTTGGGAGTACGTTCATTTTTATTGCTGCTATCCTCCCCATCATCAATAGATGCTTAGAAGTCCAACTTTCCAAATCTTTTGTTATTTCTTTCCATTTTTTTTCATAATTATTTTGGTATAGCTCATTATTCCTTTTAGCTATCCAGACTCCCAGATACTTTGCCTTTCGAGCTCTGTTAAATCCTGTTAATTCTGCTAATTCCTTCTCTTCTCTCTCAGTCATGTTTTTAGTTAATAATACTGTTTTATCTTTGTTCACTCAAAATCTAGAGAATTTACCATATTGTTGAACTATTCTAATCAAATCTTTAATACTTCTCCCTGGGTCGTCCAAAAACAAAACCAAATCATCAGCAGATGCTTTTAGCTTATATTGATATTTCTTAATTTGAACTCCTTTTATCGTTTTATCTTCTCTTATTGCATTGTTAAGTATTTCCATTGTCAAAATAAACAAAAGAGGGGACAAAGGACAACCTTGTTGTGTCCCTCTATGCAATTTGATTGGTTTTGTTTTTTCTCCATTTGTGACCAATCGAGCTTGTTGTTGATTATAAATTGCTTCAATTCATGACACAAATTTGTTTCCAGCCTGCATCTGTTTAATCACCGTCTTCATAAATGGCCAGCTGATCATGTCAAAAGCCTTCTCCGCATCAACAAATATCATAGACATTTTCCATTCATTGTGCCTTTCATAATATTCAATTATATCTAAGACCGTTCTTATGTTATTTCTCAAAGTTCTTTTCACATCCTGTATTATTAAATGGCAGTGACATGTACATGAATGCTTGTAGACCTTGGAGGTAACTTATATGGGGGGTCCACTGAACACTGTATTTGGCTTGTGGTTATGGACTGCAAGGAATAATATGGATCTTAGACCTTCAGCATGTCATATGCCTGGTCCTCCCTGTTTTCACCGGTCTTGGATCTGTTTCACATTACACATGTATAACACATTGATGCCACTTTAATTGCTATGACTGCATCCTACAAAATCTTGGGATGTATAGTTTAGAAAGGTACTAACTACAGCTTGCTGACAAAGAATTCTCCATGCCTCACAAAA
Organism: Iguana delicatissima; assembly: GCA_948472985.1. Classification (NCBI taxonomy): domain Eukaryota; kingdom Metazoa; phylum Chordata; class Lepidosauria; order Squamata; family Iguanidae; genus Iguana; species Iguana delicatissima. Next base: position 1,027,929 of record CAOKZL010000108.1, read on the forward strand.
CCACACTTTCTGAGATGCCATGCACTATGGACCCTGGCAGTTGAAGTGGTACCTTGATGTTGGCACTCAAAAATTTCCAAGGGCCTGGGGGATTGAAGGTTACCACTCCCTGTCTGAAATCAAAATTCTGTTTCCATCCTGGAGCAGTGGGCAAGGAGGTCTGAACCTTCCCTGGAGCCATTAGATGCTGTGCCAGGATTATAGGCTTATATCAGCTGAATTTCAGAGTTTCTGGGCAACATTACATACTAGAGGAGATGCTGAAATATTATTAGTGGATCCTGTTCAGACTGGTTTGATTGTAGCTCTTGTATCTCTATAACAAGACAGCTCAGGCCTCTGATTAATAAATATGTTGTCTTCCATCCTACATCTGTAATGGTGACCATATTTGCTTGGACTGTTTCAGAGAGGTGTTTTTGAAGATTATTCATGAAGATATACCTTAGAATCTTCTCTTCCACATAGCTGTTTAAAACATCGAGAGCCATCCCTTTATTTTGAATCAGGTAATCCTAATGACAGCATAGCTTCCAGAAGAAAAAAACAATTTCCTGGTAGTGGTAACATAGAACCAGAAATAGTAGAATTATCAAATGAATCTATTGGTTCAACTGAGGCCTTTAGAAAGGAGGGATCAGTGGCGTAGCAAGAACTTTTGCCACCCAGGGCTGCTTCTCCCCCACATGCACCCCACTTTCCTTTCCTGGACTTGGGGGCCAGCCATCTCTCCCTCCGCTCAGCAAGCCTCACCACGCTCCTGCCTTACTGGGATAGCCAAGCTACAGGTCCCTCCATGGCTTCTGGTCACTCTGAGCTGGAAGATGGGCGGCCACCTTGGCCAGGAGCTTGGGGTACCTGTAGATGGGTGCTGGGTTAAAATACAACCCCATGGTGATGGTGGCAGCAAGTCTGTTCAGCCAGGGAAGGCTGGTGAGAAAATTGTCACTGGCAGCGGCAGCAGAAGTGGTGGCCACAGATCAGCCAAAGATGTCACTGATGCTGTGAGAGGTGCTGAATGGGAGCTGGGTCTTGAGGACATCGAGGACGCCAGATGCCTTGAAGCTGGCAGGGCTCTGGAGAGAGTCAGAAAAAAGGGAGGTCTTCATCTCGGCCATGTTGCAGAGGGCTTCTGGTGCCCCCAAAAATGTGCTGCCAGGAGCAACTACCCTCTTTAGCCCCCCAGCTATACCACTGAGAGGGATCATGGAAATTTGGCATATTCCACCAGGAGGCCTAACACCCAGTGCTGGCAAGAAGGGGCAAGTGTTCCTATCAGCCACTGTCAACACACACTTCACAGTATTGTGAGTTGTACCTGCTTATGAAAGTACAGAACTATTTCAGAAAATCATATTGTCAAGAAGATGTCAAAATATTTAGGGCCCATACTGATGTATAGAAGATGCATTTTCAAATCCAGTGATAATAGCACTTCTTATGTCAGAGATAAGAGTATCAATTGTTGATGGAAAGAGAGTTAGACAAATTCTTGCATAAATATTTGGGTATTAGTTCGTACTTGTATTTGCATGATTGCGCGATCAGTCATCTATGCATCTCTTTTTATAAATCCTTAGGTAAATGACTGGCTGTTTATTTTAATTGTATGACTGGTTGATGTTATCTGTGTAACTCTATTTAAAGAGGAAGTGATGGAGATGTAAACTAGGCCAGGAGACTTCGAGTCAATTTTTTCATCTGTCCTTCTGATTCCTGCCCTAATAACCATGGCTTTCAGCCCCTTTTGTTCTCTGTCCTCTCTCTGCAGCCATGATCCTCCCTCTTCCACCCTTTTTTCTTAGAACACAGGGATCCAGGATTTTATCTCCTATTCCACAATTGTAGAAAGTGGAGATAGCACCTGTGGATATTTTTAAATCTAGGCTAGCAACAAATTTTCAGGCAAAGGCAGCTGAAGTGTGGATGAATTCATTATACAAAGGATAATAATAGGTAGAGTTGGATAATAATCCCCACATAAACATGTGTAACTTCCTAAAATCCATGGGTCTAAACATATGTGGAACTATTCACCAAATGGGGAATATGTATATGCCATCATTTTCTTCACTGTTAGCACAACAGATGCTTGTGTGCACCCTAATTTAGGTAAAGCCATATAGCTGGTTTTCAGATTAGCATATTCTCTCCTCCTATGTGGAGATATAATTAGCCTATGATTGGTCCATCCCTGGCCATGTAGATGCTGCACGGAACCAACTTTGTAGCAGATTTGTTTCAGCCATCTTAAAATCTTCATTTTCCATTTTCAGGCCTATTTACATAATATTCCATCTCACGAAAACAATCCATTAACATGTTTTATCTGTGGATTTGTTTATCTGAACCTGCAATTCTCCAGAGCCAGGGCAAATTCAAACTAGAGATAACATATTTTAACCTCACCTTTTCCCACCATGTCAGTGTAAGTGACTGTTAATATCAGAGTCATTATAACCTTTTGTCACACCTAACTGAGATTAGGAGTGCTGACAGGATTTTAGCCCAAACAAGGCAACAGAGAAGCAAAAATGAGCTCTCTGAGGCCATTTCTGCATGACATTGCAGTCCCGCTATGGAGACAGGATGGCAATGGTCTGGGAGTCGTTTTCTGCACAACATTGTTGTAGTCTCGCTGCCATTCTGCCTCTACCTGGCACAATCACAGGATATTCACATAATGGAATAAATCCATTAAGCACCCATGATCGCGCAATGCTCCCATCCTCACTGGCTATGTGGAAGAGCAGGAAGCACAATGGAAGCACTTCCTTCCTCAGCACAGCATGGGAAAGAGCCCGGCTGTATTGCAGAAGGCAGACAATTGTTGCTTGCGCTCCCTTCCGCAGGAAGCAGGCTGGGTGCAGATGGAAGCATTCCTGTCATGCTTCCTTCCTGGCAAAGGTGCTGCCAGGATTGTGCCAGGAGGACGATGGGATCAGGAAGGGTGCTGAAATGGCCTGCATCTCAGAAGATTCTCAACATTTACTGAAATATAAAGAAATCTATCCAAAATGCCAGGGTGAGGTACCTGCTCCCAGACAGTTCAACAAGGGATGGACACACTCAGCACTGAGCACAGTACACAATGGACAGGAAAGAAAAGAGAAGAGAAAAAGAAAATATCAGAGTTGGGAGAGTTCTAAACAGGAGCGCTTATTCTGGGAGGGGAAAATATACTGCAACACTTTGTTACATTCCACTGTTTTTTTACACTTCCAAAGGGTGCTCTTCACACACGAATGTTCACCACTGGACAATCTCAGTTACATGACTGAACCAGGCAGACTCCCCTCTGAATACATCTTATTGAGAAATCCCTGTGATAAGATCACTGTAAGTCAGAAATGGTTTGAAGGTATCCAATAAGAAACCTGAAATGTCTCAGGCAGATCCTTCATGACATCTCAACTGACTTTGTCACAACATAGTCAATTTTCACAAGCAGTTGCTAGTCTTTAAATGATGAGAAAGCACATGTATGTATATGTGTAAGCTAGCCTTTAAGTGATTTGAAGTGATATAAGTGGATAGTAATAGCAGAGCAGACAGGGCAGGCATTTCCCTGACACAAGCAAATCTGCGCTAAAAAGAATGGGAAACTTTAATGACTACTTATATTCCAGTGGAACTGCTAGATTAGTACTAGATTTTTTTTTATCATTCATTCATTCATTCACTCACTCATTTTGTCTTTTTTGTGTGCATTAAAAATCAGCTGAGTCTCACTATAGTATAGCACAAAATATATAAGAGTTGTTTCAAGCATCTGAAACTATTAGGAGGGTCTTTTTTGGTGACTGCTCCCAGGTAATGGAACTTCCTGTCAAGGGAATTCACATAGGCTCCATCTTGTTTTCCTTCTGCCATCAAGCAAAGACTGGCTTCTAAACAATGCAACAGGGGAAGTTGCCTTAGGCACTTAATAAAGTAGAGAATATTTAGCCAGATGAACCCTATTCAGCTGTTTACAAAGCACGTTGAATAAACATACAAAGAGGGACATCTATTAGTCCTTCCAGTCCTGTTCTACTCTTTCCCTCACATGGAGAGCAACATGTTTGAGCTGGAAAGCTTCCACTATGCATGGGATGCTATCCATGCAATCTGGAGCCCTGATGATTAAGGGCCTTTCCACACTACGCTGTTATAGTGCTCTTATTCCACTTTCAACATCCTGTGGAATCCTGGGGTTTGCAGTTTAGGGAGGAGCGTTTCGAATTCTCAGCCAGGGAGCTCTTTGGCTTCAGTAAACTACAAACGCCAGAATTCCACAGGATGTTGAAAGTGGAATAAGAGCACTATAACAGTGTAGAGTGGAAAGGCCCTTAGAATGATGGCCATGTTGAGAATTTCTACAGCCAGCAGAAGCTCACCTGTTCAGAGGCTGTCCTTCCCTGAGGTGGAATGGCTAGCACTAACTCACTTTCCTCCTTGCATGCAGATTCAATATGCTGCGTATATAGTTTATTAAGGCTATCTACAGTCAGAACCAGGCATATTATTTTCCAGGTAATGACAGTCAGGGTAATGTAGTGGTTTGAGCCTGAGTAGGACTCAAGGAGTAAACCAGACTTTGAAACTCTGCTCAGCCATGGAGATCCTCTGGGTGACCTTAGGAAAGTCACACTCTCCAATAAAAGAGAAGAAACAGGAAATCTCCTCTGAACAGATCTTCCCAAGGAAACCTAATGAGGAGTTTGCCATCAACCTAAAGACACATTACAACAACAAAAATATTAACTTCTTATGTAAGCTAGGAACTGCTATAGATATATTTTCAAATACTACTTTTATTCAGCTACAGAATCCCTGCAATATATTTAATGACAACTGGAGTCCCCTTCCCAGGGCATCATTTGGCTTGTTGAAATGAGAACAAAACTACAATGAATTTTACTGACAAGTTTATACATTTCTGTCAGTAACCCTGCCGTACAGCGTTGGCAGTCACTGCACAAAACTATACTCAATTTAATTACAGGGTAGTTGCAGAGAAGATACTTAAACCACTTATTTGCCCTGAGGTGCCTGGGTGACAAACTTCTCAAAAAGAGTCTGGGGGAAAAAAATCACAAAGGACAAGAACGCCTGACTGGGACATGTGTATCAAATTGCCTTCAGGTATGACTAAAACTAGAAGCCCTGTGGAGCAGAGAGTGTTCCTAACACTGTACACAAGTTATCCCATTCCACTGGGATTTGGGCTCACAAAAGATAGGGAAACAGAGATTCTGAATGGCAGGTCAAATTAGGTGAAATTCAGGCAGGTCAAATCTGTTAAAGCTTTTAATGAGGCTCCAGACCCTGAGCAGTTCCTGCAGGGCTTTCCTAGTTGACAGAGAAAAAGTAGTATCTTAGGGCCTTTCCCCGCTACACTGTTATGGTGCTATTATTCCACTTTCAACATCCTGTGGAATTCTGGGGTTTGTAGTTTACTAAGGCCAAAGAGCAATCTGGTTGAGAATTCTAATTGTTCCTCCCTAAACTAAAAACCCCAGGATTCCATAGGATGCTGAAAGTGGAATAATGACACTGTAACAGTGTAGTGTGGAAAAGCTCTTAGTGTAAACCCTTGTTCAGACATTCGACCTCAACAATTTAGATAAGCAAATGAGAGGCTGGCCTATGCTGCCACCTCTATGTCCCTTTGTGTTCTTCTTCTCAGTCATAGACTCCTCTGCATTGAAAAAAGAGGTCAATGAAAGTTTCAACTTGCCTTTCAACTCCCTCCATCAGATTGGAGACTGGCAAATCAAACACCGCTGGAGACACTCTTCGGGCCTTGCTGACCAAGGTGAAAAGGTTGGGGAGCACAAGGAAATGTAGAGAGTAGGGCCAGTATATGCTGACTTCTACTCCATATGCTAACTTCTACCCCTTACAGAGATATAAAGACTATTCACAGATTTTCTTGCCAGTTCTGGCTGAGAATTCTAAATGCCCCTCCCTAAACTGCAAAACCCAGGATTCCATAGGATGGCGAAAGTAGAATAATAGCACTATGAAAGTGTTGTGCAGAAATGGCCATAGTTAATACGCTGTTTTGGTTATTGTAATTTACAATAGAAAGGCCACCCCTGGAGGCTTTTCAGACGCTGCAATTGACTCAAAATAAAATAGTTAGATTAATAATTGAGAACAGACAAATGGTCTAAAACTGGTCTTTCACCAGTTTTAAAAAAGATGCACAGACCCTCACTATGCAAATCAAATAGGTAGTGTTGACCTCTAACTATTTTGCATAATAGTATTGTGGAAGAATGCTAGCTCTGATCATTCCCATATCTTATTACATCACAGAATACGAGAGACTCCCATTTAAAATAATTTTTTGTAACCTAAACAAACTGCAAAAAGTTTAGGTGAATGCATACCTAGCTCTTAATCCCCCCAAAACCTAGTTTCTGGCCCCATCAGTCTTGTCTCTTGACTCAGCTATTCCCATAGGGGTTCACTGGATGGAAGAAGCCACCAACATATGCTTTTCCATGCTAGCTTTGTCATGAGCTGCCATGTTTACTTTGTTCTAGCTGAAGCAACTCACAAATGAAGCAGCAGGATGAGAAACATCTGGTTCACATACAGTGCTAAATCTTCAGGGAGCTATCTAGTCTGCAGTAAATAAGAAGTTCTGAAGTTAGTTTTCTTAAAAAAAGTCCCTGGCATTAATTAAGGGTCATACCAATAGATCTATAGGTCTTACCCATGGAAACCATACTGATTCTAAAATCTCTGTTCCTTTTTAGCTTTTTCTAAGATTGGTGATGATGGGTTCCTAAGATGGGTTGCAGATTATTTTCTGGGGAAAATATTTCTACTCAAAGCAATGCCATTTGCACATACAGTGGGGAAAGCAAACAACAATCAGATAATGAGTAGTTGGATGATGTTGCCAAGAAAGCTTTCAGTAGTCAACAGGAAATATGTAAATACTTCAGATCCAGTAATAATATGATTAAACTCTGTAGAATGCTTGACTGTGTAACATATCAGTCAGAGCAGTGAACATAATCAATAAATTCCTGTTATCATATGAAGAATTCACTGAGCCAAACAATAATAATTCAGACAGGTGTATCTGAATCACCGTTGTCTCCTTGGGCTATACATCAGGTAATGTAATTTGTCCTGTCTCTGTGTTATCTCCCCTTCATTTTTCTAAGGATTACATGCCAGTATTGCAGAGGTTTCATATTCTGAATCACCACAACCATCAAAACCCACCCAACTTGCTGTGGAAACTCATGTTCCAAGCCCAACATCAATCATACAAATTAGCTCTATTTCCATTCTTGTTTCTTTCTCTAGTGCAGCAGGGCTGGATACTTAATGTTGTGTGCTATGATCAGTGTTTATAGGTGTGTAGGACCTGGATATAATTTTGGCATGCAGTAGCCCAGGATGAAAGAGGGCCAGGTGAATTCAAAGGAACTGTGAATTTTAAATAGAATTCATCAGGTAAGGAGAACAAAGAAAACAGGTGAGGAAAACAGGCCTTATTTTTCAGCTGGGTCTTTCCTGATGCAGGCTCCCAGTAGTGTGGCTCATCCGAAAAGCACAGTTTTACATGGCCAAGAGAGTAGCTTTGTTGTTGTTGTTGTTGTCATTAGTTCCAAAATTTGGTGAACTGGCAGATTTGGTAGTGGCTGTATGGAGTGAAATCTCTACATATTCAAGGGGCCCAGGTTGTCTCCTTGACTCCTGAAGCCGTACACCTCTATTTTAGGACTTTACTATTTCTGTTGTCCAGAACTTTACTATTTCTGTTGTAATATGTGTGTGTGGGGGGGGGTAAATAAATTAAATAAATTGTAGTGGGTACCAGGCACTGTGGGCACTTCAGGTCACACCATTTGTTTAGAGAGAGGAGATCAGGTAAAGATTTGTAACAATTATCTTCACAAATATAGTTTTTGACTCCCCTGATAGCAGGCAGGAAGCTGAAAGAGCTTGAGGTTCAGATGGTATTCTCTCCAGATCTGTCAGTGAAAGATAGAGGACTATACAGGCATAGAAAGATACTAAAAGTTAATGACTGGCTATGTGGACAGCAGAGGTTTCACATCTGGGATCATGGTCTCCACTTCTTAGAATGAAGACTTTTGACTACAAATGGGCAGCACCTCACAAAGATGAGGAAGAATGTCTTTGGTAATAGTATGGCAGGTTTGATTGAGAGGGCTTTAAATTAAATCATTGGGAGACTGAAGATGATAGCTCAGACATTAGCCCAAAAGCAAGCTATAGACACAAATATATACATTCTAGAGGAGAGGCTGAAGGAAAGAATGGGATCCTCAGTAAAACTTACAGTAAATTCATAGATGAGAACAAACAAGACTTCAAATGTCTATACACTGATGCAGAAGTTTGAAAAACAAACAAGATGAAGTTGAAATCCTAGTGCAGGGAATTAAATATGGCCTTATAGCCATAATGGAAACCTGATAGGATGATTCTCATGATTGGAATATAACAATTGAAGGATATAACCTATTCATAAAAGAATAGACGTGGGAGAAAATGAGAGGGAGTAGCATTATATGTCCAATACAAATTCACTTGTATAGATTCTATGAGAATGATCAGATTGGACCAGTTGAGAGATTTGGGTAAAATTAAATGGAGAAAGAAATAAAAGTAACATTGTGGTAGTCTGACGTTTGATGGTAGAGCACCAAATCAAGATGCGGGGGTGGATGATGCTTTCCAGAAATAAATCTCAGAAATCTCAGAATGCAAGACTTAGTAGTTACGAGGGATGTCAATTACCCTGATATCTGCTGGGAGACTTAACTTTGAGAAGCATAGGCTCTCCAACAAGTTCTTAATGTGCCTTGCAGATAATTTTCTATTTCAAATGGTAGGGCATGGAATAAGGGGATCGGCAATCCTCATTTGATAAGGAATTGATCACTGGAATCAAAGCAGTCAGTACCTGAAGAGGAAGAGGGCATGTAATGCTAGAATTCACAACTGAAGGCAAAGAAGAGTATAGTCAAACACAGGCCTTGGATATCAAGAAAGATGATTTTAACAAACTTAGGGAATACTGAGTAGAAGGGAGTGTGAGGGCAAAAACATCATCGCAGTCCTGCTCCTCTTGTGTCCCCATGCTGGGAGGGTGCAGTCCTGCAAAAATGGTCCTAGTTAATCTAGATGGATTTAAATCTACAGAGAGAGAGATGAACTACATCCCAGAGTACTGAAGAAATTTGCTGATGTACTCTCTGAACCAGTTGCCATCATTTCTGAGAAATCTTGAAGAACAGATGAGGTACCAGAGGACTGGAAAAGGCCTGTCATTGTCCCTTTCTTCAGAAAGGGCGAAAAAGGAGGTCCAGGGAGCTATGGACCAGTCAGCCTGACCTAAATATCAGGAAAAATATTAGAATTGATTATACATGAGTCTGTCTACAAGTATCTTGATGATAATGCAGTGATTAGTAGGAACTAGCATGGGTTTCTCAAGAAAAAATCCTGCCAAACTTTGCATAGTTTTTTTGTTGTTCTTGTTGGGTCACTTCTTTAGTAAATGGTTGGAATGCTGTATAGTGGCCCCTCCACATTCAAAAGAGTTCAGGGTGCAGAACCCTCATGAAAATAGAAGCCTCCAGCAGTGGGGGGCTTTGCTCACCCCAAAGGAAAAAATGTCCATTTTAAACACAAGCCTCACAAGCCTAGGGTGAGGAATGCAAGGGAATGGGAGGAGGTGAATGAGGCGGGGAGGCAAACATGTGCCTCACAAATAATGTAATTTGTGAAGGTCAAACCGACAAATGTAGAGGGAGGACTGTAGATGCCATTTATCTGGATTTCAGCAAAAGATTTGATAAAGTCCCTTGTAAGAAGCTGGAGGGACTCACCTGTGGTGGAACTGAGATAGAGACCCACGGTTTTAGAAAAAAGATTTATTGTGCACAATGTCTCAGTGAGATAATTCTCAAAAGTCTGAGCCCCTCCTCTTTACATTCAAAGCAATTTATACATCTCCAGTGCAAATTCATCACGTGTCCAAGAAAGGAAATTGACACAAACAATAGTTCTCATCATTCTCCTGTGTAATCTTACTAATGTTGCAAAGCATAGCAAGGCCATAGCGAGGCACATTTCATCCTCCCTAACATTCTATTTCACAGTGTCCTATTGTTCTTCTTCAAACACAGAGTCACTTCAATTGCAGGGAAAATTAACTGCTTTTCTCTAACACCCAGAAGTCATCTGGGCTGATCCGAAACTGCACGTCCACTATACACCAAAGCAGAATGAGCATGCATCTATGGGGAATTGGAGAGATGGGAAATCCCTTCATGTCAAGCAAGAGGATCCAGTAGACCCAGCAAGGTCAAAGAAGAGAAATGGCAACTCATCAGCCTGTTGGCCTCAGCAGGGTAATCTGCAATAGCCAAAGCAGGACGTGGCTGTGGCAGGCTACCTTGGAAAAGCTAGCCAAGATGATAAGCTTAAAAGAGAGGGAGAAACAAGCAGAGGAGGAAGAAGCAGCAGCAGCCAGGTTAGCTGTTTGAATAGTCTGGGAAACATCAGGCCTGACAACTCTTCCTGGGACTACTAGGCTATACACTGCTGTAAGAGCCCTAATAGACAGCCCAGCCATCACTGCACCCAGCAAACCTGGAGATAACAGGCTTGAACAGCTACTGAGGGAAGCTAGTTCTGAGATACTGAGAACTTGAGATCCTCAAGGGAAGCTTTATCACAGGGGTGCTTTGCCTTAAATGAAGCAATGTGAAACACTGTGATGTAATAGTGCTTTTAAAGTCTCTGCATGGACAGGACCAAGCCTGGGGAAACAAAATCTTCACTGAAAGAATTAATAACCCCTCTTGAATCAAAGAACCTAGTGTAGGCTCATGGAATTCCAAGATCAAGGGCAGGTTGATGTTCTCCTTCCAGGGAAGGATACCATATTCCCCTATGACATTTTGATTAGCAACATGATAAGCAATGATTAGCAAACTGAATAGATGGTAACACTCTCAGATGGACCAATATCTGGTTGGAAAATGTTCAAAGAGTCATCATGAATGGTGATGCTTCAGACTGGAGGGAAGTCTCAAGTAGGGTGCCACAGGGTTCTGTCCTGGAAATGATACTCTTCAGTATTGTTGGGGATTAGAGTTTCCCAGAGTGTTAGCTCTTGGGGAACTCTATGAAACCTGAAGCTGTGAGGAATTAGCCTTCTTTTAACAGAGTAGCAGAGAAAGCATGTCCCAATCTCTGTGTGTCTTCCCCGAACTGAAAGGCTGATTTGAAATCAAAAACAAGACATGCAGCTTCAGGTTCCAAACTCAAAAGATTTACTAATAAACCTTATAATTACATATCCATTAGAGAAACTAGATCTTAACTAACTAATAAAAGGATTTGGGAAGATAATATCTTCATTTTAAACTCACCAACATCTTGGTGAATAAGCTAGCATAGAGAGAAAGTGCTAGAAGCAAGACTGCTATAGGGAGAGCTGTTGCTTTCTAAGTATGACCAGTAACTGACGCTAGAATGTATCTCAGGTCACATGGTCTGGATGCCATCACCAGAGAGCAACAGTTAACCCTAAACTAACCAAGCTCCATTTGAGGGCAGTGGGAGAGAGAATGTTACCATCTTCCAACAAATATTTTTTATCAGTGACTTATATGATGGGTTAGAGATAATTCTTGAATTCTTGATAAGAGAATTCTTCTCAAGTCTGTAGATGATACAAAATTGGGAGGGGTAGCTAGCACATTGCAAAATTCTACTTTTAGGTCACAAAAACCAAATGCATATTTATAGGATGGGAGATGTGTTCCTGTGAGGCACATAAGACCTATAATAAGAACAGAAAAATGGTGGCCCATTGGAAAACCAATATGTTGATAGGAATGCTTTCTTTGCACAAAGGCACACACTGATTGGAGTCTGTTGCTAACCTAGTGTTGCTTATCCTAATTATAGCCCTATTACCCTAGACTCCTTATTTTCAGCATCACAGCATCACAATCTATGCTCCAACAGTTTCAAATATTTCAAAGTTGAGTTGACCTTGCTCTCCCACTCTCTCTGTGGGGCAAAGGGAGCTCTTTACTCCATCTGGCCACAAAAAAAAGGGCTCTGTGATTTATTTGACACATATGACATGACTGACAGCCAGAGGCTTAACACTGAAATGCCAAGCAGACACTACTTGAAGGTCCTCTGAAGTATCCCTAGTACTATTAACTGTAAAACTGTATTCTGAAAGAGCTTGCCGGAAGCAAAGCAAGCACTGAAAACGTCAACTTTGTATTGAACTGCATGTCACACTGCCTATAAAAACAGGTGGCTCGAGTAACAGAAAAAGCATGTATTTGCTTTATTGGTCAGGCAGCTCAACTCTGATTGCCTTTGCAATACTAAGAAAATCTGTCAATGACAAGCAAATACTCACAATATCCCAAACATACATGACTCAGCATCTCCGTGACAGACTTTATCAAGACAGACAAAGCACTGTTGCACTCATGAATATCAGCAGATGAAACAATAAAACTGGTCTGAACAGATCTTCTGTAGAGATCTTTGTTTGATTCTAAGATATGTTTTTGAAAGTGAATCCTATTGTTAATTTGTAATAGAGTTGACCCAGTAACTCAATGGGATTTACCTACTTATTGGCTCACCAGTCAACTGTTGAGTTAATGGATCTGTTCCAGTTGGGAGCAGAGGCATACGGATGGGGGGCAATGAGGGCGGTCTGCCTTGGGTGGCAATTTTTTGGGGGGGCACTCTGTGCAATGCAGCCACAACCCTGTGCGATGTGGCCATGCCTCCCGCATGACATGGCCATGCCCATGCCCCTCTGCCCCCTTTGCCCTGCCCCCCCCGCACTCCAAGCTACACGGCTGGCTGGGAGTAACCAATAGTATTCATGCTATGGTTTGTTTGTATAATTTTTTTTTAAATCATCTCAAGCAGTTGGATGAAGATGGCTTAAAAATCCCAACTGGATGTACAATCTAGGCTTTATACTTAAATAATGGCACACAGTTGAGATACCATTTCACAACAACAGTCTAGGGGAAAAAATCCCTTACTGACACACAAGGTCAAAATAATTTGCAATAAATGAGATTATCACTTGATTAAAGTGGCATCAATTTATTGGGGGCCTTTGCTTAATGAAAATCTCAGAACAGCTTTTCTTTCATTTAAACAAAAATAATGCCCCCAAAAGAGTTTCAGATAGATGTTGATCCATTAAAGACCCCCTCCCTTGCCAATCAAGTAATGATAAACTAATCTATTTAGCAAATATTATCCCAAAGATTAATATCTGTATTAAAAGGATGTTTATCTTCTTTTTTAAAAAAAACTTGAGTCATTCATACCAAGATGAGAAGACACTGCTGAAATTGAATATCACAGCAGGTTATTGAGCAATCTGCCTTAATTTTCAGTTTGAAATTCTCAGGCAAACTCTCTTGCTTTATTAATATTCTGATGTACTCCTTTATTTATTTAAATACTTCTCTTCCCACTTCAAAACGAGCACAGCATACAAGTAAAATCAATACAAACAAGTTAAAACAATACAAATACTTTAAGTAGACTAAAAGCATATTAAACATATTAACAGGTTAAAACAGGTTTAAAAGATTGAAATAATTTTTAAAAGCCCATGCCTAGCATTTGAAGTAAATCAGTGAACCCCAAAGGTTTAACGAACAGCTATGTTTTATATATGACACCTGAATGAAGTCAATGTTGGTACAAATTGAACCTCCAAGGGGAGAGCATTCTACAACTGGGGTGCCGTGGTTGAGCAGGCCTTCTCCTATATTTTCACACAGAGAAACCTCACTGGTGTGGCAGAGAGGAAGGCCCAAGTCAAAATCTTACACTAAATTAAGGCTTCAGTCCTTATTTGGAAAAAAAAAGTTGCAATGAAAGCAAGGAGAGTTTGGTTTGCGCTGGCTCACTGGTAAAACTTACTCCAGCAAGTGCCCTGAGATCACCACTGAGGAACACCTGTAGGGCCATTTGTCTGAACCAGCATGGGAGGGGGGCTGCACTTGCAACAACCATAATTTTGAGGATGAAAGCCACACCTTTTCAAGTCACCATGCTTGGTAAATCACAGCAGCCACATGTACACAAGCTTCAAAGTGTGAGAAATGAAAACAGCCAGTGACAAAGCTTAGCGCTTGTTTGAGAATACACTTGGCACGCAGAAGACTCCAAGTGGCACTACCATTTGAAAGGGCTGCATGGGAGCATTGGGGGATATGGGAAGTTTCTAACAAATTTCCCAAACCTTTACCAAGCACTGAGCAGGTGATGAGAAAGAAATCCATCTGAGACTCTAGAGTAAAATAATACAGGGTTGGATAGACAATTACTTTGACCTGGACGAAAATAGTACAATGTTCAACATTTCACAGAGGAAAACTAGGACATGTGGGGCCAAGCAACATCAGAATGTGGCTAAGACAACAATGTCCAAGAACATACAAGTTAGGAGAAGCTGCAGCAATTTGCTTTTGCCTAAGCCTACTGGGCCCTCTCCTCTTGCTGAGTGAATACAGTGCAAACTACTTTTGCAGTTTGAACCCAGCTTGCAGCAATTGAAGTAAGCTGAGTCTAAAAGGGGAAAGGGGAAGGAGGAGAAAGAAACTAGGACGTTTTAAAAGTAGATGAAAACATGGGACAGCAGAGGATTAAGTTGTATTGCCACTGCCAAATCAGGACAATTGGAAGACATACGATTTGATGTAGTTGTTGTTGTTTTGGGCCTTCAAGTCATTTCTGACTTGTGGCAACCCTAAGGCAAACTTATCATGGCATTTTCTTGGTGAGAATTGTTTAGCAGAAGTTTGCTATGGCTTTCTTCTGAGGCTGACAGAGTGTCACTTGCCTAAGATCAACCGGTGGGTTTCCATGGTGGATTAGGGATTCAAATCTTGGTCTACCAGAGTCCGTGTCCAGTACTCAGAACTACATCACACTGGCTCATCAGAGTATGAGACAGATTCCCACACTTCCAAAGGAATGCATTGATTCACACCATTGGCCCCACCATTGTGCTACCTGGTCACATAATACTGGAGGTTCATCAAAGTGTGAATTAGCACTGGCTTTGGGACAAAAATGTTTAATAAGAGAGTTCTGGAACCAATGTTGTTTGAATGTACCTTTCTATATTCTCAGTATTCTCAGATTTGCTTCACCACCATTTCTGGGAAAGTTGTCACTCATTTAAAGGTGGCTGTTGCTTATTTTTCACTATTTGCCTCCATCTGTTGTTGCAGTCTTTCCGTTTAACAAGAAGCATCTTTCCTTTAACCAAAGCATCTTTTTGTTAAGTCCCCTGTTGTTTTCCCTTTTCCCCTTGTTCTTGTGCGTATTCTCACAACAACATGACAGCTCACTTTCAAAGTTAGAAATTTTTTTTTTTGTCTCCTTTGTAGATTCATTAGACTATGTCTATGTCTTGTTACTTTTAAACTATTCTGAGACCCACACACCACCAACAGCTCAGGGAGAGCTCGATTTTCTTTTAATCAAAGGAAGTTTATATAATCCAGATAACTGATAAATGGCTAGTAAACTCCTAATATTCTCTATCTACATAATCAAGAGATTGTAATTAGTAACATGATATATAATTGGATATATAGAGATATAATTGGTTACACAGACATATGTGTATGTATATATGTATAAATATTGGTTATATATAGATTCTGCATGCTGTAGAAATGGCTGATAATTTGTTCAGTCTAAACCAACTGACTTGATTTCCATTTCCTGGACAAATGAAATGATCAGAATACAGTTATTCTTTGGAGTTTGCAATTTTCTACATTTTGTGATATGTTCATTGCAAAAAAAGTATAAAAATGTGAATTAAGATGCACATTTTATATGCTAAAATACAAATATGTCTGGTTTGAATAAAATGATTACAAAAATAAATATTTTGTGGAGGGGAGGTTAAAATAATGCAATGCTTCTATAAAATAATGCAATGCTTCATGGTTGTTAAATTGCAGACACAGGCTACATGATTATGATGATGGATGATGATGATTTATTTGTTACCCACCCCTCCCTAAAGCATCTTCTATGGATAACAAACACATGTGACGAACACATAAGAACATGGTCTGGAAACAGCTTGATGAATTTGGTCCAAACTAAGCACTCCCTGTGCATATTTTGTGTGGCTTTTGCATGGGAACGAGGATCTCTTTATCCATCCACTATGTTCAGTGTAGTCAGACTGAATGGGCTGGAGGTAAGAAGTAAATTGTCCATAGGATTATACAATCATAGGAAGCTGCCTCATACTAAGAGAGATCATTTGTCTGTCTAGCTCAGTATTATCTACACCAAAGATATGAATTGAGTGACACTTGAGGGTTTTTTTGTTTTTAATTTTTTTATTTCAAATAATAAAGGAAAATAAGAAAGAAACAAAGAAAAGCAATATAAAAAAATGCAATAACACTACAAAAAACAGAGCAATACAAAGAAATAAACTATAAAACTAAGTGAGTGAGCCCTGGTGTCACAGTGGTTAAATGCTGGTACTGCAGCCACAAGGTTGTGAGTTTGATCCTGCAGGGCTCCAGGTTGACTCAGACTTCCATCCTTTTGCAGGTCAGTAAAATGAATACCCAGCTTGTTGGGGGCAATTAGCTAACACATTGTAAGCCGCTTAGAGAGCACTTAGCTGATAAGTGGTATAGAAATACAATTGCTATTGCTGTTAAAACTAAACTACAAAATAACTACACATAACTAGAAATTGGTTCCTGTCCTTGCTACCAACAGTGAACAGTAATCCAGCAGTAACAATAATCATTAAATCCTAAAATAAAATTGGACTTAATACTTATTGTCTATTATTTGTTTTCATAGTAAATCTAAACTTACCAAATTAGTTAGTAATTAATAATTCCAAATGGGTTGTTAATAAAATTATAACTTGCTTATTGGGTATCATTCTTTAAAAAAACTTAATCATTGCTTAACAGTTTTAATCATTAATACCTTATTATTGTTATTATATATTAAAATTAGTAATTCTTAAAATGAATATTCTATATATAGTAAGTAGCTTTGGAAGCAACAAAGTAAAACTATTTTCCAATTACTCATCTTGTGATAACAGAGTTACCAAAATTAAAATTAAGACTTTAATAGAGAAAGGGGGAAAAAAGCTATCTTTATAATCTTCAAATATCTTCAATCCCCTCATAACTTTTCCCTCTAGTAACTTATAATCATAAACCAATTTCATAAACCATAAACTATAAACCATTTTCTTCATTAGATGCCTTTTTCATTTTATTTTTTTCAAGAACTGCATCATATTTGACTATTCCTAAAAGACCTTTTATCAAGGCAATCATGTATAGTCTGTGTCTTTTTTCTTTATATGTAAAAACCAATTCTTCAGATTGGTCCCAGTTGAAAGGAACATTTTTCTTGGGGGATCCATTCATTAGTAAAACCATCAATAAATTGTTGCTCTCCTCTTTGGAGATAAAGCTTCTTGTAAATTCACAGGCCAGTTTTCATACATTCTCCAAAATGAAATTAATTCACAGTCTAAGATACCATTCAGTTTCACAGTCTACAATTGACTGGGTTGTAACATGCCTTGCGTTCTTCATTTTTCCAAGATCAACTGTGTTGACTCTCTCCCTGTCTTGCTGAGTGTTTGTCTCATTTTATGTAGATAGGATTTCCAAGTCACATGTCACGTCTTGCAAACACTGTGTTGTATCTTCTTTTTCCTCAAGCTGCCAACATGCCACTTCAGCTGTCTGTTGCATTTTAAACTCCTCATCTTTGACTAAGCCAGTGGTTCTCAACCTGTGGGTCCCCAGATGTTTTTGGACTTCAGCTCCCAGAAGCCCTGAGCATTGACCATAGTGGCTGGGGCTTCTGGGACCTGAAGTTCACATCTGGGGACCCACAGGTTGAGAACCACTGGACTAAGCAATCTTTAAGCTTTAGTTACATTTGACCAAGCTTTCATGACACCTGTGACAGTTGTTTTATAGGCTCATCAAACTTTTTCTCAGTAGATATATTAATTTCTCAAAATTCAGTTAAAAAATTAAAGCATCTAAGTATCTCTTCAAACTTTCCCCAGTCATTACTAATTTGAATATCACAATCCAAAAAAGAAGCCATAATAAATTCCATTCAATATGCCCTATATTCCAAAACAGTAAGGCTGTGTACTCAAAACATTTGATAACAGGAGAATTGTAAGTTTTTCCAGAGATGTTAAAATTAGCATAACACTGTGCATTGGACAGATTGGGCAAATAATTTTAAGAATTCCATCTCCATAGTATCCAATATGATTGCCTTAGTAGTAAAATCAATGCCCCATTACATAATCAGTATAAATCCAATACTATGATCCATATCCAAAAACAAAAAATAATAGCCAATCAGTAAAGACTGTTCAACATCAGAAGGAAGACAATCAGTCCATTAAAAGGTCAAAAAAAGTCCATAATCCACATCCAAATCCAAAATGTTTCAAAAATCTAAGTACACAAAAAAGATATATAATCCTAAAGTCAGTAAAGAAAGAATAAAAACCTAAATACTTAACTTGTTCTCCTATAACCTCAATTGCGATAAAAAAAAGAGATACTTTCTCTTTAAATCTAAGCCCAAGAGAGCTTTAAGACAAAAGCACAATACAACTGCAGCAAGCAAAGGGCTTCTTGTTTTTCGTAAGCAAAAATATCGCAAAGAAAATTATATACTGTATATACGAGAGGTCCTGGCACTGAAATGTAATGTCCATATGGGAGGTGAAATACTCGCACCTTCTGGCAATACTGAAGCATGTGATTCTAATAGAGCCTTGGGATCTGCTGTGGCTGCTCTGTTCTTGTTCCCGAGCAGACACTTGGTGGGAACTGATCCCGGCTCATGTGGAGAGAGGAAGCCTCCCTTTTCAGGCACAACATTTCAGGGATATGCGATCTAGCAGACCTAGCTAAATTGCATCTGCCATCAAAGTGACCAGATGCTGGAACCCTACCAGATGTTATTGGATTGCAACTCCCAGAATTCCTTGCCATTGGCTGTGCTGACAGGCATTAATTGAAACTGGAGTCCTCAACATCTGGAGGGCCACACTTTGACATCCACTGATCTGCATTATGGCAAGAATCCTACTGTTAGTCCCCCCTAGAATAGATCCATTGAATCAATTGGACTTACCTATGTATTTGCTGACTTA
The DNA here is from genome assembly GCA_948472985.1 of Iguana delicatissima. Lineage (NCBI taxonomy): Eukaryota > Metazoa > Chordata > Lepidosauria > Squamata > Iguanidae > Iguana > Iguana delicatissima. Next base: position 1,047,196 of record CAOKZL010000108.1, read on the forward strand.
CAGTTCAACAACAATTAGACTAGTCAGCCTGCTCTCATTAGAACTATCCAGTAGGATCTTGGCCTATGTCAGTAGCTCTTTGGTTTTCCATGGAGGACTATCTCCCAGCTTAGCCTTGAACTACTAGGAACTGAATGTAGGTCCTTCAGCAAGTACCCAACTTTTGACCCACTGCCTTCTTCCTACGTTATAAAGAGCACATGTATTATCTGTGTATACAATTTTCTCTTGCTAGTTATACCTATTAGTAATTATGTATATGGCTTCTCATACGTTTCTTTATACCAGTCTACAGCCACAACAAAAATAAAGCCAATGAATCAAGTAAAAAAGATTTTAAAAATCAGAGATAGGGAATAGCAAATTAACAAAGTGATCTGTTATTGGATAATTTGTTGGAGTCTTCAGAAGTTTTTAGAGTAACACCAATATGTTCTGGTGATCTTAACAGCAACTTTTCAGAACTCAAGTCTTCAGCTTTTATTTTTTAATTGTGGCAGTTGAACCCTCTGAAAATTCTGGTCTTAAGGCCAATTCACAGTGACGTGACAAAGTTATCCTCAGGGAAGTTTGCCTATCAGTTTTCATGTGAGAATGGCTTTTGTGAAACAGTCACAAGGAAACCAAATGAAAATTTTCCCCGCAACTTTTGCTTTTATTCAGACACAAATGCACAAGAAGGGGTTCTGCAATCCATCAGTGAAAAGAAAGCAAAAATATCTGTCGTGTAATCTATAGAAGTCGTGAAACATGGCAGATCTTTGAGTGATGATGTCTGTGGTCCTTCAGGCATTGATTACAAAAGCAGGAGAAAGAGATTAGAAGAGAGGGATGGGTGCGAAACAATCAGGGATATGAAAAGTAAACAATTCACCTTTATTAGATGAGATCCTACATTACTGAATGTAGCATAAAAGTTCTGCAGAAGGAACTATGTTACATCTCCACCTGTCCACTCCAGGATTCACTGTTTTGATGTGAGAGCCCCCTCTCCAGACCCATTCAATGGCTTTTGGAGAGCACTGGGGACCAGAAAAGCTCCATAGTCAGGCACAGAACAATGGCATTATCCACTGAGATCCACCAGTGCTCTCAGCAGTTCTCAGAGGAAGATGTCATTGTTCTGCTTCTTCTAGCTAGATGCTTCTCTAATCCTCCTGCTATCAACTCATGTCAAGGGGGCTATCACAGCGGAGTAGTGAGTATATTTTTGATGGTGTATTCCTGTATGGTCCTCGTGGTCTCTTCTGACTCTATGATTCTATTTTCTAGTCTGGTAGTCCTCACAAATTTAAAATGAGAGCATTCATATTAGTAATTGGTTACAGTCAACAGAATGGCCGTGACTGAAAAAAAGTTTGATATTCAGAGGCAGATCTAGGGTGGGGCAACTGGGGTGCATGCCTTGGATGCCAATGTCAGAGGGGCCCACAAAAAAAGAGGAACCCCCTGCCTGGCTCCCCTCGCTGCCGCTCCCCCTCCCCCTCCCCCACTGCTGCTTGCCCCCTCATCCGCCCACCATTCACCCCTCCCCTATCAGGCGCCACTCGCCCCTACCCCATCGGCTGCTACTTGCCTTGCCCCTGTCTACCACTCACCCCTCCCCTGCCCCCCACCACTCGCCCTGCCCCACCTGCCGTCATTCTCCCCACCACCACTTGCCCCTCCCCCTTGCCGCGTGGGCTGTTGAGCCTTGGTACACCACTGTTTATACTGTCCATTTAGGATTAAGGATTTCACTTTGTATCCACAACTGTGGTTGCCAGTGGTCATTTTTATGCATACCTTGTAATATGAATCAGATTTGTACTCATTTTGTACTATGTACATGTGCACTTTAATGTGGGTACACATCTTGTCTGAATGTGCAATTTGTGTTCCATTAATTGAATTCTTGCAAAGTTGACATCTTTTTGTTTGTCTGAAAGGTTTTGCAATCCACATTTGACATTTGTACCAAATGGACATTCATCATTATTGGCCACTGGATAGAGATGGGGGAAAATGTGAAGGAGAAAAAGAAGAATGCAAAAGAAGGTTGCCATTGTTATCTATATTGTTCTGTGCTCTTCTTCATACCTTGTTTTGGTCTGAAGTATGAACTCATGAACAGGGACAAGGTTTTATGTGTGTTTTTTCCCTGTATTTTGTTTCACTCACCAATGCAGGGGTATTTACGTGATCAACCAACAAAAGTTTTGAGAATGGACACTATTAATGTGCCTATATATTCTGCATTGTTCAGTTCCTCACTACATACTATTTTTCTCCAGACCATCATGCAACTATAACAAATGTGTTAATCTTTCAGAAAGGTGACATAAGATTCTTGTGATTTTTACCAGAACAGTTTGATACATCTGCCTCTTTGGAAAGCACTTATGCTAGAATGAGCTAATTTTCAATATTTTCTCAACATTTTTTTTTCAGTTTTTCCTTATCTTTTCAGTAGTCTCTGCATGAATGGGTACAGGCAGATAAAATATCCAGCATGGTAGAATTCAGAAGCTGACATTTTTAATATCAATACCTCTCAATAGTAGGGAAACATATTAGCTCAACCCATATTGCAGGGATTAACTTGTGTTGTTGTTGCTGTGTGCCTTCAAGTCATTTCTGACTTATGGCAACCCTAAGATGAACCTATCACAGGGTTTTGCAGGGCTGAGAGTGTGTGACATGCCCAAGGTCACCCAGTGGGGTTTCCATGGCCAAGCAGGGGACTGAACCCTGGTTTCCAGGGTCATAGTTTGACACTCAAACCACTACACCATGCTGGGTCTCAAAAGCAAGTTTCCCTAATTGGGAATTGAACCTGGGCCACGGCAGTGGGGACACCGAATCCTAACCGGTAGGGATGGGAGTCCTGTGGCCCTCCAGATGTTGTTGAAATGCAACTCCTAGCATTCCTTACTCTTGGCTGTGATGGATATGGCTGCTGAGAGTTTCAATCCAATGACTTCTGAGGGACCACACACCTCCTACCCCTCCCTGATTAGTTACAGGATAGGCCAGCTAAGGGGTAAGGAAAGGAAAAGTTTAAAATATTCACTTTTATCTCCAGAAATCATTTGTAAAGTTTCAGATAGTATTTCAGAAGCGTTTCCAGAAAACCTGAAATGTCTTTTCCTTGGCTTGTCAAATGAGGAAGAAAAATAAGAAAGAACAGGACTGTGCTTGACCCTGAGAGAGAGACCGTCTCATATTTCACAGAACACTTTCATTGGATCAGCAACTGCATGTAATGACAAATAACCATCTCCACTTGGGTGGTGAAACGCCTTGTAAGTAATCTGTGTGCAATCCTATGGCAGTTGTAAACACTCTAGTCAGAAGCAATCCCCTGGCTGAAATGAAATTGTTTCCATGAGAATTTTTCCTCCTTTCTTTCTAGCCAGTGAAAATTAACACACAGCAAAGAGTGACCTTACTTGGAAGAAAACTATCACTGGGCTGGTATCTTGCTCCTACAGATTGTGGAAGTGGTGTCTCTGCTGGGAAAAGGCAATCAAATATTACATTCTGTGACATTGTGCCGGTGTTGCTCCTGTTGTTCTCATCTCATCTGAAGCATTTATCCACTGCCACAGCAGATATTAGGAGAAAGTTGCTTGATTACTTTTCACCGCAGAATGTTCTTCCTGTAAGTCTGCATGGTAAACACACACATCATTTCAAATGCCTCCCTCAAAAAATAAGTAAGTGTGCATTCTTCACATGAAGAAGATGCTGGCATAAGATCAACCCTTATCATACGAATTTACATATATTGATTGGCATCCTGTTAGTGACATTCGCAGGTGAAAGTCCACCTTCTGCCTCCATATGTCTCTTTTTTAGCATCATGGATGCTGGTATTCTCTTACTCCTTCTGCAGCATCCAAAGCCACCCCTGGACTCAATGTTTCACCATAAAATGCTCCCATGGCCTTCCATTGGAACTCAGATGTAGGTGAGAGGAAATCAATGACAACATCCATTTTCCTTGGCAAAAGATGTCCATGTAGGATTTTGGTCATGTGATTTGAAACTCCCATGGGAAAAAGTTCTGCCTAAGATCTTGGAGAGGCTAATCAGGCTCAAAACTCCACTGATGGTGTTTTATGCATGTGCATGATCCCCCTACAGAAGCAGTTAGACAGGACATTTTTGTCTGATGGGTAGCGTCCTTGTGCAGTATAAGTTTGTGGAAAAAGAATTGCATATGCAGTGCCATTGCACATGAAGATGCAGGTTGTGCATGTATCCTATCCATAGAGACACACTGCACAGGCATCCATATTGTGCATGCATGCCTGGGCACCTTTGAATACATATTTAGTTACACATTTAGGTCTTATTTCTGTTGCACAATGTTGCCATTCAAGATACAGTTTGCATAGCATAATTAATATGTAACTTCACAAGCAGAGATTACACTATGCAACCCCAATGCAGGGCTCAGCCTAAATTTTTTGCAGTTAACACATGTAGGCTGCAATTCTTTATGGCTCAATGTAATGTAGTAGTAATGTGTGTAGGCCCAGACTAGGGCCATTTCCACACTAGCCTGTTATAGCGCGATGATTCCACTTTCAACATCCTCTGGAATCCTGGGGTTTGCAGTTTCGGGAGGGGCCAAGTGGCCCCTCCCGAAACTGCAAACCCCAGGATTCCAGAGGATGTTGAGTGTAGAATCATCACACTATAACAGGCTAGTGCAGAAATGGCCTACACTGAGCCATATACCATCTCCATGGACCTGCCTTACAGCCTCAGAAGCCCCATCCCCAGCATGGCCATTTCATGCCCTGTGTAGAAGCATCTGACTGTCTCCCTGCAGGCAGACATGAAATGACTACATCAGTACTGAAATATGCCTGGGTTCTCTATAGGTTTCAGCACTGCTGTAATCATTTCATGTCTGGCTACAGGGACATAGCCAGAAGCATGAGGAACGGAATGACCATACACGGGGGCTTCTATCTGGAGAAGATGGTGTTAAGCACTGTGAAGCAATAAAGGGAAAGCCAACCTCCACAGAGCCTCAAAAAAGGATATACACAGGTGTGAGGGAAAGTTATGCATGCATATGCCACTAGTAGGATGCCAGCCACATTTTGAAAAATGGAAATACTATCATGAAGAAGGGCACAATCAGAATTGTGAGTGTGGCCAGCTAAGATCCCAACCAAATCACTACTACCACCACCACCCTGTCTGTTATTGTTATTTGCACTGGAAGACAAGTTTCCATTGGATTTCCTCCTGGTGCAAATACCAGTGTTGAAGAGGAGATTTACGTCACACTCATGATGAGGGCTCAGTTAAATCTCTTCTTCTACCACCACAGTCCTTCTCTTCTGCCTCCTATGCCTATTTTCATGTCCTAAACTGTACAAATTAAGTAAAGTAATACTTTGTCTGGTTTGGCCCTCAGAATATATGGTGCTAAACTAGATTAGAAATTGATCTGACTGTAGAAGACAACTTCTGTCTACATACGGTCAATTTAAAGTGCTATTTACACATCAGTAATGGCTGTAAAACAGGTAATGTATAGATGACCAAAACACTGTGGGCGAAATGTTCTGGATCTTTAGTAACAGCTTTCTCTCGTGCTTCCTTCATTTTGATGGGTCCAAAAACACATTAATCAGCAATAGTAAGTAGTAAATTGCCTGGTTTTTTTAAATGAATATATTCACTATTTGCACTGAATACTCAAGGGAGGGAAGAAGAAGATAAAACCACTAATAAAAGGAATTTATAACAAGAGATTTCCAGATTTCAGAAGAAAGCACACGAGTACAAAGTAGGTCATCTGAATCAGTGAGATGGCATCCAAGATTAAAATGGACAGCTAGGTTTACTGGATGAAATGTACAAAGTAACTACTCAGCAGTTTCACTGGTAATCATTTTGCACTCAGACAAATCTCTAAAGGTATTCTAAAGCAACAGCTCTAATAAGAGCTAGAATCCTGTTGGTAACCTATATTAGCAGGTGCCCTTTTTTCAGGGTTATCAGCAAAAGCAGACAAAATTTCCAGTACCTTACTACTACTGTGCCTGGAAGCTTTTCCCCACTGCCACCAACACCAATCCTACCAAGGTAGTACCTTTTCATGGAGATGAGATTGCATGCTCCACAAGGCAAGAGGCTATGCTGATGGCAGCAGCGCTGCTGGTAGAATCTCCCATGTGAGCTTTTCCTGAGGAGACAGACTAAATGTGCCAAACAGCTACTGGGCAGCAAAAGGAGTAGGGTGTGACAATGGCAGAAGATCTCTCAGATACAATGGCAGTGGCGCCAGAGCTTAACACATTTTAATACTGTGCAGAAGGAGGCACAGTAAACCCCTGTTGAATGTCTTTTGCCATGAAAACCCTATGATGATACAATCTCAAATGAAACAAGAGGTAGTGCCAGAAGATGAAACTCTAGGTTGGCAGATACTCAGTGAGCTACTGTGACACAGCACAGTACAACTACAAGTTGTGCTGTGGCCAATGATGCCACTGGACTAAAATCAAAAGCACATTCAACTGTTGACATGCTCAAAAAGAAAAAGAAAAAAAAGAAAGTCTGACGATCCACAACACATTATAGCAACATGGAATGTGAGGAGTATGAATCAGTGGAAGCTAGACATTGTAAAACAAGAAATGAAACTTATAAGCATTGCAGTACTTGGTGTGAGTGACCTAAAAAGGACAGGAATGAAACATGCACAGATAATTGCACAATGTTTTACTCAGGAAATGGAAAAACTAAGAAGAAATTGGGTGGGATTAATAATAAAGAGAGATGTAGTAAAAGCACTCAGGATATAATGAGAAGTCTGACTGAATCATATCAGACTTCAGAGAAAACCCATCAATATAACCATAATCCAAGTTTATGCTCCAGCTACAGAAGCAGAAGAGGAAGAGGAAGAAACTGAAAGATTCTATACTGGAGTCTAAGAGGAAGTTGCTCCCACACCAAAACAGGACGTGTTGACAATCACAAGCAATTGAAACGCAAAAGTAGGAAACAGGGCAGAACCAAAGATGGTTGGAGCACTTGGCCTAGGATCAAGAAATGAAGCAAGAGATAGGCCAATTGAATTTTGTGAAGCTAATAGCTTATTCATTGCAAACACATTCTTCAGACAGCCAAAGAGATGACCCTTAGTGGCCAAAACAGAAATCGAATAGACTATGTGATTGGAAGCAGAAGATAGGAAGAATGGTAAAATATCTGGTAGTTCTGTTTCCCTCACATTTGAATTTTTTCAACATTCCCTTCCAAAACCTGAATAAATTGGTGGTTTTTGGCAGGTTCTTCAAAAATGAACTGAATTCCTTCATTTGTGCCAGCAAAATCAACAGATACTGCTATTCTTAGTATGGATGGGACAGTGGTGTACTGTGTCACCACTGTTTGTGCTAAACTGGTTACACTGGTGGCTGATGGGTCCCATGCCAGTAGAACAGTGGAACTATTCCAGGTTTTAATTAAAGCTTTTTCCAATGTCCTGAACCATTTCTGCAAAACAAATTCAGCACCTTAGTGCCTTTGAAGCTATTTAAATCCAGGGGCAGATTCATTGCCCCACTGATATGGGAGCCACCAGTCACCTCCAAATAGTTATTTGAAGGTTTAATCATTTGAAGATGAAATCATTGTCCTTTTCTCATTTCTCTTTGACCCCATAACCATAATGGTGCATTTATATCCAAGGCTTGATTATTCACCCCATCAATGGACCTTGAGAAATGGATTGCAATCCATGAAAGCTCATGCTAACATCAGTTAGTTGGTCTTACATGTACCACAAGGCTCCTTTTTCTGCCCTTCCTTTTTTCCTTGTATATTGAAATAGACTAACATAGGTGTCTCTCTGAAATTGCTCACCGCTGTTAGATCCTCAAGTAAACGCCCTTTCAGGAATACAAAAAGAGTTGACAGCCCAAATTTAGCAGTAAAAGGGTTGAACACACATGGCTTTCAACTTGTACAAATTAAGGACTCAAAGCCCTGGGCCTGGATAGATATATCTGTCAGTTGTGGTTTTATGGTGTGAAATCCTCACTTGCCCCTATCCACATATGCTACCTTGGCAATCCTTATAACCACTCTGCAGTGTAGACCATATTGCAGGAAGGAAGGAGGCACGGCTGCTCAAACTGAAATTTAGGAAGCATATCACACTTCTTTAGAAGCCTACTAAGCATTCTGTTTTTAGTGTTGTCAGTGGCTGACACCTTAATGCACTTACAAGGTGGTGTACTGAAATGCCTACAGATTTTTCAAGAGGGAAAACATAACAGTGTAAAGCTTATTCTTAGACATCTGTAAGACTGCGGCAGTGCAAAGTGCTGACTCCTCAAGTGATTGTGTAGTCTGGTGACATATTTTTGCAGCTGCAGTAATTCATAATGAAGTGTTGGTTACTTTTTTCTTCAGCCGCAAACCAAATATGGTTTAGCGGATACTTACGGGCAGTATCCAGCCACCTAGTCCTCTGGAAAACCTGCAAGCATTTCACCAATCCAAGCTGGGGCATTTTATTTTTATTTCCTTTTCCACTGTCAGGTTTGCATAATAAAGTATAGTTAAGAGCAAGATTACAATTGTTTCACGCTTTTGCAACCTGGTGTTGGCCTGAGTTATGGCCTAGCTTCCAGACATTGCTTCATTTATCTGTATCACGGGGGTGATTCTCAATAGTGTTATTGGTTCATCAATATTCCTTTAAAGCAGAAGTGGAGCATATAGTAACAGAGTGAACTCAAATGACTTCCACTGCTATCTGTGTCCTAGGAATAAACCTTGTTTGTCTCAAGGGAACTTCTCTCTGAGCTGGCATGAACTGAATTGCACTATAAGAAATGTACAGATTCATTCTAGAGGTTACTGGCGTATGGCAACATCTCACAGCATTCACTGTAAGTGCTCAGCGCTGGCAGGGGCAGGAAGGGTTGGAATGTGGTTATAAATTGCCTTCTTTTACTGCTAGCACCAGAGCTGCTTACTCTGCATCACTGTAAGCCAATCAGACGATTTGAAGAGGGCCTCTTTATAACTGAGTGGTTGCTATGTATGTGAAGCCAGAATAGATGATACAGAGCAGGCCTGCAGCCACCATTTTACACATTTTACACATTCGCAGTTTACTATCTGAAAACTGAAGACTGTGGAGTCTCAACAATCATTTCCAAATTCTTCAAAGTGCAGTTTCATGCTAGAACAGGGCATGAGAATGCAAAAATGTGCTTTGGACAACCGTTGCACTGATATACTACTGAGATTCATTGGCACACTGCTGACTTCAAGCAAAGTATTCACAACTCCAGAAGCCGCACAAACATATGGGAAGGGGCACCAGTCAAATGGTGTCTATCCCTAGATCACAAGACATAGTACAATCAGATCATTTCTTTTCCATGTATGGGAAGAACCAGAGGTTTTAATTCCTTGAAGTTATAGACAATGTTAACATAATGGTATCGTGTAATAAATGGAGCTAGCGTAAATTTTCTTAAGAATTAGCAGCCTTTGCATACTCATACTCACTAATTGCTAGTCAACTTTATGGTGACTTCTTGTTTGCTTGCTTCACTACACATTCTCCCTACCTGCAGTTTGCTAACCTGCAACCATTTTCTATTCTCTGTCCTCCATTAAACCACATACTTGATTATGCACAAGTAATTGTAAGTAAATTTATTTTTATGTTTTACAAAGAAGTCTAAGCTCTGGGTGGGGGTCTCTCTGCTTGATGTGGGGGACGTGAGACTGGTTGTTCTTCAGCTTCTTCTTTGCAAATTTAATTAGTGTGATGAGAGAGCCAGTAGATATTGCTTACATTTCACAACAAACTTGATTAGGCAGATATGTTTCTTTGTAAATAGAAAGACTGCAGCAAATTCAAAAGTGTCATTGAAAAGAAAATGTTTCACACTCCTGAATGGGCATCCCTATGGGGACAGCCTCTGAAACAACAAATGAGACAAATGAAATAAAATAATATAGACTAAAAATTGCAGAACTTATATACTTGCCCCTCTGGATCCTGACTGCATGGTTAGGAAACAAGAGAGGCATGGTTTCTTCCACCCTCCCATATCTTCCTGGTGTGGAAGCCGGAGTTGTGTTTCCTATACTAGGTATGGAGGTGCATACAAAAGGACCAGAGGAAAAGAACTGGAGGGAAACAGAACTGACTTTCTTCCTAATTTCATGATGAATGTAAAAGTACCAGAGCAAATTCCATATTGTAGCTGAACAAATCTGATCCCAGGTGAAAGATCCAGCTTTTTGGAAAAAAAAAATAGAGAAGCAACTTGACTCACTTAGCATTGTGGATTAAAAGTACAGCAAAGAATACAAGTTTTCCTTATTCAAAGGAGTCATGCCTGATATAGAGTTATATGCTCCCAAGTTGGAATGTTAACATGGACCTGTCCATGGGATCATTACCTTTTAAGTTCTACAGTTGCTATCCTCACCCTCAAGGTGCAAGATGTGCTGCACCAAGCCCACATAGTCCTCCTCCCACCATGGAGGCCATACTGAGTCTGCAGTCCAAATGCATTCACAGGGTTTCAGGTCATGGAAAGCTGCTTTGTCAAGCATGTGACGGAGGATGTGAATCAGGAAACATAGCCCTAAATTCTATTATTCCTCCCTGTTAGAGTATATTCACTGAATCAGCTGGATTTGCCTATATCAGTGGTTCTTAACCTTTTCTTTGCTGAGGATCCCCTAGAATTAGAATGTTTAGCCAGGAACCCAGAGACTTAACTCAAGATTTAAATGTTTTAATTTAGGTTTAAAATTGCAAATATTTATTTATTTATTTGATTATTAAATGTTTTGGAGACTAGGGCTATTTCCACACTACACTGTTACAGTGCTATTATTCCTCTTTCTACAAGCTGTGGAATTCTTGGGTTTGTAATTTACTGAGGCCCAAGGGCTCTCTAGCAGAGAATTCTAAATGTCCCTCCCTAAACTGCAAACCTTAGGATTCCACAGGATGTTGAAAGAGGAATAAGAGCACTATAACAGTGTAGTGCGGAAATGGCGTAGGATTCAAATCACCACTCAGACACTGGGCAACCTTGGGAAGTCACATTCTCCCAGCCTCAGAGGAAGGCAAAGGCAAACCCCTTCTGAACAAATCTTGCAAAAAAAAAAAAAAAATGCCCGTGAGAGGTTCATTTTAGGGTTGCCATAATTCTGAAGTGACTTGAAGGCACCCAACAACCAAGTGCCACTGATGAGGAAGGTTCTTTCTAACCATCATGTCCCTCCCCTTTGAAAAGTGACCCATGGCAACCCTAATCATGAGGATTTTCTTGGCAAGTCTTGTTGCCTTTGCCTTTCTCTGAGGCTGAGAGAATGTGACTTGCCTGAGATAACCCAGTTGGTTTCCATGGCTGAGTGGAGATTTGAACTCTGAACTTCACAGTCATGGTTTGGGTGCACATACATGCCTGCCCCTGTGTCCCTTTCATCAGGGATGCAGCAAGGGGAGGGTGGTGTGTGTCCATGTGCCCACATTGCTCTCTTGTTTGCAAATGCAAATGAGGGAGCAGTTTCAGCAGCTGCAACTCTTCCCCCTCCCCGCTGCCACATCCCTATTGCTGCCGCCACTGTTGGTGCCCATAAGTAAGGTTTTGTGGGCCCCTTGTGAGGGCTCCACGGACCCCAGGGATCCCCAGACCCCCGGGTAAGAACCACTGGCCTATATATTGATCCACCATTCAACAATTTATTCACTGGGTCAGTTCTAACCCACAGGATTCCAGCCATAATTTACAAAAAAAATAAAAAAAAATTATCATCAGCTTCTAGAAAGGTACTTACTTAGAAATGATAGAATGATAGACTAATTAAAAGAATTTTTAGCTGATCAACAGATTTAGTTTTTTAAAAAAATAAATGTCTAAAATAAAGTATGCTATAATCTCACCAAATGGCATGTTTTGAAGACATATAAACAAAATTTATATTTCTTCTCCAGTGAATAAGACAACTTAAGCAATGATACCAAGTAAAAGAGATCTCTGAAAACTGGTTATGGCAATGCTAGCAGCTTTCCATAGGGAACCTATTCAGTTAAAAATCCAGGAAAGATTCTATATTTTACTTGGATGGTTAATGCATTGAGCAATCACTCAAATGGATTTCATAATTAATGCTCTCTTGAAGCTTTTTTTAAATTTTCCTCAGCTGTACGAGCTAACGTTAATTAATGGATGACATAAAATCCTAAAGGTATAGACAATAAAAATGAAAGGATAAGCAAGAGAGAGCAAGATGGGGGGTAGGATATAAGGAAAAGTTTAAATTATTGGCAGTAACAACTGGCCATTTATCATAGGCTGCACAAAAGCCGCAAGCCATAGGCTTTCCTCCAAATGAACACGGGTGTGTTCATCCTTATGGTCTCAAACACCTATTTAGTTCAGCAGTGAATTCAGTACTGTACTAAAATGCTTCCAGATGTTCTACCCTGCCAACTCATTCTGAAACAGCAGAAATTTATTACAGCAGTAAGCTTGGCTGCGGAGTTTTTCAGTACTTTGCTCACCATACTGCCAAGCTGAGGAAGAAATTGAGTTGACATTAAAGACAGCAGAAAAGAGAAAAATTTGTAGCTTGGGAAAAGGTGTTGTTTGTCCAAAAAAACCCCCAAAAAACTCTCATAGCTCCTAGCCAGCAAGGTGAAAGTCCAATAGATAGGTACCAGGTTGCAGAAGTTTGTTCTGTAGCATAAGATGTAAATCAGCAAATAAAATTAGATTAGTTCAACCTAGGAAGGAAAAAATATACAATTATTCATTCCCAGATTGAAAAATGGGTTCTCAACAGGGAGAATAAACCCAATCAGGGAGAATAATAAACTAGCAAGAATTTTGCCCTATTTTCTCCTGGTAAATTCCCCTGGAAAAAAAGGGGGGTTGTTAAAAATAAAAATAAAAATCTACATTTTTCTCTGCAGAGTAATTCTTCTACAACACTTTGGGATATTCAAATAGAGGGAGATTACTGAGAAGGAATTTTTCCCCACAGCAGGAGGAAAACTGCTGTAATTATTTGCCCTTGTATGCAAGGACAAAATAGCTGTGGATTTGCATCTCTAATACAACCCTGAACAATATTGCTGAACTTCCCGCTCAAATATACTATTTGAGAAGAGAGATGTGAACCTATCTGCAATGTTCTGTAAATAGGTAAAATCATAACTTTAGACTATTTGAAGGTGTGCATAACAAATGAGGATGCTGTAGGTCACAGACAAGCCACCTCCAGCCCATGGACTATTCTTCCTCTACCCTTCAAGGTTTCTCTGTTTTAGTCTCTGATTAGTAACCTAAAATGGGAGATAAAAGTCTATTTAATTCTTCAGTAAGGGTTCAATGGAACTGAGCTCTGATTTGTAGCCCAGAAAGCTGTTGTATGGATCTGCAACAGAGGCTATAGTGAGGCTATTATTGGGGGAAAAATCCTCCCTGGACCACACCATATTAGGGAACTATCAGCCAAATATCCATTTTTTGGACAAGGATCTAAAGCATGTGGTAGCCTCCTAGTTCCAGAGTTTCTGGATGAAGAAAATTATCTGGATCCATTTTAGTTTGGCTTCAGGCCTGGCTATGGGACAGAGACAGCTATGGTTGTCTTGGTGGATGACCTACCCATGGAACTGGATGGGGGAGTGTTGGTTCTTATGGATCTCTTGGCAGCTTTCAGTGCCATTGACCATGGCATCCTTTGGGTCAACTCTCTGGGATAGGACTTTGGGACACAGTTTTATGGTGATTCCAGTCCTTCTTAGAGGTGTAGATTCAGAAGGTGGTGCTGGAGGGATGTCTGGTTAACACCTTGGCCACTAGTCCATGACATCCCTCAGGGCTTAGTTTGTCCCTCATGCTATTTAATGTTTACATGCAATCACTGGAAGAGGTCATCCAGAGTTTTGGAGCTGAGTGTCAGCAGTACACTGATGACACCCAACTCTATCTCTCCTTTCCATCTGATTCCAAGGAAGCTGTTTGCCGCCCAACCCACGAAATGAGGAGACCACACACAGGGCTTGGGTTGAACTAGGGCAATTTATTAATATGCCTAATTAACTTAAATGAACTTGAATCTGAACATGAACTTGATCTTGAACTTCTATCCTGAGAAGGGGGGATCAACAGCATGGGGGGACTAGGGCAAGAGTCAGCTCCCAACCATCTTCCCTAGCCCGTAGGGTGAGATACCAGGCCCCAAAGCCAAGCACAGAAGGTGGATCAAGACTTTGGCTGGCCCTTGTCTGGAAGGTGAGCCCCAAACCGAGCCCCTGGGGCTCACACCAGTAAGGGCTAATCCCGGGCCCTCCTCAAGGATATGCTTTATCCTACACCAAAGGGTGCCATAGGTACACACCAAACCCATAGACCCCCCCTTACCGGCCATGGATAAAGGCAAGCGTCTGCTTAGTCCTTATCCCCCCAACTCCTCTCTAAGATGGCTCCAATTCCCCTTTGCAAATCACCTAGAAAATGTCATTACCCTCGGTTGACAAGTGTACCCCATCAGGCCTATACAGTTCAGGTTTTATCAAAGACAATGTCTTAGTGAGGAATGTAGTAACTCAAGCCCTATCTCATAGCATTGCCAATCTCCCTGTTCGCCCGCAATGGGCGAACACTAGGGGTCGAGGATAACCTCCCCCCCCATGCTTGTGAACCAGTGCAGACCAGGTAATACAGGTGTTGGGCCATGTATCTTGAATATGTCGCATATCCTGAATGGCCTGAATAATCAAGGCCTTTCCTTGCAAAAGTCCAAGGTCATCACCCCAAAGTGCATGACCAGCACATCAGGCGGAGGCCAACGGCTCTCCCCAAACAGTGTAGGCAACAAACCGTGCCACCAAAGGCCTCTCTTGCCAAGCAATTGTATCAAGGCTCAATCGCCGAATCCCAGATTCAGGCCCAGGTGGCCACCACGAGCTTGCTGCTCTGCCCAAAAGATGAAACTATGACCACAGATCAGCACTTGCTTCCTCCCCGAAGCAGGTCAATCCCACCAAGCTTCCACAGATCGGAGGGCATCGGTTCTGGAAGGACTGCCGCATCCAGAGCCAGCTCTCTGAAACGATCCAACTGCATACAGGAGAGAGAGTCAGCCAAGGAATTATCTACATCCGCAACATGTACAGCTGTAAAAACTATGTTAAAGCGGAGACATTGCAGCGTGAAAGCCCGAACCAAGTGCATGACACGTTGTGACCTGGAAGAGAGAGAGTTAATCACCCTGACCGTGGCTTGGTTATCACACCAAAAGTGAACGGAGGCGTTTGCTAACTCACGTGCCCAAATGTGAACTGCTACCAAGATTGGAAAAAATTCCAAGAATGTAAGGTCGGCTGTGAGGCCTGCTTCCGCCCAACTCTCAGGCCATCTCTGTGCGCACCACCTGTCCCTGAAAAAGACTCCAAAACTGAGGGATCCTGCTGCATCAGATGATATCTGCAGTGCATCCCTGACCTTGATTTCGTCCCGCCAAAAAGAGACCCCATTAAAATCAGCCAGGAACTCCTGCCATACCTCTAAGTCCAATTTCATTTCTCTGGTGACTCTAATTCTGTGATGAGATCTGGTAACACCCTTAGTGGCATCACACAGTCGCCTAACAAACACCCTGCCGGGCGCCACTACCCTACAGGCAAAATTAAGATGTCCTAGGATCTCCTGAAATTCCCTAAGGGTCGCCTTACATCTGCCTAAGAAGGATGTCACTCGAGACCTCAGATCCTGAACCTTAACCGCTGGTAATTTACAGGCTTGGTTGACTGTGTCCAATTCTATGCCCAAAAATGTAAGCTGCTGAGCAGGACTCTCAGTTTTTTCATGTGCTAAGGGCACGCCCAGCTCCCCCATCAGGGATGTGAATTCTGCTAATAGGAAAGCGCATTGCCCAGAACCAGTGCTACCTACAAA
The DNA here is from genome assembly GCA_948472985.1 of Iguana delicatissima. Taxonomy (NCBI): domain Eukaryota; kingdom Metazoa; phylum Chordata; class Lepidosauria; order Squamata; family Iguanidae; genus Iguana; species Iguana delicatissima. Next base: position 1,063,167 of record CAOKZL010000108.1, read on the forward strand.
TAAGAAATCATCTAAATAGTGCACAATGCTATGAAGACCTGATTTTCTCTTGATGGCCCATTCTAAGAAGGTATTAAATGTCTCGAAGGCAGAACACGATACTGAACATCCCATGGGGAGGGCGCGATCGACATAGAATTTGCCCTCAAAGGCGAATCCCAAAAGTTCAAAGTCAGATGGATGAACGGGTAGCAGGCGGAAGGTTGACTTGATATCAGATTTAGCCAACTCAGCCCCGACCCCCTGTCTGCGCACCACCCGCACAGCTGTATCGAATGAAGTATACCTGACTGAATATAATTCAGCTGGAATGGCATCGTTAACGGATTCACCTTTGGGGTAGGACAAATGGTGGATTAACCTAAATTCACCTGTGGCTTTTTTAGGGACTACACCTAACGGGGAAATTCTAACATTGGGAGTAGGAGGCTGATCAAATGGGCCTAACACCCTGCCCTCCATTACCTCCTTCCTAATTTTTTCCCTTACTACATGCTCATTACCTATCACTGACCTAAGGTTACTAGCCATAAAAACTTCTGAGGTCCCACGCTTGGGATCCTGAAACCCACAGTAAATCCCTCCCCCAGATATCGTGCTGCAGCTCGGTCCGGGTAATAGTGGAGCCAAGCCAGCAACCTCTCCATCTTAATTGGACTGGGCCCCTTTGAGAAATGTCGGCTGATTTCCTGGCCCCCATTTGCCGCCTCCCTCCTTGAAGCCTGTCCCTCCCCATCTCCCCTTGTTGCAGTTACGAACAGAGTGCGGGCCCCAGCAAATCCCACACAGGTGCTTGTGCTTGCAGGGGCGCCGGGCACAAAACCCTGGGTCCCAAATTCCCTACATAGTTGTGTCCGCTGTTGCTCATGTGAGCCCTGAGTGTGGGTGGGCCCCCCCTACTTATTGACCTGCATCAGGTGTCCCGATTGGGATCTCTCCCCAAGCCATGGGGCAAGCCGGGGTCAATGTCTGCATCCACAATTCAGTTATAATCCTGTCCCAATGCAGACTTGGCTGCTTCGCCACCCTCATCCTAAACTTCTTGTCATAGTGCAGCCAGCCATTCCCAAAAATCTGCCTGCTGTTTCTCTGCTAATCTAGCGTCTGCTGTCAGTAATGGACTGGATGAGGGTGAACAAATTGAAACTTAATCCAAACAAGACTGAGGTGCTTCTGGTCAGTCAAAAGGCAGATCATAGTATAGGGATTCCGACTTCTGCTGGATTGGGTTACATTCTCACTGAAATCTCAGTTTCATAGCTTGGGTGTACTCCTAGATTCAGAACTGAGCCTGGATGCCCAAGTTTTGGCTATGGCCAGGAGTGCATTTGTACAGTTAAAACCAATGAATAAGATTTAACTAATCTTATTTTAAATTATTGTGGGCCACCTTGGTATCCTAGCCTGGAAGAAAGCTGGATATAAATTAAATAAGAAACAAACAACGAAATTGAACTGTGCAGCCTAGTAAGCTGGGCTTTTCTAATTGTATTTTGTTCTGTTTTGTTTTGTTTTGAGGAAAATGCCAACTCTGCATCTCCATCTTCAGAAGATAAGTTTAAGAGGAGACATGATAACCATGTTTAAATATTTGAAGGGATGTCATGCCGAGGAGGGAGCAGGCTTGTTTTCCGCTGCTCCGGAGACTAGGACAAGGAGCAATGGATTCAAGCTGCAGGACAGGAGATTCCACCTGCAATCTCAGGAAGAACTTCCTGATGGTCAGAGCTGTCCGGCAGTGGAATATGCTGCTTTGGAGTGTGGTGGAGTCTCCTTCTTTGGAGGTTTTTAGCAGAGGCTGGATGGCCATCTGTTGGGAATGCTTTGATGGGTGTTCCTACATAGCAGGGGGTTGGACTGATGGCCCCTGGGGTCTCTTCAGCTCTATAAGCTTGAATGATTTTATGATTTGTAATATTTCAAGGGCATTTATACTAAACTAAATTGATAAGCAATATTAGCATTCTTAATTTCAGGTTTGGGATTCTGGCCGCATGGCGGACATGAGAGGGAGTCCAGAGTAGTGCTGCGCAACTCCGAACCCTCACCTGAAGGTTTCCAGCTGGATTAAGTCCATCTAACCCCAGCTAGCTATCCCCGAAGGGGATGCGGAAGAGGTCTGAAGGGGATCCGTAAAGCAGCACCGAGCCTTCTCCGAAAGGAGAAAGAGCGGGGGTGCGCAGGATCGCAAGACCGCGACAGGACCTCCAGGATTGCCGCGATAGCGACACAAGCGCCGATGACGACTTTTAAACCAAGACTTCAGTAAAGTGATCAATAGAAAGCTCAATTTGGATTACAAACATTTAAGATCAGAGGTAACGTAACTGCTTCAAAGAGAGTAAGCTGCTGGAAAGACCCCTCAAGGACTGCAAAGAAGGAGAATAATGGAGGATTCGAAGGGGACAGTACAATTGGTGAGTGGGCTCACTTCAATTTCCTTTTCTTTGGAGGTTAGCATTACAGCTTATATTGAGACTGTGCATTGGACATTGAAGGCTGCTGTAAGACTTACTTTTTGATAAAAGTTGAAGAGCATATCTCCCCTTTTTTCTTTTTATAAGAGACTAATGTGTGGAGGTTGCAAGCTTTTAAATCTGTGTATGGAGATGCCAAATATGGAATGACTTTGTTTTACTTGGATTGCATTCCACATTTTACTTGGATTTATCATTCTGATTTTGGGGTTTTAGAGGAGAATTCATGCATTGAATTGTTGCTGCAGCTGTGATTGGATTGTTTAAACCTGGGAACTGATTTAAAATTGACAGTGCTGATGAACTTAAGACTTTTAAGGACTGCGGGATTTTCTTTTTTTTTATTGTGTATTTATCTCTATTTTTAATTGCCTATTGGAATATACAACTGACTGTTTTATGGATTAATGAATGGAAGAGTTATATAAAGACTGTGGAATATGACTGGAATATGACTGACTTTTATGGTTTGTACTGAACTGAAATGAACTGATAGAACTTTGAACTGGGTATTTACTATTGGATTTTTACTTGGCAAGATTTTTTATTTTTAAACAGAGTTCAATGGACTTGGGATTTTGGACACTGATGAGTTTGAAAACAGACAATGGAGCAGACATTTGGTGGTAGACTCAGACTGAAGTTGATTTCCCATGCTTGTTTTGTCTCCGAAGACAGGCCAGAGAACAGCAGACTCCCCTTCTACGCAGAAAGCAGTTTGAACTTGCAGCTGGCATTTGAGGCTCAGAATACTGAGTGATTTGAAAAGGCTTTTAGGCCAAAAATACATTTGGGAGGGGGAGTTGGGATTGTTAAAGGGAAATCAATTGCTTACCATTCATTTTTTGATTTGACCATTTAATCTGAGTATTTGGTACTATATATAAATTTAGTATTCTATTAATATTACATAAAATAACTGATTATAGTTGGACACTTAGGAGTTAAGATTGCTTATAACCTAAAGTTTATTGTTTGTATATGTTGCAGTGAAGGTGTCAGGTTAATAAGTTTTGTAAAACTGTAACTAAAGGTAAAGGAAAAGGAAGATTTGCAAAGAATAAAACATTATTTTTTTAAAGGTCAATGGATCAAAGAACAAGGAAAGCCACAGCAGCAGCAGTGTCCACTGTAACTACAACTACCCAATCAGTAGAAGTAACATCTGTGGATACATCTAGAAACCCCCAGACATTATGCAGCAGATGATGGAGGAATTAAAGAACATTAGAGGAGACATAAAAAAGATAGAGACAGACATCAGACAAGATTTAAAGGAAACAAGGAAAGAAATGAGAACAGACACTAAACATGAGATTGAAAAGCTTGGGAAGAAGTTGGGCCTTGACTGAAGGATGTCTCCAAGGTAAAGACAGAGACCAAAGAAATAAAGGAGCAAGTTAAACAAGTACAAACTGAAATGACAGAGGTGAAGGGGAAAACAACAGGAAGAAAAAGAACTTCAAACATTGCACCAGGAACTCAGGTGTCGTGAAAGATGCCTTTGCTTTCGAGGAGTTGGATTCAAATATGGGAGACATATATGGAAAAATGATTCCGGCTTTGGCAGAATCTTTAGACATAGATGAAAATAAAATGGAGATGTGTATTGACAGAATGTTCAGAGTTGCCTCCAGAATGGCGAGAGAAAGAAAACTTCCAAGAGATATAATAATAACTTTCAACCAGACTGTTACCAGAGATAAAATTTTACAACATAGCTACAAAGGAACATTAAAGGTGGAAGATAAAAACGTAGAAAATTTTAAAGACATACCATTTCAAATCCTTAGAAAGACAGGACTATAAACCTTTGGCCAATTTATTGATGAAACATGAGATAAACTACAGATGGGAAAAGATCTCAATAGCATTCCTTCTAACTATAAACAGCAACGTTACAGAATTAACTCATCTTTAAGGCCAAAGAAATGATGGAAAGATTGAAGAAGGATTTTCAGATGACATCAGAACCAGATAAAGACAATGAACAACAAATTTTGGAAGAAGAAAAAGAAGGAAGAGAAATACAGAGGCAAGAAGAAGAGGTGGAGACTTAACCAGACAAGCATTGGATTCAGAGCAAGAAATGGAAGAGGAAGGAGAGCTTGCAATAGAGACATTGCAGTAAAAGTAGGATAAGACTGCATAAATTTAATTAATAAAATAGAAAAATGGAGCTCAAAATATATACTTGGAACATTAAAGGATTTAACTAGAATATAAAAGAAGACAAATTTTCCATCATCTGGAAAAGAACTGGATGTAATTTGCCTACAAGAAGTCCGAATAAGAACCCAAGATTTGAAATATGTATGGAATCCTAAACTAGGCAGCTGTTTCATGGCTACAATTGATCAGAAGAAAAGAGGCGTACTGATATATGTGAATTCAAGATATGGTGTGCAAATAAAATTTCAAGATAAAAAATGGACGTTATCTTGCGGTAGAAATTGACACAAAACAAGACAAGATATTAATAGTAGGAATATATGCACCTAATGGAGCTAAAGGTGAATTCTTTCCTAGAATAAATGCTGAAATACAAAGATATGTACAGGATACAGGCAACTTAAGTGTGGTGGTTCTTGGAGACTTTAATGGAGTAGTGACTCCTACCGTGGACAGAACAACGCACAAATTGATTCCGTGCAGAAATGGAAAACTACCCAAAAGCTTTTTCCAGATGATGGATGATTTAGAGTTATATAACATTTGGAGATATAAGAATGGACAATTAGATGGATATACTTTTTTTTCAGACAGACACAAATCTATGTCTTGAATCATATGATACTGACAACCAAAGAGTTACTTTGAAGACACATCAAATCCTCCGAATTTGTGTTCAGATCATTCTCCGTTACAAGTGACCCTTAAGGTCATGAGCAGAGAGTGGACATGGCGGATCAAGCAAAAACAGAGGTAATTAACTATTTCAATGAAAACATGACACCTGAATTGCCTATGAAGACACTATGGCAGTGGTTTGTACTGTGAGTCCCCGGATGTTTTTGGACTTCAGCTCCCAGAAGCCCTAGCATTGACCATAGTGGCTGGGCTTCTGGGAGCTGAAGTCCACAAACATCTGGGGACCCACAGGTTGAAAACCACTGCACTATGGGGTGCAAGTAAAGCAGTGATGCATGGCAATTTTATCAGATGGTCTGTGGAAATTAATAAGGAAAGGAAGCGTACAGAAGAAAGGATCCTGGGGAATATGAAAGAACGGAGAAACAGATGAGGAAAAATCCAACAGATAACACTACAAGACAAAAGATCAAAGGTGTGTCAAGCAGAACTGAATCAATTAACTTTGGGAGAAATAGAACAACAGATGCGTAGACTAAACATACCTCTTTTGAACAGGCAAATAAACCTTCAAAACTTTTGGCCAATTTATTGCGGAAAAGAAGATCAAGGAGTATAATAACAGAGATTACAACGAAGAAGGGAAAGACAACAAAGCAAGAGGAGATAAAACAAGCATTTCACTCTTATTATACAAAGTTATTAAAGATAATACCGTCTCGAAAAAAAATCAAAGAGAAATGGAAGAATACTTGGAAAGGAAAATAAAATTAGATTCTCAGAAGACAGAGAGAGACACTAAACAAATCAGTGTCGATGATGGAGATAGTAGAAGCCATTAGGAATACAAAGAATGATAAATCCCCAGGACCCATGGTTTTACAGCAAAGTACTACAAAATCTTGAAACATGAACTTTCTGCACCACTTCAAATAACAAGAAATGAGATTAAGAAGGATGGCATACCAGAAACATGGAAAGAAGCTAATGTAGTCTTGATCCCAAAGAAGGCAGAGACATAACGGATGTAAAGAATTACAGACCTATTTCACTATTAAACATGGACTATAAGATTTTTGCCGCTATTATGGCAGACAGACTTAAGAAAGTACTCCAAGAACATGTTCATGAAGACCAGAATGGCTTTTTGCCCAAGAGAATGATGCATGACAATATCAGGACAGTTTTAAATATATTTGCAACATTACGAAAAACATAATGAAAGAAAGCTAGCTATGGTATTTGCTGATGCAGAAAAGGCATTTGATATGGTCAATTGGTCCATTTTTGAAGACGACTATTAAGCAAGCACAAGCGAGAGAAAAATTCATTTCATGGATTGAAGCAGATACTCTCAACAAACGGCAAGACTAATTATAAATGGAGAGCGTACAGTACCGACTGAAGTTTTGAGAGAAACAAGGCAGGGTTGTCCCCTATCACCTTTGCTATTTATTTTGACACTAGAAATACTTAATGATAATATAAGAAAAGATGTGGCAATAAGATAGTTTGAATATAAAGAAGTTTCAGTATAAACTTAAAGCCTTTGCAGATGATTTGGGTACTTTTTATGGGTGATCCTCGCATGAGAGCTCAAAGACTGATGGATAATATTCAAGAGTATGGAGATTACTCTGGCTTTAAAATTAATAAGGAAAAAACAGCATACATAACAAAAAATATGAGGGAGAAGGAAAAGAGGCTGAATTCAAACAAATTACAGGATTTAATGAAAGACAGAAAGCCAAATATTTAGGGGTTAGGATTACACAAAGAAATAATGAATTGTACCATAACAATTATGATAAAAAAATGGAAGGAGGTAATTCAAAGATTTGGAAAAATGGACTCAACTAAAAATATCTTTGCTGGGATGGATATCAGTGATAAAAATGAATGTTTTACCAAAAATGAACTGTCTTTTCCAAAATGTGCCTATTATAACAAGCACTAAACCCTTTGTCCAATGGAAGAGAGACATAAATAAGTTTATATGGCAGGGGAGGAACCAAGAATTAAATGGAGAATCATGATCCAATTAACAGCAAGAGACGGTTTAGGCTTGCCGGACCTACAAGCATACTACAAGGCAGCGGCATTCACTTGGATAAAAGACTGGATAAATCTAAAATTCTGAGAATGCTGGCGTTAGAGGAAGCAGATTTAAGAATGGGATAGCATGCCTATATGTTTTATGGAAAAGCAGCAGTAGACAAAGATTTTATGCATCATTTTATAAGGAAATTGTTACTTAAAATATGGACTGACTACAAGAGGAAGAATATAAGGCAGTTACCCAATTTGATCTCCCCGCAAGAAGCTTTTTTGGGAGATGGAAAGATACAGACAAATGGTTAAGGTATGAAAAGATGATTAGACATGACAGAAGACTTCAGTGTGAAGATGAAATCAAGAGAGAAATTGGAAACTGAAGGAATAAAATTAAGCTGGTTTCCCTATAGACAGCTAAAGGAAAGATTTCAAATGGATGTACAAACCTATGGAATACAACAAAAGGAACAAATTCATTTACTGCGAATGTTAAGAGACTATGGCATCATTAGCATATTTGTATAAAGAAATTTTACACCAAGAATGTGAGGAGGAGACAGTTAAAGCAGTAATGATACAATGGGCATAAAATGTTGGACACTCAATACAGTTAGAATGGTGGAACAGAGTTGGCAACGCACACAGAAATTTACTGCTGCTCAAAACTTAAAGAAAACTGTTACAAACTATTTCATAGATGGTACATGACACCAGAAAAATTAAAGACAATTTACAAGACTGGTACAGGCCAATTTTGGAAATGCCAAGAGAACTCTGGTACATTATTTCACATGTGGTGGTCATGTCCCAGAGCACAGAAATACTGGAAAGAAATACACAAGAAAATAAGTTCAATTTTGAAGATCCAATTTGGGATGACACCTGAATTCTACTTGTTAAACAGTTAAGAAATATTGGAGAATAATATTGTACATGGTGATGACAGCCTGCATTGAGTATGCACGACTTTGGAAAAATGAAACTATACCTGCAACTGAACAGTGGTGGACAGCTTTTATGGAAAATAGAAATGCGGATATACTTACACAAAGGGAAATCAGATGAAGACATTAATAAAGAGTGGAAGATTGTTACAGATTTGGGTTGAGGGTAGACAGAAGGTAATACATTTTTCATGATATCAATTACTATTCAGGTTAATAGTCAACGAAATATCATGTAACAAGTAAAGGAGAGACATACGGCAGGAACTAACAAATTATAGATTATTAACATTTTATTGCGATACATGGTATAATAAATAGAAGGAATATTAGTAATTATAATCCAGAAAGGAAAGGAAGAAGGAAAAACATTTCATGTAAACATTGCAGAGATAATTGTTTGTTTTATTTGTTGAAATTTGAATAAAATTATTTTAAAAAAAAGCTTAATTTCAGGCTTGGACATTTCTCACATCATCTGCAGCAGACTGGATTTTAGTAGCTAACACATTCATAAACAAACTGATCCATTTCAAAGACCCGAACTGCTCAGTGCAAATGAGTAATGTGTGCTCGACAGTCTGACTCAACAACTAATGTGGGTGGTTTGTTTTTAACTATTTCTCCTTTTTCATGTAATTTTTATAACTTTTGTTATTGATTTTTATAACCTTCAGCTCTGATAATAGGAAAAGAAGCTGTCGCGTTCACTCTACACACATTTTAAGTGGCAGGTGTCTCCTTATGCTGTGACAAATGTTACTGAAATCATTTGTCATCAAAATGGAGATGTAACAGTCAAGATGTGACCATACAAGACAGTAGGATTCATTGCGGCCATGGAGCAGGAAAAGATTTACTTGTTTAATTTGTTGTTCAGTGCTCAGCTATTGTGAAAGGTACCAAGAACTGCAGAGGAAAAGTCAAACTATTCAATCTGCTGGAGGAAAGTATCTAGATACAGATGTTTTTACCCAATTCCCAAATGGTCTCTAGTTGCCATTGCAGGTCACAAAGGCTAAACAGATTTGCACAGTGCAGGATTGATGTTTCTCAGTGCAAATTTAAACATTTCCTCGATCTCAGGGATATTACTTGCCACTCTCATTTTGGCAGTATATAGCTTGCTTGAAAATGAATAACCCTTTCCCCTGTTCACAGTGATATTTCAGAAAGAATATTTGGCTAACTGAGAGCAGAAGAAGTATTTTTACAGTCCTCATTCTTACATCCATTTGTCATCAGCAGCACTTGCATACAGCCTCGGCCTATAGTGATGACCCCACTATTTAAAACTAATGGGGAAGACCCCTAGCATCAAGTCCCCCAATGTTGTAAGGTCACAGTTCACATCAGTGGTTGAGGGGGATGGAAGACAGAGGCCCTTTCCTCACGGGGTGGAGCCGAAACGGGGCGGCGCACGCAGGGGCGGAGATTACCTGGTAGCGTGTTGCTCCGTCCCTGCTCCGTCCCTGTGGGGAGCGTGGTTTCTCTGCTCTCCATGCTGCCGAATTTCGGTGGCGTTCAGCAACGTTCGGCAGCGCCCAAAATGGCAGCTGGCAGCTTCCAGCGGTGCTCTGCCAATCAGGGCAGCGCACCAGCCAGAAGCCCGCCCCCAGGCAGATCTGCAGAGATGCGCTACCGCATCTCTGCAGTTCTTCACCGGGAGCTGCCACGGAGCAGCGCAGGCGAGTTTCATAAAAACCACTTGGGAAGGTGGTTTTTATAAAACTCGCAGCGCCACCCCTGCGGCTGCGCTACAGCGGTTTGAGGTGTAGAACCTCACCTTTTCCAACCACGCTAGCGCACCCTGCAGTGAGGACGACCTCTGTGTCCAGTCGTCGCACCGCGGGGTTTTACCCCTGTGTGGAAATGGCCAGAGTCCTGCTTGCTGGAAAATAGTTTATGTCAATCTGCTATGCTAGTGGTTACACTTTTTACAAGATCAAAAAATGGTTGTAAGGACACAAAAATTTGCCAAATTCAAGCACCTTCTTTTTCCAGTGCTTTTCTGCCATCATGGCTGGAGAATATCTTGTCTTTTTCCCTCTTACTGTACTGTTATACCAGTACAATAAACAACAGGATTCTAGCCATAGTGTTGATATAAGTTTGGCAATCAAAATTCTGAATTAGCTCCCCCAGTCTGGAAGGTAAGAAGTAATTTTAAAGCAGGAGAAGCAGAAACTGGGAAGCATCCAATGGAATGCACAGACGGAACAAGAGACATATCTCAAGATGCTCACAAGATGGTTGTTTTATTAGTAGATAATCCCAGCATGTTTCAGCCTGTGTGTACTCTTAAGGTATTCTTCAAGAAACTATAGAAAATCATAAAAGGATAACACATAAATACTTAATGCCACATTACCTAAAATCATTTACTGCACTGGTACATTGCCTGTACATGCCCAGTGAGAATCAAACTTCAAAAATTTCTGAACCAGGAACTGAAAAAGCATTTGGGGAGTGGGTAGATACAGTCATATTAATAGTGTCAAAATCATGACTAAGTAGCAAATATGAAACTTAGCTACAGTCTCCCTCCACATTTGCAGATTTGCCCTTCGGGAATCTGATTATTTGTGAGGTGCCTGCGTGGCTTGCCTCCCCCTTCTCCCATTGCTTTGCTTTTTGCCCAGGTGTGCTGCCTTCCTTCTCCATGCCTGAGCAAAAGGCAAGGGAATGGGAAAGGGAGCAGTGGCGGAGCTCAGAGTGTGTTGAGGGGGGCAGGAGGGATGGGGCTACAGCGTGAGGGGCATGACCGTGGTGCATGGAGGCATGGCTGCAGTGCATGGGAGTGTGGCCAGGGAGTGTGGCCACGGCGTGCGGGGGTGTGGCTACAGACTGGGATGCTCCAGAAACATTGCTGCCTGGGGTGAATCACCTCCCCACCTCCACGTCCCTATGTGACTGAAAGGGAGAAAGTGGGGAAGGCTTTCACATGCTTTCTCCATGCACAGAGCTGTCCCCCATTTGCTTGCCTTTTGCCCAGTCACATGGAAGAAAGGCAGCACGCCCAAGCTAAAGGCAAGAGAATGAGGGGGGAACCATGGGCACCCTTTCTGTGTATGCAGGCTGTCCCCTCCCAATTGCTTGCCTTTTACCTGGGCACAGAGAAAGAAGACAGCACACCTGGCAAAAGGCAAGGGAATGGAGAGGAGGCATACGTGTGCCTTCTCTGTGCATGGGGCTGCCCCCTCCCATTCCCTTATCTTTTGCCCAGGTGCATGGAAGGAAGGCACACATACCCAGGCAAAAGGCAAGGGAATGGGAGGGGGAATGCTCATTCAGGCAGAGGGGAGTCATTCACGGGGTTTTTTACTTTCATGATGGTTCTGTGCCCCAAACCCTCATGAAAGTGGAGGGGCCACTGTACTTTACTAGGGATCAGCTGCATGGGGAGAAGGAGGTCCATTCTGCTGGCAATTGGAGCATGGGTGTTACCATCAGGCTGGGGAGGGCCAGGAGAGGTTATTTAGTTAAGCATGCTTAATTAAGTAGCTGACACAAGATACATCACCACTGGACTACATTGCATACTACCAGCTCTAGGGTTCAGAAGGCCCTCAGTCAAAGGACGTACACTGGGTGCCTAGTCCTTGGTGTATCTACCCTTGCAATCAGCATTGTCACCAGCTGCTATTGCACTTCCTTTCTCCCCCTTGTTCTTATTTAGAACTGCATACTTATGAGAAAGAGACTCAAAGTACAAGCCATCTACTGCTCCTCCTTCACAGCACCACAATTTCCTGGCTGAAAAGAAAGCTGGGTAAACACATAGACTGCAACAAAAGACAGGAAGAACAGCTCCAGGGAGTTTTTGTCAATGGGCCATATACTGAGGTGTGCAACTTGGCATATGCCCAGTAATGCCAAACCATGCTGCCAAATTAAAAAGGATACAGGCACTTTTCTCTTTCATTGGTTTACAAGCACATCACAGCATGTCTCTGAGGTTTATTTCATGTTACTGTCAGAAGGCCCCCACCTGGAAAAGCTTTGCTAGATATGCAGTGATGGAAAATATTGCTTCTTTGCTGCCATCACCTCCACGGAATAGGTTCAGTAGTGAATTTTCATTTCTGGACTGAATTCACTTTCAGTCTTCTGCCACTTCCAGTCTAGCTTCCTTCTTCGTTCTCCAGCAACCAGGGAAACAAAGTAGATGTAAAGAAAGCTTGGAGAGGGTACTTTATGAAGTACAGCTTTCAGAACACCCCAGCCAGTCTGGCTGGTGGACATGATAACCGAGGGATTCTAGGAGTTGCAGCCCAAAAAGTAACTTTCTTGAGCTCTGCATGTAGAACACAGATAACCTTACTCCTTCTATCAGCCAGTGCTGATATAGCCAATGATCACACACAATGGTAATCTAAGGCATCTCCAGAAGTTCTGTCCCCAATATAAAATATCTTTTGTGTTTACCATTAAACCAATAACACCACCAGAAACTCACTGATGGAATTCAATAGTTCATCAGATTCTCTAAATCCATATCAAAACATCCACCACATATTTAGTGGAGAATTGCCATTCTGTGTTTAAACCTCAACAGGCCTTTTTACTCAAATTCCTCAGTAACTTCCATAGTCTTGTACATAGCAATGATTTTTACTTAACATTGGAATGAAAGCATGATAGTCACTTGATGGACCTCATTGTTTTTACAATTGCTTATCTTTGGGAGAGACCCTTGAAAATAGCTAGTTTCAAGCTTGTTGCATCTCAGCAATTGAATGCAAGATACCTTCAACAGCAGGGGAGGGCAATTTCTTTACCTGTGGTGACATTTTCACTACAATATATTCTCTCACATACTTTGACAGAAATTCAAACATTGTAGATCTCACTGCCACTGAGATGGAATAATGGGGTGGAGGAGTTATTACTGCTGAGTTGAACAACTGTCTGTCATGCAGCTGCTAATGGCATAAAACGACATCAGGAAAGGTACTGGCAACTATGGTTGCCAACATTTTTAACCGTTCTCTGCACTTGTGTCTTTAACAACCAACCCATCTTCCTCCATTAGCAGACTGACAGTGCTTATTTCCATGCTGTAGGAAAACTGCTGATTTTTGCAGATCAAACTGCTGTTGAGTCAAAGGTACAAGAGCAGGCCATTCAGGCTGTGTGGACCCCCATGGACCTTGTTAGCGCAAGGTCTGTGCTAGCTCTGTTTCTTGTAAAAAGGAGAGTTCCCAACCTGGTGTGATAATTGAGCAAGCAGAAATCTGTTCATGCATACTATATTAAAGGAAGTTGGAGATACACATTCAGCATTATGTAGCTAGGAAGTGCAACTCTGCTGTTGCTAGATCTCAAAGGCTTTACAGGATGAAAGAAGGAATTTTGGATCTTGGTCCAATACTGAGTCACCAGGTCCCAATGTGAGCTTACTTCACAGCCTCAGCCTCCTTCTAAATATGACTGGGCCTGCATATTATTTCTATGGCTCTTTTATAGTTGTATAACAGCCAGGAACTGTAAAGCTGTGTCTTTTCCCATCACTGGCTGCCCCTCCATGCCATCAAAATCTGCAGTGCTGAGTATGTGTCTTCCCTGCAAATGGTGTGTCAGACAAAAAAGGAAGGAGAACTACAGAAGTGGTACATCAAGAGAGACCGCACCTATACTTAATCCTTGATGGTTAGTCAAGGTAGTTGGGAGCTGGACTGCAACAACATCTGGAGGACTCTAGGCTCACCAGTTTTGCTTTATGTAATCTCTTTTCTGCCAACAGCTTCTCATCCTGGGCTTCAGTTTACTACACAGTCTCACGTATCCATTCTCAGCTGAGTGTACACTGGGCATAAATGGAAAAGCTTTGTCAGTTGGCTTGCCCTAGAAAGAGTTGCTTTTATTTTCAGCATATCATGGAGGAAAATGTACTTGGGGGATTATCTTTATCCTCATTTTGAGGACCATCATAAGAAGTGCCGTCTCACCTATTCTCTATTAAAGATGGCTACTTTGGTGAGCACACCTTGGATGGGCTTTTCAGTAGTGGTCCCATATAGGAGGCAGAAGGTAGAGAGAACCTTCTAGGTTACAGGGACTGGAAATGCTAGCAAGTCTAGGAGCTAATTTTCTGTCCCTGGACCCTCTAGCACACAGACTGCCAAAGATGCTGAAAAACATTTTAAAAAGTAGATGTGGACAGAAATCAATTCCTAGTTTGGAAAATGGTTGGGAAGTGATGTGGAGGATCCTGAAACCAATTTAAAATTTAAATTTACTCCCCTGGAAACTTCTAGGATAGATGTTCCAAATACTCCTTTTTGGAGGGAAAAAACGGGGGTCAGACCAGACGGTCTGGAGAGGACAAGTACCCAAAAACAGAACCTGTGTCCCCAAGGCTGCAGCGCACCTTGTTCTTGATTCTGCTTAGTTGCTGGATAACATCACGGTCTGTAGCCAAAATTCTTACATAGCTCTGCGTCCTAGATGACCTCTGCTCACATATGAGCTAAGCACTGAAAAACTCTTAAATGTAAATTCACCTTCTAGAGGCACCTGTTCTGATGTGATCTACAGCTATCACTATTTCTGTAGCCTCTTCTTTACAATCCTTTTCATTGGACTTCTCCTGGATTGTATTTTTAAGTTGACAGCTTTAGGTGTAATTGCTATGTTTGCAGAATGGAGTATGAGTTGTTTTCTCACTGACATTTAAAACTTTCATTGTTGTTTTCTTCATTTTTTAAAAGAAATGCATGCCATTCCATGTGGTCTCATACAGGTACTGCCAAAACAAACAAAGAATCAAAGCAAAGAAAAAAAAATTAAAGCTAACAGACAGAAGTCAAAGATGGAGCCACATTAGGCCATATCTACACTACACTGTTATAGTGCTATTATTCTACTTTCAACTTCCTGTGGAATTCTGGAGTTTGCAGTTTCTTGAGGCCAAAGAGCTCTCTGGCTGAGAATTCTAAAGGCCCCTCCCTAAACTACAAACCCCAGGATTCCATAGGGTGTTGAAAGTGGAATAATAGCACTATAACAGTGTAGTATGGAAATGGTCTTAATCTGGATCAGCATGCTACAGGATCTTGTAGCACCTTTGAGATTAACTGAGAGAAAGAGAGAGGTACATGTGGGTGGCGATTGGGTGCGGAGAGTGGATGGGGGGAGTTACAGTATTTGCACCCCATTTTCAGAAGGCAATTTGCAGGGGGGAAGTGCTTCTTATACGCTAACAAATAGGGTAGTAGGTACCTACGTAGGTACATACAAACATACCAACCCAAAAGACAAAAAAAATTAGCCAATCACAGCCGCTGGGGCAGGGTGAGGGGATCGCAGGAGTGGCCAGCAACGAGGTAATGCAGATGCATAAACTCGCACTATTCCACAGGAAAATGAAGCAAAATTGGGGGCTGTGTGGAAAACAATCAGTGAAAACTGCGTTATTTGAATACAGTAAGAACCAGTGCGAACCGCTTCTCAAACCTCGTGAGAAAAGGGCCCAAGACTCTGTAAATGGGGTGTCTAAAATTCAAGAAGGCTATTGACAAGCTGGAACGTGTCCAGAGGAGGGTGACCAAAATGGTGAACGGTCTAGAAACCATGCCCTCTGAGGAGCGGCTTAGGGAGCTAGATATTTTTAGCCTGACAAAAAGAGGGTTAAGAGGTGGCATGATAGCCATGTTTAAATATTTGAAGGGACATCATGTAGAAGATGGAGCAGGCTTGATTTCTGCTGCTCCTGAGACTAGGGCATGGAGCTATGGATTCAAACTACAAGAAAAGAGATTTCACCTAGACATCAAGGAGGACTTCCTGACAGTAATAGACATTCAACAGTGGGGCTGTGCTGCCTTGGAGTGTGGTAGAGTCTCCTTATTTGGAAGTTTTTAAGCAGAGGCTGGATGGTCATTTCCTAGGGGTGCTTTGAGTGTGTGTTCCTCCTTGGAAGGGAGGTGGACTCAACAGTCGTTGCGCTCTCTTCCAGCTCTGTGATTCTATGATTTGATGAAAAATATATTTTAAAAAAACCCTAGGAATAGCCATAAGTCATCTTCTCATTTTGAAAAAACAGGTTAAAAAGTGATGTGAGATCCTGCAAAGAATGACTTGTAACTCCTGGGGATCCCAGGAGTAGTTCACTTTCTTGGGAACTAGAAAGAAAGGAGTCTGAAGAGCTTAGAATGAATCAAGCCAGCCAAAAAAGCCTTGGGAAACTTGGGAAGCTTCTGGTAATTTTGACTTTGCTTCCTGTTTGTTTCATTTATTTTTATTCTGTTTAAATTATTTGTGTTTTCTTAACATTTTTTAAAAAAATCATTTAAATCAATTTTACTTATACATCTCCCTGAGACTGACAGTAGCATAATACAATTAATTAAATAAAATATTTATGCATGAGACTTTGATAATTTCATTATAATACTGAATATTCCCCATTGTCAGAAATGACTAGCTCTCAAATTTACAAGTTGCATTGTTGTTGTTGTCCTCATTTTTTTTTTAATGGAACTCATTTTAGCTAGGGAAAAATAACATATTAAATAGTTCTCAAATCTTAACATCTAATGCAGAGGGGACAATTTGTGGCCATCTAGAAGTTGTTTGACTGCAAATCCCATCATCCTATGCTAGCTAATGCCCACACCAGATCTAGAAGGTTAAGTTGAAATGAGGATGGGGCAGTGATGTATTTAAGTCTTTTACTCCAAGTCTCAAGTCAAGTCCCATGTCTACCTAAAGGGCTCAAGTCAAGACTCAAGTCCTTGCAAGATACTTTCAAGTCAAGTCTCAAGTCCAGTCTCAAGTCTGACAGCCAACTTTATTCCCCAACCTCTATTCCAGAATTTCTGGACAGAGTTGAATAAAATCAGTTTTAACAATTTAAGGCCATAGGTTTTTGTGGGTTTTCCGGGCTTCGAGGCCGTGTTCTATTAGTATTTTCTCCTGACGTTTCACCTGCTTCTGTGGCTGGCATCTTCAGAGGATCTGGTGGCATGGAAGTGAGACAGAGCCTGGAAAACCCACAACAACCTATGGATCCTGGCCATGAAAGCCTTCGACTTTACAATTTAATAGCACTATAGAATAATAGCACTATAACAGTCTAGTGTGGAAATGGCCGAAGTATAGTTGGTCCTCCACTTTTGTGATTTTGCCATCTGCAGCTTCAGAGGCTGAAAATAGGGTCCTTCTTACTTCCCATTTGAAAAATGCAAGGCTTTTTCAGAAGCTGGGAATAGGATCTTTCTCATTCCCCATTACTGAAGCTTCAAGAGCTTTAGAAGGAAGATTCCTTCCTCCTCAAGCCCATTGCCTAACACATTTTCTGTTCCCCTATGAGATATGTGCCCTGCACACTGGATATAAGTCTTGCCTTCTACTCTTAGGAAAAGTTTTAAAAAGCTCCTCCTATATGTAGCAGGGACAGGCTGGGGAGCATATCTCAAGCCCACCTCAAGCCCATTGCCTGACCCATTTGCTGTTCCTTCTGAGAACTGTGTCCATACTTTGGCCTTGAGACTGATTGTCATGTGACCAGTAATTTGTAAGGTTTTTGGATGAATGTGTTATGTTACTGAACCAAAGGCAGTAAGTCAGTCACTAAAAATATGCAAGTCTTGAGTTGAGTCAAATTAGTGTGTAATTTTTGTCGAGTCAAGTCTGAGGCCCTTTCGCACGGCATTTGCCATGCGAAAGGGCCCCTCAAGCGTCACATGAATGTGAGGAGCAGTCCACATGACTCACAATCGCGTGACGCTCCAGGGTCTGGCAGGTGCTGCTCACACACTTTTTCATTTTTGGCTTTAAGCCGAAAATGGTGCACGATCGTGCATCACTCCGGCGCCCTGCACGCACTTGTTGTGCGTGCAGAGCTCCGGAGCCGCAGCACTTGCATTTCCTGCCCCAGCACAGCCTGGGAAACTCCCAGGCTGCACTCCGGAAGGAAGAGGCGGAGCTCTCGCGCAAGCAGCTGGCAGCTGTGTAGCTGAAGGAACCGGGATGTGAGAGCCTCTCGCTGGAGGCTTCTCGTGCAATCTCCGCACCCCAGCACCGAGAAAAGGTGAGTTGCGGAAAGGGCCTGAGTCAAGTCACTGAAGTGACTTAAGTCTGATTTGAGTCTGAGTCAATCAACTCAAGTCTACATCATTGGGATGGAGTATGGCAAAAAGGCATTACACAGCATGACATTTTTGCTGTATTATTACTATGTTGGTACTATGAACATGAACTTTGAGAACATACTGAAATATATCCCAGACAATAAAGAAGGACATCATTTTGGTGAGAGCAGATGGATTTTGACAATGAACCAGCTTGCCCTATATGGGTTCTGGATCTGAGGCAATCCACTTCAGTAAGAAGAACAATGAAGTTGTTGGATGATTAATCACCTCTCTGCTAAACCTAAAAAAAAGAAGTCTTCTCTTATGAGCCATGGAGAAATGTTACATACAGGATAATAATTTGTCCTTCTAAACTGTTTTAAGTAATTGATCCGAAAGGAAGAATAGTTAGCATATTACACATACACACAAAAATGGTCCTTTGAAACAAAAAAAGTAATGACAGACTTGCTGTCATTTGGAGCAAATTGCCTCTGATTATGATCATTTTGCCCTCCAATTGAGTGCTAAAATGGAATTCTTTTATCAGTGCAGAATTCACTGCATCAAAGTGTTAGGAAATTATACAATTTCAGCAACAAGAGGCCTTGTCCCTACACACACTTCTATTTCTGCCACGAAGGATAATTTTGTATTGAAAATGAAGGCCTCATCCCAACAAAGACAACTTGAGCGGGGGAGAGCGAGTCTTCTAGCTGCACAGAAAGGCTTGGAAGAACTCCAGCACCAGCCTTTTAAAGCCAATATCAAACTCTAGATTTTTCTTGTTCTTTAGCTGCTGCTGCTACCAGATATCCTGGATGCAGATGCCAAGTCTCAAAAAACTCTGCAACACAGCACTTTCTGTTTTGGTCAATTAGAAGGAATCAAAGTGGATGCCAACTCTTAACGAATGCTATGGAGAGAGGATTAATTTTCGGGGTCTTTCATCTCTGATAAGGCACACTCGTCTAAATTAACATGTCTTCAGAGAAAGAGAAAGGGAGGGAGAGAGAGAAGGAAATAATGTGTTTCTTCTTTTACCTCCTCCTCCCAGAGGACAAATAAGGACAAGCATTGTGTCTAATTTGCCGCATCAAGACTCTTGTAATCAGGTGACTAGATTTGGACAATGAAGCAACTCTTTTTCCTCCTACTTCTCATGGCCCTCCAGTTATCTCAATTTGGCAGGGATGATCCCAATTCATCTTCTATCATCCCACTTTTTCAGCTCCTTGTGAAATGTCCCAGTTTCTGTCTCCTCCTCCCACATTCCCCCTTTATCCTCAACTTACTTCAACTGCTGAATTCTAAGTGCAAAAGTAGCTTGCAGTTAACTCAGCAGGGGAAGGAGGAAAGGAAAGGTCTGAATATTTCCCACCCCGGTAGGCTCAGGCAAAAGCAAACCGCTGCAACCGCTCCTAGCTTGTGAATTCTCCTTCAGTAACTCTTCCCGCCTTGATCACATTCTGATGTTGGTTGGCTACATGTGTCTTCATCTGTGAAATGTTGGAGGATATTATAGCCTGCCTTCTTTTTCATTTATTTATGGTTTCCAGACCTCTTTTGCTTCTGCAAACATAACCACCACCTCTTCTTCATTTATCTGAGGATCTTTCCTCTGCTTTTCACACAACCACTCAAAACAAAGAGCAACACACATAAATCACTGCAGAATAGAGTGATGAGGATTGCACTGAGGTTTGAGAGAATGAGGCCATTTCCGCACTGGACTGTTACAGTGCTATTATTCCACTTTAAACATCCTATGGAATCCTGGGGTTTTCAGTTTAGAGAGGGGCCTTTGAGGGGCCTTACAGCATCCTGTGGAATTCTGGGGTTTGTGATATAATGAGGCCAAAGAGCTCTCTGGCTGAGAATTTTAAATGTCCCTCTCTAAACTGTAAATGCCAGGATTCCATAGGATACTGAAAGTGGAATAATAGCACTATAACAGTGTAGTGCATAAATGCAGCAAAGTCACTGGTTTTGGGTCAGTCACTCTCAACTTCAGCTACCTCACTGGGTGCTTTTTAGGATTATGTGGGAAACTCATCAGCTATGCTGACTTGAGCTTACTAGAGAAAAGGTAAGATATAACTAAATCATAATCATAATATATACAGTCATAGATACTCTTTCCCAGTCACTCTCAGGGCCTTTCTGCCCTACACTGTTATAGTGCTATTATTCCACTTTCAACATCCTGTGGAATTCTGGGGTTTGTAGTTTATTGAGGCCAAAGAGCTTTCTGGCTCAGAGTTCTAAATGCTCCTCCCTAACTGTGCCTCAGCATATGTTTCCTTTAAATTTTTTTTTTCAGCAGAGATGACCCGCTGTATGAGAACAGTGCTGCCTTATTGTCTGTTAGCCAACCTTTGTTTAAATGTATTTGCCTTTGTCAATGCTTCACAAAAATTTTATTCAAGATTGATAATGTATAACTGCAAACAGCAGATCACCATACCCTGACCTTTCCTCTTGAGACAGTCAGTTTGCTACAGCCAAACCCTGCTTTCAAGAGTCTCACAAAAAGGTTGGCTTTGGCTTCTTTGGTGCATTGCGCCTTATGCTTCCTGTCAGCCTTTTATTTCCATGCTACTGAATCTCCTTCTGCTTTGGCACCTGGGACCCTTACAGTGAGAGTGCTTCAAGCTTTGCCCAACAGACTGTGCTCCTCTGGAGCCTTGTTATTACTTTCCCCCGAAAACACATTTTGCTATTTGCCTTATTCTGCCTGGAGAAGCTGAAAATTTGCACTGGGGATGGGCCAGATGACATCATCAGAGGGGGTGGGGCAAGGATAGAGCAAGAAAATTTCATTGGTCAGGCAGAGACAAAAACAATGGAGGGAGGAAAAACGTTTGGATCATTAGCCACTATGAGAAAGATCTAATGTAAGGAAAATTTCAATGGGGAACAGAATTATAATTGGTGGAGCAATGCCTTAATTTGTCTGCTCTATCATTATAACCTAGGAGTGGAGCTTGAATAGATCATAGAAATATAAAGCTGGAACAGACCACAGTGGCCATCAAGTCCAACCACCTGCATGCAGGAACACACACTCAAAGCAGCCCCAGCAAATAACCATCCAGCCTCTGTTTAAAAACCTCCAAAGATGTGACTCCAGCACACTCCAAGGCAGCATATTCCACTGTCGAACGGCTCTTCCTGATGTTTAGGTGAAATCTCTTTTCCTCTGCTTTGAATCCACTGCTCTGAATCCTAGTCTCTGGAGCAAGCTTGCTCCATCTTCAACTTGACATCCCTTCAAATATTTAAACATGGCTATCATGTCCCCTCTAAACCTTCTTTTCATCAGGCTAAGCATACCTAGCTCCCTAAGCCTCATAAGGCATGGTTTCCAGACCTTTCACCATTTTGGTCACCTTCCTCTGGACACATCCCAGGTTGTCAATATCCCTCCTGAATTGTGGGGCCCAAAACTGGACACAGTATTCCGGGAGAGGTCTAACCAAAGCAGAATAGAGTACTTCCCTTGATCTCGACACTATACTCCTATTGACACAGCCCAGAATCACATTGGCTTTTTTAGCTGCCACATCACACTGTTAACTCATGTTCAGTTGGTGGTCTACGAAAACTCTTAGATCTCTTTCATACATACTGTTTTCAAGCCAGGTGTCTCCCATCCTGTATCTGCACATTTCATTCTTTCTTCCTAAGTGCAGTATCCTACATTTCTCCCTGTTAAAATTCATTCTGTTAGTTTTGGCCCAGCTCTCTTATCTGTCAATGTCATTTTGAATTCTGATCCTGTCCTCTGGAGTATCAACTATCCCCGCTAATTTGGTATCATCTGCAAATTTGATGAGCATGCCCTCTATTCCATCATCCCAATCATTAATAAAGATGTTGAATAGCACTGGGCCCAGGACAGAACCTGTGGCACCCCACTAGCCACTTCTCTCCAAGATGAAGAGGAGCCATTGGTGAGCAACTTTTGTTTTCAGCCAGTCAGCCAATTACAAATTCACCTAACAGTGGCATTGTCTAACCCACCTTTTACTACCTTGTTTACAAGAATATCATGGGGGACTTTGTCAAAAGTCTTACTGAAATCAAGATACACCCACAGCATTCCCTTCATCCTTCAAGCTTGTAACACCTCTGACATCACCTGCCCACCCTCCAACTCTCCTAATTTAGCAGGGATAGTCCCAAATAATCCTTCGTCATTCCACTTTTTCATCTGCTTTTTAAATCTCCCAGTTTCTCTCCTCTCCTTCTGCTTTTCCTCTTTGTCCTCAGCTTACTTCAATTGCTGCAAACTGAGTTCAAAATGCAAAAATAATTTGTACTCAATTAACTCCATGGAGGAGAGGGGAGAGGAGCAGGCAGAAACTTCCTCTTCCCCATAAACTCAGACAAAAGCAAATGGCTGCAGCCTCTCCTGGCTTGTGTCTTTCTTCTCATTAATAACTTTTGCCATCTTGCACAGAATCTGGTGTTGCTTGGCCACATGTGTCCTGGGTTTCATTTGTGAAATGTTGGAGGGTATGCATCTGGCTCACCAGACTGGTCCCACGGGGAAACCCAACCACTCAAATATAGTTCTCCATTTTGATTTACCCTATTGCAACAGCACTAAAAATGTAAGGTAGACTTCAGGTTGTGCTCATAAGACAATAACTCAATTACTTTATATTTCAGCTGAGACACAGTTGACACCACAAAGAAAGATAAGGAACATGCCCCCACAAAGTAACACTAAAAAGATCTTATCCCATGTGACAAAGTGATGATGGTTGGAGAAATATACCCTGGTAAAGTATCCTTTTTCAGATGCATGTAGATTCTAATCACATACCACACAGCAAAACCAAACATACTTGCCTACTTCATTGGGGGATCCTACGAACTCTATTGTGCAAAGTAACATTATTAAGTTCTGGGAACATTGAAATAAAATACCAAAACATAGAGCACAGAAAAAGCCTTCAGGCAACAGAGAAAGGTAAAATGTACACTGTACTAAGAACCAAATTAGCAGTGGTGTATTTAAGTCTTTTACTCCAAGTCTCAAGTCAAGTCTCAAGTCTGGAAGCCAACTTTATACCCCAACCAAAATTCCAGAATTATTGGATAGAGTGAAATAAATTCAGTTTTAACAATTTAAGCAGAGTCGGCTCTCCACATTTGCAATTTTGCCATCTGCAGCTTCGGAAGTGGGGAATAGGATCCTATCTTACTCCCCATTACTGAAGATTCCAAAGCTTTAAAAGGAAGAATCCTTCCTCCTCAAGCCCATTGCCTAACCTGTTTGCTGTTACCCTCTGAGAAATGCACGCACACTTTGGGCTTGGGACAGATTGTCATGTTACCAGTAAGTGGTAAGATTTCTGGATGAATGAGTTATGTGACTGAACCAAGGGCACCAAGTCAGTCATTAAAAATATACAAGTCTCGAGTTGAGTCGAGTCAGTGCATCATTTATGGCCTAGTCGAGTCCGAGTCGAGTCACTGAAGCAACTTAAGTCCAACTTGAGTCCGAGTCTATCGACTTGAGTCTACAGCACTGACACATACACACATACACATTTTCAAAGGCTTCCTTCGTCCCTGCCATTACCTCTAATTTGAGCAATTTAGAGCCACAAGGCTTTCATAAATCCTGTTCACAACTATCCATGACACACAAGTCATTTCTGAGCTCCAGTCATTTTCTCCTTGGTATTCCTGCGAATTCAGTTCTCTTAGAAGACAATGTGCCATGATAGTTCAATCAACTCCTTGTGCTGCAATGCCACTTTAGTCAAATATGGACGTATATGCTATTCAGGAGTTCTGCTTCCACACTAGAGACCTCGTGCTATGATGCAGCCTTAGACACAGAATGTGTATGAGCCACAGACCTTTTTCAAAAGAAAGAATCCAGTTACAGAGTCATTGTGACAATTCCAAGCGGAATCTATTTTTTTCTCTTTTTTTTCTTAGATAGCAGAAATTTGAAAAGATTTTCTGGGAGACGACGATTTTAAGCAGCACTGTATTTATTTTTCCATGCCAAGCCCAGTTTTTCCATTTCTATTACTCAAGAGTCTCAACAAAATATATATGCTGGGTTAAAAATGGTTTTAAAACAGGTGGACACAGAAGTACTAAATGCGACAGAGGGGTAGACGTAGCTGATAAACCCACATTTGAAAACCCCTGCTAGTTTGTGCTATCCAGACAGTATATTGGAATGGTCCCACATTTTACCTCCTTCCTGGCATGTGTTGACATTGTTGTAGTTGTTCATAATTCTTTCTGTTGAGTTCAGCAGGAGGGAAAATACCTATCACAGCACCAGAATGGTAAAGGTAGGGGCCTAAACCTGGGACATCTTGGGAGAATGAAGGGGACAGCGGGGTTAAGATAGGGAACCCTCTGATGATCTAGTACCATCCCCTTTTCCACCAGAAAAGTCATTTTCAAATGGGAAAAAAATTGTCAAAAAACCCTTTCTGGGGCTGTACAATATTGGTTTGGAGGGTCTCCCGGCCTTTCAACAGACAACACTCCCTCTCAGCATAGCCCATAAGGGGACTGGAAATAGTCTGTTTTAACTTCTGGTCACTCAAAATGGCAGCCATGATAACACACTGCTCCTTCTGGAGGAGATGAAAATGTGCAGCTCTCCAGGCTCTGGAGCATGCTCGTGTTTTAATGGACCTAAGACCTAAAGATGGGAAAGAATGTCAGCAGTTCTGAGAGTCTAGCTGAAATAACCCATTTTACATCCCTTGAGAGTCATTGTGAAATACAATGGATCCAACAGTATCAACGACAGTGGTATTTTTTAACCGTCTGGGACTTCTACTCACCTCAATGCAAACATATTTTATATTGCTAAAACAAGCCTTTTTAAAAAACAAAAAGACATAAAAGTACAAAAAAAACTGGATGCGTTGAACAAATAAATGCACAAATGAGAAAGTATATTTAAAAATTTACAAATTTCATTTCAGGAATAAAGCACAATGCCTCACAACACAACCATGAAACAAGAAGGGGAAGCAAGGCGACTTAGGAAAACCCCCAGAAATGGAGACCAAGTGATTGTCATGTCCCTAAGACAAAGCACAGTTTGCCTCACAAGCATACAAGCATTTGCAAGATTTGCAGTCTGTTTTATAGGCAAGAAATATTAATGGCTAATATATGTACAGTTAAAATTGTCTGCACTTGAGCCAACGGGCAAAATGGGTACAAAAAGGTATATCATTAGGAAAGGTGTACAAATTTCAATAAGGGAAGGGAAAAAATTCTCGCAAACTGATATGAACAAGGGTTGGCATGAGTGTGCAAGTGAGATTCAGGGAAATGCAATAAAATTGAGCCTCAGAGTTTTCCGCATGCCTATCAAGATTGTCTCTAATCCAGGGCCATTTCCACCCTATACTGTTATAGTGCCATTATTCCCCTTTCAACATCCTATCGAATCCTGAGGTTTGCAGGTCTTTAGAATTCTCAGCCAGAGAGCTATTTGGCCTCAGTAAACTACAAACCCCAGAAGTCCACAGGATGTTGAAAGTGGAATAATATCACTGTAACAGTCTATTGTGGAAATGGCCCGGAGCATCCTATTTTAAGGTCTATCACAAGTTAAAGAACTGCTGGCAGTGGTTCTGTGCCAACGGAGTTCTTCACAGGCACATTGGAGATTGTTTGAATATCAGGATGGATCTTGCCTTCAAGGTAATATTCCTATCTCAATAAACACAATAAATAGTCTATTCTATTTTACTTTCATTGCCTTCAGCTGGCAGATCTTGTGGGTAAGGTTGCTCTCTAAATCTTCAAAAACCTATTCCATTTCTAGAATGTGGATGGTTCAGATTCTGCTTTTTTTTTCTTGTAAAGTCACCATCAGCATCAGCCTTCTTCAACTGAATTCCTTCCAGAGGTGTTCCGTTGTAGGCCAACATATCTGGAAGGCAGCAGATTCTAGAAGGCCAACCTAGGTGATAGCCAATAGGCAAAGACTCACAACTGCTTTATTGGTAGAGGAGAAGAAACTGACCTTCAAAAACAATGTCTAAGCTATGGAGCATTTAACTTCAAGCAAACCTGGGAGCATCAACAAGTGACATTTCTCCATCACCCCAAACTATACCGAGTTGATTATTTCCATGAAAATGACAAGCATTCTATGCATTTTCATAACAAGTTTCACACTAAATGGCGAATTTTAAAAAGCATTAAATATTTATTCTCTTCCTAGTATCCCACTCAAGTGCTCTAGTTACTGACTTTGGATGTTAATACAACATTTATATTACCACGAAGTACAAAGTAGATTTACTCATGGCTACATATGAGCAAAAGTTAACTGTGATTGCATGAGACCACCCCGGTCCTGTTGCTCACCAGAAACAGGAGGCTCAGCACCATCAATGTTCAAAAATGGCAGTGTGGAAGAGTACGAAAATAAGACCTAGGCTACATGTTAACCGTGCTGCCAAAAAGCAGTAATCCTTTGATGCTTATTTGGGAACAAGGCCAAAACATTTTGCTGTGTTGGGTAGAAAACAGGACAGAAGTCCTACTTCCCCACTCCCACTTCCTAGATCTAGCAGTTAAATCCCTAACCTGGAAATCTTACTTTCTTGAATTTCCTAAACTTTGGGAATTTTCATCTTAAAAAGGAACTTTGAGAGGAAGCCATTTTTCCAAAATTCTTAGAGTGTGCAAGTGTGAATGTCTAGTACACATTACTGTCTCCTTCAGTAGAAGTGGAGAGCAGGTGGGAAGGAATTTTGCTGCTGCCTCTCCACCTGCTGCCTCACCTATTTAATGATAGAGCTGACCCTGGTTGTAAATCAACTCTGTTTCTTAAGGAACTGTACACAATTTATTTAAAAATGTTTGGACTTCACCTACATTATTCTCTACTATACTTTGATCCCGTCCTTCCAAGATGCTCTGGACCACTGGGAAAGTTTCTTGTTGGACTGCAACTCTCAGAATCTCCTAGTCAGCATGACTAGCATGATTAGCGTTCAGGGAATTGCCATCCAAAAAATGACTTTTCCAAGCTCTGCTCTGGATAGTGAGTGTCCCCCTTTCTCCTTCTTATCCTGATGACCATCCTCTGAGTTGGGTTAGGATGTGAGCTGGTGGTTGGTCTCCATAATCACCTCAGTTACTGTCATGACTATACAAGGATTTGATCCTGGATTCCACCTCCCCTCCAAGCCTAATGTTCTGCCCACTATATCACACTGGTATTCTTGTAGTTTTAAAAAGACATTCAAAAACATGGGTGTTAGTGCTACATCTGTTACCAGGCCATATACCCCCTCATTTTGATATGGTTCAATTGGTGAAATATTATTTAATTGGCAAAATACATTAACTGATGTTGATTTAAAGTGTGCCCTGCTATGGCTGAATGACCGAGCTGGATAAGAGGAAAAGACTGGCCAAACACATGTACTGTGAATTAGGTCTAGGCATAACGAGGTCATAGTCAGGAAAGCACTAGGAAACTCTAGAGATCATATGCTTACAGCTATCCTTAAAGACCCTACCTTTTGGACAATAGTGACTGAAAGATTCCTAACGAAAAGCTGATTGTCTTAGCTCCTTTTCCTCTGACCAAGCAACCTTTTCTTTTTTGTCCTAAAATCTGTCTGACAGCCACCAAACCATATAGACAACTATAAGCTCTTTGTCACCTAACACTAAGATCATTAGCCCATTCTGGACCTCATTGTCTACTTTGCAAACTCCATTGTTTACTGGTCAGAAGACCATTCACACCCTTGTCCTCCAGACAGAAATTGGGGATATAAACCCCTAGTTTTGGCCTGTCAACTTGCAGTACACCGATTGCTGGTTGCCACTCCACTACTCTGATTCTTGATTGTGTGCTGTCCTTAGACATGAGTCTAAGCCACATTGCTGCCACTTTGCTGCTTTTCTAGACTCGTAAATATCACCCATTATGCCCTGAAATCTTGCTATCTAAAAATGTCCCTTTCTTTTCTTTCTGTTAGCCTTGTGTGATTGCATGACTGTTTGGATCTTCTATGAGTGATTAATTCCTCCAGTAAAACACAATTTAGTTTAACTTTGGATCTCTGGGTGGTTCTTCCCTGCAGAAGTACTGGTAAATACTAGTGTAAAGGATCTTGTTAGGCTACCCCTCTCTCATAGGCCTAATTTGAGCTAATAATTCCGCATATTTACACAGAAGTACTGGCATCATGAGTGGACCTGCCAGGTCACTCATGTTTTGGGGTAACACATCTTAACAGCTAATTCATTTCTTTCTAGCAGCCTGCTCTGGAATTAATCCTCCAAGGTACCTGAGAAGGAAAAGCTGCCATTAACTATCCTTTCTCCTACAAAACTTCCATTCTTTTCATGTTCCTTCTGAACCAATGTCTGCAACTCAGGTCAAACAGCACAGTGTGGGAATTCAGTCTGAATGCTCGAATGCCATCATTTTCAAAGCCACTGTGAAATTGTTTGCTATTTATTGTAGCAGTGGGAACACAGTACATTCAAGGAAGCAATCGTTCAGCCAGCTTGTAATTACCACTGAATTGATTACCAGCCACTGCAGCTCAGTGCCTTCAGTGTATGGGGTGACTTAACAAACAAAAAGAAAAAGAAAGAGGAAGAATAGTTTTTGATTGGGATTACCTAAAATGAAGAAGCTGCCAACCAAAGGCAGCTTTTCAAAATACCACCCAAGGCTTCCATCAAACTGCAGCATACCTGCAGAAATCCCCAAGACTGTGAGGTGGACCTACTGATATACATAGCTAGGATATCTGGGCAGAGTTTTGTATGGACAGCTACCTAAAAATCCAGGCTATGGTGACAGTGAATGTAGTTTGGGTACAGGAGACCCTGGTTTACATTCTAGCTTTGCTGTGAATGGGGGCAGCCCAAGACATTTGGCTAACTGAAAAGAGAAAATGGCACCTCCCGCTTCCTTTTCCAGTGTACAAAGGCATACATACAATACTATCTCAGTTCAATCTTGGTTCAGCACTTCTGTTGCAGCATTTTCCTCCACCTCACAAGGAGGAAGGAGGTGGACTTAGGGATACAGGGCAAACCATGCAACACACACAGTTCTCTCTTCTCTGCCCTCTGCTTAGCATCCTCCTCACATCACTCTGCCTAATGGTAGGGCTGGCCCTCGGTATGAAGCATAAAGTTTCTCATTATAAAAACTTTGACTACAAGGAACTGTCAGAAGGTTGCAGTTCCTTCAAGGCACAAACTGTATGAACCAGTGGTCTGGTATTAGAGATAAATGGGTCTATCTAATTCATCTCATTTTGTGTAAGTTTGGGAGTGAAATCCATTGTAATAAAGCAAGTAATGTATACCTTCTTAATAAAAGTACACTTGGGCTACAGTTTTTTATTCTAGTTCTAGTTTTTATTTACACTACCCTATTTCCAAGATTTTCTATACCAGAGCTCACTATTTCCATGAAAAATCATATTTTAAAATGTACTTAAATGCTAGGGATATGCATCTGCTTTGGATGAAACCTGCATAACAAATCAAAGCAGACCATTCCGGATCTTCTTTGAGCCAAAATGGGTCTTGCCTGAAGTTGAAGTTCTGGACCCATGTTGCAACTTCAGAAGGGAGTTTTCAGTTTTCATTTTTCTGGTTCCTAAAGCACTGCTGAACCTCCCCCAAAATCTCCATGAAAGGAAAAAATTTGGGAAGCACGAGTTTACTTTAGATCAGACACTAGAAACCAGTTTCTAGATTTAGAATGAGAACAGATTCAGAAAGTGCTCAGGGGTGCTCAGCTTTAATTCTAATTGTAAGTTCTTTGCACTTGCCTCTTGTTGGTGGTTCTTGGGGTTCCAGTAAAAATATAAAGGAGAAGACTGCTCCATTTTGCTTAGATTTGACTCTAGAATTTCTCTGAATCCCTCTTTTCTTTTCCTCCTCATTTTGTCTCAGGTTGCAAGACTCTGGAGTTTCTTCCCACAATGAAATTTCTGCAGTTTTTTTAATGAGCTTTTCCTATTTGTACATTAATTTGATAATTAATTTATGGAAGTTATTCTTATTAAAGTCTGTTACCACTTTTTTTGAGTTATGTGCATTTTTGGTACTGGCATTTTAAATTATCCACACTGTTTTGTGCGCATTTTATTTCTCTAAAATTGTCTCTGAGCATCACCAACATATGAATCATATAACAAAATTATAGAGATGAGATAAGCCATCACGTCAAACCCTTCACCATGCAAAAATACATAATCAAAGCACTCCTGACAGATGGCCATCCAGCCTCTGTGGTAGAGGAGACTCTACCACACTCAGATTCCACTGTCAAACGGCTCCTACCATCAAGAAATTCTTCCTAATGTTTAGGAAACTTCTTTTCCTGAAGTTTGAAGCCATTGCTCCATGTCCTAGTCTCGGGAGCAGAGAAAACAAGCTTCTTCCACATGGCATCCCATCTTCCACATGACATCCCTTCAAATATTTAAACAAAAAACATGAACATAAAAGAGGCTTAACCTGAAACTTGACAAGCCCTAGAATACCCAACAATTTTTTTTTAGAGAAAATAAAGCCTCTCTGATCATTACCTTTAGCAAGCACATAACGCTCAGGATTAAGCAATAGTGCTTAGAAGGGGAAAGAAGCTGTTAAAAAGGATAACAAATTCAAAAATTTGCTGAATAGGTGACCTCACTTCAAAATTCAGGTCAAGTCTCTCAGATACTTGAGAAGCCCACCGCCTTTAGAATTTAACTAGAACACTGTGGAGAGATCAGATAACTATTCCTGTCCAATACTCAAGAAAAGCAGCAGTGCCAACACCGCTGTTGTCTCTCCAGTGGCATCTCTGATGGCCCAAAGGGGTTGCAGTAAGTTTTATTTGTATCTTACTGGCAAAAGTAACCAGTTTGCTGGGTTTCAGGACCTGTTAGTCTCACATCCATCCCAACACTTGTTATCGTCTTTCCGTCCTCCAGCTCTTTTTTCTTTCTTCTTGGTCTTTTGCTAATTCCATCATGTAGGAGCCTTTACCAGTGTCCCTGGAGTTAGAAACCCCTCCTCAATTGGATGTCTCTTCTCTCTTCCTTCTTTTTCTCTCTGGTTTGTCCTCTTCCCACCTTCACCTCTCCAGGGAACAGGAAGAAATGTCACTGGACTGACAGTCTTGCTGGAAGCAGACTTTTCATACTTCCCAAGATTTGTTACAAGAAACGGAGCCTCTCACCTCAAGCATCCACGCATTTGTGAGGCTTACAAGCATTTCCAGGAAAGAAAATGCACATAAAACAATGCATCTACTTGAAAATGTGAGTGACTAAAATGTTCATAACAATGCAGAAACCACTTTAGTCTCAGAGAAAGCTGCATAAATTAGGTAAAATGTTCAGACAAATGTTTAAATTAGGGGAAAAAATGCAAACAGAAAATGAATTCTCACAAAACTATACAAAAACAAGGATGGGATGGACACATTGGTAGGATTTGAAGAAACACAACAAAATTGAGATGGTACTTAACCCCGGTACAATTGGTTAGAATATATCAAAATGGGTTCAATAAATGTTGGAAATGTAGGGAGGAAGTAGCTACTTTCTTCCTCTCCTGGTGGACATGCAAAAAAGCCAAAACTTTTTGGAAAACAATACATAATTTAATTAGAAGAATAATAGGGAGAGAGTTCCCGATGTACCTGGAGCTTTACTTGCTAAATATGTTGAGGGGACTGAATGAGTATCAACAGAAGAAATGTGGGCACTTGGCATTATACATGGTCACAGCAGCCAGAAGGCTATATGCATCTAAATCGAAATCAGAGGCAGTACCCTCCAGTGAGGAATGGTTAACTAAATTGTTAGATATGTTTAAATGGATGTCTTAACTATATATATGAATAATAATCAAAGTATTGACAAATAGAATCAAGATTGAAGAATGAGCAAGAATATATGGAAAGAGAAATGGAGAGAAGTCTATCAAATGGATATCTAAATTTTTAGCAGAACTCCAGGCATCTTCTATCTTCCTTTCTTATCTGTTTTTGTTTCTAGATTGTTGTTGCTCTTTCTATAAATTTAGATGTAACATAACTAGTCATTATTACTAATAGACACCTCTAACTTAGAGGAGATTTCTTTTTGGTATCTACTCAAAATTAGATGACTCTGAGTACCTTGCTGTAGAAATTACTGTAATCATTATATAAGTTATAGTTAGGGATCAGAGATCTATAGCATTATTAAGTAATTGAATTGTATTATCTATTTACTTGACTACTATATTATTTAAATCATTTACAGTTGTGTGGTTATATCTGGTACCTTTCCCCTCTTATAAGTGTACACCAACATCCCTGTTTATTCCTTTATGGTTAATCAGCACGCTTATGTTAGTTCATAGAAGAAGTCATTGTGTTGTATTGTGTATTGTGGTATATTAAATAAAATTTTTTAAAAAAGAGTACAGATGTAAATTCTTGATTAGCTCCTCCTTGCAATACTTTCTGCTATTTTCTCCCTGCTACAGAAGATCATGAATGTTTCTGCAGTGTTCTCACCTAGTTTTCTCATATGCTGACATGTCTGGAAAAATGATTATATGTATAGAATCACAGAATCATAGAGTTTGGAAGGGACCAAAAGGGCCACTAGTCCAAGCCCTTGCCCTGTGGAAATACCCAACTACAGCTCTCTTGAAAGGCAGCCATCCAGGTTATGTTTAAAGATCTACAAAGATGGAGAGCCCATCCAAGATGGTATATTCCATTCTTACTTTCAAGGAGTTCTTCCTAAAAATGTTTTTACAGCATCTCTGTTCTTATAATATGAATCCAACAATTTGGGTCCTATCCTCCAGAGTAGGAGAAAATACATTTACTGTTACCTTCCAATTGACAGCTTTTCACATATTTAAAGAAAGCTGTCACCTAACCCCCTCAGTCTTCTCTTTCCAAACTAAGAGCAGTGATGTAGACTTGGGTCGACTGAAATGGACTCAAGCCAGACTTAAGTCTCTTCAGTAACTCGACTCAGACTTGATTTGGCAATAAAAGACACACTGACTCAAGTCAAGACTTGGATATTTTTAGTGACCGACCTGCTGCCCTTGGTTGAGTAACATAACACATTCATCTAGACACCTTACAACTTTCTGGTCACATAACAATCTGTCTCAAGCCCAACGTGTGGACACATTTCTCAGAGGGGAACAGGAAATGGGTTGGTAACAGGCTTGAAGTGGGGTTGAGGTCTGCTCAGCAGCTTATACCCACCGCATATAGAAAGAGCTTTCTAAACTCTTCCTAAGAGCAGAAGGCAAGACTCAGACCTAGTGTGCAGGGCATGTGTATCAGAGGAGAACAGAAAATGTGTTGGGCAACAGACTTGAGCGGTGAGGATCCTGCCTTCTAAAGCTCTTGAAGCTTTGGTAATAGAGAATAAGAACGATCTATTCCCCACTTCTGAAGCTGCAGATGGCAAAATCACAAATGTAGAGGGTGGACTCTACTTAAATTGTTAAAACTGACTTTATTCATCTCTGTCCAGAAATTCTGGAATACAGGTTGGGTACAAAGTTAGCTCCCAGACTTGAGACTTGACTTGAGACTTGGAGTAAAAGATTTAAATACATCACTGACTAAGGGAACAGCTAAGCCACATTTTGTGTCTTTAGATACCCTTTCCCTCATTCACAAAGCCAGCTTCATGTAGGTTTTTTTCCACATCTGCAAAAGACATATTTTCTGGACAAAAAAGCACTGTTTTCAAATTGTCAGGGTTTCTGTGCGAAATTGTTAGATTTGAACATGAAACAGCAATTTTGCACAAAATTGTATCTGTTAATTTGTTGTGTCTATTTATTGGTATGAAAATTGTGTTTTTTATGCCAATTCCCCCTCTCCAATTTTTCTCACAACAACAGAAAACACAATTTCTAGGAACTTGCATGATTTTCTGTGCCAACCCCGCTCCCATGTTTTTGCACAAGAGACAGTGTCTTGCGTGCACACACACACACACACACACACGAAAAGCCATGTGGGTTTCTGGAAACAATGTTTCTTGTGTTGAAAAAAATGTTTTTGATTCATGAAAAATGTGAAATGATTTGTGAAATGATTTTGGTGCGAAGTCCCATATGTATTTCTGCACATAATAATTTCCCAAAACATTTCAGGGTGGTGAATATTGAGTGAAAACTGTGCTAAATTGTCACCTCTTCGTGACTCGGTTTCTTCCTGACTGTTCCCCCAATTTTTGGGGAAACCAATTTTTCAGATATTTTGATCTCTGATTAAGGCTGAAAAACTTCACATCCTGACCCCATTAAAAAAAAGATAACAAGAAGAGGCATGTGGAATTCAGAAAACTCCACAGAGAATCAGAACAAAATCAACACTGAGAGAGCCTCACTTTCCTAGCAGTAAAGAACCTTTGTAATTTTCCGTCTCTGACCTGCTCTCAAATCATGGACCATGTTATACAGCAAACCATGGATTATACCATACAGCAAACCATGGATCATATCATATAGCAAACAAATATTGTTATTACCCTCCAACAGTTCACAGATTTAAGTTGGGACACATGGGGCCGAACAATATCAGAGTGTGATCAATATGGCAAAAGTTATTAATGAGGAAAAACACATAAGGTAGGAAAGGCTGCAGCAGTTTGCTTTTGCCTGAGAGTCTACTGGGCAGGGCAAGATTCCACCCTCTTCCCCCTCCTAAGTTAACTGAGTGCAAACTACTTTTGCATATTGAACTCAGTTTGCAGCAATTGCTGTTAAGTGCGAGGGGAGGGGGAGTAAGAGGACGAAAGAGAAACTGGAACATTTATGAAGCAGCTGAAAAAAAAGTGGAACAGAGGATTAATCAGAAGTGTCCCTGCTAAATCAGG
The DNA here is from genome assembly GCA_948472985.1 of Iguana delicatissima. Taxonomy (NCBI): domain Eukaryota; kingdom Metazoa; phylum Chordata; class Lepidosauria; order Squamata; family Iguanidae; genus Iguana; species Iguana delicatissima. The sequence goes on from CAOKZL010000108.1 coordinate 1,098,437, forward strand.
AGAATTGGAGGGTATTATTCAGGCAGAAGTGCAGCCATTCCAAAAACAGTGTGCATGAAACAGCCTAAGAGATCAATGCACAGTTAGTTGAATCAGAGCTTCCTTCCCAAATTTAGACATGATCATCCAAAAGAGATGTATAGGAGGCAGCTTTTAGGCATCCTGCTGTTTGCCATGTTCAGGCTGTCTGTATAATAAATTACATCTACTACAGCCTGATGTCCTATTTTAGGATATGTCTATTAAGCAAATGTGCAGCAAATAAAAAAAGAACACAAACTCAACTCAATAGGATTGCCATTTTCTTATTGTAAATTAGTATCACTACTGTGGCAGTCCTTGAGAGGCAAGATTTCAGCATCACAAGATCAACTGGATTTAATTGTCACAGAAAACAAAGCAGGCTGAGATGGAAGTCTGCCCACTGCACACATGAAAATTAATTTCCTGCCCTACTGTTTCATTTTGACCTCACACCTGCTCCTTGATCAATCCCTCTGTACCACATAATCAGAAGGTACAGTGAAATGACAAGATGTCTCCAGGTGAACACAGTATACACTCTCTGTGTTCTACCCCAAGCAAGCCTTTCACTATCAACCCTTTCAGCAACTGCCCAAACAGCATGTTCTGTAATGGCAAGCAGGGAGGATATCTTTTTAGATAAGGACATCTTTACATACAATGGTTGTACTGGCTTACAGTCTACTGGCAGCCACCAGTTTTATTTGGTTGTTTTGCTTGGTGTAATGCCCTAAACAATATAGCACCGATGCATTGGGAGCAGAGGTTGAGAACTGTACAATCAGAGTAGTGTGGACTCGTACAGTTGGAAGAGATGATAAGGGTTTTCTAATCTATCCACTCCACTACTGTGTGCAACCAAAGCACTCCTCAGAGGTGGCCATCTACCCTCTGTTTTCTTGTAATTTGAATCCATTGGCTCACACTCTAGCCTCTCGAGCAGCAGAAAACCAGTTTTTCCCATCTTCTACATCAATGCCATTCAAAGCACTGGTCTGTGGATGAGTGCCAGTCTACACGCTATTAGCTGCCCATCCCAGGCAGCTTTCCAGGAAAGAAAAAAAAAAGACCCCAGTTGAGCCTATGACACAAATATGACTTTGGTTCCTGGGACTTTGGGGAAGAAAAGCCTGCTAATCTGCCCACGATGCGATAGGTTGAGAAGCAATGTTCTACATGACTTCCCTTCAAGTTATTTTTAAAGATGGATAACATACCATCTTTCTGCTTCTCCAAGCTAAACATATCCAGCTGCCCAAACTGTTCCTCATAGGGCTTGGTTTCAGACCTCTGAACATGTTAGTCACCCTCTTTTGGACATATTCCAGCTTGTCAATAACCTCCTTGAACTGTGGTGCCCAGAACTGGACATAGTATTCCAGGTGAGATCTAACATATGCCAAATACTCCTCTCTAGAATTGCATTGGTTTTGTTCGACTGCCACATCACACCTTTAGCTTGTGGGTTAGTAAGACCTCTAAAATTCTTTGCATATTTCCTTTCCTGGGAATTCTGGTGTCATAGTCCAAAAGATCTAGTAATGGAGGACCTTCTTGTTGGCTGCCCCTAGACTGTGGAATGACCTGCCAAAAGAGATTCAACAGCAAAATGTGCTATCTGAATTCAAAAAAGTCCTAAAGACTTATCTCTTCCAGAAGGCTACCCAGTCTATTTTTAATTACACTTTTAATTGTCACACACACACATATTAATTATAATGATATATTTATATTTTAAATGGCTTTGTGTTTTTTGTTTATTTTAGCCATAATTTGTTTTCAATTATATCTGTGTTGTACCCTGCCTCAAGCCTTGGGGAGAGGCAGATAACAAAGAAAATGTTGTTGTTGTTGTTGTCGTCATTGTTGCTATTGTTATTGGAGAGTCAACAGCAGCTGAAGTAATTTTCCCTGCCTCCAGCACTGATCCTGGATGCAACAATTAAATTCTTGGGAAAATTAAAAAGAACTTTGCCTAATCATGAATGCATTAGGCAAACCAGGCAGTGGGTCAACACTCCTGAAGAGAATGTCACATAAATGAGTATAACCACTAACCAGACTTCCTCTACATTTTCCCATCACCTATTTCATCTTTAACAGCATAGCACCTGGAGGAAGGCTTCAGGTGATGATCTCAATAAGGATTCCTGATCTCAGGAAGTGGCCCAATTCCCTATTCCACAGGGCAAAGGGGAGGAATTTCACAGCAGCTATGAGATCAAAAGAAGAAAGCTTGCATGGAGACAATGAAGAGTGAATTTAGTACTGAGTCCATTCTGCTACTCAAAACATATTCACAGGATTATCACTGAGACCCTGAAAGCTTTCTCAATTTCAGTAGTTTAATTGTGAGGCCTTTGAGGCCTCTCTCTAAACTGCAAACCCCAGGATTCTACAGGATGTTGAATGTGGAATAATAGTACTATAGCAGCCTAGTGCAGCAATGGCCTGAGTTCAAAAAGTACTTTGCTCTTAATTAATTCAGTCAGGGGGGCTGACATCTTCCCTTCCCTGTAGATTCAGGCAAAAGCAAACTGCTGCAGTGTCTCCTACCTTGTGCATTCTTCCTCATTAATAACTTTTCCTGTCTTTATCATGCTCTGATGTTGCTTGGCCACACTCTTCCCAGGTTTCATCTGTAAAACGTTGGAGGGTACTGTAAGGTCCCACTTTGGGGGTCCCCAATGTCAGTATGGTTTGGATGGACACCATACCTAACTGGCAACACATTTTATTGGCTCTGATATCAAATTCAAGCCTGAGAGGTGACAGAGAGGTCAAACTGAGCGAGGGAAAGAATTTGACTGTAAATGTGAGAAGCATAGGTCAATTCCAAAATTCCTCCAGGTAAGACTAAGTCATTTGTCAGGCAAATACACACCATTCCTGTGGATAATAGGCTTAAATAGAAGCTGGAATTTTCCAGGGAATCCAACTGTGAGAAGCCCACCAGGACACTGATTGACAGATATCCATCCCTTGTACACCTGGATTCTTTCCTCTGTCCTCACAGCATCCACAATAGACAGCTATTACAACATCCATCATGTCTTTGTTAATAAATGCAATAAACCCATCAAAGGTGAAAGACTCATTGTCCACAACAGGTTCCCTTTGTCTTGCATGTGGAACCTTCACAGCCACAAGCCATTTTCAAGGTACAAATACCCGATTTGAGGATGCCCAGTACAGTCTCTTGAAGGTCTACCCGTCACTCTGCCCGTCTGGCTCCTGAATGAGAACTGTCCTTAGGCCCTACTGTTACTGCAGTCTAGGCCTACCCGGAGATAGCACCCAATATCATTTTGATATCAAACAATTCGGCCTTCCCCTGCCACCCCACTCCTCATGTTTGCGAGGCCACCAGACAAGCACGCAAACAGGCATGGCCGATAATTGCTGGACATTCCATTCTCCACCCAGGCAGGCCAGACACAGCCAGTTCATCACTTCAGGGACCTCTTCAGCAAACACCTCATTACATATGCGCAATACTAACAAAGGCTTCCTGCCCCGAGCAGGATACTGGACAAGGGTTGTGCTGTCCACTGGTTAGTGCTGCACATTTGCATACCAGCCACACTATTGTTAATTCAACTCTGATTCCATCATGCAAAGTTGTGACCTTTCCGAGACATTGTCTCGCACCCGAAACTCATTGTTTTCCCCGAGTAAGGCATAGCCTGCAGTCCCAATTCACCCTATAAAAACCCTTGATTCTGAGACCTTCCTCGGATCGCTCCTGACTTTCATCCCGTCTTTCTGATGCTGTGCTTGGCGAGCTCCTCTCAGCTAATCGAGCTGAGTTTCTTCTCTGCACCCCCGGCTTCTCTCTCGAGGTCCAGGACGACCAGACAGGTGTCATATCACCCATTTTCCTCTGAAAGCCCCTATCCTTAATTCAACCTCTAATTTCTTAGTTAGCTGTGTGACTGTGGTGTCTTTGATATTTGTTTGTATTCAATAAAACATCATTTTTATTACTTTAAACCCGTCTGGCTGCTTGACTGACCTGACCCCGTAGACGCTGGGTTGCAAGATCCCAGTTACCCAGTTATCCCAGTTACCTAAGTTACCCTGCCTCTCGCTAGCTTAAGTGAGTGCTCCGGCTAATTTTTCCCAAAATTGTGTTTCATTGTTTGGTTATTTAGGTGTCCCTCCCAGGATCCCCAGTAAACAGGGTAACATTACCTAAGCAAAAATACATTTCTGCTCTTTACTACTCTTCTGGACTGGTAATTATAAATCCCCCCAAATCCCTTAGCCTCTCTATAATTTTTCCTCCTTTTCTCTTTCAGCTAGCTCTTGTGTGAATGTGTGATTGTGTGTACCTTGTGTGCATGCGTGAGTGAATTCCCCTCAATAAAATCATTTATTAGACAATTCTGCTTGGTTTTTGGCTTGGCCTGACCCCATAAACATTGAGTAAAAAGATCTCGCTAGGTCATCCTGCCTCTTGAAGTGCTACAGCTCGTGCTCTGGCTAATTCCCATTCTTCATCATTTGGAGCACATTGAGGTGTCCCCCACTGGACCCCAGAACCCAGGGTAACAGTACATAGGCATGATATGTGTGGTGCAGTTTGAGACTGCAGATCTATGGTTTTTTAAATGTAACAAAGTACTGTTGTTGAGGGGTCAGTCTGGAACAGGACCACAATGTGGGGAGAAGGGGCTTTCATCTTTTGGCCCTCTGCTGCGATACCTCTAGCAGCCAAACAGAGCAGGATAGTTTATTAATAGAACAGTTACTGTGGTTATTGTGGCCTTTCAACTAAATGACTCATTTCCTGGCCACCTTAACCTAAGTAATGTATTTGCATAATATATTTGTATCATCTTTGCCTCATTTTTACAAGGCTTAAAGAGGCCTGATTCTTTCAGCTTCTTCTCATTAGGCTTATTTTCCATTTATAATTGGATCAGCATCTGCATAAAACCAAGATGCTGAGATAGATTAGCAATGCCTCCATTCACTATTTGTTCCAAAGATGAGATTTTGCTCTAAACAGAACCCTCTCCATTGTGTACCATGTGCCACTAGAGCAGTGGTTCTCAACCTGTGGTTCCACAGATGTTTTTGGACTTCAGCTCCCAGAAGCCCTGAGCATTGACCATAGTGGCTGGGGTTTCTGGGAGCTGAAGTCCACAAACATCTGGGGACCCACAGGTTGAGAACCACTGCACTAGAGGAAGGGAAGGGAGGTGAGGTGATCTTTGTCGGCATATTGTCCTTGCTATATGTTTTCCCCTAATGACTTACTATCTTTGTATAAAAAAATGCAAACACAAGTATATTTCACAAAGGAGTTAATCACTTACAGACTTAAGGAAATGTTTTGTTTGTGTCCCTTTAACTAGGATTAAGAAAAGGTAAGGGGAAAAGATAATTTTAATACAAAGTGAACCTCCTCATGGGAGCAACTCTACAACTCTCTTAAGTGGATCTATCCTGTATTTCATCTTTCTTCCTTCTCCTGGTCTGTTCAAATTTTCCAAGGCCTTCAGAAAATGTTCTTCATAAAAGTCTTGGCCCCATGCAGATGTTCAGCCCCAACTTCCCTGCCTGCAGCCACAGGGTTCCCAATTGCACAGAGCTTCTACTCATGCAGAACAAAAGCTCCCTACAGCCTTTCCTCATCAACACAGGAAATCCAAATTTGGAGCAAGGTAAATCAGGATCATTAGGGACTGTCCCCTCCCCTTCAAAGCAGCGCTAACAGAGCAGTAGCTTCACTGTTCACACCCAAAATAATCCTGGGAATTTAGTTTATTGAAGTTGTAACATGCCTCTTTAGGGATTCATAACCCTCTTCCAAGAAACTACACTGCCCAAATTGCTTGGAATGAGGATATGCATATTAGTTTATAACTCTGTGCGTGGGTGTGTGTGTGTTCATGAGTGTATGAGTGCATGTGTCCCTTAAGGTTTATTCACAGGACACTTTGAAGCACAAGTCATGGGTGTCAAAACATGGAGGCCTGGGCTAAGCCATGGCTATGACAATCAGGTCTGCTTTGAATTCTCCCTTCCAAGACAAGCAGCACCATTCTATATTTTTGCCACCTATTTGCTCCCTCTCCACATTTATATCTCTCTACTGCTTTCCCTAAATCCACACTCTTGTAAATATAGAGCAAAGCATGTCTGAGTGTGTCCCAATGACTGTGTCACTAGTGTCAGCATGTATAACCAATCAAGACCAAAAAGGCATTATATGGAGACTGCTCTTTACAAAAAATATAATAAAATCTTTATTGAACAAACTGACAAGGGAAAAGGTAGTGGGCAAATTAAAGATTAGCAAACAGCAAAATATTTGTATCTCTAACCGAGCAAACACTTCCCCAACTTTTTCACTCTCTTTCACACTCCCCCTCCTCTCTCCTCAGACTCTCTCTTCGCACCTTACCTGGTGCCACTGGTGTCGCACGGGGATCACGCAAAAAGCCTCTTCCAGGAGGGAATCGCGTCCCCTGTGCTTCCCTCCGCACCAGCTCCGTGCTGGACGGAAGGAAGCATGATAGCTCCGCCCTTCCTTCTGCAGTGCAGCCGGGTCCTTCCCCAGGCTGTGCTGGGGAAGGAAGCGCGATGGCAGCATTTCCTGATGTTCCACACACAAGGTAAGTGCAGGAGAGATGTGGGAGGGATGTGCAAAGAGCCAAAAATTATATACTGCACGATTGCCACGTGATCGCTACGGGAGCGATGTGAAATCATGAGGATGAGGAGGAAATCATGAGGATTTCATGAGGAAATCATGAGGATTCGCGATCCTGCATCACTCCTGTGGCCATTTTGCATGGGAAATAGCATCTGAAAAGAACCTCTGTTTCAGTTTTTTTCCTGTTAAGCTTCCACCCCCCCACCTATCCCCTCCCTCTGGCTAGACTGGGTTCCACAGTCACAAACCAATCAATTTACATCCTCTTGGTTGCTAGGGTGGCTCTGCTGCTATGCCCCCCCCCAGGTTCATCACAGTGGGCTGACCAAGTCTCATTCTGGGAAAGAAAGGCAGGGTCTCAATGTAACAAACAAACAAACAAACAGATAATTGATCAGTCCCGTGTTTTTAGGCAAGTCCTGAAGTAGCACAAATTGGTTTTGGTATCCAATTGTATCTTCTCCATTTCTGACATTATAAATAAGGCCAGTCCTTAACCATATTGAGCATATGTTCTCAGCGTTCACAAGACTGACTCAATCTGTGGAATGGCAGCAGATAAAAGACTGTAGTCACCAATGGTTCAAAGACTGCATGAGCAGACACTTACATTGTTTCTTTAAGTAATGCTTCTTCCCATGGAGTTGCTGGGGCAAAACTTTGGGGAAGAAGTCCACTTAACAGATCAAGAAGGAAGGACCTTAAATGTCACAGGGCTGGTTCAGCACGTCTGGAAATAAACAAACTAATACATATTAATATTTAAAGAGGAGAGCTTTTCTTTTTTTAAAAAACAGTTATTCATTTTTTAAAAAAAACAGAGATCAACGTGGAAAAGTAGAACTACTTAATACATACACTGACAATAATTACATAGGATATGAGTTATATTTTCATGGTTTTCAAATGCAAGGTGGATCCCTTTGTAATTCTTTGATCTACTGGATTAATCCTTTCCAGATGCACCTATGGGTCAGTGGAACATGACTTCTTTCCTCATTAGTCTGATTTACATAAGAAATAAATGGAGACCATTATTATCTTTCTGTCTTTTGCTTGTCTTATTTGCCATGTCAGTCTTTCTGAAAGCGCCAGATTCCAAACCTTTTTATCCCATAGATCTAAACTAGGTGCTGTAGGATTCATCCAATTGCTGACAATAACCTGCCTGGCTGCTAATAATAGAAAGGAAAGGAAATCCTTGTGTATTATTAAGAGGAGAGTTTAGAAAGTGTATTAAGCCCTGTGTCTTAAAGTACCTAACTGGTCTGCTAAAATTTCCAGAATAAAATGTTAACAGCCCATTTGCTATTGATAAAAGCTAGTATTAGCTATATCTGAAGGCCTAAATACTCTAAAACCATCAGTTCTCATCTGATCTTGGAAGCTAAGGAGGCTCAGCCATATTTAGTACTTGGACAGGAGACTTGGATGGGAGACTGACAATGAATACCAGGTGCTATAGCTTATATTTCAAAGGAAGGAACTGGTAAAGCCACATTTGAGTATTCCTTTACCTAAGAAAACCCTACAAAATTCATGGGGTTGCCATAAGTCAACAGATAACTTGGAGGCAATCTGAGAAAGTGACCAACTCAATGTAAAGACTAAATATCCCCTCTCATTAAACTCAGCTTGGGGAAAATATAAGGGTTAATATCAGCAATAAAAAATGTTAAATTGTATCAAAAAGTATAACAACTCCAGTCATTTCTCTCATTCACGTTAAGATACTTTTTTTCCTTCCTCTCTGGCATATCTTTAAATTTAATTTCCCACTAAAGTTGGGGTATACACTAATCTGGGAGTAAGTCCCACTGATTAACTTCTGAGTAGACAAGCATAAGGTTGTACTGCCTTATTGGCTGCTTATCCATTTCTTGCATATTCATTTACAAGAGTAAACTAAGTTTCATTTCAGTTGTACCCCAGATAAGCAATTGCCTCTATTCCTTCCTCAAGTCACAGTAAGCTTTAAATGACTCATACAGACTTGCCAATATGAGTAATACATCATGTGCATATAGTGAGATTTTAAATTCTTCCTTCTCAGTCTTCTTGGATGGCTTATTCTGTTCTTGTCAGTATTGTCAAGGACTCTGTGCCTATAGCAGATAAAAGGGAAGAGGAAGGAGGGCCTCTGCTTGCTACCCTTTGAAAAATAGATTTCTCAAGCTTCTTACACACTTTAGCCTCTGGGTTACCACAAAACGTTCTATTCATGTTTTAAATGTGAAGTCAGGCAAATGCTTTAATAACAAATATATGTTCCCTATCCCTCCCATGATGTTGTATTCCCTTAATTGGCTCGGCACAACAGATTTCTTTTCTCACTCTGCATTCAGGTTGCTTCCTAGTACCAAACTTGTACCAAATACTGGAGCTAATCTGCCAACACTACCCACTCACTTAACAAACTACAACCAACCAACTGGGGAAAAGACTTCTATCACTGCAAAGTGCTCACTAAAGTGACATTCTGAGAATCAGAAGTGAAATGACAGTAAATGTGAACAATTTCAGACAGGGCTTACAGAGTACACACCTTGTATAGAGAAGTTCCCAGAATCAGTCCATGGTATCTCCAGTAGAAAGGATTTTAGGAAGCAAAGCAATGAAACAGAAGGAGGAGAGAACCTTTCTGACTATAGAGAGATGTCATCAGTCAGAGTTGAAAACGTGGCAAAATGAAGTTTGATTCACCTAATCACCTAATCAGAATTTAAAATGACCTTGACAGTTTGAGGCAAAATTAACAAAATGAATTTTAACAGGGATAAATGTATGGTACTACATTTAGGACAGAAAAACAAAATATACAAATATAGGATGATGGCACTTGGCTCGAAACAAGTACGTTTGAAAAGGATCTAGGGGTATTAGTAGACCACAGGCTACACATGAGTCAACTTTGTGATGTAGTAGCCGAAAAAGCTAACCCAATTTGATGCAGCATCAATAAGAGTATAATCCAGCCTCCACATTTATGAGTTTGACTTTCATGGATTTATTTGTGTGTTTATTTACCTTTGCCCCCTCCCCACCTCAGGCTCTTCTTTTCTGGGGGAACCTTCCCTCCCAATGACTCCAATCAGGCCACCTAGCCCTTTAAAAACCTGCCTCTGGTCCTTCTCTTCCTCCACCAGCCACTACTTGGCCAACTAAAGATGGCTCACAGCCCAATTTCTCAGCACCACAACCCCTATCTCAATATTCCCCACATATCCACAAAAGGAGATGGACAAGAGAGAGGAAGTATAGGGCCATGATGCCAACCCACTCCCTTTCCCTCACCTTTCCTTGAAACCAGGACTATTCCTGCACTAGCCTGTTATAGTGCTATGATTCCATTTGCAACATCCTATGGAATCTTGGGGTTTGCAGTTTCGGAAGGGGCCATCTGGCCCCCTCCCGAAACTGCAAACCCCAGGATTCCATAGGATGTTGCAAGTAGAATCATAGCGCTATAACAGGCTAGTGTGGAAATAGTCCTAGTTTCAACCATGGGTTCTCTCAACCATGCCTCAACTCCTTCCCATAGACATACACAAATATTTTAATATTTGTGATTTTTCTACTTTTGCAAGGGTCCTGCACCCCTAACCCTGGTCAATGTGGAAAGCGAACTATACAACGTCTAGATCAAGAAAAGTAGCAGTGCTTTGAGCAGACCTCACCCAGAACGTTGTGTCCAGTTTTGGATATCACATTTCAAGGATATTGAAAAATTTGAAATGTGTCTAGAGAAGATTATCAAAGGAAACCAAACATTTTAACAAAACTGCTTTTGTTAATTGTGTGCCTTCAAGTTGTTTCTAATTTATGGCAAATCTCAGGTGACCCTATCACAGGGTTTTCTGAGGTTCAGTGTGTGTGATATGCCCAAGGTCACCGGATGGGTTTCCATGGCCAAGCGGGGAATAGAACCCTCACATCCAGGGTCACAGTCAAACATTCAAACCACTATACCATGCTGGTTCTAAAAAACAATGTATCATAGAATCATAGAAATGTAGAGTTGGAAGAGACCACACGGGCCATCCAGTCCAACCCCCTGCTATGCAGGAACACCCTCAAAGCATTCCCGACAAATGGCCATCCAGCCTCTGCTTAAAAATGTCCAAGGAAGGAGACTCCACTACACCCCAAGGCAGCACATTCCACTGCCAGACAGCCCTGACTGTCAGGAAGTTCTTCCTGAGGTTCAGGTGGAATCTCCTTTCCTGCAGCTTGAATCCATTGCTCCTTGTCCTAGTCTCTGGAGAAGCAGTAAACAAGCCCTCTCCTTCCTCTACATGGCATCCCTTCAAATATTTAAACATAGCTATCATGTCCCCTCTTAACCTTCTCTTCTGCAGACTAAACATACCCAGCTCTCTAAGTCTATCCCCATAGGGCATGTCTTCCAGGCCTCTCACCATTTTGGTCGCCCTTCTCTGGACTTGCTCCGGCTTGACCATGTCCTTCTTGAATTGGGGTGCCCAGAACTGGACACAGTATTCACGATGAGGTCTAACCAAAGCAGAGTAGAGTGGTACCAGTACCTCCCTTGATCTAGACACCATACTCCTGTTGATGCAGCCGAGAATTGCATTGGTTTTCTTGGCTGCCGCATCACACTGCTGACTCATGTTCAGCTTGTGGTCTCTGAAGACTCCTAGATCCCTTTCACATGCACTGCTATCCAGCCATGCATCCCCTATCCTATATTCGTGCATTCCATTTTTTCTACCCAAGTGTAGGACCTTACACTTCTCTCTGTTGAATTTCATTTTGTTAGCCTTGGCCCAGCTCTCCAATCTATCCAGGTCATTTTGAATTTTGATCCTGTCCTCTGGCGTATTAGCAACCCCTCCCAATTTGGTGCCATCTGCAAATTTGATGAGCATGCCCTCTATTCCTTCATCCAAGTCATTGATAAAAATATTGAACAGCACTGGGCCCAGGACAGTACCCTGTGGCACCCCACTAGTCACTTCTCTCCAGGATGAAAAGCAGCCATTCGTGATCACTCTTTGGGTTCAGTCGGTCAGCCAATTACAAATCCAACTAACAGTAGCCCTGTCCAGCTCGCATTTTACTAGTTTCTTTGCAAGAATGTCATGGGGAACTTTGTCAAAGGCCTTACTGAAATCGAGATATGCTACATCCACAGCATTCCCTTCATTTATCAAGCTAGTAACTCTATCATAAAAAGAGATAAGATTAGTCTGGCATGACTTATTTTCGAGAAATCCATGTTGATTTCTCGTGATTACTGCCTTGCTTTCTAAGTGATTAGAAACTGACTGCTTAATGATCTGCTCCAGGATCTTTCTGGGTACTGATGTCAGGCTGACTGGGTAATAATTATTTGGGTCCTCTTTTTTTCCCATCTTGAAGATGGGGACAACATTTGCTCTCTTCCAGTCTGCTGGAACTTCTCCAGTCCTCCAAGATTTCTCAAAGATTACAGCAAGTGGTTCCGAAATGACCTCTGCCAGCTCTTTTGATATCCTAGGATGCAATTCATCTGGCCCTGGAAACTTGAATTCATCCAGTGTGGCCAGGTATTCCTGTACCATCCCTCTACCTATTACGTGCCTCATTTCCCCTGCTTCCTCACCTGCTCCCCAACCGCCAGGTTGAGTGCTTGTATCCTTCTGGGGAAAAACTGAGACAAAGAAGGTGTTAAGTAGTTCTGCCTTTTCTCTTCCCCCTGTGAGTAATTCACCATCTTCTCTGCGCAGTGACTCTATCGTCTCCTTCTTTTTCCTTTTGCTGCGGACGTATTTTAAAAAGCCCTTTTTATTGTTTTTAATGTCTCTGGCCAGCCTAAGTTCGTTCTGTGCTTTAGTCTTTCTGACCTCCTCCCTACATCTCTGGGCCACTTGCTTAAAGGCTTCTTTGATAGTTTCCCCCTTCTTCCATTTCCTATACATGTTTCTTTTAACACTTAGCTCAGCTGAGAGTTCTTTAGGTAACCATTCTGGTTTCTTCAGATGTGTTCCATTTTTCCTCCTTATTGGCACAGTTTTAGACTGTGCCTTCAATGTCTCCTTTTTAAGGAACTCCCATGCCTCCTGGACTCCTTTCCCTTTCACTGTTCTTGACCACGGAATTCCAGCCAGCAGCTCCCTAAGTTTACAGAAGTCCACTTTTTTAAAATCTAAGATGAGTGTTTGGCTACCCTTATCTTCTCCTTCCCACTGAATGCCAAATTCCAATAGAGCATGGTCACTCCTTTAGCTTGGAGAAAAGAAGACTGAGGGATGACATGATAGCTAGCTTTAAATCTCTGAATGGATATCATATAGAAGATGGAGCAAAGTTGTTTTCTGATGCTCCAGAGACTAGAAAACAAACCAATGGATTCAAAATTCAAGAAAAGTGATTCTACCTAAACATTAGAAAGCACTTCTTTACTAAAATAACTATTCAACAATGCAATACACTGCCTTGGACAGGGGCAGGGGTAACTCTCCTTCTTTAGAGATCTTTAAATAGAGGTTGAGTGGGCTCTTTCAGAAATGCTGTAACCGTGGCCATTTCTGCCCTATCTTCCACTTTCGGCATCCTGTGGGATTCTGGGGTTTGTAGTTTACTGAGGCCAAAGAGCTCTCTGGCTGAGAATTCTAAATGCCCCTCCCTAAGCTGCAAACCCCAGCATTCCATAGGAGCTTAAAAATGGAATAATAGCACTGTAACAATGTAGTGCGGAAATGGCCTATGTATTTCTGCATGGCAAGAGATTGGACTACAGGGCCCTTAGAACCCCTTCCAACTCTATATGACTCTATTACTCTAATTCCTAAATGAGGCTTTCAGAGTTTTGTGGGAAACTTCACTTTGAGTATTAATTCTAACACGTTTTAAAAGCATTTCAGTGGCAGTGTCTCACTCATTTGGCTAAGTACCATGCAGTTACCCCCTTGTTTATTTATATCTCTGTCTCGTAGCTCATTACCAGTGCTGGGAAATAACACACTGCAAGAAACAATTTTAATTGTGCTGTGTTTTGGCTGGGGTGCAAGGGGGAAAATATTATGTTTAGCATAACAACTAGTAGTGTCATTACTTTTTAATATTCTGGCTAACATGTGTCCATTGCTCCTAAAATTTAACTTGGGAGGGCATTTGGAAAGATTTTTGGTCATTTTCTCATTTTATGTATTTTTAAAGTAACTTATTAAAAAGCAACTCATAAACAAGACATTGCATAATCAACAATAAAAATGATCATGATTTACACCAGTGTAAGTAAAAAAGAGAATCCTGACTGTTATATAAATAATCATATTCCTTGTCTCAATCGGATATTAAATGCTGAAAGTTTTCAAAGGCCAGCTGTCAACAATCCAAGCTGGACTGTATCCACAACATTAGACCCATTCTTTATACCAGTATTGCTATCACAATCTTTACATTTTGCTCTCCCTAGCAAATATGCTGCTTTATGTTCAAAATTCTAAACTATTCTACATATGTAAAGTCTTGAGAATCCAGCTTTCATTTCCAAAATAAACTATTTTAGCTTTGTAGCTTAAAAATACACAAAAGGTTGTTCCATGTACACAGATAAAATGATCAGAGCGTTCCTATTTGTTTGCTTTTTTAAAACAATCTCCTAACTCCTAAGTGATGGGTGCTGATTTGAGCTTTCAGTTGAGCCAGTATGTCAGGTTAAAATGTAAGAAGAAGGAGACAAAGACGAAGACGAAGACGAAAAAATAACAACAGTTTGAAATCATTGCCATATTTCTGTCTTTAGATCAAAACATAATCTCTACCTTGTCAGAACAATTTCCTGTATTGTTACAAAATGGTCAACATTTTTGATACATTGCTTGTTTTAATGGAACTGTTGAACAGGCATAGTGCTGGACTACCTGATATCACATTCCTGTTGTATTTGCTCTTCAGGCGCAGACAAATTGATCAAATCTAGAGAGGTAGTATATGACCTAAGCTAAACAAGTCAGCAACAATACACTTTGCCTTGCTGAAGCTCCCCAAAATATACTCCCATTCAAGCCAAGGCAAAGATCTCTTCTTCATGTTAACAAACTATTGTTCCAACTGTTTCTTCTTACCAAGTTCCTACTTCCATGCTGTATTATCTAAATATTGTTAGTTGCCCAGTCACACAGCATCATTGTACCATGAGCTTCCCTACCCTTCCCAGTAGCTAATATGAAGCCAGAGTAGAGAAATTCAGAAGTTGACATTGGATCAAGCAATCAATGATTGCGCAGATGTGAAACCCTTTCACACATTTCCTTTCCAGCATGGTTACTACTGTATTACAGAGACTTCCCACAACATTGTATTAATCTTGGAAATCCTAAGCCCTGGTAAAGGAAATAGTTCCATGGGCAGAATATACACCTTGCATGACAAAAGTTCCAGATTTAATCCCCCACGGGCTACTTTTACAGACCCAAATTTTCCAGATTTTTTAAAACATTTAATTAGCTGTTTAAAAAGGGGAAACTAGCCATTCTAGAAGGGTCTGATTCTTCTCCCAATCATACTTTGCCTCTTATGCTTTGTTTTAATAACAAACCTGTTTTTTCCCCAAAAACCATGCATTTTTCCCCCTGTTGCATAAAGAAGGAACAAATAGCTCCCAAACCCCTGGAGCTTTCCCACTCCTTGTGAAGACAATACACTAGACAAAACTGTAGACAATACAATAAGAATTGCCATGAAACACGTTCTATATTCTGAGTGGAGACTACCTATTCTGAAGTCAAGTCAAAAATTTATTTGTATCAAGCCAGTGGCCATTGTAATTACACAAATACAATATACACCAGGAGACATAACCAAAATAAAACTTACTAATACTAACACTAAAATGATCTTATTTCTAAAACATGGTACCAAAACTGATATAAACAGATATAAACAGTGTAACCAAACATATATAAATAGTATAATGAAAGGACGTTAATATGAAGATAAGATTCTTCAGTTCATTTTAAATCTGTGGGTCTGTGTGTGTGTATGCATGCAATGGAAAACTCAAGACTTTACTATAGCCCTTATTTTAATAGCAATTGCTAAACATTTTGCTATTCTTAATGTAACCATAGGCTCACAATCCTCAAGAAGAAAATTTACATAATAATTGGCTTGGTGCCCTGGACAAGACAGCAAGAAGGGGCAATACAGCTTGTTTACATTCTGGCTTTTACTGTTGCCACAAGACTGGTAAGATAAACATTCTGGTTTTTTCCTTCAATGGTCAGAAGAGCCCACTGCTTTAGCTACTCATGAATGTGCATTTTTTAGACACTAGTTTCAAGAAAACATGTTTTTGGAAATATTGCTAGTTGATATTAATGTATACACCTAATCCCTCTTCACATGCTGTGTAGTTCCACGCTCTCTTTTTTCCTACTTTTTTTCTTTTCATTCTTCCTCTTTCTTTTCTTGCTTTGTAGCCATATTTCCAAAATCCATTAAAAAAAAAAAAATTAAAAGACTACAATTCCCACCCCTACCACCCCAAACACTGGGACACTGCATACGAGGCACAGAGCATTAAAATGGGTTCATCCTATGTGACCAAGGGCTTTTTATATTAACTGAGTGGTATGGGAAGAAAACACACTGGATACTTACGGAACAAGAGAGCAGAAACTTACAATGCAAAAGTAACTGGGGTATCACTGAAGTACTTTCTACATCAGTCTTGAATCCACTAATACTTAGGAGGAAGAGTGTATATTTTCCCTGCTTTCAGAGGTACACAGGAATCTGTCTTATGCCAGGTCACATTATTTGTCAGTCTAGCCCTTAGCATCTCCAGTTAAAAGGAGGATGAAAAGGCTTGTGGATGGGACCCTGGAGAGCTGCTGTCAATCAGAGTAAATTACACCAGGCTAGACAGACAAATAATGTGACCTGGCATAAGACAGATTCCTGTGTACCTTTGAAAGGGACTCATATTAGATGAACTTTCCAGGTAGGAGCAGCCAAGGCGCAGACAGGCTGTACACCTGGGAGATGCATCTCTGTTCTGGACCAAAAGAAATGGCAGGAAAGCAGGAAATAGATGGAAAACAGAATGTATATCAGTTGTCTTTTGTTTTCCAACGCTAGCCTTTTACCGTAGAGTAGCCACATCTTGTTCACTCACTTTTTTAGAGAGCCTGAAAAATATGTACAATATCAAATAGTTGTTCTCTTGTGTTTCTTCTCCATTTCCACCAGCACTTTTTAGAATATATATATATATATATATATTTATTAAGAATTACAAAGATTAAAGAGAAGAAAAAAGAAAAGATAAAAAATGGAATATAATAAAATAAAAATTAAAAAATTAAGAAGTTTAGAACAAAAATAAAGGAGGAAGAGAAAAAAAGTTACTTCTGATCATATAGCAGAGGTACCTCAGTTTTTAGAGGAGTAGACATTGCAGACAGTATGGTGTAGCAGTTTGAGGGTTTCATTAGGATTTTG
This sequence comes from Iguana delicatissima, assembly GCA_948472985.1. Classification (NCBI taxonomy): domain Eukaryota; kingdom Metazoa; phylum Chordata; class Lepidosauria; order Squamata; family Iguanidae; genus Iguana; species Iguana delicatissima. Next base: position 1,115,580 of record CAOKZL010000108.1, read on the forward strand.
GGAGACCAGGTTCAAATTTGATCAACCAAAGAAACCCACTGGCTGACCTTGGGCAAACCACACTCTTAGCCTAAGAAGAAGTCAAGAGCAAACCCCTGAAAACATCTTACCAAGAAAACTCTAGGAAGGGATCACCATCAGCCACACTTCACTGGAAGGCCCATAATAATATAAAGTCATTGTTAGTCTGTTTCAGCAAATCAATAAAAATATCAACAAAGGCATGTGACCTGTGGTTCATCAAGATTAACAGGTCTATTTTTAGCACGAGGTTGCATGGCATACAACCCACTCCCTCAAATGAACAGAATGGTATGTTAGTGTCAGTAATGAAGCAGCTGTCCTGGTGGATTTTGTTCAAAACAGCAAAAAGAACTTTAGCTTTAAGGGACTATGAGATTTTGAATATCAGAAGGAGCATAAAATCCATATTTTTTACATCAACAGATGGACTGAAATCTGCACCCCTGCACCGCTACCGCCACCATTTCAATTCAGTAGAGGGGAAGAAAGGAGGTTGGTACTGGACAATTTTACTTTCCCCAGTCAACTCATTCAATCTGGCATGAGGAAGCACAAGGGAAGATGCAGGGGGCAGGGGGTGGTGTTGGAATGAGTGGTAATCCCAGCCATCATGAAATCTGATTTCCCAGGAGATGTGCCAAGTCATCTGCCACAAAATGAGATATTGGACATATCAGGCCTGGACTCATATGGTCCAGCCTCAATCCAGGCAGGAAGAAATCACCCACCCACCCAATCTCTTTTTTCACAAGGTTACTTCCATGCATATATTGATTGCCATTCTGAGGCTAAGGATTTTTTTTTTTCATGCTAGCTGAACTGATTAAAGGGTTACTGTTTGGGGACAGGGATTTCCCTGGGGTATCTGATTTTCATCAGTACATGAAAGATGTTTCTTGTGTTTGCTGGCTGTTGCATATTTTGGCATGATGTTGTCAGGACAGTATGAAGAAAAGTAAGTCAAAAATCAAGGACCCAAATATATGATGTTAAATGGGATGACTGGGAGTGGTAGGTGTTTGTTTCATATACTGGCTTTCTCCCAATTGGCTGTGGGGGGAGCCAGGCCCCATCTGGAAATTTGGAGCAGGTTTAATCATGGTGAGCCTATCAGCGAGATTCCATTATGGCTTAACTGGGGCTTTACACTAGCAGATTTCTCCTGCCAGCAGGCCACATTAACTGGGAAACGATGAGTAATTTATAGCAGAAAGAAAGAAAGAAAGACAGACAGATTTTTTTTTGGAACTGGCTATATATCTGTAATGAAGCATTTTGCTGAAATTGTTAACTCGTGTGACTGCTTTCAACCTCCTTGTTCTTGGATGCTATAGAACTATAATACAGTATTCATGTTTTTAAGAATTTTGCCTAAATTCCTTCCTAAAGGTAGTTAGAAGAAAGTGCACACCAAAAGGCCTTTATTTGTATATCTGTTCACATATCTCTCTCTCTCTCTCTCTCTCTCTATCTATCAAAATTATATTTATAGCCACAAAAAAATCACTCAAGGCAGCTAACAATAACTAAATTCTATGCTAAATGTAAACAAATGTAAATAAAATACAAATGCCCACCCACACACACACACACACACACACACAAATATGTACCCTAACTAAAAACACATTGACAAAGAGTCTTAACAGTACCCACCAATTAAAAATCCTTTTAAGAGCAATGCAGCACAAATACCAAAGATATATTTGATTATATATGTATGTATGTATGTGTGTGTGTGTGTGTGTGTGTGTGTGTATATTAAAAGATATAAAAAGCATGGTATAAAAGAAAGCTATATACATATATTAGCATATTTTGCCTCCCTCCTTCTCTTTATAGGAGGCAACTATGCCTATGTGAGCTATGTGATGGTTTGAGCCTTGCATTATGACCCTGGAGACCAGAGTCTGATTCCCTGCTTAGCCACGGAAACCCACTGGGTGACCTTGGACATGTCATACAGTCTCAGTCCCAGAAAACCCCATAAGAGATTCACCAAAGGGCTGCAGTTAAGTTGGAAACAACTTGAAGGAACCTAACAACAAATATGCATATAAGAGAAACAGATGTGCATTTTCATGTGGAATTTTTGAAATAGACACAAACAGATACAGAAACAGAATGGAACAAATTAAGGAGGCGGGGGACAGAGAAAATGAAATTGATATGTATGTTCATCCCCAATTTTAACAACAGAGTATTTTACTGTGGATAATGCAAGAAGGTGACTGAGAGTAAATCACTTGCTATGGTTTTAAATGGCCAACATTCTAGCGAATACTTAACGGCATGAAAGCATTCTGAAGGGCCTTTCCTAAATCTTACAATGAGCCCATCCACAGAACACTGAAGAGATCAAAGCAATCATCACAGCAGGTCAAGGATTTCCCTCCAGAATGCTTCTTTCATGTAAGATGCTCAGTGACAAAGTAATTAAATATTTTCCAAGGTTTTTTTTCCCCCAGTGGCTTCTACTATCCTCAGATGTACCTTGTGGGTAATATCCCACATGCCCGCAAGAGCCAGCTTCACAAGCATTTTGTAATTCTTCCCCAAAGCCATGACACTTGAAATTTTTGAAGAGACAATTGACTGTAATCTGGCCCAGACAAGACCGCCTCAAAGCTCAGCTGTATCTATGAAGCAGATGCTGTTTTAACAATCTGAAATTCCCATCGGAATTCTGATCTTCACAGACAAACAAACAAGAACTCCTGAGTTACTCCAATCCCAAAAGAAGGTCACTTGTTTTATCAATTATATTCTACTTTCTTATCATATGGTATCCAATTAGATGTATTCCTGATTCAGCAATTTATGCAGGAGAAAAATTAAACACAAAGGTTCTGTTTTTCTGCCTCTTTGGCTAAAGGCCAAACAAATAGCCATCAAGGCCTTTGTAATTAACAAGAATCTCCTAGGCATCATTACAGTTTTTTTAAACAAAAACTCCTAACATTATTAGTTGTGCAACCCAGCTGTGCAGGAATTCAAAATGTGTGTGTATAGGAAGAAAAGTAAGAGAGGAAGCAGAATATGTATGTGTGTTTCCTTCTATATATAAGAAATCTAGTTCTGGAATATATTTCAGAGGGAGATTTCAACATATAATTAGTTGCTGTTTGCTTTCATGTCATTTCTGATTTATGGTATCCCTAAGGTGAATCTATCACAGGGTTTTCTTGGAAAGAGGTACTCAGGAAGGGCTTGCCTTTGCCTCCCTCTGTGGCTGAGAGAGTATGACTAGTCCAAAGGCACCCAATGGGTTTCCATGGCTGAGTGGGGGATTCAAATCCTGGTCTCCAGGTTGTAGTCCAGTGCTCAAACCACTACATCACTGCTCTCTAATATACAACTGCTGAAACAGAATTTGCCGAACAATTCTTCCATTCCACTTCAACTTAATCAGGACTTTATTTCCCACTGCCAGCATCATATAAGCATAGTATAATTAGAAGCAGAGTGTTATCACCTATAACAGTTCTTGTGAACAAATCACTCTCTTTGGTTCTACTCTTCTAGAGATGTTGGATTTTGCACAGAAATTCCAGAATTACTAGCATTTATCATGTTATGGCTCCCATGGCTTTCAATTTTTTTTCCGTGAGTGTGCAGCACCTCATACTTCAGATGAAGTAGACTTTAATCCAGAAAAATTAACAATAATGCTACAACAAATCCATTAGTCTCCAGTGTACCATGAGATTTTTTCCTGATTTTGTTGCAAAATGAATGTAGCTACCCCTCTAGCAAGAATGTAGCTGGTCCTTTCATTTACTCAACCATAATGGGTAATTGCATACAATTAACTATTAAGAAAAATTACTACTGGATGTTGAATATGCATAATTGCAATGCTTGCTCCTCTCACTTTGCCTGCTATTCAACACGATTCAAAAATAGACAGGCATATACTTTTACCCCTTTTGAAGACACACCGAAAACCAGCTTCTTTGTGATCAGGTGTCATTTTTGGAGATGTGCTTTTAATATTATGCATCTTTTGACCACATATGTAGGTGTTGCCTTGTGTTTTTCTGTTTTCTTGCCAGGGATAGAAACTGGCTTGAATGAGAGTGTAAGAAGTAGGCTAAGCAGGTAGGAAACTGGAACAAAGGAGTTTAATTTGTGCCTAAGCAATAGGCATGTGGGCTGAGTTGGTGCATGAAAGATTTCGAAGACTGCAGCTCAGCAGCCATTTTGCGGGCTTCTGAAGATCACAACAGATTAAGCCTCCAAGCTGTTGAGGGTGCCAAAGCATTTCTTTATTTTAAACAGGAACTTTCAAAAGAGTCTCTCTTTTACACTTCCAGCTTTTCCTATGATCAGTTCCCAAGCCAGCAACACAGTTTTTCATTCCTGGCTGACTTTTTTTTTTTGGTCTGTCAGAACAACAGACAGAAGCAGTGAAGGCCCTGCCAATGGTCTAGCAAATAAAGGACATGTTCCAGACAGATATATTTGATAGATACTAGGCAACCACTAAGTACTTACATGCTAAACTCCATTAACTGATAAAGAAGCCGATCAGTCTTGGAGCACAGCATGTGCTTAAGGAATGCTGAGGCAAAAAATAAAATTATTTTTTAAAAAAAAACAAACAAAGCAGTTGTGTGGTCTGTAAATAAAAATGAAAACCCAAGATAGGTAATAGTTATTACAGGGGTGGCAATCATGCAGCCTATGGACTACACATGGCAGCTAGGCGGGTTCCTTCTTGCCCTTCTCTCTTCTGATCCAAAGCCCCTATTTTCTTCTGTAAAAAATCCAACAAAAAATCCCCTACCTTTTTCCATCAGAAAATAGACTCCAAGGTGTCTGCTTGATTGCTAAATGCTGTTTCGACAGCCACCCCCAAACAGCTTAAAATATATCTGAAAGTAGCTGGGAAGTGAGTTCTGATCACACAAAACATCACTTTCAGTTGCTACTGAAACAACCAGTTTGTGGCCTGCTGAAGGTTCAAAAGAGTCAAAAATGGCGGTCTGGCCCCCAATAACAACCCCTGTTTTACTAGAGTTAAAAAAGGGTACACAAGGGACATTCAAACTGGAGTTCCTCAGAAACTCTTTACCCATCTAGCTGGTACAATAATTAGGGGACAAGAGAAGAAGCAAGAAATCTAAACATTTGGCCTGGTGGATTGGTCATTATGTGTATGTGTGTGAACTTACAAGGTGGTCAACTGCACTGATCACCTCTGAAAAACAAGAGTATTAAAGTATCAGTTTCAGCTCACGGGAAAATTAATGATTTCTTTCCATCCCTGCCAACTAAAGAGCTATCTGATTCCGGGTTCATTTCTTTCTGTCTTTCCCAAAGTTCCCAAAAACTACTAGAGAGAATCAGAGCATTTGAGTCTCTGTCCAAGGTGCTGAATGCTAGCCGGGCACATTTGAACTACATTATAATTGAACTACATTATAATTAGATCCAAGACTCTGCAAATTCTCTTTGGAATTGTATTTCTCTTTCTGTCTATAAGCAGTCTAGACAGATCTCAGGTCCAAAGTGAACTTAATACCACCAGGCTCAGATGCACAACTGCCAGGGATCTCCAAAAGTACTAGAGTACACTGAACGTAAGATTGTACACTAAAGGCCTGCCAGTTGTAATCACGACACTCAGTGAGCAGTCTAGCAGCAAGATATGGAGCAGGGAAAGACAACGATGGAGGGACAAGAGGCCATACTTCCCCACCCACATACCTTAAATCTCCCCATGGCCTGGACCCACTCCTTCTGGGGAAATGAAAAGTTATCAGAAAGTAATGTCTGTTTCGACAAAAATGGGGTTTTGGCCCCAACGAGGAGTACTGCACCTTGCTTTAGGCCAGAAGTGTGTTTCTGGAAGTGTAACTCGCATTGTTCGTTAAGACTAGGGAATCAGGCCGGCAGCAGAAGTTGTTCCGAGGCTGAACAGATTGCATTCAGAGGCAACATGCAGCCTGAGAGAGCTACGTAATTCTTGCCCCTGGTAGGGTGCTTGGGAACCAGGCAGAGAGAAAGAGAAAACAAAATGGGAGGGAATCAGTAAATCATTGTGGCTACTGTTGTTCTAGCAAATAGGCAGGTCTGACCAGGAGTTATATATTTGCAGTTAGGATAAATCAAGTAAGAATAATGGGCTGCCTACGTATGCAGCTGTGATGGAGCTTATGGTAGAATGTGCAACTTCTTTCCCCTCCTCACTGCCTTTTAGAAAGACTACTGAGCAGAGGTGCCATCATGGATTGCAGAAATGCCTCCATTCAAGGATAGCTGATTGAGATAGTAACATAGATATCCTAATATAACATGATGACAATAGGAGGAGTGCTTTTTCAAACAGAAGCAGGTTGATAAGGTTGGATCATTGACAAGCAAAGTCTAGATCCTGCTATTCAAATTGTCTTTTTTTATTATTATTATTAAAACTCAGCAATGAAGGGTGTACAGGGAATGGCAATAAAGTGTTAGAAATGAGCATATTAATCTAACGTTCAAGCTATGAAGACATCCCCACTGATCTTAGAAAAAGAACCTATCTCAAAAACTTTTGTATCTAGACAACTGTTGTTGTTTCTCTCTCTCGTAGAACTCTGGTACGTTTTTCTTTCCTTTTTAAGCAGATGTGCCCAAATCAACAATTCAATCTTTTCTTGTCAGGAAACAGAAAACAGTTCCCTTATTGTGCATCTGCCTCTTTAACTTATTATCCCAATGTCTGAAAAAAAAATGTTGGCAATCCCAGTTTCATTGCTCAGGAAAATAATCACACTAATGGAGCGTCTGTTGCCTAAGGCTTTGTAAAAATAATTCTTACCAGTGGGAAAAAGAGAAATTAAATACACTTTATTAAAATAATACTACCATCTTTTACATTAAAACTGTGGGAACGACTTAATGACTGTGTAATGCGTATATACTTCATTAGTGATTACCAAAACACACTCTGCCAGAGAGACATTTCAGGCAAATATCTAAGGCTTCCCCAGAACTTGGAAAAGTTACTTTTTGGACTGTTACTGAACTGTACCCTCTAAAGTTAACATTTCCAAACACTGGGTTTCCTTAAATGAAAAATCCATTGTGATGAATAGCAGTACAGTTATATTAATAGCTTCACGGACAACAAGCTTCAGGTTTCTAGTGTGTAAGCCAATGCCAAAGCATTACTTTGAATGCTGCAGTGAAGAGAAGAACCAGACTAGCTGTCAAAAGTGTTAGCACCAAGATATATGTGCAACAGCAAAATATGCAAATATTTCACTGGAGGCCTGTCCATTCCACATATTTCTATTCAGGAAATAATGAATCATCATGGTTGCTTTAGCAGGGAACATGTAAAACTCTTCACAGACAGTCCAGCTCTTCCTCCATGTGAATCCTACATGCTGAGCCTTATCAGAAAGCCCTTTACATTTTAACGGATATCAGTGTAGGAGCTCTTGAAGTAACTACATCTTCCCTCATCCACCAAAGAACCTCAAGGCAATATTCATCACAATGAGTCTTTGTATTCTCTAATGGTGTCAGCTTTGTTATCCCTGTGTCAGCAGCAGTAGCCAGGCTTCTTCTTGAGATGAACCAACATTAAGATAATAAGACCCTTCCAGTTGCATTCCTATGAACATACGGGAGAGTAAATGCTACTGAAATTAATGGAACTGCTTGTATCAAGTTGCAATTCTGTGCTTTGGCTACACAGTGTACATTTCTGCTAGCAGCATTACTGTCATTGTGTTGATCCACCTTGTCAGTGAGCGCCGAGTTTGCACAACCAAGAAAACCACATACAAGAGTCTTACATATAGATCAAGGTATAACTGCAGTGTTGGTCCATTATAGCTACTTGCAATGCCAAGGAAAAATGCAGGTGAGTTCTGTAAACTGAATGGAGCAATGGTAGCAATGGTATGGCAACTTGACCCTGTAACAACCACTGTCTGGTTAATTAAGGAATGTTATTGGCCAAAGCAGCTCAAAGCAAAGGTAAACAGTTACTTGCCAATCCAGATGACACACTTCTTTGTGAAATGCCTGCGGATATGCAACTATGCCTCCATGAATTTGAACATATCCACTGTGCAAAGGTAAAAAAAAAATCACATCCACAAGCATAAGGGATGTGCATTTTTTTCAAGTACACAGTGTAATGCTGAGCAAGGTCATTCTCAAAGATCATTGTCACAGGTTCTTGGGTTCTTTCTGGTGTCTTTTTGGTATGAACACACAACTTCTGCATTGGGGCCATGCACAGAAATCAACAGTGCTCCTTTCCTAAAGAAATTCTGAAACTCAGTGGGTTTAATCTCAACCTTTACTGTTATGGTTTTAATCACTATTATTTGTAATCAGCAATAGAAGCAGCATTTGTGACACATCTTCCCCTTTCTGGCATGTGATGGTGTTAAACAGTTTGGGCCTGAATCTAATTGGCAGTCCCAGTGAGACTAAATTCATTGAATCAATGTGATGTACTTAAGGGTTGACTCAACACTCAACATTTAACAGGTCTGCTCTAGCTTGAGACTATCACAAGGATTTAGGATCTGCTCTCAGTTAACTCACATGCCTTTCTGTTCCTTGTTCTGCTGTCCGAAGTCTGTAATCTCTCTTGTTGAAAACTGCCATGTCACATGCCACAGCCACCAAAGAGCAAAGGCCTCCCCCTTTCTTCACCGTAAATTATGGTTCATAAAAGATAAGGCTGGCCAAGTCTTTTATTTTATTTGAGCCTGAAACAGAAAATTCCACATGAACTTTTCTTTATATTACAACAATATCAACAGTTATAAATTTTTAAGTCATTGAAATGATCTCTCTCACTCTATTCCCATCTCATGAGCTTTTCTCATACAAGTCTTTAGGTCACTGTAATCAGCTGCCTCATTCTGCCCTCACTCACCTGTTTTCTCAGCTGCTCCACCCAAGCTCGTTCCCACTGCCACTGGCATATCTCCTTCCTTGAATTCCAATTTTGAAGACAAGGTAGAGTATGACTAAAGTTTATTATAATTATTATTAGTCCTCTATGCACTTCTGAACACCTCTTGCCCTCTACCGCTTCCCCTTGCAAAAAACCTGGCTTCTCTTGATAATTTTTGAAATTGTTGACATGGACTTTCCTTTTCTTCCACCTCAGTTGCCCCCCTACCCTGTTGACCTTCTGTGTTTTTCCTTTTGGTTCAGACCTAAAGGGGATATTTAGTCCAGCACCCTTTCCTACAATGGCCAACCATGGGAAGGCCACAGGAGCACAATACCACCATCCTATTTGGGTTCACTAGCAAGTAGTATTCATGGCTGTATTGCATCTGATAGTGCAAGCAACACATTGTCATCGTCACTGGTAAATACTGACGGCCTTCTCCTTCATTAACCTTCCTAATCTCTTCTGAAAGCCTCCCCCACATTGGTGGCCATCACTATATCTTGCAGAAGGGAATTCCACACTTTAACCATGCACTGTGTAAGGAAGCATTTTGCTTTATCTGTCTGGAATTTTCAACTGTTCAACTTCACTGGGTGATTACACGATCTAGTGCAGTATTTGTACTGTGTGATCCCAGGTTACCAAATCCTAAGAAAGGGGCAAAATTTCCCCGTCCAGTCACTCCACAACCATGCATAAATTTTGTTGTTGCTAATTGTGGTCAAATCGACTTCGACTTATGCCAAAGAGACTTCCAATGAGTGACTTCCAAGTCACCCTATCCTCCCAGGTTGCTCAGGTCTTGCAGATTCAGGGACGTGTCTTCCTTGACTACTGTGTAACTTCGTTATATACCTGTATTATGACCCTCACCCTTCCTCGCCACCCACCCAGGTGACTTTCTGCGAGCCTCAAACCTCCTAATCAGAAGGATCCCACCGTCCCAGCCCCGTCCCAGCCCCTCCACTCTACCTCCCAGGACGTCTTTCCCCACCTCCCTCTGCCCCGCCCTGTGACCCCCGCGGAAAGGAAAGCAAGAGCCAGCCAGTCAAAGGGCGGTGGCGGCGGGGGAGGGGGGAATCTCAGCGCCAGCAAATCAGAAGGCAACGGGGGGCGGGGCGGCGCCCAAGAAGGGCGGCTTGTGGGCAGAGGCTTCTTTGGGGAGCTTCACTTTCCCGAACAGTCATGTGCGCCGCTCGAGGGAGGGGGAGGGGAAGGAGGGCGGGCAAAAGGGGCCGCGCGGAGCTTGCGCAGACAGAGCGAGGCGGGTGGGCAGTTCCGCCGCTTCTCCCCGCTGCGCTCAGACGCGCTCTCCGCGCCTCTGCCGCTGGCCGCTCCCCTCCAGCACCCTGGTCAGCGCCTCTCTCGCCCGGCGGCTCTGCCGGCTCGGAGGGGCCTCGGCGGGAGGGGAGCGCGCCGGCCGAGCCCCCGTCTGCGCCTCGGTGTTGAGAGCGCGCGCGCAGGCGGGGCAGAGCCGGGGCCTCCCGGGCGGCGGAGCGAGGTGGCCGCAGAGCCAGCAGCCTTGGTTTCCCCCTCGCTCGCTCTCGGCCTCTCCCTCCCTCCCTCCCCCCTCCCGCCGGCCCCTCGCTTGACTCTTTGCGCCCGTGCCAGCCTCGGGCGGGCAAGCGTTAAAACCAGGCGCAGCCTTCCCGCTCCCCACGTAAGCGGCTCCTTCGCGCTCGCCCTGATTGGAAAGGCGGCGGCGGCGGCGGCGCCTTCTTCGCGCTCCCGGCTGCATCGACGGCTCGCCTCCCTGGGCTCGGCTCTCTCCTCTCGGCTCCCCCTCATCCGCTGGGCACTTGGGCAGAGGGGTTTCTAGGCCGGCGGAAGGAGGAGGAGGGCGACGGGGGAAGGAGAACGCGGAGGGAGGCGGCCGAGGAGGAGGAAGACGGGGGCTCGGTCGGCGCGTCCCGGGAGGCTCGTCTTTGAGGAGACGGCGAAGGGGAGGGCATCTCGGAGGAAGTGGTGCCCCCGCCAGGCTTTGGACCGCCGCCCGCCCTATTCCCCGGAGCTGCCCGCGAAGGCGGCTTCGCCTCCCCAGCCGCCGCGATGCTGGACCCGTCGTCCAGCGAAGAGGAGTCCGATGAGATCGTGGAGGAGGAGAGCGGCAAGGAGGTGCTGGCCCCGTCCAGCTCCGGCGCCCGCCTCTCCCCGAGCCGGACCAGCGAGAGCTCGGGCGGCGGCGGCGGCGGCGGCGGGAGCGGGGGGCTCCAGCCCAGCAGCCGGAGCGGGAGCAGCGTCCGGCCTTCCAGCCCGAGCCCCTCGGTGGTGAGCGAGAAGGAGAAAGAGGAGCTCGAGCGGCTGCAGAAGGAGGAAGAGGAGCGGAAGAAGAAGCTGCAGCTCTACGTCTTCGTCATGCGGTGCATCGCCTACCCCTTCAACGCCAAGCAGCCCACCGACATGGCCCGGAGGCAGCAGAAGGTAACCCGGAAAGCGAACCCGGGGGGGGGGGTGGGGAAGGGGTTGAAATGGGTAGGGGGTTGAGTGGGGGAACAGTGGAGGCTCAGGGAGGCAGCCCTGCAAAAGCAGCAGAGGGGAGGAGGGGGCAAAGACAGCCCCCGCCCCCGGGGCACTCAGCAAGAAAGGGACGGAAACAGCAAGGATCTGGAAGAGGAAGGGAGAAGGAGACCTCTGGGCGCCTCGGATGCTGCAGCGGAAACTTTCCCTGAGGTTGGCAGGAGGATCCCACAGAAGAGCTCTGGGGCTACCGGTAGCCTCGTCTGCTGGTGGACAAGAGTTTGGGTGACAGCAGATGGAGAAGGGATTTGGCACCAGGGCCAGCCGCTTTATTTCATCCCTTCTGAAAAGTGCTTGTGCGGCGATGAGGCTGTCCCTCTTTTGCAAGAACGGGAGGTTTCTCAATAGTTGTCCCCAGAAGCTCCAGGGGAGTGAACTTGCTGGAGAGGGACCTGACCCAAGATATTTTGCTGCCCGATACAGAAGAGCCAGTGGGGCCTCTCTCATTTCACCAAGTCAAGAGACAGTGTCTCCAAATCTAGCCAACTTACTTTAGCATGCCAGGCAAATCAATCAATCAATCAATTAATTAATTTCATACATGTTTCTCCTGGCAGCGTAAAAATTATTATAAATTCAGTACCGAAAAGTTTTGTTGTTCTTGATACTCTAATTGATTGCCTGAAGCAACTGCCTCACCCTGGCCAAGGGTGGGGTCTGCCTTGTGTCAGGGTGAGCTTTTCAGCCCAACTCTCCTTAGGCCAAGCCTGACAGCCTGTCCAGAATGCCACAGAAATGGCTGAAGAAAGGAGTCCCCTGCAGCAGCTGAATGCAGCAGAGCCGAGAGAGTCAGGAGGAAGGACGTGAGGGTGAGAGAAGCACAAGAGACCCAAAGAGAGGCCTCCTCTGGGCTGGCAGTGGCAAGAGAGAGAATTTGAGGGAATGAAGCAGAAATGGGGAAGGAGAAAGAGCTGGGGTCAGGGAGTGAGCATGCAGTGCCAGGCCATTGGCTCTTAGCATCTCCCTGGTGCACTGGGGCCTGGACAGGGATCAAGATAGCAATGGACAGAAGTATCTTCTCTAGTCAGATGATTCCTGTCCTCCCTTGGCTGTTCCCCCCCACACACACACACACTATCCCTTATATAATTGCAACTATTGCCATAGGGGACTGTCCCCCCCCCCCATAAACTCAACCTGCCACAAAGAGTCAAAGCAGAGAAAGGGAGGCAGGTGCGTCTACAGTCCAGAAAGGCTCTTGCATTTCTCTCAACTCCACCTCCTTTTTAAGCATGTTCCTCAGTTTCCTTGTTCTTCCAAGGTGACTGGGGTGGGTGGGGGTGAGGGCTTCTGCACCCGCCAGAGTGAAGAAGCAGCCAAGCTGTCTCTCACTCGTTCTCCGGGAGATCTGAGCAAAGGTTATGCTGGCCCAGTTGCCTGCCGTGCTGGCGCTACTGCGAGAACCAATTACAGCATGCAGGCTTTTGTGTCCCTGCTGGAGGATCCCCGTCCATAAGCCGCCTTCCTGGTGCAGCGTTTGATGTCTAACAATAGCATAACATGCTTCACGCTAAGTTCAGCTCACTTTATTTTTCTTGCCTCCTCTTCCCTGCTGCCCACCTGCCTCCAAGTTGAAAAGAGAATTGCAGATGAACCCTTCCTAATTCTTTGACCAGAAGCTCTGGTTCCTGCAGAATCCACATTTTGTGTTTGTGTAAGCTTCTTGTGCTAAACAGTTGGATTCAGAGACATGCACACTGCGTGTAAATGACACTCACCCACCCTGTAATGGCTTTTTTAAAAAAAAAATCCTGAAAGAGGATTTAAAAAATCTTTACTAATCATGTACTAATACTTTGTTGTCATTGCAGACCTTGGAAAGGATCTGTTTAAAAAGATGTATAACTAATCCAGTCATTGTTATTCTCTATTCTGTAGCCAGTGTTTTTCCTTCCCAGATACTAATCAGTACTTTCAATATCTGATGTATATTATTTATCTGTTTATTTATTTCATCCTGGCAAACCAGTCTTGTGAAGGTGATCATTCATATACAAGTTTTACAGCTGGTAAACTGAGTGATTTTCCCAAGGTCAGCTAGTGAGTCTCTGACAAAGCATGGATTTTTAAAAACTCCTGGTCTCTTAGAGCCAAGGTCCAAAAACATCTCTGCAGTGAACAAGTTTACCTGCAAGTAAGTCTCATGCAGTTGAATGGGACTTTTGTGAAGTTTATCTGCGGTTGTAAGCCAAAGATGCACTCTGCATCCCATGGAATCAGTGGCAAAACTCTCATTGATTCATGAGCTCTGGGGTGCGTGCTAAGGTGTTCTTCCAGCATATAATTGTACATCTTGGAGTTAAATCTAGATTGATTGTACGAACATAAATTTGTCTTCCTGAGTGATACGGTCACATTGCTTCAGGAAGATGGGTGTAGTTGTGGGGGGTGGGGTGGGAATGAAGGCATTGTCCCTCCAAATAAGAATTCTCTCCCCCACACATCACATAGAGTGAGACATTGAAAATTGCTCACATCTCACACTCTCCTATTCACTGTGCTCACATTCCTTGGTAACTTTGCCCAGCCCTTGTCTTTGGATGCCTAAACTGGATCTCTAATTGCTCAACTGGAGTTTAAAGTTTCTGCAATGCTAGAAATGTGAGTAATGAAAAATTTTTTTATTGAGGAGCAAAATTTGAATTAGGTAGCAATGCCCTCCTTTTCCTCCCTTCCCCATAGTAACACTCACACTTCAGTTTCAAAGGAGAGGTTAACAACAGACTAATACATTTAAGGAAAAGTAGAAAATTATTCTGCCCGTTGTCATAATGTTTGTTATATAGATGAAGGTCATAAAACTGCAAGTCTGCGCTCCCCAGAATAGGTCCATGGTAATTTGGCTGATCATGGATGAGTAATATGTGGTCTAAGAGTCTAAGATGATTTTTAAAAGAAAATCTGAAATAACGAGGACTCCACTGAAGAAATTAGTATAGGAAACGTGTTTGTGACCTAACACTTCTATATTTCTGAATGAATAGTAGCTGAAAATGATAGTAGGAGGGAGCGAACAAGAGGAATAAGAATGGCATGGGAGATGAAGGCTCAGGTGAGTGCTGAGACAGGTGAGGTAGTTTGGCTGCTAGTGGAAAGAACTGTTGTTGACACTCTCCATTGTAAGTACATAGTCATCTGTCACCTTGATAATCATAGCAAATTAATTTTGGTCCGCATGTTTTGTTAAGGAAACCAGGTAACTTAGATGTATTTGTCTGCAGTCCGATTATCTATTACCTACCCAAGTGAAACTCTCACATGATGGGTTTTTAAAACTATATTCTTCCCTCCTCCCTTTAAAATCAAAGCTTGAGAAATCCTGAATGGCTCCACTTCTGCCAATGACCTTTCTAAACCTGAAAGTCTGTAGGACATATTGATGGGAATGACATTCATTCAGTTCTCTTGCGCCACAGAGCTATTATTAGCCCATTCGAGCATAAGGAAGTAGCAAAGAATATCAGATCAACACAGTTCACAGACAGGTTTGGCTGGAGAGCTGGGTGTTGATGGAAGGTCAAGCATTTATACACTTTTATTAGCTAGGTGGGATATGCTGATCACAGTGCAGATTATATTTGTATGTTATTGCTGGAGGGGCTTGAATCACATTGGAATTTGCTGACAGTTTTGCATTTTGCCATCCCCCCCCCCACGCACACTGTAATGAATGCCTTGTCAATTCTCCATGTTATGCAAGAAAGAAAATGTTGTTATTGTTGTGTGCCTTCAAATCATTTCCAGCTTATGCCAACCCTATGGTAAACCTATCACAAGGTTTTCTGGGGGTTGAGAGTATGTGATACATCCAAGGTCACCCAGTGGGTTTCCATGGCCAAGCGGAGAATCGAACCCTGGTCTCCAGAGTCATAGTCCATTGCTCAAACCACTACTAAATTGAACTCCAGTCTTCAGGGTAATAGCCCACCACTCAAACCACACCACACTGGTTCTCAAGGAAATATTGGAAATTAAATGTTGAATGGGTTCTGCAAAGCTAAATTTATTTGAACATGGAAAAAGGAATACTATGAATTTGAGATAGTGGACTGATGTCACAGATGTACATTCATTCAAATGCCTGTCCAGACATAATTCATTGGTTTCCCTTTATTTACTTTGTTACTTTGGCTTGCCATCTATAAAACAAGAAGGTTACCTGTTGTACCTACCAAGCTGCTGTGAAGAGACATGAAAGACTGTAAGTACTTTCTGTGCTGCAGTGTGCAGAATTCAGAGGAGGTGATAATTTCTTTAGCAGCAATCCATTGGGATCAGTGAGAATTAACACTGATTATAATGAATTAGGGAAAAAAGAGCAGTAATTAGGAACTACAAACAAATCATGCTATCACTTATTCAGTGGGATGTTTTTTAACCCAAAGTCTCGAAGAACTAGGTCCAAGAAAATATCCCACCATTAAGCATGTTTTCTTGCAAATATGTCTTATTGGGCTAGCCAATGTGGCATGGGGATCTGAATGTTGGACTAGGACTCCAGCAGACCAGAGTTTGAATCCCTGCTCAACCATGGAAGCCCAGTGCAGGGCCTTGGGCAAGTCATACTCTCTCAGCCTGAGAAGGCAGAAGTATTGAATAAATCTTGCCAAGGGAGCCCTTTGACAGAGCAGCCTTGAAGTCAGCTTGAAGGTACACAACAACAACACCAAACTAAGGTGAAGGAGACCATTTGAAGGCTGTTGAATGATTGATCCATCTTGATACAGTTGTTTGGGGCAGTCTGATCTGGCTAATGATAGTTTTCCAGACCCTTGGTAAGAGTCTTGAGTATTTGTGTTGCATATTTAGGATCCTTTTAGCTAGAGATCTTGGAGACTGAACCTGGGATCTTACTGTGTGAATCGTGTTTTCTGCCTCTGAGCTGTGCTGCCTGCCTGCCCACCCATCTCATTGTGCATGTAAAAATGTAGATAAAGAGAAATAGAGCAGAACATAGGTTTACCACTCAGTTAAGGCAAAGCATTTGATTTAAGCTAATATAATCTCCCAGAAGTCAATGGTAGCAAACTAGCTTAAAAGCTGACACTAGAGTTAAAAAGAGTCAGGATATTACACTGAAAATATGACAAAACTGGCAGAAAGTTAAACAGGGCCAACTTGTGAATAAAAATAACTCCAAGAAATTGTATCAACTGAGATATAATAAACCAAGGACGAGAAAAATCTATTGGTATATTTTGGAGGTGTAGTAGATCAGCAAAGACTTCTGTCTCCTTTGTTTTTTAATGATGGCAATAACAAAATGGATTTCATGCCCTGTAAATTAGGCTGCCAAAATTAAGGAAACCTGGGGTAGAGAGGGAAATGCATGTGCTTATAGATACCATACGCGTTGCACATCCCTCTTCAAGCCACTGATTGTAACTGGCTCTGGGTTTTAGTGTAAAGAAAGGGGAAGATTGTACAAACCCAAGGTTCAACTTCTACTGCATTAAACGGGATTCTGTCGTTCGTGAGGTAAGGTTTGGTGCAAGGGAACCATCAATTTATATTCTAGAACTTTAAATTCTAAAACTATTCTGTGATTTTCCCTGGAGTCCCTGGTCACATCTAAAGAGCACATTTTAATGCACGTTCTTAAATTAGCACTTTCATTGAGATGGTATGAAATGATTCTACTTCTTGTTATTTCTTATGAAGAACTCTCATTGGATTAATCATAAACGTTGCCTTATTCAAGATTTCAGCCTTAGGCAATCTCAAGACTATTGCAACTAAATGTAGCAAAATGGTGATGTGTGTATTTATTTCTGTTTCATGACTGGCAGTTTTTATTGCCAGCAGATTAAGCTTTCCTTTTGTCCGTGTGTTCTGTTTCACAGAGGACAATCCTCTGTTTGAAAGTGTCCTCTATTGGAAAGACTGTCCAGTCTACATCTGCTTTCAAGATAATGAACCATAAGAAAAGACGGCAGGGGCCTTGAAATTGGCCATCAAAAGTTGTCATGTGGGCGGCATACTGAGCAAGCACACAAGTTAGCTAATCCCAGTCTTCCACTCATGATGGCGAGATGTGTTGTAATTCTGCTTAAAGGATGCTAGCTATATGTGTATTTGTACTTATACATTAGCTTGCAAAAGCTGGACACCTCTTTTATCCTCTTTTTACCAAATAAACATTCTCATTCTCTCCCCTGCTCCCTCTCTCACTTTGGCAATGTCTAAAAGGTTATGCTAGGTATTGTTAGATATAAATGTTACTTGTTAGAGTGGCTTGCATTTTTTGATATGTGCAGGTCTGGACAATCTGAATTGGATCTTTCCATGTATTAAAATACATGGTACTGTGATGAGAATACATGCGTCTTCAGGACAGATTGTTCTTTATTTTTTAAAAAATCTTTTCTTCCATTACAATAACTCATATGTGCCTGATTCAGTTGGAACTGATACAACATTATGAGGCAGGAGTCTTAAGTTTTTGGGGGGTGAGGTTTTTTTGGTTGGTTCAACTACACATGACTTTCAATCTTCCACCATCCAAACTATCCAATCTCTGCAAAAGGAACAGAAAGGCTATACACACAACTTTGTCCACTGGTGATAAACAGCAGCAGTTGCTCTGTGTGTGTGTGTGTGTGTGTGTGTGTGTGTGTGTGTGTGTTTTAAACTCATCTCTCCTGAAGGCACATGTCAGAAACTGTGCCTGTGAATTTCTATAACCAGTTTCTTCACCAAGCAGAGCCACATTGAAGTTTTCATAGGCCCTAGGCACTCTTGTATTGGACTCTTCATCTAGCCTCAGTGTACCACTAGGCATGTTTTCATAACGTCCTGTTTTCATAGGCCCTAAAATTTTTGCAGGCCCTAGGCACTATGCCTAAAATGCCTAAAATGTAAAGCAGCCCTGCCAGCAAGTGCCTTTTAGATGTAGGACTACCTTATTTTGTTTACTAAATTTCTTGAACATTTCATACATAAAGTCTCTCCAAATATTATACAATTTAAAACAGAATAAAGCCTTCAAGAAGTTAAAAATACAGATGAAAATGTCCAGGAGACACATGCCAGCCTAACACCATAAGAGATACCATATATTACAAAACCCAATAGGCATGTCAGGAATTGAACTAGTAGAGACTAAAAGGCAGATCTTTTGAAATCCTAAAACTACCATTTCTATTACCCCCACTCCACAAGGCAACTCAAGCAAATTGTATTCCAACACATCTGGAGGGCATCAAATTGAGAAAGGCTAATCTAAGAAATGTCTTGCCAACTAACCTGAAGTGTCATCTAGTCCAGCAATCAGCACTGGGATCTGGCCAAATTCCTTTCCAAATTCGTAAATAGAGACCAATGTTGTTTACCACCTCCAAGAACCAGATCCTGAAAGAGACAATGGAAATAGTCATCACTATCATACTATGTTTAGGACCTTTCAAAAATGTGGGATGGACTGCTTTTGCAAATGGAGTGCTAGAAGAAGGCCAGAAGACAATGACATTACACTGCCTTGCACATGCCCCTATTTGATCAGAATCCACTGCTTTTCTACCACTGGGCTAAAAGTAGTTATGTGAACAAAGCAAAAAAAATACTGGTAGTGCAACAGTGTAATTATAGGCACTTTGGATAAATGTTGATAGCAAATATGTGAGATGGAAAAATTGTGGAAATTTCTTAGATTGCCACCTACTCCAGCTTGTTAACATTCAGCATCAGTACTTAAAAGAAGTCACAGAGGGGAAGCAATTTCTTTTAATGGACTTGCTTTTGTTTCTATAAGGAGTATACATGTTTTAGAAATGCACAGAATATTTTTTTTACATGGAATGGAATGGCACCTCAGTCTAAAGAGTAGAACAGGTAAGATGGGTTGCCAACGCAGGTAGTCATGAGGGTGATCTGTCACCTTCAGCATTCAGAGAGAAAGTAACAAGCAAGGGGGTTACTAGCTGTTGTAATGACCCAGCGAACTCATTGTCATGAGAGATCTGCTGTCATTGTCATCAGCAGCATAGCGCTGAAAACCAGTTATGCACTTCATTGATAATTAATCAAAACAGGGTATTTTGTCCTTTTTGTGCAAGACACAAACAAGGTCTTGCACAAAAAGGACAAGACTCAAAAGCAAAGGGACTAGGAAGAACAGAAAGAGTAATCTTGCAACACTGCTAAATATCTATCTGGATAAGGTATTTGGGATTCACAATAATTTTTCTCCAAAGTCAAATGGAGTAAGAATGCTGGGCACTTGTGTGCATTTCTTCCTTGTAGGGTAGAGTTGAGGGACTTTAGGTCCTGGGGCCAAATCTAGCCCTCTTGCGGCCCCAGTTCAGCCCTCTAGGCTTTTTACAGATGGCTACACCCCTTGCTCATGAAACCATCATTTGGTGGTTTTCCAGTTTTTGTATGGTTTCCCCCCTGCCCCCAATCTAAAAAGTTTAAATGCCTTCTGCAAACCTTAGTTACTGGTAGTGAGACCTTTAGGCTAGAATATATTGGTACAGTATGTTGTCTTTTGGCTGGAATACCGCTGGAATGCAGCTTGCGAAAAGGCTCACTTGGAACCTCATAGAACTTTTAGAGTCATTTTGATCTTTTTGCTCTAAAATAGTCCTCCTGTCTCGTTGTAGAATATTGTGACCTGAACTGTATAGTTTGTCTGTGACAGGAATGATAAATGTGTTGTCCAGAATCCTGAAAAGGTGTAGGAGTAGATGGCCTTTCTGGTCCAGCCAGCTTATGATTTGGGGTCTTACTGATGAGCATGTGGTACTCTCTAAAGGCAGTGCTATGCAGTTGCCTGTTCAGGACATGCATTGAGAGGTCAGGAGAGAGGTTGTGTCAGTAGAAGGATTAAGCCACGGGGGATCAGCTGCCATTGTTCATGATCATTTGTCGCTATGAATTCATTCAAGCTCTCAAAGCTTGTTTTGTTTCACCCTCATAGTAGCTACTGGGCCATTGGTTTTAGTGTGTTGGATAAACAATTATTCTTTGGGTAGTGTGTTTCTTTGTTTTCTGAATTTCTCCTTATCTCCTTAATGGCTGTTGCAGGAGAAACATGCCTGCATTAACCCAGTGGTCATTTGGTTTAGTCCAGTTGAGATATTTCTTTTGTATTGGTTGCTCTTTGGGGCCAGCAAAGCAACAGCTATCATTTATCATGGATCAGAGGTTTGTATGCAAACATCAAGAAAACATGCCCTTTTCATTTTAAGTGCATCCCGAGCCATTTTTGTCTCCCCCCCGCTGCATTTTAGTTGCTGCTTCAGCAGATCCGCATATAGAAATAGTAGTTTTAGACCTAATGTTTTTGTATGTGCCTTCAGGTTGCCTGTTATACTGTTCCTTTAATTGTTTTGGGCAGCTGTTGAATTGTGGGAAGTGACTAGGGGCTGGCAAACAGGGCATGGGTCTTGCCTGTGAGTATCAAATGACTGGTTGTCCACCACTGGAAGCAGAGAGCTGGATTGTCTGGCCTGTTCCAACAAGTCCTTCTGTTTTGATGGGATAACATTTTGGTTGGTTAGCTCCAGCACTTTTGGATAAAAGCACCCAAGGACTTTTGATATCAGCAACAACTAAAGATGGTAGCACAAGCACTGGTTAGACTTCTGCAATGTGCTATACATTGGGCTGCCTCTGTACCATGTTAGGAAACTTCAGTTAGTTCAAAACATGGCAGCCAGTTTGTTTAGTGATACGTCTAGGAATGGACATATTGCACCAATATTAAAATCACTTCACTGGCTGCAAGTTAGTTTCTAGGCAAAGTGCAAAGTGTTGGTTATCATCTTTTAAGCCCTACAAAATTTGGGTCTGGGTTACCTACAGGAGCACCTTCTTCTGTATAATCCTCCCTGTATACAGAGGTCCTCTGGGAGACATCTACTTCAGTCAGCCAAAACTAAACTGACTGTTAGCCAGATGACATTTTTTTCAGCTGTCCTCGGACTAAAGAATGACCTGTTGGAAGAGATTCATCGGCTCAGGATGCTATCTGAGTTTAAATCAGCAATAAAGACCAGTTTCTTGTGGCAGGGCTATCCAGATTATTTTTAAATTATGATTTTTAAAGTATTCATTGAAGGATTTTTAATATGTATTGGTTTTACATCTTTTTTTTAATTAATGTTATGTTTGGTGATGTGTTGTGTTATTTGTTGTTGTTCCCTGTAACCATCCACTGGGAGGGGTGAGTATTGCTCTTGCTGTTGTTATTCAGTGTGTTGACCTACAATCTAAAAGTGTAAATTCTACCATTGAGGTCCTCTGGGGTCTGATGAAGAATGAAATACAATGGCTTGAGTCCTGAGATTAAGGGCCTTTCCACTATTATTCCACTTTCAACAGCCTGTGGAATTCTGGGGTTCTTAGTTTACTGAGGCCCAAGAGCTCTCTGGCTGAGAATTCTAAATGCCCCTCCCTAATGCAAATCCCAGGATTCCATAGGAGGTTGAAAGTGGAATAATAGCACTACAAGAATGTAGTGCGGAAATGCTGTAAATTGCAATCCCCAAGATTCCATAGGTTGTTGAAAGTAGAATAATGCACTATAACAGTGTAGTGTAGCAAGGCCCTAAATTCAATAAAAAGTACATGAATAAAAATCTTTCCCTCACCGTCAAATACAATCTTCCCCACTCCTTGTGGTGGTTCAATGCCCCTCTTTGACAATGTGAGATCAGATACGAGTCACTAGTGGAGAAAGGAGGGGATGGAAAATTTTCTTTCCATGAATTTCTATAAATCTTCTAAAGATTCTGGCCAATGTGTTACATATGTGAGCTGATTTCTTATGGGAAACAAATCAGAAGCCTGGCCCTCAATTTGAAGGTTCCTTTGCTATTCAAAAGCCACAATGAAAAATATGTTTTAGGAGTCATAGCCAAGCAATGCTTCAGTCTTTTTGTTATTAACATTCTAAGACAGGAACATATACCCTTTACTGCTATACTCCACTGCAACAAAAAAGACTTTGAGATGTTTTATGCTGTCTAATGGTACGGCTTGCGATGTCAAGCCAATTTTTGCCATCTCAACACAAATTTATGTAAAGTTGTGTCATAGCTCATCCGACTTTAAACGTGGCCTTAGGGTTATTTTGTAAAGGAAGAGCCTCAAGGGGCAGTCCCAGTCTAAAATAGACTTACATTATTGATGTACTAAGGGAGATTCCCCATTTTTTTGACATATAAAGGTTGAGTCATCCTTCTCAAAATGTACTTGGAGCCATCCAAACAAAATGGATGACTAAATTAGCACTGGAAGGAAAGAACATATATTGCTGGAGGGGAGAGACCAGCAGTGACACTGAGAAATTAATTATGCTGATACAATACAAATACACCAGCTGGTAGGGTCCACTCTGCAAGAAACAGAGTGTGATACTATTACCGAATTCAATTTTAAGCAAAACCCAGTTTTCTATAGTGAAAAGTGGCATTACTAAAGAAAATGCTGAAAACTGACATTTAAAAAAAAGGAAGAGAAAAAAGCCTTACACAGGTAGTGTAGAATGTATTGGTTTTTTGTTCTCCTGTTGGCTTTCTTGATGGAATTTAATCTCATAATATAAATATTTGATGGAAATTTCATTTAAAACACATTTTAGACTGCATTTGTAGTGTATCATTTAATTTCTCTCAAAGTTACTGTCATTTTAAATGGGTCTTAATAAGTACACTGCCAAGTACTCTGTGGCTGGAGTGCTCTGAGCCCTCCCAGCTTCCTACATTCACCATTCCTTTCTTCCTGCTATTTTCTGCCCAGTAATAAGACCAGCTTTCAACATGTGTGATGCAAGGCTGCAGTGGCTTTGGACAGTGAATGTCCAAGGGCTCCTTTGTTCTTGCCATGCCATGCCCCCAGTCTGCATGGGGTTTTGAGATCCTGTTTCCCCCTCTAAGAGCCCAGGGCCAAGAGGGCATAGGATTGCAAGCTTAGGTATATTTTCTCATGTTTAGTGCAGGTGTCTTGCTTCATGTTTATTGCAGACATCTGCTCCCATGTTTAGCAGAGGCATCTCTCTTTTAGTAAAATGACATCTTGGAGGTAAGCAAGAAAATTTGAAAAGTACTAATAGGGAGTTAGTTGTTCCAGTTAAAATATGCCTGCACTTCATTTTGCTGCAAATTTGCTGTAGCTTTATTTGAGCGGATTATAAATGGTTGTCATTCACTGTCTGCTTACATACTTTATCAAGTCAGAGGAATGCCTATAAACGCCTTTCAACGCAACTTTGTAAAAAAAACCTTCTGTAAAGGCTGGGTTGGTGTTTAAGAATTAAAATTGCATCTAGTGCCTAACAGGTTTATCCTGTACAGTGAATTTATCAGCCCAGAGATACTACTGTAGAAGCTATTGGAATGCAAAGGCATCTTTAGGTTGTGTTTTTCTTTTCTTTTTTTCCGTGAAGAGTAGAAATCTGTCTTTCAGAATATTATTTATAGCTATGTTCAGCATAGTCTAGACACTTTCCCTGAAGCACTGTGGCTTTTGCAGTGGTAATTTCAATTGCTAAACTATTGTGAGTAGTTATCTTTTATCTACCTAACACTGGTGTATTTTCTTTTCTCCCTTTGATTCATGGTGATTCTTGAAACATTTGCAAAGGATTTTTTTTTTTTTTTTTTGGCCATGGTGTATTTGAAGAAGTGTTCTGCTTCAGTCTTGTGTACTAAAGTTGAGAGAGAGTGCGCAATGAACTCCAATTTTATGCAGAAAAACAAACTACTGCGAATCTAAATTGGATGTATGAATCCTATGGCCAAATGCATGTACCCTGAACATACAGTGCTAATTAACTTTATGAAATGGGCCAGGTAGAGAAACACACAATCTGTGACAAGTTGTATGCAGCCCAGCAGCTGTATCCTCTGTGTTATACTAAGACATAGGCCCTTTTCGCACCTTACCTTTTAACACTGTTGGGGTGTGGGGCTCGTGCAAGAAGCCTGGGCAGGAAGGCTCTCGCAAGCCTCCTGCTTCAGCGCCGCAGCTCCTTCCTGCTCATGCAAGCGCCCCACCCGTGCTCCGCCCCTTCCATCCGCAGTGCAGCCTGGGAATTGGAGGCTTCATTGAGGAGAGGACGCACAACCGGCCTGGCTCCAGAGGCTCCGCACGGCAGGTAAGTGCGCATGGGGCACATGACCAGTGCGCAAGCGCGGGTCATTTTCGGCTAAAAGCCAAAAATAAAAAAATGTGTGTGCACTGCATGTGAGGCCCTTGAGGGTCGCGTAAATGGGAGTGCATCATGCAGACCACTCCTCACATTTACGCGACGCTCAGGGGCCCTTTTGCTTGCAAACTGCCATGCAAAAAGGTGAATAGTTTCCCCTTAAGCACACCACAGCCTTTGGACAGGCTGCTTTCTCTACTCTTAGCCTGGTCTACTCTTGACCTTCCTCTTTGCAAGCCTGCATTGAGAGGCCTTTCAAGGAGTTATTCAGAAGTTGTTTATATAAGCCTTGTGACCTTAGAATCAGGAACAGAATGAACAAGCAACACAGTCTTCAAGAAGCATGGTAATCCCTCTGTTAGGGCAGTTTCAGAAGAAAATAGATTATTATTAAACCTCTGGTACTCCCACATTGTTGTTGCTGTGTGCCTTCAAGTCTTTTCTGACTTGTGGAAACCCTAAGGCAAAGCTATCATGGGGTCTTCTGGGGCTGAGTGGGAAATCAAACCCTGGTCTCCAGAGCCATAGTCCAACACTCAAAGCAGTACACTGTGCTGGCTTTCCCATACTACATACGTTCCATACTACATTCTAGCAAAGAAGCTAGTAAAATGAGGGCTGGACAGGGCTACTATTAGGTGGATTAGTTGACTGATCGAACCCAAAGGATGCTCACCAATGACTGCTTTTCATCCTGGAGAGAAGTGACCAGTGGGGTGCCACAGGGTTCTGTCCTGGGCCCAGTTGCATTCAACATCTTCATCAATGACTTGGATGAAGGAGTGAAGGCAGGCTGATCAAATTTGCAGATGACACCAAATTGGGAGGGGCTGCTAACATGCCAGAGGACAGGGTCAAAATTCAAAATGACCTTGACAGATTGGAAAGCTGGGCCAAAGCTAACAAAATGAATTTCAACAGAGAGAAACGTAAGGTCCTAAGGGATCTAAAAGTCTTGGTAGGTCACAGACTGAATATGGGTAAGCAGTGTTATGCAGCAGCCAAGAAAGCCAATGCAATTCTTGGTTGCATCAATAGGAGTATGGTGTCTAGATTGACAGAGGTAATAGTACCACTCTTTTTTGCTTTGATTAGACCTAATTTGGAATACTGTGTCCAGTCCTGGGCACCTCAATTCAAGAAGGATATAAACAAGCTGGAGCATGTCCAGAAGAGGGTGACCAAAATGGTGAAAGGTCTGGAAGCCATGCCCTATGAGGAGCATCTCAGGGAGCTGGTATGTTTAGTCTGCAGAAGAGAAGGTTGAGAGAGGGCATGATTGCCATGTTTAAATATTTGAAGGGATGTCATGTCGAGGAGGGAGTGGGCTTATTGAGCAATGGATTCAAACTACAGGAAAAGAGATTCCACTTAAACCTTAGGAAGAACTTCCTGATGGTCAGAGCAGTCCAGCAGTGGAATATGCTGCCTGGGAGTGTGATGGAGTCTCCTTTTTTGGAGGTTTCTAAGCAGAGGCTGGATGGCCATCTGTTGAGAGTGCTCTGATGTGGGTTCCTGCATAGCAGGGGGTTGGACTGGATGGCCCCTGTGGTCTCATCCAGCTCTATGATTCTGTGATACTATTCATCTACTTATTAAGTATGCAGGTCCAACTCAGAATTGTGAACCTGCATGCAAGTGTGTCTGCAGGGATTCTTCCAGGAAGTGCCAAAGTCACACAGTTGTTAATTGTCATCAGGTTGGCTTCAGCTTATGTTGACTCTATGAAAAGAGGTCTTCAAGACATCCTGGTATTAACAGCCCAGTTGAGATCTTGCAAACTCAGGTCCCTGGCTTCCTTGATTGAGCCTATCTATTGAAATGTGGTCTTCTTTTTCTATTGACTTCTGCCTTACCCAGTATTATCATCTTGTCTAAGGAATCACGTCACATACCATTACAACATACCTGGGTATTTTCTTTGGGCATGCACAAGTGATTTGATCCTTAGTGTCACATTCAATGATATTTAGAAGTGGAGGGAAATCCTCGAAATACAGAATTTGACAGCACTAGTGCATGAACGCTAATGAAAGTTTACATGGAGTGAGACAATTTCATTTAAAAAGTAAGAGGAGCAACCCTCTCCTCACTATGAATAAACCCAGTACTTAAGAATTTGTTGGGTATTCCTGGCATCGCTGTCTTCATGCTGGCATGGACAGTTTCACAAAATTTGTCAGGAGGAATGTCGCCAGGTTCTAGAGTGATTCCTTTCTTCTTGGAAAAACTGATGAACACTCTGCAGAGAGTAGCATGGGACCTGCATGGCTTATCTCTGATGCAAAGAACATCAAGGGCTGGGGCTTCCGGAGTTGTTTGTTTTAGGTTGCATAGAGACCTAACATAAAATAACATAAAATACATTTTATGTTCCTTGAACTGCTCTTTTGCAACTGAACATTTTGAGTGTGAAAAGGCCATGGTAGTTTAAGAGAACAGTTCGACTGTTTCTGGTAAATATGATAAGATGGGCTGTAGGCCTTCAAATTTTCTTGGCCTGTTGATCTACCAGGATAGATAGACCTCGTGTCTGAGCAATGCATACTAAATGTGTTTACATGTTATTTCCCAATAGGTAAACCTGATAGCGTTTGGAACATGGATTTCCAATTGCAACTGATCACCTCCATTCTTTCTCAGGCTCCTTGCCCCTTGTGTAAAGGCACTCAGGCCTTGATAAACTGCAGTCAGTTTCACACTGATCCATCTTTGCATTCCCTTATAGAATGCCTGTCCTTGGATGCTGAATAACAACACTAGAGTATATTTCTAGGGTTGTCTTATAGGACTCATTTTCCCCCACAACAAATTTATTTCCAAGGACTGGCATAGTCCATAGTCTTTCCACCACAGTCTTGCCTTTTAAAATATTTTCAATTTGGGGGTGGAGGAGTTTAAAAATATCATGAATTCCCATCTTTGTTGCTACCATTTGGATGTGGATAGGAAGACACACTACTGCCAGATAACAGCTGCATGAAACTCTTGGGTCTCTGATTTTTTTTAAAAAAAAAACAGGGCAGTAATTCTCACTGAAGATACAAAATGGATTTAAAATAAACCAGGAAATATTTTCTCAAGAAAGAGGATGTGATGGTCGTCGGCATGATGTGAATTCATTGATTCTTAATACTGAAGTCTGGCATGCAAATCATACAAGATTTCTCTAAATCTCTTACTGATTAGCCATGTTGCTGTGTACAAAGTACAGTTAAATAAATGGATAAATAAATAAATAGAAGCAAGATTCCATGCGGGGCAGGTACCCCTACCATGGTCTCTTGTGGTTGTGTAATGTAGAGAGAGCTTCCCTTTAAAAAAAGTTTCATAACAGAGACAAGTTTTGTAGGTTAGGTTCTCCTTCTCATGCTTGTTTTGTGTTACTTTCACCCATCCAGGGTTCTTCATGCCTACTTCTGCTTCCACACAATAGAGTCTAATATTCCAATAGAATTCAACTAATGGTTGTTATACTCAACTAGCACATATAAGAATACCTTGCTCTTGTTTCACGCACTGTGAGTCTTTCTCTGCAGGCTCTCTTGGGGAAGACAGAAGCAACAGATAGTTTAGGAGGTAGGAGAGTCACTCAGCAGAGGACAGAGAGGAAGAGAACCAGGATTGGTAACATACCCTCTAACATTTCACAGATGGAAACCATGACATGTGTGGCCAAGCAACATCAAGAGTATGGTCAAGATGGCAAAAGTTATTGATGAGGAGAAACACACAGGTTAGAAGAGGCTGCAGCAGTTTGATTTTGCCTGGACCTACTGGAAAGAGTAGGACTTCATCCATCCCTCTCCCTCCATTGAGCTAATTGAAGGCAAACTGCTTTTGCACTTTGAACTCAATTTTAAGCAAACGGAGAAAGCCAATAAAAAAATGGAGAAAGTGGGAGCAGATGAGAGAAACTGAGACATTTTTAAAAGCAGCTGAAAAAGTAGGACAACAGAGGATTAATCCAGACTGATCTTGCCAAATTGGGACATGTGGAAGATATGCACCAAGGCAGACTGCTTAGTCCAGCAGTCATGATCCTAGAGGGCAAGGGTAGAAGACACAGAGAAAAGGAAGAAGGGGGTGTCTTTTCTCCAGCACCTGGCTACCTTTCCCAGGAGTGAAGAACCTTAAAAGGCTGCCTCTGCATCTGGAGCCAGATATGCCATCCGTTTCTTTCTGCCCGGTGTGTTCTCTTCGCTGGAAGGATGGAGGTGCCTTTTGCAATAGGTCCCAGGCCCTTGGGAACATCAGGAAGAAGTGATTTCCAGGCATCCAGTTTGAGCATCTCAGATTATATGGGCTCCAAGAATGAGCCTTGGTTATTGAAGTCTGGGGTCTAATGCCTCTGCAAATGGCTCCTTCCCAATTATAGCTGTGTCTTGGCTGCCACTCTAAACCAAGATCACAACTGTCCAGCTGGCTTCCTTCTTAAAATAAAAGGCCAACGTGTTTGCCCTTTGAATTGTCATTACAATGCCTGGCTGATGTTATGTCCCATCCCCTGCCCAACTCTCATTTTCTTCCTTGGCCAAAGGACTTACCTGGCACAGGCAGGTCAGAAAATGTCTAGGATGGGGCAGGCATCTGTTGTTGCCCTTTTTGGATACCTGGGTTTCAAAATATCAAGAACCAAACCATGTACAGTGATAACAAATCTCTCCCCTCTCCTTTCATATTTTTAGAGGCCCTGGTTGCAAAGCCATCTGTGCATCAGAAGCCTTGCCCAGCCTGTCCTCCACAGGTTCATATAAACTCTGCCAGGCCAACAAATCCTGATGCGTTTTTCAGCCTGGCTTGTAGTTCATCATGCACATCAGTATGATGGAGAGAAAACATCCAGTCTGTTGTTAATTCAATAAGGACTGAAGCCAAATAATTTGGTTCTGAATTAGGCAGAGAGAATTGATGGATCTGATGTGGGCCAGTGTTTGCTAGCGCATGGGATCTGACCCTGTTTGCTAAGCACCCACGATTCAGCTACGTACCACCTCATGGGTCTGAATTCATCTTACTAGCTAAAACCTATGTCCAGAAAATCAATTACAAATAATCCTCTGGCTCCAGATCTATCACAGTTCAAATGTGCTGTGAAGTTGTACTGTCAGTAGCCTTAAGTAGCATAGTCCCACGGAGATAGCAATTCATGTCAACTTTGGGAAAGGAAGAGAGCCTGAAGGCTACTTTGAATCCCATTCAGGAGAGAAGTGGGGTATAAATCAAATAAATAAATAGGCTTGAAACTTAGTGCTGCTTGCAATGTAACATTTTGCAGTTACAGATTACTTTTATGACAAATTGTGGGTCATCATGCGTGAACTCCCAGTAGTACATGTAGGTAGAACATGTGGCAGTTGTAACATTTACAAGATGGATCCATGAAATGGATTCCCATTTTGATCAAGGGAATACTAGGGTATGTTCATAGAATCATTGCAGGTTATTGTTCAAAAAATTTAACTTATCATACAACATTTATCATACCTATAACTGTGAAGGGAAGAATGAACTGTTAATATTTCCAAAAAGAAGCCTTCAAAACTGGGAGAAGAAATTGAAATATTCTGTACTGGAGTCCAGAAGGAAATGGATCACACATCAAAACAGGACTTGTTGTTAATCATAGGCAATTGGAATGCAAAATCTGCAGCCAAAAAGAAAGAGAAGTCTAAATGGGTGACAGATAAAACTCTTTAATTGATTAAGGACTGACAAGAAAAAAAAGTGAAAGGATACAGAAATAGGGGCAGAACCCTGGATGCAACTGTTCAGAAACTTATGTGCAGGGACAAAGAGAACTATTACAATAATCAGTGCAGAAAAAAATAGAAGATGATTAAAAAAAACGGGAAGAAGAAGAGGCCACTTTGGTAAGATCCAAATAATCAAAGGGAAATTTAAATCAAGAATGAGGATGCTATATGCCCAGCAAGGGAATACATTACGTGACTAGGTAGAAATAAAAAGATGGTGAAAACAATGCCTGGGAAAACTACATAAAAGAGACAAAAAGATGACAGAGTCATTCAAGGAAAAACAATTTAAAGATGAACCTACAATTTTAGAAAGTGAAATGGAAGCTGCACTCAGAGCACTTGAGAGAAATAAATCACTAGAAACAGATGGCATATCAACAGAGCTGTTCAAGCTATAGAAACAGAATCTATTCTTGTTCTAACTAAAATCTGTCAACAAATATGGAAGGCAAAAGAATGGCCCAGATATTAGAAAAGGTCAGTGTACATTCCAATCCCCAGAAAAAGAAACACAGGGGATTTCAGTAACTACAGGACCATTGCCTTAATTTCCCGTGCAAGTAAAATGTTGCTCAAAATTCTACAACAAAGACTTTTACAATATATGGAGTGAGAAATGCTAGATGTCCAAGCTGGGTTCAGGAAAGGAAGAGGCACTAGGGATCTATATTGCAAATATGCATCAGATAATCAAGTGCACCAAAGAATTTCTGTGCGATACAGATTAGTGAAGTTTTGAACTAGACAAGATCCTGAAGTGTGAAGATATGTCATTGAATACTAATGTTAGAATTATCCATGCCATCGTCTTTCTAATTTCTATATATTATTATGAAAACTGGACAGTGAAGAAAACTGATAGGAAGAAAATCAACTCATTTGAAATGTGGTACTGGATAATTGTTCTATATATACTATGGACTGCTAAAAAGATGAAGAAGCCTGGAGTAAATCAAACCTGAAGTCTTCCTGAAAGCCAAGATGACTAAACTGAACAGTCATACTTTGGACATATTATGAGAAGGCATGACTCACTAGAAAAGACATCAGTGCCTATTTAGCTAGAAGGCAGTAGGAAAAGAGGAAGGTTGCATTACATATGGATAGACTCAGACTAGGAAGCCATGATCTGGAGTCTGCAAGACCCTGGGCAGAGGGTCTTTCAGAGGGCTGCCATAAGCGGAAGTTGACTTGACAGCAGTTAATATCAGCAACATAGATTGATGTTGCTGTGTGCCTGCGAAGAACTCCAACTTATGACAACTCTATTATGGGGCTTTCTTTTACAGATTTACAGAGGAGATTTGTGAGTGAAAATGACTCACCTAAGGTCACCTAGTGAGTTTCCATGCCTGAGCAGGGATTTTAACCCTGGTCTCCCAGCGTCCTTATCCAACACTGAGACCCATGGGTGCTCTTGGTGAAAATGTCAATCCAGTATGTGGCTTCTGTTAAAAAAAAAGTGGATACTTTGTTGGGCGTAATTGGAAAGAAACTTTCCAATTCAAATATTAGTCTTATGCAAATCCATGATACAATTCTATTGTGTATATTTTGTCCAGTTTTGGCCAGAGCACCTTAAAAAGGAGTTTTACAGAACTCAAAAAGATGAAGAAAAGGGCAAATAAAATGATGAAAGGACGGAGAACCTACTCTGTGAGAAAAGGTTATATCATTGGGGGTTATTTAACTTAGGGGAAAAAGAAGTAGGCAAGGGAGGGACATGTGTAAAAATTTGTAATGTGTGAAATGGATGTGTAAAATGCTGTGCAATGTTCTCTCTTTCTCTCTCTCTTTTCATAATTCAAAGCCAGACAGTGAACAGGAAGTATGTAATCTCTATCCAATGTATAGATAAAGCTGTAAGATTTACTGGCATAAGATGTAAGATGTAGTTACGGCTGCCAGCTTGGAAATAGCAGGAGCCAGTGTGATGTAGTGGTTTGCATATTGGACTATGGCCATTTCTACACTAGACTGTTATAGTGCTGTTATTCCACTTTCAACATCCTATGGAATCCTGGGGTTTGCAGTTTAGGGAGGGGCATTTAGAATTCTCAGCCAGAGAGTTCTTGGGCCTCAGTAAACTACAAACCCCAAGATTCCATAGGATGTTGAAAGTGGAATAATAGCACTAGAACAGTCTAGTGCAGAAATTGCCTATGACACTGAAGACAATGAAGTTCAGTTCCCTTCTCCACTATGGAAACCCACTGGCTGATCTTGGGAACATCACACACTCTCAGCCCCAGAAAACCCCGTGATAGGTTTGCCTCAGATCAAAAATGACTTGAAGGCACACAACAACAAAAACAGCAACAACAGCAACAACAACTTAGGAGTATTAACTGGTATGGCTTTAAAAGGAAATAGGAATGGTAAATCTTGATTTTTCTTTTTCCTGGTGGATGTTGGGAACAATGAAACAGTTGTTTGTCCTGTAGCTTTGTCACACTCAGGAAGTTTTTTTCCTTGCAAAGATGGGAACTATGCAGCTTTTCTAGAAAAGTTGCACAGCTTGCCCAGAAAGCTGCATAGTTTTCTGAATACTGCACAGCTTTTGGCACAGAAAGTGAAAATTGCACAGCTTTCCTCATGGAAAGAAAATTGTATGACATTAAAACCAGCAAAGGCTGCAGCCTCAGCCAGCTCAAGTTTCTTTTCCTGCCTTATAACATTTGGTTTGTGCAGCATTCAAACTGGCAAAGGTGATGCATTAAAAGACTTTGAGCATAGATTTTTGTACAGCAAAGCTATACAGGTTCTTGAACTCTTATGTAGTTTCTCAAACTCCTGTGCAGTTTTCAGAAACCATGGAAACTGTCTTGTTCCATGAAGAACCAAAAAAGTTCTTACAACTTTATTTAAATATGTGTGTGTGTTCTCTGTGTGGTCTTAATGCAGCAAACAAAGGAATATCAATATCTTCACTAACAAAGTGAGTGAATGCCGTATTACGATGATTTATTCAAAAATAAAAAAATTAACCTTAAATATATATTCAATATAATGGAATTTTCACTGTATAAATTAAAGTACTGAAATTAAACTTCCTTCCTTCTCCTGTTGGATGTTTAATATTAAATATGTACATCTTCTTATTTAAGTTCTTCTATATTCAAGCGTATCTGGTTACAAACATTGCTGACCTTTAACAAAATATCTTAAATTTACCTTAATATTTTTTTAATTGATAAACCAGATTTTAAATTGTCATGCCTTCTAAGATTCACAGGAGTTTATAGCAGTCTGTCCAAGTATAAATACTCAATTTCTCAACCCTTAATCATCATTTAGACCGCAAGAGAGGCTGTATTAACAAATTTCTCCATTGTAGGGGCCCATTCTTTCTGAATTTTTGTTTCCGCTTACCTTTAATTCTATGTGTTGAAATGTCCATATTTTTCATTTCAGAAAGGTCATGAAGCCATTCCTCCAAATCTGGAATATCTTTCATATTCTTCTTCCATATTCCCACAAGTTTTGACACGTCTTCACTTTATACTTTTTTTCTTGCCACAAAAGTTCCTCAAGGAGTTGGGAACTCCACATTCAATCTCACTTTGTAAAATTATTGGATTTCCATTCTGTCTCTAAAAAGGAACTGGCTAAATTCTTGGAGGATGGTGTTATCAATGGCTTCTAATCAGGATGGCTATATAACAATTCCGGTATCAGAGACAGTATGCATCTGCATCAGTTGCTATGGACCTCAAAAGTGGAGAGTGCAGCAGAGCTCACGTCTTGCTGATGAGCTTCCATAGGCAACTGATTGGCCACAGTGTGAACAGAAAGGTAGACTAGATGGCCCTACAGTCTGATCCAACAAAACAGTTCTGAAAATTCTTATTATCATTATACTAGGTTTTCAAAATATCTGGTGATGACAGGGTAATAAGCAAATTGCTTCTTTTAGGCCGTTGTTATGTTGCAAATGATTGATTTGTCAGCAGACTGGGGTACAGAGCTCTTGTAGTATAGTAACTGAAGTATTTATATATTTGGTACTTACTTACCAAAGCTGTCTTACAGCAAAATTGTGAGATTAAGGCAAGGGAAGGATAACACTTTCCTTTGGGAAGCACAGATGCTTGCTAGTGATGGAATGAACAGCCTGTCATATCTGTCATGGGTCTAAAAAACTGTGTGATATTCTGCAAAAGTTTAGAAAATAGTTTGTAAGAACTGTGCTTTATATCTCCAAAAAAATCATGAGATGTGACGTGGAGTCTGATACCATGTTCCTTCCTGCCACATAACTACACGTGTAATTCCCTCTCACTTTATCCTACACCACCACCAGCAGCAGCAGCAGGTAAAATGCAGGAAGAAAGGTAGGGCTCTTTCTCTCCTCATATTCCCCTTCACATGGTTGACATGCAATTATAATTCCAAAAGAGAAGTAATCATAGTTCTCCATTGAAAACTACATTTCCCAGAATGCAGGTTTCCACTGGCAAATACTTTCCTCCAGTGGTCTTGGTGTTTGTCTTGCAGTCACAGATGTGTGCCAGGTAGCAGAAGCAGGTGGAGAAGAGAAGAGAGAGAGAGAGCATCATCCCTCATCCACCCTTCATCTGGAAGCTATCTCAGTTGATGTAGAAGGCCAGGCCCTTTTCCACACTATACAGTTATAGCACTATAGTCCCATTTTAACTGCCATGATAACATTCTATGAGAAGCTGGGATTAGCAGTTTAGGGAGGGCATTTCAAAATCTTCTGCCAGAGATTTCTAGTACCTCACCAAACTATAGATCCCAGGATTTCATAGGATGACACCATGGCAGTTAAAGTGGAACCATAGTGTAATGTAATGTAAAAGGACTGTGCAATGTAAAAGGGGTCCAAGTAAGAGGTGGGTGGGAAGAGAACTTGGAGGGAAAACTTGATTTCTTCTATGGCTCAGATTAAAATCTGAGTCAGGAAAAAACTTCAGGGCGTGTGTACTGCTTTTGTAGGAGACGTGCTGTGACATTAGTTTGTGTCTGTGCCCCTACACTGGTTGGCATTTTGCAGCTGGAAACAGCTTTGCTCTTATACCCTTAAATGGAACTGTGCTCCATTTCTTAGTGATCAGCAGAGAACTTGCTTAGAAACAATGAGAACCTGTGTGACATTTGGAGGGCATTGGAAAGGGGTATGGAAGATGCTGATTCTGGTTGCCACTGAGCTATGACACTTGCTGGATGCTCTTGGGCCAGTATTCTTTTTCACAGTCTGGTTCCTCTCACATGGTTGTTGTGAGGATAAAGTAAGGATAGGCCAGCCACGTCAGTTGCCTCGTGCTCCCTGGAAGAAGGCCAGGATATAAATGTAACTCATAACTAAACAAACAGATGTGCTTGGGATCATGATGTTTAGGCTTTTAAAGAAAGCTGCTTTGGTGTCACAAGAAGGGCTCTAATTCCAAGAGCCAACTCAATCCGTTTGACCATGGGGGCATCAATTTTAATTTCAGCTGCGTCAGTCTTCTTGGCAGTCGTGAAGCGTTGTGTCCAAGTCCGCAGCAACTGAAGGCTCACCCAAGAACTGTGGTCAGCCTTGCTTTTCTGGTATTGTGTTTCAGCAAAAACCATTAAGATGATCTGCATTTAAGATGAGCTCCTGCCACTTCCCTTTTTGATTCGTTTAAAAAAACAAACAAACTTGGTGATCCAAAAGCTTTGCTAGGTTTATGAGGAAAAAAAGGAATACTGAACCTATCTAAGCAGAAACTGCCAGCTATTGCCATCTGTGAAATGAAGTTGGGAGAATGCAGTTTCCAGATACTGAAGAACCTGTTATTTTTCTGAAGTGATGTATTTTACCTTTATTATCGCCTGGCCCTTATTGTCTCAAACTAGAGGATTTAACACAGCTAATCTAAAATGGTTTGTATATCCTTTGAGGTTTAATGAAGCTCTGTGAAGTAAGGAGAAAAGCAAGAGAAGCCATACTGCAGAATTGTTCATCTTTTGTATGTTAGAAACTTCCAGACAAAGCTTGTCATGATTGATTGATTGATTGTATAGTTCTTGGCATTTGAAAGCACTTTGGAAAATTTAATACTAATCAATATCTGTTCATTTCCATAGAGATCTGTCTGGAACTTAAATGCAGACTTTTCATAAAGATATCTGCATGGAATCTAAATATTCTATAAAGAAGTCTGCGTGGAATCTAAAATAGGGGTGGAAATTATGCTTGGTCAGGTTAAAAAACAAACAAACAGATTCCTTAACAGCTAGAAAACCCCATTGGGAAGAATGAGAGACTGGCAAGAATGTTGTGCAATTTTCTCCCAGTATTCATACATTCCAAAGGGTTGTGGAGGAATTATTCTATGGGGAACAAGTATTTTGTCAAAAAAAAAAAAAAACCCAACCCACCCTGTTTTCTATGCAGAAAACAGGTTTCCTGTGCAGAAGACACTG
Organism: Iguana delicatissima; assembly: GCA_948472985.1. Lineage (NCBI taxonomy): Eukaryota > Metazoa > Chordata > Lepidosauria > Squamata > Iguanidae > Iguana > Iguana delicatissima. The sequence continues at coordinate 1,152,364 of CAOKZL010000108.1, forward strand.
TTTGCTTTGAAGAAAGATTGTGTAGAAAACAGATATTTTAGTGTGTTTTTTCTTTGCAGAATAATTTCTCTGCAACACTTTGGGTTACTTGAATACAGGAAGAATACTACAGATAAATATTTATTTTAACCACAGTGGAGAGTTACATGTTCTCACATGCAAGAATGAAATATTAAGGGATGTACAACCCTAAAGAATGTCTCTAGTCTTCACTTGGGAGTACTGTGGGAAACATGCATGTAATTTCTGTGGTTCTTTATACCATGCTATTGATATGCATGGTACTTAAAAAGTTGAGCTTATTCCGTTAGAAGTTTACAATCTTGTATTCATCAAATAAGAAACAACAGAATTAACTGAAGCAGGGATGTATGCACTTATTTCAGTTGCATGTAAGAAGCGCCCAAAAGTGTTAATTTATTGGAGCAGTGAGTACTTGCTAGCACCTTCCTTGGGTAGGTAAGATAGTTGTGGGTCTTTCTCTAATGGGAAACAAGAGTCCAGAGTAGCATGGGATCCTGACTATTGCTTTCATATACTTTTTAGTGTGTGATAAAATCATCAGTGAAGCTCTGAGAAGAGTGGGACCATTGTTTTCCTGCTTAAAATAAAAACTAGAACAAAACAGCATAATAGACTCTTGGAAGAGATCACAAGGGCCTTGTGGTCCAACCCCCTGCTGTGCATGAGTTCAGCAGCTCTGACAGTAAAGAAGTTCTTTCTGATGTTTAGGTGGGATCTCTAACCACAGAGAAACATTAATGAGTAACATGGTCAAATGAGCAACATTTGAAATCAGTTCAACCAAAACGACATTGAGCTGAAGTGTTTGGTTTCCGATGGATAGAAAAATAAAATTAAAAAATAGTAGCATTCCAAACTCTGAATTATGTACAATAAGACGGAAGGACCAAGGGGCATAGATGAAAAGTTCACAGAAGAAGTGGGGAGGAGAAATTCTCAGCACCTTTAAGACAGATTTCTTGTAGCACAAGTATTTGTGGATTTCAATCCACTCCTTTGGATACACTGGTGGAGCAGTTGGACTATGGGTCTTGTGGTGTCAAGGTGTCAAGAAGAAGTATGAACAGAAATAATGGTTTCCTGGAATACCAATTATATTAATGAATGGATTCTCACCACAGTTGAAACATAACAGAAGAACGCTCATCAGAAAAATCTCTTAATTCAAGAGAACTGATTAACTTTTGGGTATGCAGAATGTACTATGGATTTTGGCCAGTGTAACAATTTGCATCTTTCTATATTTCATTACACTCCAATCCCTCTTCCACAATTATGTAATTATAATTTAAATACATGTGGCTTAAATACTGTATTTCCATCAGTACATCTGAAGACTGGATTGAAATCTATGGAAACAGAAGCTTAAATGGATCCTTTAGTCTTAAGGTGCTACTGGATCACTTCCCTCCCCTTCCTTTTTACACTGAAGTAGACTAACACATCTGCCTCTTTGAGTAGAGAAGAGGTCAGTTTCCTTCAGAAGGTTCTATCGTTTACATGGCAGCGCTTCAGGGCTTGGCAGAGCTGTTATGTCTTTCCTGGGGCCCTTTTATATTACACAGTTGTAGTGCAATGATTGTACCATAGTCCAATCCTATGGAATCTTGGGATTTGCAGTTTAGGGAGGAACATTTAGAATTCTAAGCCAGAAAGCTCTAGCGCCTCACCAAACTACAAGTTCCAGGATTGCATAAGATACAGTCAGTTCCATTAAAGTGGGATCATAGTCCTATAGTTGTGTAATGGGAAAGGGTTTCTAGAATCATAGAAGCATGGAGTTGGAAAGGGTCTCATGGACCATCAAGGTCAACCTCCTCCCACCCCCTCGTTCAATGCAGGATTTCCAGCTAAAGCATCCCCAGTAGGTAGCTGTCCAACCTCTTTATGAAGATGTCCAGAGAAGGTGACTGCCCCATCTCTCTAGTCAATTGGTTGTATTGCTGAACTGCTCCTGCTGTCAAGAAGTTCCTTCTAATGTTCAATTGAAATTTACTCTCTTGTACCTTAAAAGTATTAGCACTGGTCCTACCCTGTGAGGCAGGAGAGAACACGCCTACTCCCCCTCTCTGTGATAGCCTCTGAGATACTTAAAGAATGCAATCATGTCATCCCTCAGATATCTCTTCATCAAGCTGAATGTGCTCAGCTCCTTCAACCTTTCTTCATATGTTTTATTCTTCATGCCTCTTATTATCCTTGTTGTCCTTCTCTGAACCTACTCCAACTTGCCTATATCTTTCTTAATTTGAGGCACCCAGAACTGAACACAGTACTCCAGATGAGGCCAACCAACACAAAACATAATGGGACTATTATTTTCCTCTCCTTGCAAACTATGCTTCTATTAATACAGGGTAAAATAGCATTCACCTTTGCTGCAGCATCACACTGCTGGCTCATGTTGAACTCATGATCAACAATACTCCCCAGGTCCTTTCGACGTGTAGTACTACTGAGCCATGTATCTCTCATGCTAGACCTGTACATTTGGTTTTTGTGGCCTAAATGTAGAATTTTGCATTTGTGCCTATTGAATTTCATTTTACTAAGTTTTTGCTAGGTCCTTTTTAATTCTATTCCTCTCTTCTGATGTGTCAGCTATCCCTCCCAATTCTGTGTCATCTGCAAACTCTAGTTTCTTTCATATCCTCCATTAAACTCTGTGGATAAACATTCAGAAGGTTTAGAATAAAGCACGGCAACATAACAGATACACATGAAACAACTATTTTAATGGTTTCACAGTCTTTTATACTACTGTTTGGGATATTATTGTGTCTATAGTTATTTCTGTAGGTCATCTTGTAAGGACTATGTCCTGAAAGCCAACCTAGAAAACAATTTTATTTTATTTTATTCATATCCCACCTTCCTCTCAAATATGATCCGTCCATAAATGAAATAGAAACTTTTACTAACAAGTGTTTGACTAGTTGTGTGTGCACCTAAACATGTTATGTGCACTATGACCTGTAGTATTCAAAGCATGTGCGGCCATCTGTGCTCACAAGTTTCAGAGATGGAAGGCATTTATGATTTTTCCTCATTACTCCAAGAACATCACTTCCTAGAGACCTCAGGTATTCAAGTACAGGGAGTCAGGGAGACTTTAAGTAAGATCTGAAAAATAAAGACTTGTGTATTCATTTACAAGCACACATATGCACACACACAATGCTATGCATATATGTATATAGATGGCATTTAAAATATCGAATAGCACTTCAGACAAGTCTGTCCTGGATTCCAGAAGGATGTAGTTAATCACTTTGATATATATTTGTTAGACTAACAGAACCCCAAATATTTTAATATTAATTCAAAGCGTTTCAGCTTCTTTGCTCTTCAGCTGTTCTGGAAAAAAAATTAGCTGTATCAAACATGATTTTTATAGACCAAAATTGTATTGGTGGCCCCAGATACAGGAGAAACTAATGAATGGTGAATCAAAACTGGTGTGAATCCCATTAGTTTAATGGGTCTACTCTTGTTGAGATTAACAGTAGGATTTATGCCAGAGAATGCGGAGGATAGAGGATTTTAAACTGGATGGATGATGTTAGGTGTTATCCTCTACACTGAAACTCTGGTGTATTAGAGTGCTAAACCTATAAATTGAAAAGTTTTCCCTTTCCTCTTAATCTTCTGATGATATTTTTGTTCCAATCACCAAGAAATCAGATTGGGCATGGTGTATCCATTATAACTCCAAGGACAATATGGACAGCAGATTCTTCCCTATAGTCTCCCTAGTGTCTTTAGTCCAAGAGTTGGTTGCCGATTACCAGCAGAAACCCAGTCCTGAAACTCTTTTCCTATCAGTTAAGACCATATTTAACTACCGCATCAAGATCCACCTGTGACAATCTTTGAAAAGAAGAAATAATGGCCCCAAGGATTTTCCAGATGAGAACAGACTTTGTCATGAAGCCTGCTGGCAGAGGGGCTGCAGCTGGAGCACTAAACAACTAAGTTGACTGCACAGCAAAAGGCCAAAGACAACTGATGAAAATGATATACAGACTCTTGGACAAAAATATCACCATAAGACTCATGGATCATATCATTAAAACATATAAAGCCTTGCAAATAGGAAACTATTTTAAAATGAGACAGCTGATGTCCTTGTAAACCAAATCCCATCGCTGTTACCAGAATAAATAATTAGATTAAAAAATACAGAGAGCCAAGTGTCCTGGTTGCCTCTTTGTCTGAGATATTAAACCACCAGAGAGTATCTCTCTATATATTGACTGAAACTAAAATAACAAAGAGGGGGGTAGAAACAGAATCCCAACTTCTATATCAAAAGAGAACTCCTGATGGGGGTCATTTGTCATCCTTCATTTCATGTGCATTCAGACTGTCATGTTTGCTTTACCAAGGCCCATGATGCTTCATGTCGTTTGTAGCATCAAAATAGAAGAACTGTTTATGTCTTTATAGTCATGGTTTCCTATCGATACTTGCCAAAGAACTGACTTTTCACCCCACAGATCCTGCCCCTTTTCCCTCCAGGGTGTCTCATTAAGTTGTGAGATACCATCATCCCTACTCACACCAGTGAGAAAACATAGCAGGCAAGGAAAGAGTTGAAATGGCAAAACTGAGCCTAGAGCAGCCAGTGTTTGATAAGTTTGGGGAACACTTGGGAGGGATTGTGGGGAAAAAATAGCATTATACAGAAAAGTACCATGCCAGAATGGTGAAATAGAAAAATAGCTCCCCAGGAAAACAAATCCATGAGGACACCTAAGTGTCCTATAGATATATAGCCCCTGTATAATTGAGCATTATACAGGGGAGCTCAGTTTCCAGACTGCTGCTTCTTTCTGATCCATTGACACCCCCTGAATCTCTGGCTTTCTGAGTGTTATCTTTTTCTTCATCACTAGGGCCATTTCCTCACTAGCCTGTTTAACGCTATGATTCCACTTTCAACATCTTATGGAATCCTAGGGTTTGCAGTTTAGGGAGGGGCTAGCCAGCCCCTCCAGTTCTATATTGGTAGATGGCAAATTTGGTGAAACAGTACATTACACAACTTTTCTTTTTACAACTAAGAAACAGCATCTTTTAGCCTTGGGGCAAATAACATGATCTTAGGATCTTATCAGGAGTCGCTCTGGGTATAGAGTCATTGAAAGTGTCCAAAGCATTCAACTTGATAGTTTCTCCAAGCTTCTTCTCAGGTTCATCAACACCATGTCTTTTCCTTCCTTCTGGTATCCAAAAAGTCCAGACCAAGAAACGTCTGCCCCTTTTTTTCCAATAGGAAACAGTCAGCCATACTATATGTGAAAGAAACCAAGGATTTCTTCCTGCCATAGATTCACAGTTTTTGTTCCCAGGGCTCCAGGCCCCCAAAATAGTACCCAACTCACCATGGATTATGCTTACCAATCTAAGCACAATCATTTCTTTGAGATCACACTTGGGCAGCCACAGGAAACCTAGATGGGAAAGAAGAGGAAGGTGTGGGAAGCTGTGGCCCTGTAGTCATCACATGTGTCTCCAGCCATTCCCCCCTCCAGCAGTGAAATACAGTGCATATTTAAATAAAAAGTATAATAATTATTTATTTAGCTAGGTAAATGAAATAACAACTGCAAAATCCATTTCTTAAAACAGAGATTAGAGTCACCTGCTACAAATGTTTTTTCTGGATTAATTCTAGGGCAAAATAACCCAGCCAAGAATGCGAAATACATAGGGATACTACATGCATTCCTTGTATTATGTCAACATTAATTGCACAGTGAAGCAACAGTCTCATAGAACGGAGTATTAACACTGGTCTGAATTTCCCCAATGACACCAAATAAGTTCTTACTCAAAATGGAATCTTTGAATAAACTTAATCGATGTGATAATATTATACTTATGCATTGGATACCAAACACTCTTTACACCAACGTAACACATAATGATGGGGTTCAGTTCCTTAAAAGAATTCCCTAACAGCAAGAGTCCCAGTGATCCTCCCACAAAAGTTATTAGCACTTCAGCAATACTACTCCTCACCTGCAATAATTTTACACTCAGTGGAGAACCCCACTTACCACTGCAGGGTACCACAATGGGCACTCACATGGCTCCTTCTTAGGCATCTGTTCATGGCAAACTAGAAAATAGCATCCTTAAAGAGGCCAGTGAGAAACCTCTTGTAAAAGTATGCTGGGGTTACACTAAGAAATCTTTATGATCTGGGCAAAGAGCAAGGAATGCCTAGCATGGCTTAATTATATCAACTCTATTCATCTGACAGTCAAGCATCAAGCATCCACACCTCCTTTTCTTCTATATCCTTCTCACCATGGAAAATACAACATTGTCACTGATCTTTATACTAAGCCAACTTACGTCCACACCTACTTAAATCAGAAATCCTGCCTCTCCAAACATATAAATATTTATCAGGGAAATCTGTAACACTGCACAAAATTACCATTAAAGAACTGGTGACATTAGGAAACTCCTGCTTCATGGACAATAACCTTCTCATATCACTGATTATAACAAGCAAGCAAGCTACCACCTTTCTAGAAGAAAATCTCCATGAAAGTTATGAGTCAAGCAATAATGAACAGCATATTCCACTTGCAGTGAATTTTCATCCCACAACTCCTTATGACCACATGGGAGACAGAGAAACTGTTGTGATTGAACTCTGAACGTCTTGGTATACCTGTTAATTTTCCACCAGTGTCCAAATCAGAGAGACTGCTGATAAGAATTGTCTCCCATTCAGAGATCAGGAATCCTGGACAACGCTGTTGTGATTGTAAATGCTGCATCACCTTTATGTATCTAAAGAAGATAGTCACCATTAAGAGTACTGTAATTCATGGGACTTGCTGTACTAAACAGAACATTACTTAAAGGTCTTCAGTTTATGCCACTGAACGTGGACATTCAGGACATCATCTACCGTATGTGAACAGAACAAAGATTGACCTACATATGTGCTACAGAAACCACTAGCCTGCAGTTCTGACCTGAAAATTAGAAAAGCCAGTAGGTATACATTTTAATTCAGAACATCACAGCCTATCTGATTTGTCAGTAAGTGGAACAGAAATACCGTTGGATACAAGAATATTGGGGGGAGAGACAATTATTTCAAAGAAAGCTGATTTAGGACCCCATAACTGGGCCAAGTGATGTTGACTTTCTTTCAGCTTCATACTCTTATCTAACCCTTGAGCATTTTAATAAAGTCCAAATAGAATGTGAGCATAGGACTTCCTGTTCATTGATGGTTTAAAACAGGCAGGGAGAGACTAAGAGATAGAAAGAGAAATTATGAGGCAATTTTCTGTCAGAACCCCAGGATTTTCATCTTTATGCAGAAATTGTCTCAGATATCCATGGGCCGTTATGTCATTCAATGTAGCAACACTCATATATTCTTATTTACAACTTCTGAAATTATTTCAGATACATCCCAGAATGGCAATTTCCATTTTACTGCCATTCAGTAGAGTGCTAAAAGATTTCAGACAATTATCATCTTGTTTTCTCAATAGTGTTCTGGACCTCCATCAAATTCAATCTTCTCATTTGTTTCCCGAAGATCTTCTTTCCAAATCTAGGCTTCTGCTTTCTGGTCATGTCATTGCAGCCACAATGACATCCTTCTACTAAGTCTGTTTCAGTGGGTCATATCTGAGGCCCTTTCCACAGCTTACCTTTTCTTGGAGCCATCGCATTGAAAGACTCTCCCAGGAGGGAATCGCTTCTGCTGCACTCCCCTCCGCATCAACTGCCTGCTGGACGGGAGGAAGTGTGATGGCTCCACTCCTCCCTTCTGCAGCGCAGCCCTGCAGTTTCCCAGACTGCACTGAGGAAGGAAGCTCAGCCATTGTGCTTCCTGCTGTTCTGCACAACAGGTAAGTGTGGGAGGGAGGCGAGAGGACTCCGCAATCACATGTCATTGTCGGGATTTAATCTGCAACTGTGAAGGGGTGGCCATGGGATCACCATGGGATCACAACAATGTCATGTAGAACTGTTGTCATGATCCCATGGCGATCCTGTGGCTATTGTGGGTTGGAGGTGGTGTGCAAAAAGGGCCTGAGAGATTTTTTGGTTGTCCCAAGGGTGCGCAAGGGTAGCAGTTTGGTTGTGGCTGCATAGGCCATCCAAGGAAGCTGGAATTAGACTGTTTAGCAGGCATGGGTGTGTGTGTGGAGGAAACTGAATCCTGCCCCAGCCAAGCAACTAATTTTTTATGATTCAGAATTCACTTATTGCTGATTTCTTTTTCGTTTACATTTTTATCCCACCTTTCTTCCAGTGAGCTCAAGGTGGCTTACACTGCTTTCAGATCTGACTAAGAGAAAATGATTTTTACAAGATCAACCAGTGAGTTTTATAGTCCAGTTGCAACTAGAACCTGGACCTCCCATATCGCAGTCAAACACTGTAGCTAATAAAGCACACTGAAATTACTATGTAAGCTGGCTGCAGGACAAGTCTGCTGTATAGTTAGTTTCCAAATCTTCCTATAACTAGGAGTATTCTTCCTATCAACAGTCTGAACCACTTTTTTTATTGTCCTATCCAACATTCACAGCTTTCACTTGTCCATGCATACTAGTCCACGAAGCATCAATTAGATGAGGTTTCTAAAAATGAGAATTTAATATAATTCTTCCCAGCTTTCTACACATTGCTTATACTCCATATGTCCTGTCTCATGGATGAATCATAGAATCATGGAGTTGGAAGACACCACAGGGGCCATCCAGTCCAACCTCCCGCTATGCAGGAACACACATCAAAGCACTCTCAACAGATGGCCATCCAGCCTCTGCTTGAAAACCTCCAAAGAAGGAGACTTCACCACACTCCAAGGCAGCATATTAAAGAAGCTTAAAATCCAGCTGCCTTTCTACAATAGCTACTTTTGGAACATGACTCTTTATTTACGTTTTGACTCTGCTGTATTCTTCTAGCTTTGTACGCAGCCTGGAAAATGTATTTGTTTGGACTCCAGTTCCCAGCATCTCTCAATCAGCATAACATGCAAACTCCTTCCAGCCCCAAACCTCAACCTTTTGGGGTTTGACCTTCCTGAAAATTCACTTCATATTGTCTTCCTACTCAACAAAATGAAACAAACAAAACCTTCATAATATAATCTATCTGCTTTTGTAAAAAGAAAAAAAATTAATCTCCTATCATGACAACATGAAGAGCTCTTCCTGCCCTCTGTCTAGCTATGTTCTGGCATCCCAGTGTATGGGCTTTTGGCCCATTGACATCAACAGAAGATGTTATGACCATTTCCATGAAAGTACACATTTATATCATTCTGGGAATAGAGGCATAATGGAGCCAGGGCTTGCAGGGGTAAACCGCAAGAGTTTTTGATTAACAAGGATAACATCTGGCACCTTCCTTGCACTCCATTGTTTCCTCCCAGTCTAGCTGTCACCTTGTGGAATCCAAGGAACTGGACAGAGAGGAGGCCAACCTAGAAAGTCCTCTGGCTCCAGATAACAGCTCCCTCTCTGAATCTGAACAGCTAGCAGCAGATGCAGCTGATGAGGAACTTCAGGAAGATGGATCCCCACCTCAGCTAGAATTGGTGTATACTGAGGAGACATTTATACCATATACGGCCTATTAACTGGAACAGAAGTAGCGTCAGGCAATACCTCTGGCAGAAGCTTAAATGAGAACTGCTGACTAATTACCAGGCATCTCAAGCTGTTGTCTGCAACTGTTTGTTCTACCAGGCTTTCAGTACTTCATGCTCATGGATTTATATTGGATTCTTCACCTCTGGTGTTTTCTGTCTATTTGTCTTTACCTTTCGGCTTTTGGTTATTGTGACTATTGGCTTCTCGTGATGGATTCTGGAGTGGCTAAGACCTTGTCACTGCACCTCCCTTCAACTCCCTTGATTATCTATGGCCTTTAACACACCATGCCTCAATAGCACATTGTTCTGTGTCAACTCCAGCATTGCCATTTCCATGTTGCTTCTGGATTCTGAATTTTCTCTACCACACTGGAAGCACTATCAAGCACAAATGAGGAACCGCACTCACCAGGTGATGGACTTGTGGTGGGAGAGGAAGCCATTACCAGTTTTTTTTTTCTGGTAATAAAAAAGTGCTGATTAGCAACAGAAAGGGATAGGAAAGCAGCTGGTTAGGGAGGACGTCATGCGGTAGGATGGGTCCTGCACTGGGAACAATGTGTGGCTTTGCCGGGATAATGACTTCATGTGGTAAGGGCCTGTGTATGAACACTGGTTTGAGTAACCTATAATGTCTTCCCTCTTGCTACCTTTAAGCACAGAACATTAGTGCAATCGCCACAGTAGCTGGCGGTGAAATTGATTTCCCCAGTGATAATAATTTTTTACAAGTTAACTTTGTTGAAAGTCAAAGTATTTTGAATGGCTTAGTCTTAAGTGGGCAAGACCCATTAACTTTAAAAAAACGATTTGAGGTGAGAACACGCAGACACACGTATGTGTCTATGTGTCTGTGTGTGTGCACGTGAGATCACTGCTGCCTTCATTTTAGATTCCTATTGGGGACATTGCTATAGGAACTGACATGGTGAGGGCCGGCATATCAAAACTACAATACTAGTTTGGCATTTTGCATCTGTGGAGTGTGACACCACATCTCTGCCTACTTCATCGTGGATTATTATAAGGCTAAATGAAGGCAGGTTGAAAATTGGAAGACAAAGGAATTATATAAATGACATACTATCTGGAAGCAGTTCTTATTCTGGATGAAAGTTCTAAGGCTTGAGTGCAGAAGAAACATTTCTTTGCTTTCTTTTTTCAGCTTAGAAGTAGTATATTTCTATCACCCCTTCCCAGACATCCCTCTATTTTTCCATATCATTTTTAGTTTGATGAGCTTATTGGCTTGCACTGATCTCTGAATCAGTAGAAAATTATCTCGTCTAAAAATTGGTCATCATTCCAGGCAGAAAACAAAGCAAAATCTCAAAATGTCTGCAGTATGGATACTTTCTGGGCATTATTTCAGAATGCTTTGTGAATTGAAAGCCACTGATAGCATATGAATTTCAAAATGTAGTAGTTTTATGGAGGTGGTTGTAACAACTCAAATATTTATTGACCTCATGCAAAAAAATATGGTATGGGAGGTTTTCAAAAAGTATAGATCCATTCGATCTCCTGATGTGCCTCTCTTGACATATTCATGCAGAATCTGTCCTTTGAGAAGATGATATAACCAACAGCAGTGATGAGGCAATGAATCTGTTCTGGATTTTACTCTGAGCTTTAAAGGAGGGCATGCTTGTAGAGACCAAGAGAATGCGTGACTTGTGAAGACATTTAACATGGCCAGCAGAAATGTGTAGGAAGGACTCTAAAGGACTTCGGAGAAGATATTCATGACTGAGCTGTACTTCCAGCAATTAACTTTTCTTAGCTCTGTGCTAGGGAGATATCTGGGGCTTGGGGGTATTGTATTTTGCCTTAAAAAAAAAAAAGGCCAGAATCTGTGGTGACATACCCAATCCCCTCTGGTAACATTTATGTTCTTAAAGCCGTGCTTGCAGCTGCGGCTTCTCACAATAAGACAGCCGATACTGGCTTGCATAATTCATGATTACAAGTTGTACACCCTTGATGATAAAAGGAGCTGATGTTTATTTTACACCCACCTCACAGTGCATCAAATGGATGTTCAAAAGGACGCAAATAGCCACCAGAAAAAAAAAGGTAGAAGTGTATTCCTTCTATATGTTCTGTCATCACTTTGCTACTAGTACACGCTGAAGACTTTTTTTTTAAAAAAAAAAATGGAGCGCTGTCTTGTCAACTCTATAGATGTAAACCTGGAATAGAAAGAAAGAACCCTTACAATTCTCTTGTTATTTAGTTCTTCAAGCCACAATTGTAGAAGGGAGAGTCAACTATACTAGGTGACTGAAGTGATAACAGAAGATAAAGCTTCAAATTCCAACCCAGAAGATCTCTTGCAAAAAGATTCTTAGTCGAGCTGTTTTTCTTCACATTCATCTTCTCATCTATACAACAACAACAAAAGTGGTAAGAGGAGGAGCAGTGATAGCAGGAACTACCACCGCCAAACAATAGAGCTCGCAAGTTTATTAACAGGATGAGAACATTGGGGATTAGTTCTGTTTCAAGGCATAATTTGCAATTTCAGCAAAAGACAGCTTGCTGCCTGGGGTAAAGCAGGCATGGATCCCTTATCCATCCAAGGTGAAGGTGCATAGTATGCAAAACTATATTATTTTGGCACATGAGGCAGAAAGCCCAAAAATGTTTTTTTTCATCCTTGACAGTTTGTTAATTTCTGTGGAGTTGGCTTTGACTTATGGTGACCTTATGATGGAGACACCTTAGAAATCACTCTGTTCTCAATAGCCCCTTTCAGATCTTCCAAACTTACAGCTGTTTTTCCCTTGATTAAGTCTATCCAAGTGTGATGTAGTCTTCCTCTTTTCCTCCCGCCTTTTTCCGTACCAATCATCATTGTTTTTTCTAATGAGTCATGTCTTCTCCTAATATATCCAAAGTAAACATGCAAAAAACAAAAGTTCCGAATTAAATAACCGGTAATTTGCCACACTCATGGACTGCTCCATACATGCTGCTGGAAGCAATTGTTTCATCCTGTAACTAAGGCCAGGGCCAGCCCTACATTTTCAGCGAGCAATTGAGGCTGGCGGGTTAAATTACTACAGATTGTTTAAAATGGCACGGTTTCTCTGTGACTAAAAGTATGGTTGAAAATGGCCAGCCTCTTGATATATGCATTTTCTTTGGAGTGTTATCATGGACAGTACAGCCTATACCAGCAAGACTGCTAGTTGTCCAACATTTACTTGTTGTTGTGTGCCCTTCTGACTTACGATGACCATATCACAGGGTTTTCATGGCAAAATCTGCTCAGAGGGAGTTTGCCTTTGCCTTCATCTGAGGCTGAGGGAGTGTGACTTGAATCACCTAGTGGGATTCCATGGCCTAGCAAGAATTTGAACCCTGGTCTCCCAGAGTCCTAGTCCAGCATACAAATCACTGTGCCACACTGGATCTCCCTAAAATTCCAGCTGCTTTTTAAAGAATTGTCCCTGGACAAGGAGGTATCCAAGGGCTTCTTGCACAGTGCCCCCAGTCTTGTAATGGCAGATGGATGGCACCTAGATGGAACTCCTGCCTCCACTCAAACAGCCACTGATTGATCACCATCTAGCTGCCGTTGCATGGGCATAAATGCACTGACAGAACTCTGTGCTCCATTGGCATCCCACAGTATCTCCAGCGCTGGGTGTTTTGTACTCCAGGCCAACAGTTTATAGCATTCTGATGTTTATTTGATTAAGTTAACTAAAAATATGTGTTTCATTTACTTTTGAAAAAGGAGAAAGCCACGCATTACCTTTTTGTAATCTATAGCAATAAGCATCTAGTGTGACTGAGGCTTGGGACTGAAAGCATCATTACTTTTTTTTTTTAAAATGTAGCATTCAAGGCTACAAGCTGGTCATGTCTGCTTTGTACGGCTGCCTTACAACATAATAATAGATAATATTTTTCTAACCCTCATCTTGACATCAGGTCTCTTGGGGAAAAGTGGGGAGGTGGAGGATGTATACAAGGTACAACCATGTTTGTATTAAAATCATTTCTATCTTATGAAGGTGCTCATTACCCAGGGTCAGGCTACCTTAGGTCTGGCTAAGGTGACAACCTGGTAGAAGAAGTAATTGGTCATATATTAGAAACCTCTGTTGTTCTGCAGGTCTAATTACTCATCTGAATGTGCAGCTGAGTTTTGTGAGGCTCAAGTCAAGAGGAACTGAATTCATAATTTTGTCCCTCAAGCTGACAGATTGTTGCTCATATGCAAGCAGAGAGTCTTTCGGTTGCCTTTGCACTGGAACATAGTATCCCTCACAGGAGAAAGAGTCTTGAATTTATATGGAACATTCCTGGCATTCATAGGGTTTATTTTGCCTCCCCACTCCCATCCTGCCCTGGCCTGCACTGCCATACATTGTTAGAACTGTAGTACAAAAAATGATGACCTGGGGCTCTCTATGGTCTCAGACATATTTCCGCTGTGAGGCTGACGATATTGCAATAATAATCATTCCTCTGTGTAACTCTGGGTGAGGGGTGCCTGAGAGGCTGAGTCATCAGAAGGATTAGTGAGCTTGAAGTATTTCTGTAATGCTCTGGAATCCTTTTATGAGCCAGAAACCCCTGTTGCTGTCAGTGGTCATCATATGAGCCCTGGGCTTCCCATCAGACCTGCCAGATGTCCTACTTTTGGAGAATACAGGTACACTTTTAAGTTGGTAGGGCAATGAAACAACCCTTATCTGGCTAATGTCTGCCAAGCCTGTAGCCTGCACAATCTCAGTAGTAGCAATAGCAGTTGTGATGGAAAAAGAACAATATTCTCTCAGTGTGATGTGTGTGGCAGCTTCAGGGGCCTTTATAATCCTTGAGAGTCAAATAGACCAGTGTCGTGTGCACCACTTATATATTTAAATAAAATGCAGGTTCCGTTTTTTTGTTTTGTTTTTTTTTTTTTCAAGTGTGCTTAGAGTGGTATACATGATCCCTTCTGCCTTCAGAACAATTCTGTAAGGTAGATGAAGCTGAGAGAGGGTGACTCATCCAAGGCTGTTCTACTGAGCCCCATAGGCTGAATCAAAGTTAGCTGCAGATTTGAAGACATGGACAGTCCAAGAGATTTTGCTGCTGGACAAAAGCGGGAGAGAGAGTTCTCCCTAAAAAAAAAAAAAAATCCCATGGACATTAAAAAGAGTGGCAAGTGACTTCAGAAATGGCAGTGGAGTTAGACTCTTCTGCTTGCCTTGAGGGCCGCTGACTAATTCAGGGACCAGGAGTGATAATGACACACAAGCCCCAGTTTTCCAATGGAAGGAACTTCCTCAGGAAGAATGGATAGGAGCAGGCTGCCTTCAGCACCTGTTTTAATCTGTCGCTTCAGCCTTCCTAATGATAAGGCCACTGCAGAGCTTAGAAAAGTAATTTTGGGATGATAACTCTTAGAATTTCTCAGCACACAGTGACCAGGGGATTCTGGGCATTACACTTCAAAAAGTAGCTTTTCCAAACTCTGGGGCAGCTCTGCTTGAAGTTTTGAGCACAACACCCTGTGTTCAGCACACTCCTATGCCAGCCTAGTCCAGAGTAGTGACACAATCCTTGTTTGGTACAACACAGGTACTCTTTCCATTTGTCACATTGACCGCAACAGAATGTCATTCTGGGGTATGGTAGGAAGTCAGCACTGAGCATCCCAAAAGAATAAAGGGGGCCTAAAACAGTCATCATCATTATTTTCGGTATCACTGATACTGATCAGTAGTATTACATAGTACAGAAGAGCCTGCGTGGCATGCTGGTTTGAGATTTGGACTACAACTGTGGAGACCAGGGTTTGAATCCCTGCTTGGTCATGGAAATCCACTGGGGGACTTTGGGCAAGTTACATTCTCTCATCTTCTGAGGAAGGCAAATTTTACAACAACAACAAAAAAGTGATAGGCTCGCCTTAGGATTGCCCTAAGTCAGAAACAACTTGAAGTGTCATAAGAAATTGAATAGTACAATATTATTATTGCCTTTGCAAGGTGTGCACAAGATCAATAATAATATTGATTGATACTGATCAATTTCAATATTACATGTTGTGCAGAAAGCTGTTTCTTGAACAGAAAATGCTCTTTTCTGTGCAAATCAATCACATGCACGTTTCACACAGAATAAGTCCCAAATGAGAAGAAGAAGATGATCAGTCCAGGGTTCTTCTTGACAGAGTTCTACAGCACAAAAAGCATGCTTTTCAAAACTTTTTTTTTTTTTTGATATTTGCAAATATTCATTATATCCCTTCTGTATGCTGCCCTGACTATTTTGGATACGGGACAAGAAATATTGTTTAAAAATGAATAAATAAACTTAACTCTATTGTTTATGCTTACCCAATGTTCCCTCTTTCTTACTTTGTTGGCCATTACAGAATTTACTGCTGACACTGAAAGTTTGTTGGAGCATAGTTCACACAAAAACTCCAGCCCCTGTCAGTGTATTGTATGCACACATTGTAAGAGCATTATGTACACTCCACCCTGTCCAACCCCATCCATTGGGTCATTTCTCTTTCTCATTTGCAGGTGCATATTTAAGAGCTGATTTGCAAAGAGATAGTTATGTTAGTTTGATACATCTGATGAAATGGGCCAGGAAAGCTGATGCTAAAACATGTCCATTAGTCTCAGGGATGCTTTTAGATCCTTCCTCTCCACAACCACCCCTCCTTTCCTCTTATGTAAATAGTTGGTACAGTCTGAAACACAACTGTACTCTAAATTTTTTAATGCTTTCTTTTTCTAAAGATAAAAATATTCAATCTCAGATGAAAATATACCATTAAACATATACACCTAGCTAGAGGAAAACCCAAAAATGGAAAAATGATGAGTTGAGGTGTGTTTTTTTACTAAAATATTACAAATTAAGTGATGAAATGAGACAATAAAATATTTAGTCACGCTAACTATAACTGATTAAAGATATGGCCTTTGTATATAAGGGCTTGTGCATTTTGGGGGGAATAGAAGCGGTATAAGAAAGAACCTAATCATTGTATTGATTTTTAGAAAAAGGTATCTAGTATTCTTTTGTTCCCGTTCCCTCCGGCGCACTCTCTGATTTTGGATTGGTTTTTGGCTGCTCTTGATAGGTATATAAAGGTGCTGCAGCCATGAGCTATGAAGACATCTGGGATCCTTTTTAGGAAAAAGGTAAATATGAAAGGATTGGTGGATCAGTCTGTTTCAAGTCCATGGCCTAAACTCATAGAATAATAGAGCTCAAACAGATGAAAGCAGTCGAGTTGCGATTTTTCAGTTCCTCCCCCTGCATTCTTCTTTGGCATAGCAAACATGCTCCACCAGAGAGTTGCCCAACCCTTTCAAACAAGTTTTTAAAGTGTTTGGCGGGGGGAGGGAACTGCAGGATGGAGGGGTTAAAACCATTTTAAACAATTGTTAAAACAATTTAATTTGTTTTATCATGAAATACACTTTTGATTGCATTGCATACCTAAGATATACTTTTTGATGTGAGAACAGCACTGCAAAATTCAAAGAATTTCAAAGATTAATTACGTTCCATTTGTCACATTAGTCCTGGAGGCATGGACTGGGGTCAGCCTGCAGTAGAATTCAGGAAGATGGAAATTTTCAAGCATTCCCATACAGAAGCATGGATTTAGGATTAAAAGCAGGCTTTGCATGGAATGTATGTGGAGCCTATTGGGTTCCAATATTACAACAGGACTTTCTGACCAAAGGATGGGTCAGTATCAATATCATTTGTATGATTTAAGTGAGGCTTTGCTTGGATCATGTACCACATGGTGGTGACTTCATCTTGAGCTTCCTTTTGCTTTTTGAATAGATGGAAGGAGTCACCATGGCAAAAACACAGTTTTGTGACTGTCCAGTTGTTTCATCCCTCCAGAAAGGTAGCTGCAAGAAAAATCAGTTCTTGTCTTCATCAGCCTGCAGGCTCCACCTTTAAGCAATGAGTTGAGTTACTCCAGATATATTGTATTTCTAGCTTCCACATCCATCAATCTTGTGTAGGCCATGGCAGCCCACAGAACTTTGTCAGGCCAAACTGATAGGAATGCAGCAGCCAGAATTTGTTACTAGAGGGAATAATGATGGTCAGACAACTGGAAGCCAGACTAATGTACATTTTTTTTTTACATAAAGTTGCTTCCTGTGTAGATAAAAACAATACCAAGATTTTCTTATCATTCCTTGCTTTCTTGTTATCCTGTCTCTAGCATTCTAACTGATTCTCCATGCCGGTCAGTGGTCTTTTGTGTTTATGTGTTTCAGTGAATTGGTCTCTGCATGTAAGGGAAACACAGAGGAAGAGTTGAAACTCTGCAGTAGAAGAAACATCTGATATTTTTTTCCTAGGTGTACATGACAAAAGAAACTAGGACTGAAAAGACAGGTTGACAAAAAAAAAATTAGATCAAATCTTTAAAAAAAAAGTCCTTTGGAGACTTTATCATTGCAATCTTAGGCATTAATGAGTATCTTACACTGGATTTATTAAAAGGATAACAGCATTCATTTAGCAGAGAGATGACAGCAGGGGAGAGCCCACATCCATACAAGATAAGAGAATATTTGCTGTTCCCTGTGTCACAAAATAATATGGTTTGAATATGTGCCATGCATCACTGATACTGCATCATGGCAGCTTTGAGCAGGGTTAAAACTAAATATTAAATCTTTCTGCCCTGCGCCATTCACCAAGAGATTAGATGGGCGAACCCTAAATGTCTGAGTGAGAGAATCAAGCCAGGCTGTTATGTTGGGGCAGGCGACAAGACAGTGGTTATCTTGATTAAGAAGCCTAAGCTATTCTTTATCTCACAAATTACTCCCTTTGTTGAGAAATGATTTCTGCCCCTCCCAACCCCCCAAAAATATTTAGAGGAAACATCCACATAGCCTGACATTCTGCCTGTGGAGGACAAAAGTAACCATCACACACAGTGATAACACATTCTAGCCCCCATCCTGTCATGTTGTATCACAGAATACACAAAAAAAAGTAGACATAT
The DNA here is from genome assembly GCA_948472985.1 of Iguana delicatissima. Taxonomy (NCBI): domain Eukaryota; kingdom Metazoa; phylum Chordata; class Lepidosauria; order Squamata; family Iguanidae; genus Iguana; species Iguana delicatissima. The sequence goes on from CAOKZL010000108.1 coordinate 1,171,056, forward strand.
GTTGTAGGTTTGCTGCAGCATTGTTGCACAAACAATGGAATTTTGAGCCCATGGCCTAAATTCATGATGATGCACTGGGATTTTGGGCCTATGCCCCTTATTCTTCATTGGCTTTGGCAGATGATACTAAATTGGGAGGGGTTGCTAATACCCCAGAGAACAGGATCAAAATTCAAAATGACCTTAACAGATTGGAGAACTGGGCTGAAGCTGACAAAATGAATTTCAACAAAGAGAAATGAAAGGTTTTACACCTAGGCAGAAAAAATGAAATGCACAAATATAGGATGGGAGACACCTGGCTAGACAACAGTACATGTGAAAGGGATCTAGCAGTCTAGGTAGATGACAAGCTGAGCATGAGTCAGCAGTGTGATATGGCAGTCAAGAAAGCCAACACAATTCTTGGTTGCATGAATAGGAGTATGGTGTCCCGATCAAGGAAAATAATAATACCACTCTGTTCTGCTTTGGCCAGACCTCATCTGGAATACTGTGTCCAGTTCTGGGCACCTCATTTTAAGAAGAATATTGACAAGCTGGAATGTGTCCAGAGGAGGGCAACCAAAGTGGTGAGGAGTCTGGAAGCCATACCTTGTGAGGAGCATCTCAGGGAGCTGGGTATGTTTAATCTGCAGAAGAGAAGGTTAAGAGGGGACATGATAGCCATGTTCAAATATTTGAAAGGATGTCATATTGAAGAGGGAACAGGCTTGTTTTCCACAGCTCCAAGGAGCAATGGATTCAAACTACACAAAAAGAGATTCCACCTGAGCCTCAAGCATAACTTCCTGGTGGTCAAAGCTGTCCAGCAGTGGAATATGCTGCCTTGGAATATGGTGGAATCTCCTTCTCTGAAGTTTTTTAAATAGAGGCTGGATGGCCATCTGTTGGGAGTACTTTGATGTGTATTCCTGCATGGCAGGGAGTTGGACTGGATGGCCCCTATTGTCTCTTCCAGCTCTGTGATTCTATAAGCCTGAACAGTTGTAGACATTTCTTCACATTTCAGCAACCCTTAGCTTTCAGGGTTTTTTCCCCTACAAATAAAACGGGGAGGGAGCGCAAGATTTTTTTTTCTTTCCAATGTAATAGATTGGAATCTTCTTTGGAAAGTTCTGTGCAATTTTTCAGCCAACCACTATGCAGAGAAACAGACTGTCAGTATGTTGGCCCCATGCAAGAGAGATAGTAGAATTCTCATTGGAAACATGAAATACATTAAGTATACAAGTAAGTAATCCTACCTCTAATCAAGCTTACTACCACCCTATCCTCAGGACATTGAAAGTGTCACTGGGGCCAAAAATACTCTAGAGCTGACCTGAATTCAAGGAGGTGGTTGTGGTGATGGTGGTTACAGTTGGGCCTCCATATCCACAAGCTCTGCATCCACAGATTTGAGCAACCATGGCTCAAAAATACTTTTTAAAAAATCCAAAAAGCAGTCTTTCATTTTGCCCTTTTATATAAGGGATGCCATTTTAGTACTTCATTGTATATAGCGGGACTTGAGTATCAACGAATGTTAGTATTCGTAGGGTGTCCTGGAACCAAACCCCAGTAGATACCAAGAGCCCACTGTGTATGATTTTTAATCTTAGTGCAAAATCCTAATACCATTATTCGTGTTCTCAGACCTTACTGGGGTGGGGGCTCTTGTTTTTTCTTTTCACATTTGTATCTTAAAAGTAAGTCCAGTCAAGATGAGGAAAGCAGCCCATAGGACAAATAAAGAAGTGACGTGCCATATTTCACCGTCCAATTTCCTCCTCTTTAAAGAGCAATATCCTTGGGTTTGACTCATGGCTCTCTGAGCTGCGTGGCTATTAAAAAGTTATGAGCAAGAAAAGTCACCAGGTAGGTTTTTCTAAGTGCTTAAGAAGGCTCATTCTTAAGCACTTCTCCCTGTAGGGGGATGAATGGAGGGACTCATGCAGCTAATGGCCCCTAAGTGCACAGCAAACTCCGAAACACATGCAAGCACTTCCAGCACATCCTAAAAATAGCTTAAAATTCACAAGCTTAAAAATATCTAAGAGAGAGGGGGGAGTGTCTTCGAGTGTCTCAAAAATACATGATACCAGTTGGTTGTCCAGAGCAGGGGTGCGCAGACCCTAGATGTGTTGCATTTATGCTGTCCTTTGTTTGATTTACAGTTGGCCCCCCACATTTGCTAGGGTTAGGCACACAAGACCCCTGCAAAAGTGGAAAAAATACACATATCAAGATAGGTGTGTATCTCTGTGGAAGAGGGGCTAATCATAGTGGGAAGAATGGACTCCCAGGGTCCAAAGCACATCAGGAAAGGGAGGGGGGAAATGGTTGGGTTAGCATGGTGGGCCTGTACTTCCTCTCTGTCACCCATCTCCTTCCTTGGGTGTGGGGAGGTATCAAGAGAGGGTTCATGGTACTGAGAAATTGGACCATGGGCCATGCTTACCTGAATGGCTGGAGGAGGACGAGGAGAACCAGAGGTTGCACAGCCTGATCTTGAGCTGCCGAGAGGGAAGGTTCCCTGGAAAAGACGCACTTGGGGTGGGAAGGACAGGAACTGGAGAAACTTGCAAGTAATCAAAGTCAAATCCACAAATGTGGAGAGCTGACTGAATTTATTTATTAATTATTTTTATTTATATCTTGTCTTTCTCCCAAAACTGGGATTCAGGGAGGGCTTTGAAATTAAAAGAAGGACTGCATAGTTTAAAAATACGAACGATCTCAAGGAGAAGTAAACTATTAACACTAAAAGCAATTCGAAACATACAGTTAAAAGGTTAATCTAGCTAAAATGTTCATCTCTAAATGTAGAACCTCAAGACCTACCCTAGGGCACCAGGTGCAAAAGACCTAGGAGTAAAGGAGAGAATGTCCCAGTGCCTTCTGAGGCAGGGAATTTATTTTGAGTACTAGAAGGCAGTGGAGATCCCAATCCTCCCCCACAAAAATCCACTCCTGTTTCTGGAAATTTGGGCAAGAGAAAAATGTAGGTGACTTTAATGTAGCTATTGTTAAATGAGTGGGAGATCTGATCCTCTGTAAATCAGTCACAGCACCACAAATAGATCCTTGCTTACCTTCTGCCCACCCTCGTGCAGAGAGTTGTGTGCTTTTGCTTACACAGGTGTTGCTCGACTGAGCTCTGAATGTAATATTTTTGAATTAGACACAGAAAAACTTTTTTTAAAAGCTAAAGGAGGAAGATAAAACCAGAAGATAAAAGGCTGCATAGCCATAAGGATGCAGTGAATAACTTCAGTAAAGGACTGTACATTAAGGGAGAACAAGATTGTTCCAGGTGTACATGTAGGGAGGGGCAGTGGTGGCTGGTGGCTGCTTTGTGAGTGAGATGATAAATCTACTTTCAGTTTTATTCTTGGCTTTAAATAAGCCATCCAAGGTGTTGTAAGATTCTGACATTCTCTGCCTGCCCGCCCCCACCCTTGTTCTAGGGCTTAGCTAGCATAGGGTTTTATTTTCCTTAGCATGTCAAAGCCTTTTACCTTCCCACCTCAAACCTCATTCTTGCTCTTTGTGTTATTTAAATGAATGGCTATGGTATCCAGACTATGTGACCCAGGATAGACCCTGAGTTATTGGCCTTACATAAAAGACCACGCTTCCCTCTCTTCTCTTTCTCTTTGCTATTTTGCATCCACTTCCTCCCTCTCTGAACATGTTTCACCTCTCAACCAAGAAGATGGTAAATTAAGACTGAAGCTACTATCTTACCTAATCTTTTTTTTAACTAGTTTAGATCTAGGCTCTCCAGTGCATATGTAATTGTAAAATTCATTAGTAAACCTTTTATAAGTTTATAACCTGAAACTGCCTACCTTGTTTTGCTTTCTAAGTTAGTCTCAGTTCAGGAAAGCCACACAGAGATTGGGATATGCTTTTTCTGCAACTCTGCTGAAAGAAGGCTGATTCCTAATAGTTTTAGCTTTCATAGAATTTCCCCCAAAGGTCTAACAAACTCTTAACTCCAAGCACAGGGTTCTGAACTGTATTCCACACATTGATTCAGCACCTTTGAAGTTGAGGTTAAAACTGGGATGGATTCACCATTTTACAGAGATGGAACCCAACAGCAGCCCCTGGAGAGAGAGTTCTTTGGTTTGACCACCACTGCAGATTGTCTCTCCAGTAACAGCATACCTGCCTTGTGAAGGCTGGGGCACTAGGAGAAAGACCTCCAGAGAAGGTCTTAGTTGACGGGCATATTCATATCCCCATGTCCTAACCCATTTAGGTTCAGTGGTATAGTGGTCGATGCTGAAATGCAAGTGCTCACTATGATAGCTTCCCCAGCCATACCCCAAATGAGAGTTAAAGAAAATGGAAGCAGGCAGTCTTGCTGAACTATGTGAACAAACCAATTCTGGCAGTTTTTCATCTTTACCAGAAACTGGTCTTTGGTAAAGTGAATATAGCTTAGTTGCCACTCTAGACCAAGCCAGCCAAAAATTCTTGCATTACCACAGAAACAAGTCCCAGCAACATACTGCTGTGAAAAAGAGGGGAAAATGGAGCCACACTCAGGGGAGGTGGCAGATGATGTTATCATCCCTGATAATGATGGCAACATCCCTGCTTTGTCCTTCAAGCCGTAGTTCCAGTATCCTACTGCTGTGAGTGCAGGATTCTTTCTTACTTATTGCCTATACCTCATACTCTACAATAGCCCGCTCTTCGCCTTTTGCCGCTCCCTCAACTTCATCACATTTTGAAAGTCACCAGACTAAGCAGTGCCTCAAAGGTCACATTCTTTTTCCTCCATATAAAAATACTGAGAGAGCCATGTTGGATCAGATGAAAAACTTCTCTGATCTAACATTCTGTTCTCCCAGTGGCCAAACAGATGCCTTCATGAAGCCCCAAAGCAGCTATAAGATTGGAATCCCCAAGCACCATGGACCCATTCAATCAATGGTGGAATGATGGGTCAACATGTAGTTTAATTCCAAATTATTCAATGGCCCTACTGTTGTCAAGACTAATTGTGAGGCTGGACCCTTAATCTAAGCCACAAAAGCAATATTTAAATTGAAACATGGTGGTTTTATATTCCCTCACTAAACACATGCTATTCCATGTCAGAAAGAATCCCAGAAATGTCCATGACAACCTGAGCTTGTAAAATTTACATTCTTTTGTCAAGAACTCCTAGATTCATCTAACCAAAATAATCAGTGGCCAATGATCATCTTGGCTGAGAGATTCTGGGAGTTTGAATCTGGAAGAATAATTTTTCCAAGCTCCAGTGACAATTGGATGGGATGGAGCCTTATGTTTGTCCGCCCACAAGCCAATATCTTCTCCCAATAAAGCAGTTAACTTCCACTTTGGTGTTTCTAATGTGCAGCCATCACATAGCTTTGAATGTAGAGGAGTCCTTCATCTCTTCTAGATTATGATTGTGTACATTGACTAGTAGATCTTCAGGATGTCAGATAGGAGTCTTGCACAGTCTTCTCTGGAGAGATCAAATATTAAGTATTAAAACATATGTTAAATGGTTAACAGATGAAACTCCTCAAATCATTAAAGACGAATGAGAAGCAAAAGTAAAAGGTGACAGAAAGAGGGTCGGAACTCTGAATGCAACTGTTCAGCAACTAGTGTGCAGGAGCAAGGAAACCTGCTATAATAATCAGTTGAGAGAAATAGAAGATGACAAGCAAAAAGGAAGAATGAGAGACCTCTTTCACAAGATCCAAGAAATAATGGAAATTTAAACCAAGAGTGGAGGTGCTCTGTGACCAGCATGGGAACACATTACGTAATCAAGTACAAATAAAAAGACAATGGAATACATTGAACAACTATATAAAAGAGATGAAAATATGATAGATTCATTCAAGGAAGAACCATTTGAAAATGAACCAATAGTTATAGAAAGTGAAGTGGATGGTGCTTTCAGGGTATTTGGGAGAAATAAATCACCAGGAACAGATGGCATGCCAATAGGTGTGCTTCAAGCTACAAACATAGAAGCTACAAGGACAGTTAGAACTACTCTAGTTCTAACTATCTGTCAACAAACATGGAAAACCAGAGAATGACCCACAGATTGGAAACATGCAATATACATTCCAATCCCCAAGAAAGGAGATACCAGGGATTTTAGTAAACATAGGACCATGGCATTACACTCCCAAGCAAGTAAGGCGACGCGCAGAATTCTACAACTAAAGCTTTTACCATATATGGAGCAAGAACAGCTTGGGGAAAATAACACAGTGGTAAGAATTTTGCACAGTTCTTTTGAAGTTTTTCGGAAAATTATTCTGTGAAAAAATACATGTGGGCTCTTTGCACCACAGTTGGGGGGTTTATGCAAAAAACACATCTTTGCACAAAACCACCCCAGCATCCTTGCACAAAAACTTCACCATATGGGAGGGTTGTGCAAGATTTCTGTTTTTTTAAACATTTAGATGTTTTTCTGTGTAAGACAGGTTTTTATGGGGGGGAACAGGAATTGTGCACAAAAAATACACATAGATAATTGGAAACAAAAATAAAAACAAAACACTTATATTTCTGCACAAAATAATTGCCCAAAATGTTTTGGGATGTGTGAATACTAAGTCAGAAGTGCTTGGAAAAGTTGTCTTCTCCACGGAAAACAGTTGAATCTTTACATGCCTAGTTCCTTTATGATTCCTTAGTCATATTCACTATGTTTACACAGATGTCTACTCATTTATGAGCTTACTTGTAAGAAGGCATCTGTACAACTGCAGCTCAATATCCTTTACATTCTTGGCACTATTCCACAAAATATATCCTTTTAAGAGAAATCGTGGCTGTGAATCAGTGGTTGTAGACAGTTATGGAAATGTTTTGCACTACGCCAAAAGATGAGTAATATTTCTTTTGGAGTCAAAGAGCAGTTCCTGAGGTTCTTTCTGTGCAGCGTTTATGCAGAAATAGATGGTGTGAAATTCTGCAAGGAAAATCGATATGGGCTGTAAATCAGATAACAGCTTGGGTGTTGTTGTTTTTTCCAATGGCAAACTTTGTTCCACTAGATTACAAAAAGAGCCTGTTAGGATGAATAGTTAATTTGAAAAGAGCCTGTGAAAGCTTTTGTGCATCACACTAACGACTTATTCCCCCCCCCACTATGAACTAGCAACTTGTCCACCTACTTGTCATCTTGTTGCTTTTACATGTTATGCAAACATAAGAACTCTGTTGAATCAGACCAAAGAACTATGTAGTTCTCCATTCCCACAGTGGCCAACCAGATGCCCAAGGGGAATGCACAAGCAGGATATGAACATGGTAACAAACTCCTACTTATGTTCCCTAGCAACTGACATTCAGGAGCCTACTGCTTCCAGTATTGGAGCCAATACATCCTCTTATACAATGAGGAAATATATTGAGTGAGATCCCTCATTGAACAAGAAAATATGCACCAAATGCAGCAAAATACCAAATGCAAAGAGAAATTCAGTACTGGAGACATAACCATCTTAAATGGCCGAAGAAACTCTAACAGTTTAAAAGCCACAGACCTGAAAGAACACCTGTGCTTTTACTGGCTTATCAATGTTTGTAAGTCTTAAAGATTTTCAGAGGAGGCTGTTCCTTAGGCTCCTTTACATAGGTCCAGGCACAAGGCCTTCTCTATGTTGGCAGAGCATCTTTGGAAAAAACCTGATAGCCACCTTTAACTATTTGAGGGGATATCATGTGCAAGATGGAGATAGCTTGTCTCTTCTGCCACTCCAGGGACTAGAACCACAGAAGAATTACCACGGAAGATTTCACTTATAACATTAGAAAGAACTTTCTAACAGTAATTGCTGTTTAAGAGTGGAATAACTGCCTCAGAGAGCAGGGCAGAGAGGGTGAGAGTCTCCTTTTTTGGCATTCTTTAAAGATCCTGAATGGCCATCTTTTAAATGTGCTTTAGTTGTGTATTGCTGCACAGCAGGAAGTTGAACAAGATGACCCTTCTGTTTCCTTCTAGCTCTATGGTTGTATGATTCTCTGATAGTATTAAACACTCTGCTCATTGAAGCTGGATTGAAGCTTTTAAGTTCTATCGTTGTGGTGTCAGGTCAAAATTTACTTACTTGCTTAGGCATTTGAAAGTATTATGAAACAGTATGCTCTGTTTCTCTGGTGTTTTTATGATTTATTGCTACATTCCCTTGCTTTACTGATTGATAAATTTTACCGGATGTCTTGTCCAAATAAGAACATAAGAAAGTAAAAAATTTGACACTGCAATAAGACAGTATGGCAAGCAAAGAAGGAGGAAGAGAAGTGGGTAGGTGATGGGATTATTCTCATGTTCATGAGCATATTTAAAAAAAAAAATCACAGAATCAGCCAGACAAGCAGTGGTACCATGAGACAACAAAGGAGTGAAAGGAATATTTAAGGAGAAACAGAAGAAGTTATGGATTTCTTGGCTTGGTCCTCATTACAAAAACATTAGACAACTTTTTTTGTTCAAGAAAGGCATCTGAGGATATATGACAAGTGATGTTGCTCTTAGACTAACTGACAAATTAAAATTAACAAACCAATGGGTCCAGATGACAGACATCCATATGTTCATCACCCAAATGTGAAATTGCTAACCATGTCATAAAAAATGTGCAATGTCACTACATTGGTTTCTTTGCCAGAGGACTGGAAAATGACTAGTGTAAAACCAGTTCTGAAAAAAAGGGAAGTCCAGTCCAGCAAGCTTCATACAGAGCATAGAATGCTGACAGTTTGTTTTGGTGTTGGGGGGGGGGTGAGTTGTGTAAGATGAATAGAATATCTAGAAATTGGAACCCTTGGCAGGAAGACTCAACAGCACAATTTTTTTGTTGAAGGTCCAATTTGTGAAGCCAAATCTAAATGTCTGCAATCAAAGGCAGCAGTATACCTGAGTATACTGTGGCCATTTCCGCACTACACTGTTGTAGCGCTCTATTCCACTTTCAACATCCTGTAGAATCTTGGGGCTTGCAGTTTAGGGAGGGGGCCTTAAGAATTCTCAGCCAGAGAGCTCTTTGGCCTCAGTAAACTACAAACCCCAGAATTCCTTAGGATGTTGAAAGTGGAATAATAGCACTAGAACAGTGTAATGTGGAAATGACCTGAGTATCACTTGAAGCCTATTGTCTTCATGCTCTGTTCTGGGCTTCTCGGAAGCATCCAGTTGGGTTTAGCAAGGCATTGTAATTTATGTTATTGAGAAGTTGATAGTCCAATAAATCACACATTTCTCCTTCCAGCAGTGGATGTGATGGGATGGGCAAGGATAACACCGGATAGCCTTGCATGTAGCTGTTGGAGATTAAAAAGAAGACAACTGTACTCTCCAGCTGTCCCAATTTGATAGGGACAGCCCTTGAGTAATCATCTGTTGTCCTACTTTTTTCAGCTGTGTCTAAAATATCCCAGTTTCTCTCTCCTCTGCCCACTTTCCCCATTTTCCTCAGCAAATCTCAGGTGCTGCAAACTGAGTCAAAGTGCAAAAGTAGTTTGTACTCAACTAGGTGGAGGCAAGAGGAGAGGAAGAGAGATCTTGCTCTTCCCAGAAGAGTCAGACAAAGGGAGCTGCTGCAGCCTCTTCTAGCTTCCCTGTTCTTTCTCATTAATAGCATTTGCCATCTTCAACACACTCTGGTGTTGCTTGAGTTTTCATCTCCTGGGCCCTTTTCGCACACCATTTCTCATGTAGAATGGCCTCCGGAGCATTGTGCAATTGCAAGGACCGTTTCACACGACGATCTTGCAGTCACACAATGCTTCTGAGGCCAGTAGGCGGTGATCACGCAATATATCATTTTTGGCTTCTTGCCAAAAATGATGCGTGATCGCATGTTGCTCCCAGGCCCCACATGCACTTACCTTGTATGTGGAGCCTCCGGAGATGCGGCCACTGTACTTCCTCCCCCAGCACAACCTGGGAAAATACCTGACTGCATTGTGGAAGGAAGAGGCAGAGCCCTCACGCTTCCTTCTGGCCAGCACAGAGCTGGTGCAGAGGAGAAGCAGAGGGGACGCCAGTGCCTCTCGCAAGAGGCTTCTCGCGTGATCCCCACATGTCCACATCAAGAAAAGGTAAGGTGCAAAAAGGGCCTTGGTTTTCATCTGTGAAATGTTGGAGAGTATGGACAAAGTTATAGAGTCTTTTTGTTGCCATTTTTTTTCACCTCCCGCTGGTATCCTGCAGGTGAACCACCGGGAGGTGGATATTGTCAGAGCTTGGAAAAGCTATTTGTTGATGTCAATTCTCAAGATCCTGGAAGTTGCCATCTTAGAAAGTTACTTTTTCAATGTCTAACATCTTAATCCTGTGCATGACAATGCATGTTTTCCATCCATTTCATCTACCCTTTCAAATTAGGCTGTATGGGATTAATTAGATGGAGCCAAAATGGGATTCCTTACGTACCCCCATTGACTGAAAGAGAACATAGAAACAAGGTCTGTATTTATGACTGATTTATTCACTGATTGATCTACCAAAACTGTTCTGCAGTTTTGAAAGGGGTCTTTGTGCTTTAGACTTAGGTGCATTTTTAATTGGATGATTGAAATACAGAGCAATGGCTTCAAGCTTCAGGAAAAGAGATTCCACCTAAACATTAGGAAGAACTTCCTGATTGTGAGAGCAGTTCATCAATGAAATACACTGCCTTGGAGTGTAGTAGAGTCTTCTTCCTTGGAGGGTTTTAAACAGAGGCTGGATGGTCGTCTATTGGGATTGCTTTGATTGCGTATTCCTGTATGGCAGGAGGCTGGACTCGATGGCCCTTGTGGTCTCTTCCAAATGTATGATTTTATGTTTTTACAGTACTGTAATTCTTCATTCTCATGTCTTTATGGCCACATGCAGCAATGCTAGATTGTTCAAGGCTTAGCCACATGGGCCATTTCTGCACTACACTGTTATAATGCTATTATTCCATTTTCAACATCCTGTGGAATTCTGGGGTTTATAATATACTGAGGCCAAAGAGCTTTCTGGCTGAGAATTCTAAAGGTGCCTCCCTAAACTGCAAAACCCAGGATTCCACAGGATGTTGAAAGTGGAATAATAGCACTATAACAGTGTAGTACAGAAATGGCCACAGACAGACACACATATATTTAATGCTAAAGTCCCATTCTGGAAAGTAATGTGTAATGTGAAGCAATCTATCACATCGTGTAGACTTGTGACTCTTTTCTTATGCAGAACACCCTCACATCTGGGATCAGGGTAATGTGGTGGCATATCTATCGTAATTGACACCCACAGTGGATAATTTTTAATGTGGGGGAAGAACCTGTCATGGTGGAAGGGGTGTCAGGCAGAATAAAAGGTTTTCTCCCCACCCCACCGCACGCCACTCATTGTCAAACAGGCAGGACACTCCTTAATTGCCTGCACCCACTGCCCCACCCTTGGTATACCACTGTGGGAGACACACTCAAGAGCAGAGGGTGTGAATTTCAGGCAATTCCGAGCATCCCTCTTGGACATGGGTTGAAGTATGAATGAGGTCTTCTGGATTGATTTTTATAGGGGTCCACAAAAAGGACCAAGACTTTGAGAAATAAATCCTTCATTCACAACTAGGGATGTATGAGGAAATCAGTCTGATTTTTTTTTTTAATTTTCCACTCTGAAACCTGTGGATCCAGATGCAGTCCTAGATGCAAATTGTGTTGAAAATCTGTTCATTTCCAGATTGGCAACATATTTCATTGAAGAGCACCTTCCAACTTCCCCTTCACCAAAAAAAAAAAAAAAAAAAGATTGGTTGCTAACATAACATTTTTAAAATGTATGCAGGAAGGTGCAGAGGTCCATGTTATTGAATGGGCAAGCACTTTTGAAAATATGTATAATTGAAAAATACGCAAAAATATGTACATTTGCACACAAAATTATATGCAGAATTCTTTTCTAAGATAAAGCAACCCTGCATGGAACTAGAGCAGAACAAGCTTGTCATTGGACTGTAGAACTAAAAAAAAAAGGTAGAAATGGGCTTTTCAGAATGGCCTGTTTTATCCTTTTTATAGTTGAAAGAATGTAAGCTCAAACAATAATACTGACTCACTCTGGCTGCTCTTTCCTGTGTGCTTGCATCAATGTCCATTTCAGAAAGCCAACTAAAAGGAGAGATTGAGCAGTGCCCTTACTGGATGTTCTAGAGGTTTCTCTCCCACCCCACAAGTCTGGAATATCTGAATGACGACAGCAAGCTCTTTTAGGCGTTGAGTTTATGAGTTTGTGTTTCATTCTCTGTGATGCAGTCCTTCTAATCTAGGATTATATCCGGTTATTTTCTTCATGCATTATGTAAAGTCTGATAAATGCCACGGCAGTATCTCTAGTGGGGAGAAAAATGACTAGGGATGCTCTTTGAAAAGCCCTGAACATCAACCAAGATGGCTGTCAGAAACGTGCCGTAAAAATCTGTTCAGGTACACAGGCTGACAGGATGCTACGTAGCTGATCGATGGAGAATCTTGGGAAGGCACCCAGTTGCAAATGAAATGGTAATTGCTTTCCCCTCACTGAATGAAATCTTCTCTGAGGCGATTACACAGATTAAAGCTTCCCACCAAAATGTCCCAGAATAAATATAGTCTGTGCTTCTCACGGGGGAATTTGCTGCAGTAAACTGAATGTCTGGCAGCGAGACAATTATTGCGAAATAAAAGGAGATACATGAAAATATATTCTAACTGCAGTATACTTTTGGGTACTGACCTCCCAATCACCGACAGCTAGTCCTAACTTGATGTTTTGTCTAGCTTTCTTTGAATGTCTGCTTGCTCATGCTAGTCTGTGGGCTGGAGCAGGTGGAAAGTGAAGGAGGTGCCTCTAGAGATAATTAGAGACTGCTGACACTGTTCTTTGTCTCATCGCAAGATAAATGACCATGTCAATAATTGCATGAACCTTATCTCTTGCATGCAGTGATGCAGGCCTTCTGGATAAAAATGCACTGATCTGTGATAGTGGGCTAAGTTGGGGAACTAGCACCTAGGATTCCCAGCTGTTTCTATACAGTTGGTGGTTCAAGAGACTATCTTGGGGCACGGATGGTATGCAGTAAGTAAGGAAGGAAAGGAAGACTTTTCAGCAATATTTAAAGAGGCAGTCTTGGATGAATTGAGTTACAACAGAACAAACAACAGGGGCCTTTTCATCACTAGACCGTTATAGCGCTATTATTCCACGTATGGAATCCTGGGGTTTGCAGTTTAGGGAGGGGCCTCTTAGCACTATAGCAGTCTAGTGCAGGAATGGCCCGGGTTCATAATAGTATCCATTCCAGCTAAAGTGCAGGTCAAACAGCCACCACTTGTGTTTTTTGCAAAAAGAAATGTGTGCCTTTTTCCATAACTAATACAATTGACACAGAATTGCTCACTAGGAGTTACTCAGTGAGCAGTATCAAAATGATAGGTGCCTCAGAGAAATGGTTGTATATGGTCCATATGGCATGGAATAGAATGTTACTTTTTTAAAGGGGTACATTAACTTTAGCCATTAGTTCTCAAAAAGGTAATGTGCTAGTACATGTTACCACTACTTTCTCTTGTTCTTCTTCTACATAATATTACTATCATTATTATTATATAAAAACATATAAACATTGGAGAGTAATCCAACAGTTTAGGGAGAAAATTATTTATTTAGTTATTTACTTGGTTTGTTAAAATGTTTATATCCTTCCTTATATCTACCAGTCTCAGAGTGGTGTACTAAAAAATCAGTTTAACAAATTGAAAACGTGTAAAGTCAAAGGCTTTCACAGCCGGAATCCATAGGTTGTTGTGAGTTTTCCAGGCTTTGGGGCCATGTTCTATTAGTATTTTCTATTAGTTTCGCTTGCGTCTATGGCTGGCATCTTCAGAGGATCTGAAGATGAAATTGAAAACAGTTTTTAAAAAACTGAAAAGTAAAAGTAAATTAAACAAATTGTCAAGTTAAAACAAGACAGTTTATAATGTTAAAACAGTTTAAAATAATTTAAAGCCATGCATATGTGCAGATTTGGCACCTCGGTCCTTTAGTTAAAAAAACAACAACACATTTTTGCTCGACTATTGCCTAAATGACTGTTATCCATTATGTCTTGTTTAACATAGCAACTTTGTGGGTCATTAGGTTAGTTTGCAAAAGTAACACTATTACACCCTCATTCTCCTCCTCCCTTATCGTGTCATATGAGTAGCATTATTACTTGGAACCTATTGATTCCTAGCTTTGAATCTGGAACAGAAGAAGATCCCACTCCACACCCCCACCCCTGTAAATCAAGTGCCTATTCAGAAACAGCATGGGCTTTCAAGTCATTGCATTCATCTCTGATCTGCAAAAAATACAACTATCATTTTGATTTGCATTGTGGCATAACCTAATAATTTGTTTCCCAGCCTTGGTAGTACAAGTAGCCATCCCTGTTTTCTTGTTTTCTAAATCCTCTATTATCTGAATGTTATTCCAAAAGATTTTAACACACACTGAGTACTTCTGCAACAATCAGGTTGTTTCTTTGTCAGTGGTGGAGAATGGGTAGTTCCTGGGCCACGTGCAGCCCCTCAGCCCCATAGTTCAGAAAGAATATTGACAGGCATGAATGTGTCCAGAGGAGGGCGAGCAAAATGATAGAAGACCTGAAAGCCATGCCTGATGAGGAGCGGCTGAGGAAGCTGAATGTATTTAGCCTGGAGAAGAGACGATTAAGAGGTGACTTGATAGCTATGTTTGAATATTTGAAGGGATGTCATATGGACGATGGAGCAAGCTTATTTGCTGTTGCTCCAGAAACTAGGACATGCAGCAGTGACTTCAAACTTCAGGTAAAGAGATCCTACCTTAACATTAGGAAGGACTATGTGATGGTAAGAGCAGTTCAACAGAGAAATATGCTTCCTCAAAGTGTGGTGGAGTGGTGGAATCTCCTTCTTTGGATGTTTTTAAACAGAGGCTGGATGGCCATCTGCTGGGAATGCTTTGACTGTGCATTCTTGCATGGGCAGAGGATTGGACTCAAAGTTGTCTCTTCCAACTCTGTGGCCCTTTCCGCACCTTACCTTCTTCCGGCACTGGGGTGCGGGGATCGCGCGAGCAGCCTCTGGCAAGAGGCTCTCATGTCCGGGGACCTATGGCTCCGCACGAGCTGCCTGCTCATGTGAGAGCCCCGCCTCTTCCTTCCTTCCTTCCACTGGGGCAGGAAGTGCGACCGGTGCAGCTCCGGAGGCTCCACACGCCAGGTAAATGCACGTGGGGCCCGGGAGCAATGTGTGATCACACACCATTTTCAGCTTCTAGCCGAAAATGAAAAGGTGCACAATCGGCGCCTGCCGGCCCCTGGAGTGTGGTGCGATTGTGAGTGCGTTGTGCAGATCGCTCCTCACAATCACGCGACGCTCCAGGCACCCTTTCGCATGGAAAATGCTATGCGAAAAGAGCCTGTGATTCTATGATTCTAGCCCACCCTGAAAATCCCCAAAGCCTCCATCTCTTTAAAAAAATTATAGTTTTCTTTCTGATTTTTGGAGAAAGGGTTTTGTCAAAAATGGCAAAACAACTCAAAACTGGAATGCCGATGAAGAAAACTACTTCCCCTCCAGCTCCCACTCCCAAACAAAGGAAATCAGGAGACAACCTGCCAATATGGCATCCAGAAGTGCATGACATCATTTCTGGTATGACTGAAGTACAATGGTAAGGCCTGTTGGACTGGAGGGAAAAACAATGCCTCAATACACAGTTTCCTACCACTGTTTTGTGTGATACCATTGCCCTGTCACTTCACCCTATTCCAGCACTTTTCTATCTGTAGCAGAATAGGAGACAAAGAGAAAACGTTAATAGAACATTTCCAGTTCAGTCATATCCTGCCTTTGGTCATTCTGTTTCTAGCCACTTACTCTGAAAGAAGCTGCATAAATGGGAAGCAGCACGTGTAGATATTGGCTGCTGTGGGGAAGAAATTGTTTGAAGCTGATGTGGCACAAGCCTGACCAGAGTTACTCAGGAGTAAGTCCTGTAGAGTTTAGTGGGTCACTAAACTCAGCTGAAGCTTGCTGCTTTTTACTTGAAGCACAGTGCACTGCTAACATTTCTGCTCTCTGCTTGCGGATTGGCTTAGGGCCTTGTCACACCAGGGTGTTGTACCGCCAGGGCAATACATTATTCCTGGTTCATGATCAGTCCTATCACACAACATCATTGCTCACCAGCAGTTATTGCATTGCAATCCATTTGAAATTAGCCCTTTTTTCATGCTGTATATAATCAGTTAATGACCCTTTTCCTACAACAATCCAGTTCACTGTGGGGGTGCAGTTTCCTTGTAAGGCTTCTTTCCGTAGCTGATCCAGTAGTGGGCATGGTGTGGACGTTCCCAGGTTGTCCCTCCCTCAGCTACTCCCAAGGAGATCTCTGCCCAGTAACCTCCAGGCCAATCATCAGGTGTTGGTCAGGGAAAAGGACTTGACAATGACACTGTAATGCAGAGGAAAGAATGAGAATGAGATTGCTCAACCTCAGAAGTTGAAAGGGTGCATAGAGAGCATTAATAACCTGACATCATCATAGGAATGGCTATAGTGGGATTCCAACAGAACAATGAGGTATTAAGGCATGGTGTGATAAGGTGCTTAGTTTAATTAGTATAGGGAAGCTGACATTTTTAGTCATGGTCTGATGGAATGTGAAGATGCACGCATGCCTTACATCATGTACCAGGTTCCATCTGCAATCCTTGTTCATCTTGGGTTAAAAGATTTCTGTCTGTTTTGAGACTGCTGGGCCATTTCTGCACTACAGTGTTATAGTGCTATCTTCCCATTTTCAACATCCTGTGGAATCCTGGGGTTTGCAGTTTACTGAGGCCAAAGAGATCTCTGGCTGAGAATTCTAAAGGCCCCTCCCTAAACTATAAACCCCAGGATTCCATAGGGTGTTGAAAATGGAATAATAATACTATAACGGTGTAGGGTGGGAATGGCCTTGGACTTCTCACATTATGCCCCCCAAAAAACAGTTATTCTTTTTAAACAGAGGTTTGCTGAAGCACTTTTTATCCAAGCTTGGGAAAGTTGGAGGGGGAGGGGGAGCAAGGAACTTGTTATAAGTCTCTAAGTTGACTCTGACTTACAGCTAAGCAGAGATTTAAACCTCAGTCTCCCAGAGTCCTAGGCCCTTTTTGCACGGCATTTTCCATGCGAAAGGCCCCCTTGAGCGTCTCATAAATGTGAGGAGTGGTCCACACGATGCACTCACATTTGCATGATGCTCCAGGGCCTGGCAGGCATTGCTTGCACACTTTTTCATTTTTGGCTTTAAGCCGAAAGTGGTGCATGGTCGCACATTGCTCCCAGGCCCCGCGTGCACTTACCTTGCGTGCGGAGCCTCGGGAGCTGGGCCGGTTGCGCTTCCTGTCTCAGTGCAGCCTGGGAAGGTCCCAGGCTGCACTGCGAAAGGAAGAGGGGGGGCTCTCGTGCGAGCAGGAAGCTCATGTGGAGCTAAAGAAACCTGGACGCGAGGGCCTCTCACAAGAGACTGCTTGCGTGAGCACCGCCCCCCAGCACCGAGAAAAGGTAGGATGCAGAAAGAGCTTCAGTCTAACACTCAAACCATTACAGCAGGCTGGCTGTCTTTCAAGGGGCTACCATGCCTAGAATCTCCCAGTGACCATCCTAGCTGGGGGATTTTGGAAGTTGTCCAAAATGTAATGTTTCCCAGGTCTGGATTTTATACAACTTTCTGGCCTGTCCGTTGGAAGTGGGCACTTCCCTTATCTAGTTTCTGATCTCCCTTGCCTCTAGAAGTGCAAAGGATCATGGCTTAGCATAGTGTCTCTTTCCTCTTATTATTCTGGGAAAGATCCTTATCCAAAACCCTGGAGAGCCACCAACATTCGGTCATAGAATATACTGGCCTGGATGGCCCCATGGCTGATTTGGCATGAAGCATCTTCATATGTTTACTCTACCCACAAGCTGGCTTTAGGGCAAAGTGTTGAATCTTTTCAGATTTATTCTAGCTATGCAGTGTGTGACTCAAGAGTGATTATGTCATCTAAGGGCAGCTATTTGTAGAAATAAGCTTTTGTTTACAGCCTTTATAAAGCAGCTGCAGGCCCTCTTTCCCTGATGTGCCACGTGGAAGCAAATCCACATGGGTAAAAAGCCTTCCCATCCAATGTGGACTGTGTGTATCTCTCTTCTTGGGGAGATTGGGGGAAAGACAGTGTTTGTGGTGTCAGATCTCAAAGGAGTCTGATCTCAGATCACTACATGTTGAAGCTGTACAAGAGTAGGCCGCATTTCAGTTGAAAATTATGAGATTCTGCTCTGCTGTGCTGAGCTGTGCAACAAGAAACACATTATTCAGAGAAGGCTGGGAATTTTCATTCTTTCAGATATCTCAAGACTATTGCTCCCATCATAGTTTCTCATTAGTTTTGCTGCTAGGGTCTGGTGGAAGTTGGAGTCCAAGAATATCTGGAGGGTCACAGGTTCCTCATCTTCACACCTAGAGAGCTATTGGACTTCCTTTGCAAAGTTCTTCAAGCAGAAGCCAAGCAGCTGCTTACTATCGGGTAAATGGCAGAAACAGAGTTCTTCATTCTGCAGAGAGTGAGAATAGATGGACTGTAACACTCTGCTCCACTATTCTATGGCCCTGATCCTGTACTGGGGTTGGGGAACATGAATCTAGAGCCAGCATGATGTAGTTATTTGAATGTTGGAATAGGACTCCAGAAGACCAGGGTGTGAAATCCTGTTACCCCTGGAAACCCATTGGGTGATCCTGGGTACATCATACTCTCTCAGCCTTAGAGGAAAGCAATGGCAAGCCTCCTCTGTATAAATCTTGCCAAGAAAACCCTATGGTAGGATTAGTTATCATAGATCCCACCAGTGGGACCGTAAGTCCCACTGGTAGGGTCAAAACATTCTAGGAGGACATGGGAAGAGAGCTTTTCTGTGGTGGCACCCTAATTATGGAATACTCTTTCCTTGGATGCCCAATTGATGCCAATGTTATTGTCATTCCTGAACCTAGTCAAAACAGCTTTTTATTAAAGCCTTCAGGGCCTAGTTGGCTTTATTCAATTTGCACATGCGCTATGGTTGGCATTATTTTAAATTATGTTAAATTGTCTGGATTTAACTGATAAATGATTCCATATATTTTATTCATTTAAAATTATTGTTATTTGTAATTGTTTTAGACTGATATTATTGTAATTTTTGGATATAGGATGGGATATAAATATTTTAATCAATAAATATAAAATAAAAGTTGGAGTTGGTTTGAAAGCACATAATGGCAGCAACATAAATCCCCATAGGTGGAGTTATATGTTGATTGTATTTTGGGAACCCTTGTGTTGAATGGCAACGTTGCACAAAAGAACATGCAACCAAATGCATAGCCAAATGTGCAACCCAAATGTACTGTCATCACTTTCGACAGAGGCGGACAGATGAACATCAGCTGAGAATGTACAAGCACAATGCAATTACACAAGCAACTCTACTTCTGTGACCTGGAGCTGAATGCAGACATGTACAACAAACAGAAATATGCAACTGTTGCCATAGGGGAACTTACGTGTGCTCAAGATTTCAGCCTATGACTATCCAATTTGGATTCTGAAATTGCCATGCCCACATGAGCTGCCAAGCTCTGGCAGTGACACATCTTGCATAGTGATATAATGATGCTCACTCCTTCCTGGTGGTTTAATCACATAATGCAAATTTGAAATCCTATACAAAGGTGTTTTGTCCCCCTCTCTAATTAAATCTTTTGCAGAAAAATGTTAAGTATGTTGACAAAGACTCAGGCAGATTGTTAAAGAGAGCTTTGGATGGTACTGCCTTTGGGATGCTGATGACTAGATAATTTTCTGATAATTTAAATTAGAGGTGATCAACTTTTCAACAAAAAGCCAGTCAAAATTATGTAGACAAGGAACTATCAGCAGGAATAGCTTTTTATGTCACAATGCTGCAGTGATTTGAACAGCTGTAGCTGTCAAAATTCTCTCATCTACCTAACAATTAAGAGATAGAAAAGTCATGGTGTCAAATAGTTGGACGTCTCTGTCTTAAGCTATCTGAAGATATATGTATGTGCAAATAAAATAAAATATTAACAAATAAAAACATTACTTCTAATTCAGAAGGAAATGCAACTTTGTTTAAATAGATTGCACTACACTGGCCTTACAGAAGCAGAGCTGCAAAATAACTAATCCCAACCAGTGTTTCTATGTAATTCAAAGGCTCACAAGTTCCTGCATGAACAAAAGATGGCCAACTTTTAAAACAAGTGAAGAAAACTGAAGCCTATGCAAGCGTTAGAGCAGGTAGAAATGATTTAGGTTCAGCCCCTTCCCCAAATGCTTTCATTTCCATCCAAATATATAAATATAATCCACATATATAAAGTTTCTATAGCTGTGGCGGTTCCCTGTGTAGCTTTGAACTCTGGAAAATCAGGGCTTTTCTTGCATATGGAGAGGAAAAAAACACCTTGGAAAAGATGGCTTTGTTGGACTTCAGCCCCTAGAATTCTTCAGCAAGTTAAAAGAGGAATTGTGATGGACAAAATGCAGATGCATCTAACATCCTTAAGCCAATCAAAATAAATCACATTATGCTTCTGAATGTCTCTCTTTAGGTGATGTGGATATTGGTGTTCCCTTCTTCTCCAAACTAACCAAAGCCTCTTCCCCAGAGCTATTATTTATTTCATAAAATAAACAATAATACAAATATTCTCATCTTACTGGCATCAAGCCTCAATGTGTTTGCTCTCATCTATAACCAAAGTGCCTCTGGATGCTGGTCCAAAATTTCCACGACCTCCCTGGAACCAGCTAATGGAAAAAGAACAGCAGTTGCATATCATCAGCATGTTGATGCCACTAGCCTATGGATGACTTCCCCGGTGGTTTCATGTAGATGTTAGAAAGCAAGGTAACAAGGTAGAACCCTAAGATACCATCCAAGACAAAATGAGCTTCTCAGCTCTACCTTTTGGGTACGTTTCCCCAAAAGAGCCCAGGGCCACTGTAGCCATGTGCCGTTGTTTAGGGCCTCCATGAAAATACGTAGTTTTCTTTGCAGTCTAAACAAAAAATTGTAAACTCCTGCAGAAGCATGGTGGGGTGAATTTATGCTTGGCAAAAATATGAGACAAAGCTACTCATCCCAAAACAGTATGGAACTATGAGTCTGGAATTCTGTTGGTACATCCTATTGGAGTAGATTCATTAACCAAAGGGATTTACATAAATGTTGATTCACCATTCAGCAATTAATTCAATGCATATACAGATACTACAGACTACTAAGTAGACAAATGGATGGCTCTTACACCTAATCAAGCCTGAGCTTTTCCTAGAAGCCAAGATGATTAAACTGAAGCCGTCATGCTTTGGACCTAGAATGGTCATTGGAAAAGACAATAATGCTTGGTAAGGTGGAAGGCAAAAGAAGAAGCCCATATCACAGGTGGATGAACTCAAGAAAGCCACAGCCACAAGTTTGTAAGACCTTAGCAGGACAGTTGATGATCAAAGCTCTTGGAAGTCTCTTGTCTATGCATCTTCAAGTCACCTGTTGACTTATCAGGACTCCATGAATTTTATACCATTTTCTTAGGCAAGGAATACTCAGAGGTGGTTTGCCATTTCCTTCCTTTCCTCCAGTGACTTCAAGGTCGTGTAACTCGTATAGCCTACAACATCTGGTATTCTTTGGCGCTCTCCCATCTAAATACTAACCAGGACTGACCCTGCCTAGTTTCCAAGATCAGATAAGATCTTGCACCTTCAGGGTATTAGACCAACCTTTTGTTCATAAGTTTGCCATGAGTCAAAGTCTACCTGACAGCAAGAAAGAAAAATGCTACAGTTGGGATCAGCAACAGGATTCAGGCCACAAGTTGCTGATATAGGTACATTGCTATCTTTGCTCAGACATTCTAGAAGTTGTCTCTAAAAAGTATTTTTTCCAAGCTGTAGTCTGTCCTCCCTATGTGATACTAGAATGATAGGCCTGCATTTTCTTTATGCTGTTATCATTGTTTCAAATTGCCTTATGTGAACTTTATGAAGCTCACTTTTTGTAATTCCTTTAATTTAAATAATTCATTACAATAAGAAAATGATCTTAAAGATGGCTGGATGTCAAATGACACCAAATAATTAGGGAGTAACAACAAAAATCTATCTTTATTGGTTGATGGTTAATTAGCTTCATTGTGAGAAGTGGTCTGTCATTCTGAATTGATAAGAGTTTAATTGTTTCATTTAGGATCCAGTTGTCATATACATTGGAAAATGACAACATTTGGCAAATGGG
Source organism: Iguana delicatissima (assembly GCA_948472985.1). Taxonomy (NCBI): domain Eukaryota; kingdom Metazoa; phylum Chordata; class Lepidosauria; order Squamata; family Iguanidae; genus Iguana; species Iguana delicatissima. The sequence continues at coordinate 1,193,424 of CAOKZL010000108.1, forward strand.
ACACTTAAAATAAATCTCATAAGGGCATGATCTCAGAATGAATAAGGGCAGGATCTCAGAACGAATGCTCATGGAGAATGTTTCTGCTACCAAATCACGGTTGAGAATTTAGCTGTTTTTACCCTGGAATGTCCAATATTTACTTCCTTCTCCTCAACACAAAAAAGAAGTCATGTTAAGGATGTTGTGGGTCATTGCAAGTGCTGTGATTGACTATTGCAAAGCATGTGCCAGTATTTTACATGGAATGACAATGTTTTCTTGCTATATTTTGTGAGTGCACACAAGGCATTTTCAGTGTCATTTCTTTATGTGTTTAAAATAATGTTTAGTCTGCCTTTAAGGAGAAAAAACACCCTCAGCGTTTTTTCTGAGACTACAAATAGCAACAAATATTAAGTAGTTCATAAATATGCAACAGTTAGGATCCAATATAGTCTTTGTATATATGTAAGCCCCCCCAGTTATAGTGCTATGTCTTGAATTCCAGCATAAACCCTCCTGGTCCCCAGTTACAAGACAGCAGCTGCTGTGATCAGTGGGGCTCTGTTCCCTTGTCACTCAGAAACAAGTGGCTGTCATTTCCACCCCTGCTATGAATGATTCCCATTGTAACGGGCAGAAACAGGGGTCCTGTCATAATTCATCCTGGAGACTGCTTACTTGAGGGGAGGGGAGAATGGCAACCAGCTGCTTCCCCAGCAACATGTGAATAGACCCACATTGATTGCATCGGCTGCTTCCAGGTAAGTGGAGAATGGGGGACTTTCATGGACCGTGGTACTTAAACTAGGAGTACATAGAGCCCATGGAGATTGATTGATCTATCTATCTATCTATCTATCTATCTATCTATCTATCTATCTATCTATCTATCTATCTATCTATCTATCTACACACACAGTAATGAGTGCATAACTCCAGATTACACATTCATAACTGTCATACAGGATTCCAACCTACAATAATAATAAAACTCAAGAAAGATACAGCCTTAATTTGACCATTCATTGTAAATATCCTCAGCTCTCTCCCTTTTCTTGTACTCAAGCAAAGCTGCCATGACCCTTAAGAACAGGGAACAGAGATAGGGCAACCCAGTGGCAGCCTGTAGAACAGCAGTTGGCAAGTGTGGCCTTCCAGATCCTGTCAGAATACAGTTCCTAGCAACCAAATGCAGTATAGTGTTGAGGAATGATGCGAGTTGGAGTCCAGCAGTATCTGGACAGCTTGCCTTTGCCCACCTCTACTCTAGAACCTGTCCTCTCTACTCTGAGAAGGCAACATGAGGCAGAATTTTGGCTGTGACTGGGAGTAGGAGGCTAATTTCTTAGAGTGGACACTTCCAGCTTTGGGAACCCCGTTTCAGTTATATGCTCCAGTCTTTTCATTTTCCATCATCTTCTATATATGAACAAGACAGTCAGGAGGTAACAGGTAACCTGGCCCTTACAGAAAATACTTCTCCAGGAGTATAATAGTGGATGTCTATTGTTGAGCAGTTACAGTCAGTCTCATCCCCTCCCTTTTTTTTTTTTTTGTTATACGATTCTTTCGAGATTTTAAGATTAGCAACTAGGTGGAGCAATTATTGACTTCTTATTTTTGTTTACAAGGGATGCATATTATATTTTTTGGTTGGAGTCTGTTTTATGCTGCTGTGTGTCAGAGTTGGACTCGGTTTTGAAAGTGTCAAAAATAATTGATTTTATTCCTCCCCACCCCTCTCTTGTGTGTGTGTGTGTATCCTTAAGAGGCATCACAGAAAAGCCACTGAAAGAGTTATTTTTCCCCCAGTCCTTATGAACTGTAGAGAGATGCTGACTGCTAAGATAATGTCTCTGCTTGCAACAGAATTACACAAATGGAAAGAATTGCTCTCTGACAGGAGAAGGATCTCTAACACAGCAGAAAGCAATGCAGTGTCTGTAGGAGGCATTTAGTCTAGAATGATGGGCCAGCAGAAGGAATTGCCAAGAATTTAATCTGTATACTTGCTAGCTCCAGAGTGTAATGTGGTTATATTTAATATAAAGTAAAAAGGAACAGTAAGACTATGCTTCCAGGAACTTCAAGCCAACATAATTCAGGTACCCAAGATGATATAAGATCTGGAAGAACTGGAAATGTACATCCACACACCCATGAGTCCTAATGCATCGTGCCATGTTCTATTAGACGTTCACTTTTGGGCTGTGCTTTTGTAACTGTACTCCGGATGTTTGTCTGGGAATATTGTCTAGTCTCCACTGAGTTCCTAGACCAAGGACAAATATTCATAGGTGGCACCAGATGGAGGGGGAGAAGTGGCCCCATGGAGAAGCAGTTCTTCCTCACTGCCAGATTCCAGTGGTTACATGAAGAAAATTACTCAAATTATAACTGAATGATAAAAATTAAAATAAGGCCATAATCTGAAGCAGGCTTATTTGAAAATTATCTCCACCAAAATCAAAAGGACGTACTTAAGAGGAAAAAAATGTTTAGGTTTTTATTTAAAAAAAAACCTGTGGTAGGCCTAAATTTATTGAATGCCCTGCTGTGGTAAATATATTCCGCCTTTTCTTACTATTTTTAAATCCTGGATGTTCTAGTCTGCTTGTAAATTATCAGACAACCATTTTTATCTTAATTTATTTTGTTTCATTTCACTTTATTAATTTGGTTCTTTAAAATATTGCTGTCATTTTAAATGACTTAGGCTGGTATATAAATTAATCGCATTGTATAATTAAAGAGTTTACATTTTTGTCTCATAAATTACATTTGAAAGCCTTTGTTTTTTTTAGTTTTATTTATTAAAGTATTTGTTTATTGTCTCTCAGCCTACAGGACCCCCAAGGCAACTTACATTAGGTACAGCAAATAAAAATAGAACATTTGTTTTATCATATAGTATAGTGTAGTATAGTATAGCATGGTATGTGAGACAGTGTGCTGTGGAGATTTGAGTATTGGACTAGAACACTGGAAGATTTGGGTTCAGATCCCTGCTCAGCCATGGAAACCCATTGGGTGTTCTTGAGGAAGACCCAGTTCCTTGGGCTAAGAAGAAGGTGACAGAAAACTTTCTCTGAATAAATCTTGACAAGAAAACCCTAGGATAGTGTCACCATAAATCAGAATTGACTTGAAGGTTCCTAACATCTAGCCAAAGTATTATTTAGAATGTTTACACAAAGAGATACATAAAGAGAGATTATAACACTCTAAATACACTAATGCATATGCAAAGTACATTCAGATAATCTGTACTTAAAATATACTCTAATATAGGAAGACCAGCAAATAAATGGGGGACAAGACTTGTATATTTTTTTTCTGGTAGTTCAAAGAATTCTACTTTTTCCTTCTCTGCTTGACAGGCCATATTTGTCAGAATTATATTGAAACTACAGTTATTATTAATGGTTCTAGAGACTGTCCTCCTTGCTATCTGGTCACTCTAGTATCGTACTATCTGTAACTGTCAGGAAAAAAAATATATAAATAGCAACAAGTGCAGTTTCATCACGTCCTGCAGCTTCTGGCTACTTATAAGACTTAGAATTTTTTTTGATGTTATCTTTATCTGCATTCTACCCTCAATCAATATAGGAGAGAGGAATCAGAAGATGCAGAAAAATTGAAAATAGAATCCCAAAATGGTGCAGTGCAGTGTTTATCAGGAAAGCTTAAGAAGGCCAGTAAATGTCTGTTAAGCAATTCCCAGCATATATTACATTGCATCACTTTGAGATAGGGCTATATGAAAGAATGTTCAAAAATATTTGAAAAATTGTCAGAAAATTTGTTTCTAATGTGTTGTGACATCCTGATGAAGAGAATCCTGGACCGATGAGAATCTTCACATTTCCGGACCCCTTCCATGGAAAAATCACACATTTTTATTTTGTGTGTGTGTGTGTGTGTGTGCAGAAAACAGCAGTTTCTATGTGGGAAACAGCAGTTTCTTTTAAGAATAATTTTTTTGTACAGAAAATTAAAATGCTACTTTCTATGCAGAAAATGTTTTCTGTGCAAAACAAAAACAGAAAAATTCTTGTGCCAATTTTGCACAGAAAAAAAAAATCCTGAACTGTGAACAGTCTTCAAAAACTGTGTTAAAATTGCTCCTTCCTTTCTTCCTTTGAAAGTAGAATTTTCATCTCTATTTTGAAATTAACATCTTTTTGTTTGTTAGTTCCAGTAATATCTGCAATCCATCTTTTCATTTCCTTTCATTTGGTCTGTGTCTTTGTCATCAGCACCATCACATCTAAAACAAAGGTCTTGCATGTAATCTGGGTGATCTGGAAAATTCATTTCCTGCTTTCTACATATATGCATTTTGTGTTCTTTTGCAGCCTGGTTAGGCGTGTGCATCCACACTGCAAATTATAGAACTTCAAAGCACTTGAGCTGTCATGACTCCCTCCTATGGAATCTTGAGATTCATAGTTTTTTACTTGGAATTCTCTGCCAGAAGGCTCTAGTGCCATAGTACAGGGTAGAACAATAGAAAATTCTAAGGACTAAGTATTCCAAGATTCCAAGGGATGAAGACATGCCAAATAGCTGTATTCAGCTGCTATAATTTTGCAGTATGGATACATCCTTGGTGTGGTCCAAACAGCTGCAGGAATAGGCTCCCAACAAAGGTAGCATCGGGGGCTCCAAGGCTTGGAGCAGTGTGTGATAATGGGGCTTCCCATTATCTAGACTTAGCTAAAGGGGGATACTTCCCTCTTCTGATAAACCAAGGGTTAATGAGGTGTTGGGATTAGATTACATTTTAGTGTGGGTCAGCATCATAGGTCACAGGGTGAGAACTGACCAATCAACAAGGGAAGAGGTGGGCATCTTGGAGATGCTTCGAGATGCTTCTTGGGAGAAGTTATAAAACTTCTGGGAGGCCATGTGGCCAGAGAGAAACAAAGGGATACCTCCGAGAGATGAGATCTGTGCCAGGCGGAGGCTGCAGGCATGCCCCGCCTCCTGGCCCCTCTCTTCTCTCTTAGAAGATATAAGCCTATGAACATCTGTGAGTACTAGAATAAAGTAGTTAGCCGCGTTAGGCTTTTAATTATTTTGGAGTTGGCTGATCTAAAGAATGTATCTGTTTTTGTAACTACTTGTAACTAAGCGTGCCTGGGAGCGGGGAGCCTCTCATGTGTATTATTGTCTTGTTTATTTGCATGCCTTGAATAAATATTTTCTGTAAAACCTCTGTTTCTCTCCATTCCCATGCCAGTCTTTGGCACAGGCTAGATAGGACTTTTCTCACTCAGAAGGGGGGAGGTGAGAGGGAAGGAAAGGTCCTTAGCATAGAGATTGGTAATCCACTGAGCAGGGTCCCGCTGTACTGCTCAGATATTCAGAATTCAGCGGGTGGTGGCAGCAAGAATTAATAATGCTGGAGGAATTACCAGTCTTTTTCAAGGATGAGAGTCAACCTTGGGAGGCTGGCATGAACTCCAGTATGACACAGTGGTTCACAAACTTGAGTACCTAGGGATGGCTCCTAGTGTTTCCCATGGCAGTGTGATAGTGAATGTAGTCCAGAGTCCGTACTCTAAAGATTCTGCCAAGGGTGCTGGATGGACCCTATCCCCAAGGTTAGATTCAGCATCTTCGATAGCAAGTCTAGATTAAAACCTGAAGTAGATTCATCATCCCACTAATGTGGGAGCCACCAACCTCCACTGGTCCACAGATTCTGTTAGACCACAGCTCCATTCATTCCCATACAGAATGGCCAATTGTCAGGAATGGTAGAAATGGCAGTCCAAGAGAATTTGGGGAGAACAACTGACCCCAATTCGTGGGACCTTCTATACCATCATCTCTTTTGCATTATTTTAGCAGAAGTAGTTGGATTTCCTGAAGAACTGGAGCACAGCCTTAGGTCCTGGGCCATAGCCACAGATACTAGTTTCTCAAAAAAGAGAGCAAAACAAAGTGACAATTTAAAATGCCACTCACTCTGCCAAGTGTACATATGTGTATTCAAGAAATCTCGTTCTTTACGAAAAATGCCAAGCATTAATGCCAGCTTTCCTTGGAAGTCAAATCAACTACAACAAAAATATTTGTGAGTCGTGTACACAATAATACTGATTAATAGCTTCCAACTGAATGGTGTCAATCTAAATCAAAGCTGTCACTTATCAATCTGTATTTCCACTTAACAATATGTCAGTACAATATTTTTGATTGTTCAGAATGGTGTCCGACAGTTCAGCACCCATCCTGCTCTATACTTCTGATGTTTCCTTTTACCAGGGCCTAAGTATCTTTCATAATTTATATGACCCTCCTCTATTCAGGTTGGTTTTGAGGCACCAAACTTTTGCAGGTAGAGGACTGAGGGATCTTAGCATATGTGCAAAACTGGAAAAAATATGCCAAGAAAAGCTGAATTCTGTGTTGTGCGCGTATACAAAATCAAACAGATTGCCACATATTTGTATACCATATTCAGCTAGTCATAGGCAGGGGAGAATATGCAGATCACTCTGTCTCCATCATGCATGCAAGAGCAACTACTAGAAGTCTTATTCTGTGCCCCAGTGCACCCTAAACCATCAGATATTGC